>CM073605.1:29042125-29642125 GCA_037074985.1 Solanum bulbocastanum
TTTATAGGCTTTTGGTTTAGGGCTTAGGGTATTTTTGTGATTTTTAGGTTTAGGGTTAACAATTGTTTAAGATTTAGGGTTTAGATCTTAGATTTCTGTAGGGGTTTAAAATGGTTTTTCGGGTTTATAGGTTTTAGGGTTTCTTAAGGTTTAGGGTTTAGCGCTTAGGTTTTTTTAATGTTTAGGGTTTTAGGTTAATGGTCTTATCTTGGTTTTTAATGTTTAGGGCTTTGGGTTTTTTAGGTTAAGGTTTTTAAGGGTTTATAGGTTTAGGGTTTAGGGGTTATGTTTCTTTTTTGTATTTTTTAGGGTTTAGCTTAGAAAATTTAGGGCTATATAAGGTTTAGAGTTTAGAGTTTTTTAGGTTTAGGGGTTTTATGGTTTTTATGGGTTAAGTGTTTCTAAGGGTTTTTTTTATTTCTTTTTATTTTAACGACCCTTGAGGGGTCAAGGGCTCAGCAACACCCCCAGGCCTTAGCATAAATAAAAACAACAACAAAATATAAGGAGGGTTTTTAAGTTTTTTTAGGGCTTTGGGTTTTTTGTGTTTTTTTAGGTTTAGTGTTTATGGATTTTAAGTATTTTGTGTTTTGGTCTTAGGGTTTTGTAGGGTTTCACATGGTTTTCAGGGTTTATTTTAGTGTTTATAGGATTAAGGGTTTATTAAGGGTTAGGGTTTCTTAGAATTTTAGGTTTAGGATTTAGTGTTTTAGGTTAGGGTTTAGGATTTAGGGTTTTTTGAAGTTTAGGATTTTAGGTTAAGAGTTTATCTAGGTTTTAAGGGTTTAGGGCTTTGATTTTTTTTTGGATCTATCTTTTTTAGGGTTTTATAGGTTTAGAGTTTAGGACTCAGGGTATTTTTTTATATTTTTTAGGGTTTAGTATATACGATTTGGGTCTTTATAGGTTTTAGAGCTTAGAGTTTTATTGGTTTAGGGGTTTTGGGTTTTGTAGGGTTAAGTGTTTCTTAGGGTGTTTTAGGGTTTAGGGTTTAGGGCTTAGGGTTTTTTTTTGTGTTTTTTAGGTTTAGGGCTTATGATTTTTTAGGATTAAGGGTTTAGAGCTTAGGGTGGTTTTGTAGGGGTTTTAAATGGTTTTAGGGGTTTTAAGGTCTAAGTGTTTCTTAGCGTTTAGGGTGTAGGGCTTGGGTTTTTTTTTTGTGATTTTTAGGTTTATGGTGTATATATATTTAGGATTGAAGGTTTAGAGCCCAGTGTTTAGGGTTTCATAGGGTTTTATGTATAGGATTTAAGGTTTTACGTTAGGGTTTAGGTTTTTCTAAGGTTTAGGGATTTATGTTAAGGGTGTTTTCTAGGTTGTTAGGGTTTTTAAAGTTAAGGTTTTATAGGGTTTAATAGGTTTAGGATTTATAGCTTAGGGTTTTTTTTGGTGTTTTTTAGGATTAGGCATATACGATATAGGGCTTTATAAGGTTTAGAGCTAAGATTTTTTTTTAGGTTTAGGGGCATTTGGGATTTTAAAGTTTTATAAGGGTGAAGTGTTTCTTTTGGTTTTTAGGGTTTAGGATTTAGGGCTTAGGTTTTTTTTTATGTTTAGGGTTACAAATTTTTAGGATTTAGGGTTTAGAGTGTAGGTTTTGGTAGGGGTTTTAAATGGATTTTAGGGTTTATTTTAGGGTTTATGTGATTTAGGGTTTCTTTAGATCTAGGGCTTACGATTTCTTAGGGTTTTAGGTTTAGGATTTAAGGTTTTAGATCAAGGTTTACAGTTTAGGGCTTAGGGTCTTTTTACATAAAGGTTTTTATATAGGTTTTTAGGGTTTGGTCCTCTAGGTTTTTTAGGCTATGATTTTTTAGCATTTTATTAGTTTTGAGTTAAGGGTTTAAGGTTTTCTTTTAATGTTTTTTCGAGTTAAGAAAATACGATTTAGGGCTTTATAGGGATTAGAGATTACAATTATTTTTTTTTAGGTTTAGGGGTTTTTAAGGATTAAGTCTTTCTTAGGGTTTAGGGTTTAGGGCTTAGCATTTTTTTTTTTTTTTTTGTATTTTAGGTTTAGGATTTAGGGTTTAGAGCGTAGGGTTTTGTAGGGATCTTTAATGGTTTTTAGGGTTTATTTTAGGGTTTATTGGATTTAGGGTTTCTTAAGGTTTAGGGTTTAGTGTTTCTTAGGATTTTAGGTTTAGGATTCAGGGTTTTGGGTACGGGATAAGGGTTTAGGGCTTAGGGTTTTTGTAGGTTTAGTATTTTAGGTTAAGGGATTTAGCTAGGTTTTTAGGATTTAGAGCTTTAAGTTTTTTAGGTTAAGGTTTTCTAAGGTTTTGTAGGTTTAGGGTTTAAGGCTTATGTTTTTTTTTATGTGTTTTAAGGTTTAGCATATATGATTTAGGGCTTAATAGGGTTAAGATCTTAGAGTTTTTTAGGTTTAGGAATTTTGGGGATTTTTAGGGGTTTTAAGGGTGAAGTGTTTCTTAGGGTTTTGGGTTTATTTTGTGTTTTTTAGGTTAAAGGTTTACTGATTTTTAGGATTTAGGGTTTAGAACTTACGGTTTTGTAGGAGTTTTGAATGGTTTTTAGGGTTATTTTATGGTTTATAAGATTTAGGGTTTGTCAGGGTTTTAGGTTTAGGATTTAGGGTTTTAGGTTAGGGTTTTTTTAGGTTATGGGTTATTACTTGGTTTTTAGGGTTTAGGGCTTTAGGTTTTTTATGTTAGGGTTTAGGGCTTAGGTTTTTTTTGTGTTTTATAAGGTTTATAATATACAATTTAGGGCTTCATGGGTTTCGAGGTTAGATTTTTTAAGGTTTAGGGGTTTTTGGGTTTTTGGGATATGTGTCTCTTAGGGTTTGAGGCTTAGGTTTTTTTGTGTGCGTGTTTTTTTGGTTAAGGATTTATAGATTTTTAGGATTTAGGGTATAGAGCTTAGGGTGTAGGGGGTTTTAATGGTTTTTAGGGTTTCTTAAGGTTTAGGGTGTAGGGTTTCTTAGGTTTTCAAGTTTTGGATTCAGGGTTTTAGGTTAGGGTTTAGGGTTTAGGGCTAAGGGATATTTTAGGTTTAGGGTTTTAGATTAAGGGCATTAGCTAGGTTTTTAGGATTATGGGCTTTGAGTTTTTTCGGAGTTTATAGGTTTAGGGTTTAGGGCTTAGGTTTTTTTTTTTTTTTTTTTTTGTGTTTTTATGGTTTAGCGTATATGATTTAGGGATTAATAGGATAAACAACTTAGAGTTTTTTTTTTTTTTCAGTTTAAGGGTTTTTGATTTTTTAGGTTTTTAAGGGTTAAGTGTTTTTTAGGGTTTAGGGTTTAGCGCTTAGGGCTTTTTTTGTGTTTTTTAGGTTTAGGGTTTATGGAATTTTGGATTTAGGGTTTAAAGTTTGGGTTTTTTGTAGGGGTTTTAAATGGCTTTTAGGGGTTATAGTAGGGGTTATAGGATTAGGGTTTCTTAAGATTTAGGGTTTCTTAGGGTTTTAGGTTTAGGATTTAGGGTTTAGGGCTTAGGGTTTTTTAGGTTTAGGGTTTTAGGTTATGGGTTTTTTCTTTATTTTTAGAGTTTAAGGTTTTAAGTTTTTTAGGGTTTAGCATATACGATTTTGGGCTTTATAGGGTTTAGATCTTAGAGTTTATTAGGTTTAGGGGTTTTGGGGGGTTTTAAGGGTTAAGTGTTTCTTACGGTTTAAGGTTTAGGGTTTAGGGTTTTTTGTGTTTTTAAGATTTAAGGTTTACAAAATTTTAGGATTTAGGGTTTAGAGCTTAGTGTTTGTAGGGGTTATAAATGGGTTTTAGGGTTTATTTTAGGGTTCATAGGATTTAGAGTTTCTTAAGATTTAGGATTTAGGATTTATTTGGGCTTTAGGTTTAGGATTTAGTGTTTTAGGTTATAGGGTTTAAGGTTTAGGGCTTAGGGATTTTTTAGATTTAGGGTTTTAGGTTAAGGGTTTTACCTAGGTTTTTATGGTTTAGGGCTTTGGGTTTTTTAGGTTAAGATTTTTTATGATTTCACAGGTTTATGGTTTAGGGGTGAGGGTTCTTTTGTGTTATTTAGGGTTTAACATATATGATTTTGGCTTTTATAGGGTTTAGAGCATATACTTTTTTAGGTTTAGGGCTTTTGGGTGTTTAAGGGGTTTTAAGGTTTAGTATTTCTTATGGTTTTTTATGGTTTAGGATTTAGGGCTTAAGATTTTTTTTTTGTGTATTTTAGATTTAGGGTTTACAATTTTTTGATTATTTAGGTTTTCAAGGTTAGGGTTTTGTAGGGGTTTTGAATGGTATTTTCGGTTTTATAGGATTTAAGGTTTCTTAAGGTTTAAAGTTTAGGATTTCTTAGGGTTTTAGGTTTAGGATTTGGGGTTTTAGGTTAGATTTTAGCATTTTGGGGTTAGGATTATTTTAGGTTCATGGTTTTAGGTTAAAGGTTTTATCTAGGCTTTTAGGGTTTAGGGCTTTGGGTTTTTAAGGTTAAGGTTTTTTAAGTTTTTATAGGTTTAGCTTTTACTGCTTAGGTTTTTTTTTTTTTTTGTATCTTTTAGGGTTTAGCATATACGATTTAAGGCTTTATATTGTTTAGAGGTTAGATTTTTTTAGGTTTAGGGGTTTTTGAGTTCTTTAGGGTTTATAAGGGTTAAGTATTTCTTAGGATTTTTTAGCGTTTAGGATTTAGGGCTTACAAATTTTTAGTATTTAGGTTTTAGAGCTTAGGGTTTTGTAGGGGCTTTGAATGATTTTTTGGGTTTATTAGATTTTGGGTTTCATAAGGTTTAGGGTTTTTAGTTGGATATATGGTTTTAGGTTAGGGTTTTTGGGATTTTTACGGTTTTTAAGGGTTAAATATTTCTTAGGATTTTTTAAGGTATAGGCCTTAGATTTTTTTTGTGTTTTTTACTTTTAAGATTTACAGATTTTTTGGATTTAGGATTTAGAACTTAGGGTTTTGTTGTGGTTTAAATGTTTTAGGGTTTATTGTATTTAGGGTTTCTTAAGGTTTAGGGATTAGAGTTTTAGGTTTTTTGGGCTTATGGTATTTTTTTAGGTATAGGGTTTTGGGTTAACGGTTTTATCAATGTTTTTAGGGTTTAGGGCTTAAGGGCTTTTAGGTTAAGGTTTTTTAAAGATTTTATAGGTTTAGGGTTTAGGGCTTAGGGATTGTTTTATGTTTTTAGGGTTTAGCATATATGATTTAGGGCTTCATAAGGTTTAGAGCTTAGACTTTTTTTAGGTTTAGGGTGTTTTAGGGTTAAGTGTTTCTTAGGGTCTAGGGAATAGAGCTTAGGTTTTTTTTTTTTTTTTGTGTTTTTAAGGTGTAGGGTTTACGGATTTTTAGGATTAAGGGTTTAGAGCATAGGGTTGTGTAGGGGTTTAAATGAGTTTTAGGGTTTATTTTAGGGTATATAGGATTTAGGGTTTCTTAAGGTTCAAGGCTTAAGGTTTCTTAAGGTTTTAGGTTTAGTATTTAGGGGTTTAGGTTAGGGTTTAAGGTTTAGGGCTTAGGATTTTTTTAGGTTAAGGGTTTTATCTAGGTTTTTAGGGTTTTATTGGTTTAGGGCTTAGGGTTTTTTGTTATGTTTTTTTAGTGTTTTTAAGGATTATGTTTTTTGTAGGGCTATATAGGGTTTAGAGTTTAGACTTTTTTAGGTTTAGGGGTTTTTGGGTTTATAAGGGTTAAGTGTTTCTAAGGGTTTTTTTAGGGTTTTGGGTTTAGGGTTAAGGGTTTTTTCTAATTTTTAGGTTTAGGGTTTACAGATTTTTAGGATTTAGGGTTTCTAAAGGTTTAGAATTTCTTAGGGTTTTAGGTTAGGGTTTAGGGTTTAGGACCTAGGGTATTATTAGCTTTAGGGTTTTAGGTTAAGCTTTTTATCTAGGTTTTTAGGGTTTAGGGCTTTGGGATTTTTAGGTTAAGGTTTTTTAGTATTTTTTAGGTTTAGGATTTAGGGCTTAGGGGTTTTTTTTTTTTTTTAGAGTTTAGCATATACGATTTAGGGCTTTATAAGGTTTAGAGCTTAAAGTTTTTTAGGTTTATGGATTTTTGTGTTTTTAGGGGTTTTCATGGTTAAGTGTTTCTTAGGGCTTTTTAGGGTTTAGCGTTTAGGGCTTAAGGATTTTTTTGTGTGTTTTTAAGGTTTAGGATTTACAGATTTTTAGGGGTTAGGGTTAAGAGCTTAGGGTTTTGTAGGGTTTCAAATGGTTTTAGGGTTTATTTTAGTGTTTATAGGATTTAGGGCTTTTTAAGGTTAAGGGTTTCTTAGGATTTTAGGTTTAGGATTTAGGGTTTTAGGTTAGGGTTTAGGGTTTAGAGTTTAGGGCATAGGATTTTTTGATGTTTAGGGTTTTAGGTTAAGGGTTTTATCTAGGTTTTAAGGATTTAGTGCTTTGGGTTTTTTAGGTTACGATTTCTTAGGGTTTTATATGTTCCATGTTTAGGGCTTAGGGTATCTTTTGTGTTTTTTTGGATTTAGTATGTACGATTTGGGGCTTCATAGGTTTTAGAGCATAGAGTTTTTTAGGGTTAGGGGTTTTGGGGTTTTTTTTAGGGTTTTAAGGATTAAGTGTTTCTAAGGGTTTTATAGGGTTTAGAGTTTAGGGTTTTTTTTGTGTTTTTTAGGTTTTGGGTTTACGAACTTTAAGGATTTGTTGTTAAGTGATTGGGGTTTTGTAGGGGTTTTAAACGGTTTTTAGTGTTTATTTTAGGGTTTATTGGATTTAGGGTTTCTTAAGGTTTAGGGTTAAGGTTTTTAGGTTTAAGATATAGGATTTTAGGTTACGGTTTAGGGTTTAGGACTTAGAGATTTTTTAGGTTTAAGGTTTTAGGTTATAGGCTTTATCTAGTTATTAGGGTTTAGGGCTTAAGGTGTTTTAGGTCAAGTTTTTTAGGGTTTTTTGGTTGTGTTTTAGGGTTTATCATATACGATTTAGGGCATCATAGCATTTAAAGCTTGGAGTTTTTTAGGGGTTTTGGGGTTTTTAGGGTTTTGTACTGTTTTTAAGGTTTAAATGTTTCTTAGGATTTTTTAAAGTTTAGGGTTTAGGGCTTAGCATTTTATGTGTTTTTTAGGTTTAGGATTCATGGATTTTTATCATTTAGGGTTAAGAGCTTAGTGTTTCGTAGTGTTTTTAAATGGTTTTAGGGTTTATTTTAATGTTTATAGGATTTAGGGTTTCATAGGGTTTTAGCATATACGATTTGGGGCTTTATAGGATTTAGAGCTTAGAGTTTTTTTTAGGTTTAGGGTTTTTTGGGGTTTTAAGGGTTAAGTGATTCTCAGGGTATAGGGTATAGGGCTTAGTTTTTTTTTTTTATGTCTTTTAGGTTTAGGGTTTACAGATTTTTATAATTTAAGGTTTAGAGCTTATGGTTTTGTAGGGGTTTTAAATGGTTTTTAGGGGTTTTTTTTTAAAGGAATTATATGATGTAGGGTTTCTAAAGATTTATGGTTTATGGTTTCTTAGGGTTTTAAGATTTGGATTTACGGTTTTAGGTTAGGGTTTTTTAGGTTTAGGGATTTAGGATAAGGCTGTTATCTAGGTTTTTAGGGTTTCTTAAGTTATGGTTTTTCAGGGTTTTATAGCTTTAGGGTTAAGGGCTTTGGGTTTCTTTCTATTTTTTAGGATTTTGCATATACGATTTAGGGATTTATAGCTTATAATATTTTAGGTTTAGGGGTTTTTTTTAGGGTTTTAATGTTTTAAGTGTTTCTTAGGTTTTTAAAGGGTCTAGGGCTTAAGGCTTAGGGTTTTTGTGGTTTTTTGGTTTAGGGTTATAGATTTTTTGGATTTAGGGTTTATAGATTATGGTTTTGTAGGGGTTTTATATGGGTTTGAGGGTTTATTTTAGTGTTTATAGGATTTAGGGTTTCTTATGGTTTATGGTTTAGTGTTTCTTAGGGTTTTAGGTTTAGGGTTTTTGGTTAAGGGCTTTATATAGAGTTTTAGGTTTAGGGCTTTGGGTTTTTTGCATTAAGGTTGTTTTAGGGTTTTATAGATTTAGGGTTTAGGGCTAAGGGGTTTTTCTGTGTTTTTTAGGGTTTAGCATATAGGATTTATGGCTTTATAGGGTCTAGAGCTTAGAGTATTTTAGGTTTTGGGGTTTTTTGATTTTTAAGGCTTTTATGGGTTAAATATCTCTTAGGGTTTTTTATGGTTTAGGGCTTACGATTTATTTTTTTATGTTATTTTAGGTTTAGGGTTTACCTATATTTTGGATTTAGGGTTTAGAGCTTAGGGTTTTGTAGAGGTTTTGAATGGTTTTTAGGGTTTATTTTAGAGTTTATAAGGTTTAAGGTTTCTTAAGGTTTAGGGTTTAGGGTTTCTTAGGGTTGTAGGTTTAGGATTTATGGATTTAGGGCTTATGGTTATTTTAGGTTTGGGATTTTGGGTTAAGGGCTTCATCTAAGTTTTTAGGATTTAGGGCTTTGGATTTTTTAGATTAATGTTTTTAGGGCTTTATAGGTTTAGGGTTTAGGGCTTAGGGATTTTTTTGTGTTCTTTAAGGTTTAAATATAGGATTTACTGCTTTAGAGAGTTTAGAGTTGAGAGTTTTTTAGGTTTAGGGGTTTTTGTGTTTTTTAGGGTTTTTAAGGGTTGTGTGTTTCTTAGGGTTTATGGTTTAGGGCTTAGGTTTTTTTTTTAAGGTTTCGGGTTTTTAATCATTTTAAATGGTTTTTAGGATTTATTTTAGGGTTTAATGGATATTGAGTTTCTCAAAGTTTAGGGTTTTAGGTTTAGGATTTATGGTTTTAGGTTAGGGTTTAGGGTTTGAGGGTTATGCTCTTTTTAGGTTTAGGGTTTAGATTAAGGCTTTTATCTAGATTTTTAGGGTTTAGGGCTTTAGTTTTTTTAGGTTAAGGGTTTTTAGGGCTTAGGGCTTACAATTTTTTTTTTGTGCGATTTAGGGTTTAGCATATACGATATAGGGCTTTATAGGGTTTAGAGCTTTGAGCTTTTTTAGGTTTAGGGGTTTTTGTATTGTTTTGGATTTTTTAGGGTTTTTGAGAGTTAAGTGTTTCTTAGGGTTTTTTAGGGTTTAAGGTTTAGGGCTTAGGGTTTTTTTTGGGTTTTTTAGTTATAGGGTTTACATATTATTAGGATTTACTATTTAGAACTTAGGATGTTGTAGGGTTTTTTAATGGTTTTAGGTTTTATTTTGGGTTTTATAGGATTTAGAGTTTGTTAATGTTTAGGGTTTACAGTTTCTTAGCATTTTAGGTTTACGATTTAGGGTTTCAGGTTAGGGTTTACTGTTTAAGGCTTCAGGATTTGTTATGCTTAAGGTTTTAGGTTAAGGGTTTTATATAGGTTTTTAGGGTTTAGGGCTTTGTGTTATTTAGGTTATAGTTTTTTAGGGTTTTATAGGTTTAGAGTTTAGGGCTTAAGGTCTTTTTGTGTTTTAGCTTATATAATTTAGGACTTTATAGGGTTTAGAGGTTGGAGTCTTTTAGGTTTAGGGGGTTTTTGGGTTTTTTAAGGTGTGTAAGGGTTAAGTGTTTCTTAGGGTTTATTGAATTTAGGGCTTTGGTTTTTTTCTTTTTTTTGTGTTTTTAGGTTTAGTGTTTATAGATTTTTAGGATTTAGAGCTTAGGATTTTGTAGGGGTTTAGAGTTTCTTAGGCTTATAGGTTTTGGATTAAGGTTTGGGTTTTTTAGGCTTAGGTTTTTTATGGTTTTATAGGCTTAGGGCGTAGGGGTTTACTTGGATTTTTTAAGGCCTTAGCATAGAGTTATATTTAGGTTTAGGGGTCTTTGGAATTTTTGGGGAGTGTAGGAGTTAAGTGTTTCTTAGGGTTTTTAGAGTTTAGGACTTAGGGTTTTTTTTGTTTTTAGGTTTAGGGTTTAAGAATTTTTAGGATTTAGGGTCTAGAGCTTAGGAATTTTAGGGCTTTTAAATGAATTTTAGGGTTTATATTAGGTTTTATATGATTCAGGGTTCTTAAGGTTTAGGGTTTAGGGTTTCTTAGCGTTTTAGGTTTAGGATAAAGGTATGGGTTTTTTAGGTTTAGGTTTTGTAGTCTAGGGGTTTAGGGCTTAGGGTTTTTCTTGAATTTTCTAGGGTTTAGCATATACAATTTAGGGCTTAATAGGGATTAGAGCTTAGAGTTTTTTTTAAGTTTAGGGGTATTGGGTTTTTCAGGGTTAAGTGTTTTTCAGGGTTTTCTTTAGTGTTTAAGGTTTAGGGCCTATGGTTTTTTTAGTGGTTAATGTTTAGGGCATAGGGTTTACTGGGTTTTGATCTTAGAGATTTTAGGCTTGGGGGTTTTAGGGTTTTTAGGGTTGAGGGTTGAGTGTTTCTTAGGGTTTTTTAAGGTTTATGGTTTATGGCGTAGGTTTTGTTGTGCATTTTATGTCTAGGGTTATGGATTTTTAGGATTTAGGGTTTAGAGCTAAGGGTTTTGTAGGGGTTTTAGGGTTTATAGGATTTTGAGTTTCTTACTGTTTAAGGTTTAGGGTTTCTTAGGGTTTTAGGTTTAGAATTTACGGGATTTTTAGGTTTTGGGCTTTGTGTTTTTTGGGTTAGGTTTTTTAGTATTTTTATAGATTTGGGGTTTAGGGATTAGGTTTTTTTGTGTATGTTTTTTAGGGTTTAGAATATACGATTTAGGGCTTTATAGGGTTTAGAGCTTAGAGTTTTTTAGGTTTACGGGTTTTTGGGCTTTTTAGGGTTTTAAGGGTTAAGGCGTTTCTTAGGGTTTTTAAGATTTAGGATTACAACCTAGGGATTTTGTGTGTTTTCAGGTTTATTATTTATATATTTTTAGGATTTAGGGTTTAGAGGTTAGGATTTTGTAGGGGTTTTAAATGGTTTTAGGGTGTAGTTTTGGGTTTGTAAGATTTAGGGTTTCCTATGGTTTCAGGTTTAAGATTTACAGTTTTAGGTTAGGGTTTAGGGTTTAGGGCTTTTCTTTGTGCTTTTATAGATTTGTGGCATACTCCTGCACATATATTATATTCTAATCTGTTTTGTCTAAATTCTATTTCGTGTTTTATTTCATTAATTTTTTCTAATAATTGGTCTCTATAATTATTATCCATTTTAATTTTCTGGAAAAAATATCTTTTCATAATATTTTTGTTTATTTATCATAAGATTTCGTATTTCTTTTGTATTTTCTAAAATATATTCCAAGTATTCTATATCTTGGGTTCTTAGATATGTTATAATATTATCTAGTAAAATTTTATTTAGTAGATTTAAATCTTCCATAGTTTGTCGCCAATATGTTAAATATTCGTAGTTTATCATTAATCTGAATATGAGTCAAATCTAACCACAACCAGGAATCTACGAAGGAGTCAATTCCAGAAAATCTACAATCAGAGGTATGTTCATATTTCAATATGAATAGCTAAACTTTCATATTCCTGATAATCTCTTGATTATTATTTGATTATTATCATGTTATAGTATTGTTATATTGAATAAATTCGAAGTAGTTTGCTATGAATGAAGGTAGGCTGAGAATAGGTAAGCCCAGACTATACCATCCGAAATCGGAAACCCAGTTAGGCAAGAGAGAAGCCGTTTTAGGGGAAGTACGAAGTTGTTGAAGGCGCTGTTAGGGTAACTGATTGAAGCTGAAAATCATAGTAGTGACCAAAAGAATTTGTTCAGAATAACTTTAATATAATTTGATAATTGATAATAATAAATAAGAGGTTGGAAGGAATAAACTGTTTAGAAATTATGAAAATGATGAATACATACTTGCTAGATGAAGATTATAACTATAAAATACTTATTTTATATATCCTTAGAACACTTAATATAGACATAAAAAGAAAAATTTATGACCTTTTAATTACTGAAGAAATCTGCTAAATATAGTTCTATAGGTGTATCTATTCCTTCTCTAAAACATGCTTTTATTAATATTTCTGTTGCTCCTAAATGTACATATTTTATTGGATTCTTTGATTTTAAATCTTGGATTTCTTTATTAATTATTTTCTTATTTATGATGGGTATTTTAGCTTTTCCTTTAATGTATTTACAATCTATTACGTGTTCTTTTTGGCTTACTACATAATATTCATCGTGTTGTAGTTTAAATAAGTTTTTTAATCTAGGTACTTCTAATATTTTATCTATGCTTAAGTCTAATTCTTTTCCTTTTATTTGTTCAAACATATTATTGTCAAATATTATTTTTTGTTCTGTATATTCGTTATCTTGATATTCTTCTTTACTTATTATCTTTATGTCGCTTTCAGTCATAATCTGAAAATGACTCTATTTCATTTTCTAATTCATTATCTGTTATTTCGTATATACTATCTTCATCTTTTAAATCATAATCTAAATAATCTATCTGTTTATATGTGTCGTTTTCTATTAGTATTTCTGTTATTTGTTTTTTCTTTGGATTTCTTGGTAATTTGCAGTCTCTAGCTAAATGTCCTAGATTTCCACAATTATAGCATTTACATTCTGTTATATTTTTCTTAACTCTATGTGGTCTTTTTTGTTTATAATTTTTTATATAATATCTTTTTCTTGGAATTTTATCCTTATATTTTGTTTTGAAGTGTTTATATTTCTTTATCCTTTTCTTGTATTTATATGGATTTTTACATCCAAATTGGAGTGCTATCTTATTTGTACAATATGCTAGGTTTTTTACTAATATTTTTTCTAGTTTTAATTCTTCTTTATGTTTTTCACATAGTTTTATAAACCATTGTTGTAAGAATTTTATTCTAGCTCCTAGTGTATCTACTGTATTAGATTCTTCCCAATCTTTTATTATTTTAGAACTAAATGGTTCTGGTAATTTTGTATAATATAATTTTCTTATTTCTCTACTTTCATCATTTGTATAGATTCCTTTGTAGTAATATTCTCTAAATGCACATGTATATTCGTCTATGTAACTCATTTTACATATTGCTAATTTATTCATTAAATTTCTGTTTATTATTTTATCTTGTTGTTCTTCTTCTATTTCTGTTGTCATACTACCAAATTCGTTTCTAATTGATATTTCATATTTATCTAATATGTCTATTGCTGATGTTGCTATTTCATTATTAGGTTTATTATGATTTCTTAGTGTTGCTAAGCTTGTTGACGTTAAATTTTTTAACCATATTTTTACTGTTCCTATAAGTGTTCTTTCTATATATCCTGGGGCATCATTTATTGATATTTTATTATCTACTAGTTGTTTTGATATATAGCCTATCCATAATTGAATTGTTTTATTTGTATCTACTACACAGTCTAAGTCTAAGAAATTATTTTGATCTGTAGTTTGTCTTGGTGTCCAATTTTTATTTAATCTTTTATCCCATAAAACTTTATCTCTATTTTCTTTTTCATAAGTATAGTATGTTGGGGTTGTATCTGTTCGTGTTTTAGTATTTGAAATACTTGGTTTTTCATCTAAATTTCCTACATTTATTTATATATTTTTATCTTTTTCTATAAGTTCAGTATATGTTTCTGAATACGATTCAGAATTATTTTCTGAAATATTATCATTTTCTTCTTCATTTATTTCATTTATTTCTAATTCGTCTATTTTTAATTCAGGTAATTCTTCTGTTTCTTCTAACATAGTTTTCATTTTTTCTATTTCTTGATTTAACTTTAATTCTTCAGTTCTCCTTTTATTTTCTTCTTTTATTCTTAATTTTTCTTCATATAGTTGTTTAAGTCGTTCTAATTCTTTTTGTAATTCTTGAATTCTAGTATCTTTTACTTCTTCTATTTGTTTAATTTCTTTTTTAGCTTGTTCTCTAATTTTTTCAATTTCTTTCTTCCTATCAATTTCTTCATTTTCTTTATTTAATCGTACCATTGTTGTTAAACTATCTTCTAATTTTGCTGATTCCTTATCTGGCATTAGATATAGTTGGTTTCCTATTTTTTTATATCTTCGTTCTAAGTTTGAATGTATTATTTTTATTTCTAATCCATCTTGGCTTTTATATAATTTTTCTTCTACAGCGTATTCTTCTTTATTCATTATAAATCGTGTTGGTATTTATATTCTAAGTGTTGTAATTGTAGATCTAATAAGAATATCGTTTTTCTTTGTGCTTTTATAGATTTGTGGCATACTCCTACACATATATTATATTCTAATCTGTTTTGTCTAAATTCTATTTCGTGTTTTATTTCATTAATTTTTTCTAATAATTGGTCTCTATAATTATTATCCATTTTAATTTTCTGGTAAAAATATCTTTTCATAATATTTTTGTTTATTTATAAGATTTCGTATTTCTTTTGTATTTTCTAAAATATATTCCAAGTATTCTATATCTTGGGTTCTTAGATACGTTATAATATTATCTAGTAAAATTTTATTTAGTAGATCTAAATCTTCCATAGTTTGTCGCCAATATGTTAAATAGTCGTAGTTTATCATTAATCTGAATATGAGTCATATAGTTCATATATACTTTGTATAGTTAGTTCATGCCAATTTTGTGTTATTAATTCGAATATCTGGTTTATTTCTGACATTTCTTCAGTAATTAAAAGGTCATAAATTTTTCTTTTTATGTCTATATTAAGTGTTCTAAGGATATATAAAATAAGTATTTTATAGTTATAATCTTCATCTAGCAAGTATGTATTCATCATTTTCATAATTTCTAAACAGTTTATTCCTTCCAACCTCTTATTTATTATTATCAATTATCAAATTATATTAAAGTTATTCTGAACAAATTCTTTTGGTCACTACTATGATTTTCAGCTTCAATCAGTTACCCTAACAGTGCCTTCAACAACTTCGTACTTCCCCTAAAACGGCTTCTCTCTTGCCTAACTGGGTTTCCGGTTTCGGATGGCATAGTCTGGGCTTACCTATTCTCAGCCTACCTTCGTTCATAGCAAACTACTTCGAATTTATTCAATATAACAATACTATAACATGATAATAATCAAATAATAATCAAGAGATTATCAGGAATATGAAAGTTTAGCTATTCATATTGAAATATGAACATACCTCTGATTGTAGATTTTCTGGAATTGACTCCTTCGTAGATTCCTGGTTGTGGTTAGATTTCTCCATAAGTATTTTTTCTTATCTAGCTCTGATACCAATTTGGGGGGGGGGGGGGGGGGGTAGTTGCGGAAGAGAGAATTATGGAAGAGGATGGAGTTGAGGATGATCTTCCTCTTCTCCCAACTTACATATATATACAAAATTTACAACCTACTATTTATGAACAGTAGTTGGCTTCTACTATTCATGAATAGTGACTGACTCTTACTATTTACACAGTTACTTGACCTTTACTATTTACACAGTAACTGACTCCTACTATTCATATAATTGACATTTTACTATTGACTACTATTCATCAATAGTATCCTGTCTGTGACTCCGAATAAGAATAAACTACTTTTCTTTACTTTACAAAAGAAAACAAAAAACTTTAAAAAAGGAAGATAAGATTCCTATCCTATCCTAATCACATAGATGTCTTTATCATATTTTTGTTGTGTCGGCTGTCTTCATCAGGCTGCCGGCTTTTGTATCTTTCTTGGTAGTTTATTCCAGCTGTACGGTTGGAACTTCATTATCTTCTCCGTGACATTTGGAACATATATGTTCTGAGTATTTACTGCTAATAGTTGTACAATATCTTGTCAATAATGCTGGTGAAATGAAATTTTTCTTGATAGCTCGTGTAGTTGGTGTATTTTCTGGTTTTAGGAGGCTTAGTATCCATTGACGTATTTCCTCCATATCTCCTTCTCTTGTTTCTCGACAGTTTGAATATATCATTGTATTATCTCGGCTATAGTAACTCCATATTGTATTATTATTTAGGTAATTATTTGCTAACTCCGTTAATATTGTAGCTATTCCGATAACTCTTTTATTGGCGTAGAAATCAGGAATATCTACAATAGGTATCTCATCTTGTTTTTCTATCTTTTCCGGAATTAACATATCTCTGGTCAAACCAATTTTTATAACCTGTATAACTGGTTTTATTTCGTCATATAGTATTTCTGCTGTAGCTGTATAGAACTTTATGAAAAATAGAGTTCCTTTAGTAATTCGTTTGTAGGTTAAGAATGCTTTGTATAGTTCGGGTATCTTCGAAATTTCGTCTCCTGTAGCTGTGTACACTGTACTGAGTAGTCCATAATTATAACAAGTTGTAACTAAATTTGTATTTGTACCTGGAAGGGCAATTAGTTTGTTATAACCTTGTAGGTGTTGAGTAATGTAATCAGTATTTGGTTCTTTTCGATTTATAGCTCTGGGGTTTTTATTTAGGTAAGTTTGGATTTTATAAATATTTTCTGTATATGTACGGGTAATATAGGTATATGTATTTTTCTGTTGGGCTAGGCTGTTTTTATAAGTAGTTGTTTGTGGAGTAGGCACAGATTTTTGTATCTTTGGAGCTGTATATGGTTTATCAAAAAGTTTATTCATGTTGGTATTTGTATAATTTTTTTCTTCTGTAGTTTTCTTTGTAGCTCCAGATGTACCTGCATCTGCATTTAAACAAACATTATGGGTTTTTTGGAGTTTCCCAACGTCTCCTTCTAGCTCTGGAATTTTAACGTCTTCCGATCGACGTAGCTCCGCATTTTTAAAGTCATGCTGCTGACTACTAGCTTGCTCCTTTAGCTTTTGTATCTCACCGTCCATACTATCCACTTTTTTACAAAGTGTAGTTAGGAGGTTGAGTATCTGATCCATAGTATTTGTTTGCTCAGTATTTTTCTCTTGAGAGGTGATCTGCAATCACATTTTTGTCAGTTTTTATAACTTCAATTGTAAATGAAAAATTCAGTATATTGACTACTAGTCTTCTTATTTCCTTTGTTGTAACTGAATCTTGTACCTTTTTAGTTATCCACCATTTTACCTGTGTATTATCTGTTCTAACAATAAATTTGTTACAATATATGGCTCAAAAGCTAATAAACATTTATATAAGGCAAATAGTTCTTTTCTATTTATTTCCCATTTTATTTGTGGGTCTGTATATGATCCGGAATAATATCTGCAGTGATGTTCTATTTTTTCATTTGTATATTTATATTTTAGTACTCCTCCGTAACTATGATTACATATGGTAGTGAACCACCAATGTGTTTTTGTTATAGTATGTGGATATAGTTTATCTAAAAAAGGCATTCCTAATAATATATCTTTATTTGTAAATTCATAACTATAGATTTCATCTATTAATAATATTTTATCCCATATTTGTATTTTTATATTTTTAGCTTTATGTGTTATCATACTTCCTTCATTATTAAATCCTGTTACTATTAATGGTGTTTTTAACTTTTCCCATTTACTATCTGGCAGGCAATTATGTTTACACATATTTGCTTCTGCTCCTGTGTCTATCATAGGTGTGTAATATCTGTTATAGTATCCTTCTACAATTATTTTATCTAAAATATATATTTTTGTCATTATATTAGGATGTTAAAATGTTATTTTATCATATAATTGTTCTTTTAATAATTACCTTTTTGTTTTCGTAATGTATTGTTAGTTGTTTATCATCTATGTTATATGGTTTAACTGTTTCTAACCATTTTATTCCTAAAGTAATATTATTATTTCCTTGATGTATTTTAAATTTAATTTTTATTGGTATTCCTCCAATAATTAGTTCTTGTTCAGTAGTTTCTTCTATATTTACCAAAGCTCTAGGTAATTCGTTGTTTATATTTTCTCCTGTAATTATTTCATGTTCTTTTACTAGTTCTCTTATAATCTGATTTTCTACTTGTCCTGTATTTATGTTTATTAAATATTTTCTTTGATCTAATATTCCTGTGATGTAATATTGATA
This sequence comes from Solanum bulbocastanum, assembly GCA_037074985.1. Lineage (NCBI taxonomy): Eukaryota > Viridiplantae > Streptophyta > Magnoliopsida > Solanales > Solanaceae > Solanum > Solanum bulbocastanum. Next base: position 29,059,865 of record CM073605.1, read on the forward strand.
TGGTTGTATTTCATCATTCTTTTGTTCTAATAACTTAGATATTAGGTCGCAATCTAATCTTCTAGATGTACTATTTCTTGATGATGATGGTGTATCGTAGCTTAATCTTTTAGATGTACTTAGTCTTTCTTTTACTATTTCTAAATCTTCTTCAATATCTATTTCTTTATAACTATAATCATTATGATCTATTACTGTAATTATTTGATCAAATGGATTTTCTATTTTAATTTTTTGAATCTTATTTCTTGCTGTTATTTTATGTTTTGTAGTTAATACATATAAATTTTTACATCTTGCTGTAAATATCTTACTTCCTGGTGCTAGTTCTATACCTGACATTTTCCAGTATAGTACTAATGATTTATCTATGTTTTTGTCTTCTATTGCTACTGAATAATTTGCACTTATAATAAATTTAAATTTTTGGTATATTAAATTTCCTCTAACTGCGCTTATTATACTTTTTTCTATAGGTTGAATTATTCTATCATCTGCTAAATATAGTTCTATAGGTGTATCTATTCCTTCTCTAAAACATGCTTTTATTAATATTTCTGTTGCTCCTAAATGTACATATTTTATTGGATTCTTTGATTTTAAATCTTGGATTTCTTTATTAATTATTTTCTTATTTATGATGGGTATTTTAGCTTTTCCTTTAATGTATTTACAATCTATTACGTGTTCTTTTTGGCTTACTACATAATATTCATCGTGTTGTAGTTTAAATAAGTTTTTTAATCTAGGTACTTCTAATATTTTATCTACAATTTGGGGGGGGGGGGGGGGGTAGTTGCGGAAGAGAGAATTATGGAAGAGGATGGAGTTGAGGATGATCTTCCTCTTCTCCTAACTTACATATATATACAAATTTACAACCTACTATTTATGAACAGTAGTTGGCTTCTACTATTCATGAATAGTGACTGACTCTTACTATTTACACAGTTACTTGACCTTTACTATTTACACAGTAACCGACTCTTACTATTCACATAATTGACATTTTACTATTTATGAATAGTATTTTTTGACTTTTACTATTCATCAACAGTATCTTGTCAGTGACTCCGAATAAAAACAGACGACTTTATTTCTACTTTACAAAAAGAAAACAAAAACTTTACAAAAAGAAGGATAAGATGCTTATCCCACTCATAGCTGTCTCCGTCTTATCTTTTGTTTTGTCGGCTGTCTTCATCAGGCTGCCGGCTATCTCTTTTGTCTTTGTTTTTGATAGTTTATTCCAGTTGTACGGTTGGAACTTCGTTATCTTCTCCGTGACACTTGGAACATATATGTTCTGAGTATTTACTACTAATAGTTGTACAATATCTTGTCAATAGTGCTGGCGAAATGAAATTTTTCCGTATAGCTCTTGTAGTTGGTGTATTTTCTGGTTTTAGGAGGCTTAGTATCCATTGACGTATTTCCTCCATATCTCCTTCCCTTGTTTCTCGGCAATTTGAATATATCATCGTATTATCTCGGCTATAGTAACTCCATATTGTATTATTATTTAGGTAATTATTTGCTAACTCCGTTAATATTGTAGCTATTCCGATAACTCTTTTATTGGCGTAGAAATCAGGAATATCTACAATAGGTATCTCATCTTGTTTTTCTATCTTTTCCGGAATTAACATATCTCTGGTCAAACCAATTTTTATGACCTGTATAGCTAGTTTTATCTCGTCATAAAGTATTTCTGCAGTAGCTGAATAGAACTTTATAAAAAATAGAGTTCCTTTAGTTATTCGTTTATAGGTTAAAAAGGCTTTGTATAGTTCGGGTATCTTCGAAATTTCGTCTCCTGTAGCTGTGTACACTGTACTGAGTAGTCCATAATTATAACAAGTTGTAACTAAATTTGTATTTGTACCTGGAAGGGCAATTAGTTTGTTATAACCTTGTAGGTGTTGAGTAATGTAATCAGTATTTGGTTCTTTTCGATTTATAGCTCTGGGGTTTTTATTTAAGTAGGTTTGAATTTTAAAGATATTTTTCGTATAAGTACGAGTAATATGGGTATATGTATTTTTCTGTTGGGCTAGGCTGTTTTTATAAGTAGTTGTTTGTGGAGTAGGCACAGATTTTTGTATCTTTGGAGCTGTATATGGTTTATCAAAAAGTTTATTCATATTTGTATTTGTATAACTTTTTTCTTCTGTAGTTTTCTTTGTAGCTCCAGATGTACCTGCATCTGCATTTAAACAAACATTATGGGTTTTTTGGAGTTTCCCAACGTCTCCTTCTAGCTCTGGAATTTTAACGTCTTCCGATCGACGTAGCTCCGCATTTTTAAAGTCATGCTGCTGACTACTAGCTTGCTCCTTTAGCTTTTGTATCTCACCGTCCATACTATCCACTTTTTTACAAAGTGTAGTTAGGAGGTTGAGTATCTGATCCATAGTATTTGTTTGCTCAGTATTTTTCTCTTGAGAGGTGATCTGCAATCACATTTTTGTCAGTTTTTATAACTTCAATTGTAAATGAAAAATTCAGTATATTGACTACTAGTCTTCTTATTTCCTTTGTTGTAACTGAATCTTGTACCTTTTTAGTTATCCACCATTTTACCTGTGTATTATCTGTTCTAACAATAAATTTGTTACAATATATGGCTCAAAAGCTAATAAATATTTATATAAGGCAAATAGTTCTTTTCTATTTATTTCCCATTTTATTTGTGGGTCTGTATATGATCCGGAATAATATCTGCAGTGATGTTCTATTTTTTCATTTGTATATTTATATTTTAGTACTCCTCCGTAACTATGATTACATATGGTAGTGAACCACCAATGTGTTTTTGTTATAGTATGTGGATATAGTTTATCTAAAAAAGGCATTCCTAATAATATATCTTTATTTGTAAATTCATAACTATAGATTTCATCTATTAATAATATTTTATCCCATATTTGTATTTTTATATTTTTAGCTTTATGTGTTATCATACTTCCTTCATTATTAAATCCTGTTACTATTAATGGTGTTTTTAACTTTTCCCATTTACTATCTGGCAGGCAATTATGTTTACACATATTTGCTTCTGCTCCTATGTCTATCATAGGTGTGTAATATCTGTTATAGTATCCTTCTACAATTATTTTTGCTAAAATGTATATTTTTGTCATTATATTAAGGTATTAAAATGTTATTTTATCATATAATTGTTCTTTTAATAATTACTTTTTTGTTTTCATAATGTATTGTTAGTTGTTTATCATCTATATTATATGGTTTAACTGTTTCTAACCATTTATTCCTAAAGTAATATTATTATTTCCTTGGTGTATTTTAAATTTATTTTTATTGGTATTCCTCCAATAATTAGTTCTTGTTCAGTAGTTTCTTCTATATTTACCAAAGCTCTAGGTAATTCGTTGTTTATATTTTCTCCTGTAATTATTTCATTTGATCAAATGGATTTTCTATTTTAATTTTTTGAATCTTATTTCTTGCTGTTATTTTATGTTTTGTAGTTAATACATATAAATTTTTACATCTTGCTGTAAATATCTTACTTCCTGGTGCTAGTTCTATACCTGACATTTTCCAGTATAGTACTAATGATTTATCTATGTTTTTGTCTTCTATTGCTACTGAATAATTTGCACTTATAATAAATTTAAATTTTTGGTATATTAAATTTCCTCTAACTGCGCTTATTATACTTTTTTCTATAGGTTGAATTATTCTATCATCTGCTAAATATAGTTCTATAGATGTATCTATTCCTTCTCTAAAACATGCTTTTATTAATATTTCTGTTGCTCCTAAATGTACATATTTTATTGGATTCTTTGATTTTAAATCTTGGATTTCTTTATTAATTATTTTCTTATTTATGATGGGTATTTTAGCTTTTCCTTTAATGTATTTACAATCTATTACGTGTTCTTTTTGGCTTACTACATAATATTCATCGTGTTGTAGTTTAAATAAGTTTTTTAATCTAGGTACTTCTAATATTTTATCTTTGCTTAAGTCTAATTCTTTTCCTTTTATTTGTTCAAACATATTATTGTCAAATATTATTTTTTGTTCTGTATATTCGTTATCTTGATATTCTTCTTTACTTATTATCTTTATGTCGCTTTCAGTCATAATCTGAAAAGGACTCTATTTCATTTTCTAATTCATTATCTGTTATTTCGTATATGCTATCTTCATCGTCTAAATCATAATCTAAATAATCTATCTGTTTATATGTGTCGTTTTCTATTATTATTTCTGTTATTTGTTTTTTCTTTAAATCTTTTGGTAATTTACAATCTCTAGCTAAATGTCCTAATTTTCCACAATTATAACATTTACATTCTGTTATATTTTTCTTAACTCTATGCGGTCTTTTTTGTTTATAATTTTTTATATAATATCTTTTTCTTGGGATTTTATTTTTATATTTTGTTTTGAAGTGTTTATATTTCTTTATTCTTTTCTTATATTTATATGGATTTTTGCATCCAAATTGGGGTGCTATCTTACTTGTACAATATGCTAGATTTTTTACCAATATTTTTTCTAGTTTTAATTCTTCTTTATGTTTTTCACATAGTTTCATAAACCATTGTTGTAGAAATTTTATTCTAGCTCCTAGTGTATCTACTGTATTAGATTCTTCCCAATCTTTTATTATTTTAGAACTAAATGGTTCTGGTAATTTTGTGTAATATAATTTTCTTATTTCTCTACTTTCATCATTTGTATATATTCCTTTGTAGTAATATTCTCTAAATGCACATGTATATTCATCTATGTAACTCATTTTACATATTGCTAATTTATTCATTAAATTTCTGTTTATTATTTTATCTTGTTGTTGTTCTTCTATTTCTGTTGTCATACTACCAAATTCATTTCTAATTGATATTTCGTATTTATTTAATATATCTATTGCTGATGTTGCTATTTCATTATTAGGTTTATTATGATTTCTTAATGTTGCTAAGCTTGTTTGTGTTAAATTTTGTAACCATATTTTTACTGTTCCTATAAGTGTTCTTTCTATATACCCTGGGGCATCTATTATTGATATTTTATTGTCTATTAATTGTTTTGATATATAGCCTATCCATAATTGAATTGTTTTATTTGTATCTGCTACACAGTCTAAGTCTAAGAAATTATTTTGATCTGTAGTTTGTCTTGGTGTCCAATTTTTATTTAATCTTTTATCCCATAATACTTTATCTCTATTTTCTTTTTCGTAAGTATAATATGTTGGGGTTGTATCTGTTCGTGTTTTAGTATTTGAAGTACTTGGTTTTTCATCTAAATTTCCTACATTTATTTCTATATTTTTATCTTTTTCTATAAGTTCAGTATATGTTTCTGAATACGATTCAGAATTATTTTCTGAAATATTATCATTTTCTTCTTCATTTATTTCATTTATTTCTAATTCGTCTATTTTTAATTCAGGTAATTCTTCTGTTTCTTCTAACATAGTTTTCATTTTTTCTATTTCTTGATTTAATTTTAATTCTTCCGTTCTTTTCTTATTTTCTTCTTTTATTCTTAATTTTTCTTCATATAGTTGTTTAAGTCGTTCTAATTCTTTTTGTAGTTCTTGAATTCTAGTATCTTTTACTTTTTCTATTTGTTTAATTTCTTTTTTAGCTTGTTCTCTGATTTTTTCAATTTCGTTTTTCCTATCTATTTCTTCATTTTCTTTATTTAATCGTACCATTGTTGTTAGACTATCTTCTAATTTTGCTGATTCTTTATCTGGCATTAGGTATAGTTGGTTTCCTATTTTTTTATATCTTCGTTCTAAGTTTGAATGTACTATTTTTATTTCTAGTCCATCTTGACTTTTATATATTTTTTCTTCTACAGCGTATTCTTCTTTATTCATTATAAATCGTGTTGGTATTTATATTCTAAGTGTTGTAATTGTAGATCTAATAAGGATATCGTTTTTCTTTGTGCTTTTATAGATTTGTGGCATACTCCTGCACATATATTATATTCTAATCTGTTTTGTCTAAATTCTATTTCGTGTTTTATTTCATTAATTTTTTCTAATAATTAATGTGTTATCATGTGTTATCATGCTTCCTTCATTATTAAATCCTGTTACTATTAATGGTGTTTTTAACTTTTCCCATTTACTATCTGGCAGGCAATTATGTTTACACATATTTGCTTCTGCTCCTGTGTCTATCATAGGTGTGTAATATCTGTTATAGTATCCTTCTACAATTATTTTTGCTAAAATGTATATTTTTGTCATTATATTAAGGTATTAAAATGTTATTTTATCATATAATTGTTCTTTTAATAATTACTTTTTTGTTTTCATAATGTATTGTTAGTTGTTTATCATCTATATTATATGGTTTAACTGTTTCTAACCATTTTATTCCTAAAGTAATATTATTATTTCCTTGGTGTATTTTAAATTTTATTTTTATTGGTATTCCTCCAATAATTAGTTCTTGTTCAGTAGTTTCTTCTATATTTACCAAAGCTCTAGGTAATTCGTTGTTTATATTTTCTCCTGTAATTATTTCATGTTCTTTTACTAGTTCTCTTATAATTTGGTTTTCTACTTGTCCTGTATTTATGTTTATTAAATATTTTCTTTGGTCTAATATTCCTGTTATATAATATTGATATGGTTGTATTTCATCGTTCTTTTGTTCTAATAATTTAGATATTAGGTCGCAATCTAATCTTCTAGATGTACTATTTCGTGATGATGATGGTGTATCGTAGCTTAATCTTTTAGATGTACTTAATCTTTCTTTTACTATCTCTAAATCTTCTTCAATATCTATTTCTTTATAACTGTAATCATTATTATTTATTACTGTAATTATTTGATCAAATGGATTTTCTATTTTGATTTTTTGAATCTTATTTCTTGCTGTTATTTTATGTTTTGTAGTTAATACATATAAATTTTTACATCTTGCTGTAAATATTTTACTTCCTGGTGCTAGTTCTATGCCTGACATTTTCCAGTATAGTACTAATGATTTATCTATGTTTTTGTCTTCTATTGCTACTGAATAGTTTGCACTTATAATAAATTTAAATTTTTGATATATTAAATTTCCTCTAACTGCGCTTATTATGCTTTTTTCTATAGGTTGAATTATTCTATCATCTGCTAAATATAGTTCTATAGGTGTATCTATTCCTTCTCTAAAACATGCTTTTATTAATATTTCTGTTGCTCCTAAATGTACATATTTTATTGGATTTTTTTAATTTTAAATCTTGGATTTCTTTATTAATTATTTTCTTATTTATGATGGGTATTTTAGCTTTACCTTTAATATATTTGCAATCTATTACGTGTTCTTTTTGGCTTACTACATAATATTCATCGTGTTGTAATTTAAATAAGTTTTTTAATCTAGGGACTTCTAATATTTTATCTATGCTTAAGTCTAATTCTTTTCCTTTTATTTGTTCAAACATATTATTGTCAAATATTATTTTTTGTTCTGTATATTCATTATCTTGATATTCTTCTTTACTTATTATTTTTATATCGCTTTCAGTCATAATCAGAATATGATTCTATTTCTTCTTCTAATTCAATATCTGTTATTTCGTATATGCTATCTTCATTTTCTAAGTTATAATCTAAATAATCTATCTGCTTATATGTGTCGTTTTCTATTATTATTTCAGTTATTTGTTTCTTTTTTAAGTCTTTTGGTAATTTACAATCTCTAGCTAAATGTCCTAATTTTCCACAATTATAACATTTACATTCTGTTATATTTTTCTTAACTCTATGTGGTCTCTTTTGTTTATAATTTTTTATATAATATCTTTTTCTTGGGATTTTATCCTTATATTTTGTTTTGAAGTGTTTATATTTCTTTATCCTTTTCTTATATTTGTATGGATTTTTACATCCAAATTGGGGTGCTAACTTGCTTGTACAATGTTTTAGGTTTTTTACTAATATCTTTTCTAGTTTTAATTCTTCTTTATGTTTTTCACATAGTTTTATAAACCATTGTTGTAAGAATTTTATTCTAGCTCCTAGCGTATCTACTGTATTAGATTCTTCCCAATCTTTTATTATTTTTGAACTAAATGGTTCTGGTAATTTTGTGTAATATAATTTTCTTATTTCTCTACTTTCATCATTTGTATATATTCCTTTATAGTAATATTCTCTAAATGCACATGTATATTCATCTATGTAACTCATTTTACATATTGCTAATTTATTCATTAAATTCCTGTTTGTTTTTTTAATGGTTTTATAGGTTTAGTGTTTAGGGCTTAGGGTTTGTTTTGTGTTTTTTAGGCTTTAGCATATACGATTTAGGCTTTATATGGTTTAAAGCTTAGTGTTTTTTAGGTTTAGGGGTTTTTGAGGTTTTTTTTTTTTTTTTTGGATATTAAGGTTTAAGTGTTTCTTAGGGTTTAGGTTTTTTTCTTAGGTTTAAGGTTTACATATTTTAAGGATTTACGGTTTAGAGCTTAGGGTTTTGGTCGGGCTTAAATGGTTTTTAGGGCTTATTGTATTTAGGGTTTCTTAAGGTTTAAGGGTTTAGGGTTTCTTAGAGTTTAGGTCTAGGAGTTAGGGTTTTAGGTTAGTGTTTAGGGTTGAGGGATTAGATTTTTTTTAGGTTAAGGGTTTTATCTAGGTTTTTAGGGTTTAGGGCTTTGGGTTTTTTCGATTAATGTTTTTAGGGTTTTATAGGTTTAGGATTTAAGGCTTAGGGATTTTTTGTGTTCTCTAAGGTTTAAAATGTAAGATTTACTTCTTTATATTGTTTAGAGCTTAGAATTATTTAGGTTTAGGGGTTTTTGTGTTTTTTAGGGTTTTTAAGGTTAATTGTTTCTTAGGGTTTTTTAGGGTTTACTGCTTAGGGCTTAGTTTTATTTTTAGTAGGGGTTTTAGACTTTTAAATGGTTTTTAGTGTTTATTTTAAGGTTTATTGGAAATAGAGTTTCTTAAAGTTTAGTGTTTTGTAGGGTTTTAGGTTTAGGGTTTACGGTTTTAGGTTAGGGTTTAGGGTTTGAGGCTTATGGTTTTTTTAGGTTTAGGGTTTAGAGTAAGGGTTTTATCTAACTTTTTAGGGTTTAGGGCTTTGTGAATTTTAGGTTAAGGGTTTATAGGTTTAGGGTTTAGGGCATAGGATTTTTTTTGTGTTTTTTAGGATTTAGCATATACGATTTAGGGCTTTATAGGGTTTAGATCTTAGTGTTTTTTTAGGCTTAAGGATTTTTAGATTTTTGGACATTTTAGGGTTTTTGTAAGTATTTCTTAGGGTTTTTTAGGGTTTAAGGTTTAGGACTTAGGGTTTTTTAGCTATAGGGTTTTCACATTTTTAGGATTTAGCATTTAGAGCTTAGGGTATTGTAGGGGTTTTTAATGGTTTTAGGGTTTATTTTGGGGTTTATAGGATTTAGAGTTTCTTAATATTTAGGGTTTACAGTTTCTTAGTGTTTTAGATTTACGATTTGGGTTTCATGTTAGGGTCTACGGTTTAGTGCTTAGGAATTTTTTATGCTTAAGGTTTTAGGTTAAGGGTTTTATCTAGGGCTTTAGGGTTTTGGGCTTTGGGTTATTTGGGTTAAGGTTTTTTTTTTAGGGTTTTATAGGTTTAGAGTTTAGGTCTTAGGGTCTTTTTATGTTTCTTAGTATTTAATATATACGATTTAGGGCTTTATAGGGTTCAGAGCTTGGGGTTTTTTAGGTTTAGAGGGTTTTGGGTTTTTTAGGGTGTGTACGGGTTAAGTGTTTCGTAGGGTTTATTGAATTTAGGGCTTCGAGTTTTTTTTCTATTTTCCAGGTTTATGGTTTATTGATTTTTAGGATACAGGATTTGGAGCTTAGGATTTTGGAGGGTTTTTTAATGGATTTCAGGGTTCCTTTAGGGTTTTATAGGATTTGGGTTTCTTAAGGTTTACGGTTTAGGGTTTCTTGGGGTTTTATATTTTGGATAAAGGTTTGGATTTTTAGGGTTTTATAGGTTTAGAGCCCAGGGGTTTTCTTGGATATTTTAGGGTTTAGCATATATGATTTAGGGCTTAATAGGGTTTAAAGCTTAGATTTTTTTTAGGTTTGGGGGTTTTTGGGGTTTTTAGGGTGTGTGGGGGTGAAGTGTTTCTTAGGGTTTTTAGAGTTTAGAGCTTAGGATTTTTTTGTGTTTTTTAGGTTTAGGGTTTACAGATTTTTAGAATTTAGTGTCTAGAGCTTAGGATTTTGTAGGGCTTTTAACTGGATTTTAGGGTTTATTTTAGGTTATATAGGATTTAGGGTTCTTATGGTTTAGGGCTTAGGGTTTCATAGGGTTTTAGGTTTAGGATAAAGGTTTGGGTTTTTTGTTTTAGGTTTTTTAGTTTATAGGTTTAGGGTTTAGGGCTTATGGTTTTTCTAGTATTTCTTAGGATTTAGCATATACGATTTAGGGCATAATAATGTTTAGAGCTTAGTGGTTTTTTTAGGTTTAGGGGTTTTGGGGTTTTGGGTTTTTGAGGGTTAAGTTTTTCTTATGGTTTTTTAGTGTTTAAGGTGTAGGGCCTAGGGTTTTTTTTTGCATTTTTTAGATTTTGGGTTTATGGATTTTTAGGATTTAAGGTTTAGAGCTTAGGGTTTTGTGGGGGTTTTAAATGGTTTTCAAGGTTTTTAGGGATTATAGGATTTTGGGTTTCTAAAAGTTCAAGGTTTAGCGGTTCTTAGGGTTTTAGGTTTAGGTTTCAGGGTTTAGGTTTGGGTTTAGGGTTTAAGGCATAGGGTTTTTTGTAGGTTGAGGGATTTAGGTTAACGGGTTTATCTAGGTTTTTAGGGTTTTTTAAGTTAAGGTTTTTCTAGGTTTTATAGGTTTAGAGTTTAGGTCTTAAGGTTTTTTTGTGTTTTTTTAGGGTTTAGCATATACAATTTTGGGATTTATAGGGTTTAGAGCTTCTAATATTTTATATTTAGGGGTTTTTGGTGATTTTTTAGGGTTATCAATTTCTTAGGGTTTTTTCGGGCCTAGGTTTTATGGCTTATAGTTTTTTTTGTGTTTTAGGTAATACGGTTACAAATTATTAGGATTTAGGGTTTAGGGCTTAGATTTTTTTTGTGTTTTTTAGGTTTAGAGTTTACAGATTTAAGGTTTAGAGCGTTGGGTTTTGTAGGGATTGTAAATGGTTTTTAGGGTTTATAAGGTTTACAAGATTTAGGATTTCGTTGGGTTAGATTTAGGATTTAGGTTTTTTTTTTTTTGTATTTTTAGCGTTTTGCATATACAATTTAGGGTTTTATAGGGTTAGAGTTTAGAGGTTTTTGGGTCTTTTAGAGTTTTTAAGGGTGAAATGTTTCTTAGGGTTTTTTAGGGTTTATGGCTTAGGATTCTTTTTTTGTGTTTTTTAGGTTTAGGGTTTATGAATCTTTAAGATTTAAGGTTTAGAGCTTAGGGTTTTGTAGGGCTTTTGAACGGTTTTTAGGGTTTATTTTAGGGTTTCTTAAGGTTTAGGGTTTAGGGTTTAGGGCTTAGGATTTCTTTTTTGTGTGTTTTAGGTTTAGGGTTTACGAATCTTTAATGTTTACAGCTTAGGGTTTTGTAGGGGTTTTAAATGGTTTTTAGGGTTTGTTTTAGGGTTTATAAGATTAAGGGTTTCTTAAGGTATAGCGTTTAGGGTTTCTTAGGGTTTTACATTTAGGGTTTTTTTACGTTAGGGTTTAGGTATTAGGTTTTTTTTAGGTTTAGGGTTTTAGGTTTTTAGGGTTTAGGGCTTTGGGTTTTTTAGGGTTTTTTAGGTTTATAGTTTAGGGTTTAGGTTTTTTTTTGTGTTTTTAAAAGTTTAGAATGTACAATTTAGTGCTTTATAGGGTTTAAATCTTAGAGATTTTAGGTTTGTGGGTTTTTAGAGTTGAGGGTTAAGTGTTTGTTAGGGTATTTTAGGGTTTATGGTTTATGGCGTAGGTTTTATTGGTTAGGTTTAGGGTTATTGATTTTTAGGATTTATGGTTTAGAGCTAAGAGTTTTGTAGGGGTTTTAGGGTTTATTTTAGGGTTTACAGGATTTAGGGTTTCTTAAGGTTTAAGGTTTAGGGTTTCTTAGTTCAGGTTTTGGGCTTTGGGTTTTTTAGGTTAAGGTTTTTTAGCATTTTATAGATTTAGGGTGTAGGGCTTAGGGTTTCTTGTGTATGTTTTTTAGGGTATAGCATATACAATTTAGTGCTTTATAAGGTTTAGAGCTTAGAGTTTTTTAGGTTTAGGGGTTTTTGGGTTTTTTAGTGTTTTAAGGGTTAAGTGTTTCTTATGGTTTTTTAAGAATTAGGGTTACAACCTAGGGATTTTGTGTGTTTTTAGGTTTAGGGTTTATAGATTTTTAGGATTTAGGGTTTAGAGGTTAGGGTTTTGTAGGAGTTTTAAATGGTTTTAGGTGTAATTTTGGGTTTGTAGGATTTAGGGTTTCTTATGGTTTTAGGTTTAGGATTTAGTGCTTTAGGTTTGGGTTTAGGGTTTAGGGCTTAGGGTTTTTTTCAATTTAAAGTTTTAGTTTAATGGTTTTATGTAGGTTTTAGGGTTTAGGGCTTTGGGTTTTTTTTAGGTTATGTATTTTTTAGGGTTTTATAGGTTTAGTGGTTAGGGCTTAGGGTTTTTTTGTGTGTTTTTTAGGCTTTAGCATATACAATTTATGCTTTATATGGTTTAGAGCATAGGGTCTTTTAGGTTTAGGGGTTTTTGGGTTTTATATGGGTTTTAAGGATAAAGTGTTTCTTAGGGTTTAGGGTTTTTTTTTGTGTTTTTTAGGTTTAAGGTTTACATATTTTAAGCATTTACGGTTTAGGGCTTAGGGTTTTGTTGGGATTTAAATACTATTTAGTGTTTATTGTATTTAGGGTTTCTTAAGGTTTAGGGATTTAGGGTTTCTTACCGTTTTAAGTCTAGGATTTAGTGTTTTAGGTTAGTGTTTAGGGTTTAAGGCTTAGGGTTGTTCTAGGTTTAGGGTTTAGGGCTTTGGGTTTTTTTTAGGATTTTTTTGTGCTTTTTAAGGTTTACCATATACAATTTAGGGCTTTATAGGGTTTAGGGCTTAGGGTTGTTTTAGTTTTTGGAATTTAGGTTAAGGGTTTTATCTATGTTTTTAGCATTTTCTAAGTTAGGGTTTTTCAGGGTTTTTTAGGTCTAGAGTTTAGGGTTTAGGGTATTTTTGTTACTTTTCGGTTTAGGGTTTACAAATTTTTAAGATTTAGGGCTTAGAGCTTAGGGTTTGGTAGGCGTTTTAAATGGTTTTTAGGGTTTATATTAGGGTTTATAGGATTTAGGGTTTTAGGTTAGGGTTTAGGGTTTATGGCTTAGGTTTTTTTAATGTTTAGGGTTTTAGGTTAATGGTCTTATCAAGGTTTTTAGGGTTTAGGTTTTTTATGGTTTTAAAGGTGTAGAGTTTAGGGTTTAGTGCTTATGTTTTTTTTTTGTTTTGTCAGATATATCATATATGATTTAGGGCTTAATAGGATTTAGAGATAAAAGTTTTTAGGTGTAGGGTTTTGTTGACTTTTTTACGTTTAGGTTTTACGGATTTTTAGGATATAAGGTTTAGTGTTTTGGGTTTTTAGGGATTTTAAATGGTTTTTAGGGTTTCTTAAGGTTTAGGGTTTAGGATTTCATAGGGTTTCAGTTTTAGGATTTTGGGTTTTTAGGGAGTTTAAATGGTTTTTAGGGTTTCTTAAGGTTTAGGGTTTAGGACTTCATAGTGTTTTAGTTTTAGGATTTTGGGTTTTAGGTTAAGGTTTAGGGTATATGGCTTAGGGTTTTTTTTTGTTTTTAGGGTTTCACATATACGATTTAGGGAATTATTGGGTTAGAGTTCAGAGTCTTTTTGGTTTAGGTGTTTTTGGGTTTTTTAGAGTTTTTAAGGGTTAACTTTTTCTTAGGGTTTTTTAGGGTTTAGGGCTTAGGATTTATTTTATTTTTTGTGTTTTTTAGGGTTAGGGTTTATGAATCTTTAATATGTAAGGTTTATAGCTTAGGATTTTGTAGGGGTTTTGAATGGTTTTCAGGGTTTATTTTTTGGGGTTTCGGATCTTTTAGGGTTTTTAAGGGTTAAGTGTTTCTTAGAATTTTTTAAGGTTTGGGGTTTAGGGATGAGGATATATTTTTTTTTTTTAGGTTTAGAGTTTACATATTTTTAGGATGTAGGGTATATAAGCTTATGGTTTTGAAGTGGTTATATATGGGTTTTAGGGTTTATTTTAGGGTTTAGAGTATTTAAGGTTTCTTAAGGTTTAAGGTTTAGGGTTTCTTAGGGTGTTCAGTTAAGGATTTAGGGTTTTAGGTTAGGGTTTAAAATTTAGGGCTTAGGGTTTTATGGGAAGGATTTTATCGAGGTTTTTAGGATTTAGGACATTTGGTTTTTCAGGTTTAGGTTTTATAGGTTTTTATAGGTTTAGGGTTTAGGGCTTAGGGTTTTTTTTATGTAGTTTAGCATTAGCATATACGATTTAGGGCTTAATAAGGTTTAGAGATTAGATTTTTTTTAGTTTTAGGGGTTTTGGGTTTTAAGGATTAAGTGTTTCTTAGGGTTATTTAGGGTTTAGGTTAGAGCTTAGGTTTTATATTGTTCTTCAGGTTTAGGGTTATGGATTTTTAGGATTTAGGCTTTACAACTTAGGGTTTGTTTGGGGTTTCAAATGGGTTTTAGGGTTTATTTTAGGGTTTAGGATTTAGGGTTTTCTAAGGTTTAAGGTTTAGGGTTTCTTAGGGTTTTAGGTTTAGAATTTAGGGGTTTTTTAGGTTTTGGGTTTTAGGTACAAGGTTTTTTTCTAGGGTTTAGGTTTTGGGCTTTGGATTTTTTAGATTAGGTTTTTTAGGATTTTAATGATTTGGGGTTTAGGTCTTAGAGTTTTTTGTGAATGTTTTTTAGGGTTTAATATATTCGATTTAGGCCTTTATAGGGTTTAGAGCTTTGTGTTTTTTAGGTTTAGTGGTTTTTGGGTTTAACGGGTTAAGTGTTACTTAGGGTTTTTTTAAGATTTAAGGTTACATTTTGTGTTTTTTTGAGGTTTAGGGTTTACAGATTTTTAGGATTTAGGGTTTAAAGCTTAGGGTTTTGTAGGGATTTTAAATGGTTTTAGGGTTTATTTTTGAGTTTGTTGGATTTAGGGTTTCTTATGATTTTAGGTTTAGGATTTAGGGCTTTAGGTTAGGGTTTAGGGTTTAGGGTTTTTTTTAGTTTAACGTTTTAGTTTAACAATTTTATTTAGGTTTTAAGAGTTTAGGGCTTTGGGTTTTTTTGGTTAATCCTTTTTAGGTTTTTATAGGATTAGTGTTTACGGCTTTGGGTTTTTTTTGTGTGTGTTTTTTAGGCTTTAGCATATACGATTTATGCTTTATATGGTTTAGAGCTTAGAGTTTTTTAGATTTAGGGGTTTTTTGGTTTTTTATGGGTTCTAAGGATTAAGTTTTTCCTAGGGTTTAGTTTTTTTTTTGTCTTTTTTAGGTTTAAGGTTTATGGATTTTAAGGATTTTCAATTTAGAGCTTAGGGTTTTGTTGGGGTTTAAATGGTTTATTTTAGGGTTTATTGTATTTAGGGTTTTTTAAGTAGGGTTTAGGGTTTCTTATGGTGTTAGGTTAAGGATTTAGGGTTTTAGGTTAGGGTTTAAAATTTAGGGCTTAGGGTTTTATGGGAAGGATCTTATCAAGGTTTTTAGGATTTAGGACATTTGGTTTTTTAAGTTTAGGTTTTATAGGGTTTTATAGGTTTAGGGTTTAGGTCTTAGGGTTTTTTTAATGTATTTTAGTGTTAACATATACGATTTAGGGCTTAATATGGTTTAGAGATTAGATTTTTTTTAGTTTTTGGGGTTTTGGGTTTTAAGGATTAAGTGTTTCTTAGGGTTTTTTAGGGTTTAGGTTAGAGCTTAGGTTTTATAATGTTCTTCAGGTTTAGGGTTATGGATTTTTAGGATTTACGGTTTACAACTTAGGGTTTTCTAGGGGTTTTAAATAGATTTTAGGGTTTAGGATTCAGGGTTTTGTACGGTTTAAGGTTTAGGGTTTCTTAGGGTTTTAGGTTTAGAATTTAGAGGTTTTTTCAGTTTTAGGTTTTAGGGCTTAATAAGGTTTAGAGATTAGATTTTTTTTTTAGGTTTTAGGGTTTCTTAAGGTTTACGGTTTAGAGTTTCTTAGGCTTTTAGGTTTTGGATAAAGGTTTGGGTTTTGTAGGCTTAGGTTTTTAATGGTTTTATAGGTTTAGGGCGTAGGGGTTTTCTTGGATTCTTTTAGGGCTTAGCATATACGATTTAGCGCTTAATAGGGCTTAGAACTTAGAGTTATTTTTAGGTTTAGGGGTTTTTGGAATTTTTGGGGTGTGTAGGGGTAAGTGTTTCTTAGGGTTTTTAGAGTTTAGGACTTTGTGTTTTTTTGTGTTTTTTAGGTTTAGGGTTTAAGAATTTTTAGGATTTAGGGTCTAGAGCTTAGGATTTTTAGGGCTTTTAAATGGATTTTAGGGTTTATATTAGGTTTTATATGATTCAAGGTTCTTAAAGTTTAGGGTTTAGGGTTTCTTACCATTTTAGGTTTAGGATAAAGGTATGGGTTTTTTAGGTTTAGATTTTTTAGGGTTTTATAGGTCTAGGGTTTAGGGCTTAGGGTTTTTCTTGAATTTTCTATGGTTTAGCATATACAATTTAGGGCTTAATAGGGTTTAGAGCTTAGAGTTTTTTTAGGTTTAGGGGTTTTGGGTTTTTTAGGGTTAAGTATTTTTTTAGGGTTTTTTTTAGTGTTTAAGGTTTAGGGCCTAGGATTTTTTTAGTAGTTAATGTTTAGGGCATAGGGTTTCTTGGGTTTTGATCTTAGAGATTTTAGGATTGGTGGTTTTATGGTTTTTATGGTTGAGGGTTAAGTGTTTCTTAGGATTTTTTAAGGTTTATGGTTTATGGCGCAGGCTTTATTGTTCCTTTTATGTTTAGGGTTATGGATTTTTAGGATTTAGGGTTTAGAGCTAAGGGTTTTGTAGGGGTTTTAGGGTTTATTTTAGGGTTTATAGGATTTTGAGTTTCTTAAGGTTTAAGGTTTAGAATTTAGGAGATTTTTAGGTTTTGGGCTTTGTGTTTTCTGGGTTAAGGTTTTTTAGTATTTTATAGATTTAGGGTTTAGGGCTTAGGTTTTTTTGTGTATTTTTTCTAGGGATTAGAATATACGATTTAGGGCTTTATAGGGTTTAGAGCTTAGAGTTTTTTAGCTTTAGGGGTTTTTGGGCTTTTTAGGGTTTTAAGGGTTAAGGTGTTTCTTAGGGTTTTTAAGATTTAGGATTACAACTTAGGGATTTTGTGTGTTTTCAGGTTTATTATTTATATATTTTTAGGATTTAGGTTTTAGAGGTTAGGGTTTTGTAGGGGTTTTAAATGGTTTTAGGGTGTAGTTTTGGGTTTGTAGGATTTAGGGTTTCCTATGGTTTTAGGTTTAAAATTTACGATTTTAGGTTAGGGTTTAGGGTTTAGGGCTAAGATTTTTTTTTTCAATTTAGAGTTTTAGTTTAACGATATTATGTAGGTTTTTAGGGTATAGGGGTTTGTGTTTTTTAGGTTAAGTTTTTTTTAGGGTTTTACAGGTTTAGTGTTTAGGGCTTAGGGTTTGTTTTGTATTTTTTAGGCTTTAGCATATACGATTTAGGCTTTATATGGTTTAAAGCTTAGAGTTTTTTAGGTTTAGGGGTTTTTGGGGGTTTTTTTTTTATGGATATTAAGGTTTAAGTGTTTCTTAGGGTTTAGGTTTTTTTTTTTTTTTTTAGGTTTAAGGTTTACATATTTTAAGGATTTACGGTTTAGAGCTTAGGGTTTTGGTCGGGTTTAAATGGTTTTTGGGGTTTATTGTATTTAGGGTTTCTTAAGGTTGATGGGTTTAGGGTTTCTTTTTTAGGTTTAAGGTTTACATATTTTAAGGATTTACGGTTTAGAGCTTAGGGTTTTGGTCGGGTTTAAATGGTTTTTAGGGCTTATTGTATTTAGGGTTTCTTAAGGTTTTGGGGTTTAGGTTTTGGACTTTGTGTTTTTTGGGTTAAGGTTTTTTAGTATTTTATAGATTTAGTGTTTAGGGATTAGGTTTTTTTTGTGTACGTTTTTTAGGGTTTAGAATATACGATTTAGGGCTTTATAGGGTTTAGAGCTTAGAGTTTTTTAGGTTTAGGGGTTTTTGGGCTTTTTAGGGTTTTAAGGGTTAAGGCGTTTCTTAGGGTTTTTAAGATTTAGGATTACATCCTAGGGATTTTGTGTGTGTTCAGGTTTATTATTTATATATTTTTAGGATTTAGGGTTTAGAGGTTAGGGTTTTGTAGGGGTTTTAAATGGTTTTAGGATGTAGTTTTGGGTTTGTAGGATTTAGGGTTTCCTATGGTTTTAGGTTTAAGATTTATCGTTTTAGGTTAGGGTTTAGGGCTTAGGTTTTTTTTTTCAATTTAGATTTTTATTTTAACGGTTTTATGTAGGTTTTTAGGGTATAGGGATTTAGGGTTAAGGGTTTCTAAGGGTTTTAGGTTTAGGATTTAGGGTTTTAGGTTAGGGTTTGGTATTAGGTTTTTTTTAGGTTTAGGGTTTTAGGTTAAGGGTCTTATCTCTGTTTTTAGGGATTAGGGCTTTGGGTTTTTGAGGTTAAGGATTTTTAGGGTTTTATAGTTTTAGTGTTTAGGGCTTAAGTTTTTTTTTTTTGTGTTTTCAAAGATTTAGAATATACAATTTAGGGCTTTATAGGGTTTAGAGCTTAGTGATTTTAAGTTTGGGGGTTTTAGGGTTTTAAGGGTTTTTAAGGGTTAAGTGTTTCTTAGGGTTTTTTAGGGTTTAGGGTTTATGGCTTAGGTTTTTTGTGTTTTTTAGGTTTAGGGTTATGTATTTTTAGGATTTACGTTTTAGAGCTTCTGGTTTTTAGGGGTTCTAAATGGATTTTAGGGTTTATAGGATTTAGGGTTTCTTAAACTTTAAGGTTAACGCTTTCTTAGGGTTTTAGCTTTAGAATTTAGGGGTTTTAGGTTTTGGGTTTTCAATACAAGGTTTTTTCTCGGGTTTAGGTTTAGGGCTTTGGATTTTTTAAGTAATGGTTTTTTTAGGATCTTAAAGATTTAGGATTTAGGGCTTAGGGTTTTTCTGTGTATGTTTATTAGGGTTTAATATATACGATTTAGGGCTTTATAGGCTTTAGAACTTAGAGTTTTTTAGGTTTAGGGGTTTTTGAGATTTTTAGGGTTTTAAGGGTCTAGTGTTTCTTAGGGTTTTTTAAGATTTAGGGTTACAACCTAGGGTTTTTGTGTGCTTTTAGGTTTACGGTTTACAGATTTTTAGGATTTAGCTCTTAGAGCTTAGGATTTTGTAGGGTTTTTAAATGGTTTTAGGGTTTTTGGGTTTGTAGAATTTAAGGTTTCTTATGGTTTTAAGTTTAGGATTTAGGGTTTGAGGTTAGGGTTTAGGGTTTTTTTTAGTTTAGAGTTTTAGTGTAACAGTTTTATGTAGGTTTTTAGAGTTTAGGGCTTTGGGTTTTTTAGGTTATGTTTTTTTAGGGTTTTATAGGATTAGTGTTTAGGGCTTAGGGTTTTTCTTTGTCTGTTTTTTAGGCTTTAGCATATACTATTCAGGCTTTGTATGGTTTAGAGCTTAGAGTTTTTTAGGTGTAGGAGTTTTAGGGGTTTATTTTTTTTATAGGTTTTAAGGATTAAGTGTTTCTTAGGGTTTAAGTTTTTTTTTTTTGTGCTTTTTATGTTTAAGGTTTAAGTATTTTAAGGATTTGCGGTTTAGAGCTTAGGGTTTTGATGGGGTCTTAATGGGTTTTAGGGTTTATTTTAGGTTTTATAGTGTTTAGGGTTTCTTAAGGTTTAGGGTGTAGGGTTTCTTAAGGTTTTAGGTCTAGGATTTAGGGTTCTAGGTTACTGTTTAAGGTTTAGGGCTTAGGGTTTTTTTAGGATTAGGGTTTTGGGTTAAGCTTTTTATCCACAATTTTAGGGTTAATGGGTTTGGGTTTCTTAAATTAAGGTTTATTAGGATTTTATAGGTTTAGGGTTTAGGGCTTAGGGTTTCTTTAGGATTTTCCTTTGTGTTTTTTAGGGTTTAGCATATATGATTTAAGGCTTTATAGGGTTTAGGGCTTAGGGTTATTTTAGGTTTAGGAATTTAGGTTAAGGGTTTTATCTAGGTTTTAAGTGTTTTTTAAGTTAAGGTTTTATAGGTTTAAGGCTTAGGGCTTATGGTATTTTTGTGATTTTTATGTTTAGGGTTTACAAATTTTTAAGATTTAAGGTTTAGAGCTTAGGGTTTTGTAGGGGTTTTAGCTGGTTTTTAGGGTTTATTTTAGGGTTTCTTAAGGTTTAGGGTTTTAGGTTTAGGATTTAGCGTTTTAGGTTAGGGTTTTAGCTTTTAGGGCTTAGGTCTTTTTAATGTTTAGGGTTTTAGGTTAATGATTTTATCTGGGTATTTTATGTTTAGGGCTTTAGGTATTTTAGGTTAAGGTATTTTTTAGGATTTAGGGTTTAGGATTTCTTAGTGGTTTTATATGGTTTATAGGGTTGATTTTAGGGTTTATAGGATTTAGGATTTCGTAAGGTTTAGGGTGTAGGGTTTCTTAGGGTTTTAGGTTTAGGATTCAAGGTTTTAGGTTATGGTTTAAGATTTAAGGCTTAGGGTTTTAGGGTAAGGATTTTATCTAGGTTTTTAGGGTTTAGGGCTTTGGGTATTTTAGGGTTTTATAGGTTTTGGTTTTAGGGTTTAGGTTTTTTTTTGTGTTTTTTAGGATTTAGCATATACGATTTTGGGCTTAATAGGGTTTATATATAGAATTTTTAGTTTTGGTGGGGGGGGGGGGGTGGGTTTTAAGGCTTTTTTATGGATCGGCTTTTCTTTTTGTGTTTTTTAGGTTTAGGATTTATGGATTTTTATGATTTAGGGTTTAGAACTTAGTGTTTTATAGGGGTTTTAAATGGGTTTCAGGTTTTATAGGATTTAAGGTTTAGGATTTCTTATGGTTTAGGGTTTCTTAGGGTTTTAGGTTTAGGATTTAGGGTTTTAGGTTAGGATTTTGGATTTAGGGCTTAGGATATTTTTGGTTTAGGATTTTAAGTTAAGGGTTTTATCTAAGTTTTTAGGGTTTATGACTTTGGTGTTCTTAGATTAAGGGTTTTTAGGGTTTTAGAGGTTTATAGTTTAGGGCATGGAATTTTTTTGTCTTTTTAGGGTTTAGCATATGTGATTTAGGTCTTTATATGGTTTAGAGCTTAGAGTTTTTAATGTTTATGGGGTTTTGGGGTTTTTAAAGGTCAAGTGTTTCTTTGTGGTTTTATGGGTTTATGGTTTAAGGCTTAGGGTTTACAAATTTTTAGGATTTAGGCTTTACAGATTTAGGATTTAGGGTTTAGAGCTTAGTGTTTTGTTGGGTTTTTTAATGGGTTTTAGGGTTTATAGGATTTAGGGTTTCTTAAGGTTTAGGGTTTATGGTTTTAGGTTTAGGATTTAAGGTTGTAGGTTAGGGCTTAGGGCTTAGGGTTTTTTAGGTTTAAGGATTTAGCTTAAGGGGTTTATCTAGGATTTTAGGATCTTTAATGTTATGGTTTTGCAGGGTTTAGAGTTTAAGGCTTAGGGTTTTTTTATATATATTTTAGGATTTAGCATATACAATTTAGGGCTTTATAGGGTTTAGAGCTTAAACTTATATTTTTTAGGATGTAACATATACAATTTAGGGCTTTATAGGGTTTAGAGCTTAGAATTTTCTACCTTTAAGGGTTTTTGGGGTTTCTAGGGTTTTTAAGGGTTATGTGTTTGTTAGGATTTTTTTAGGGTTTAAGGCTTAGGGCTTAAAGTTTTTTGTGTTTTTAAGGTTGAGGATTACAAATTTTTAGAATTTAGGGTTTAGAGGTTAGCATTTTGTGGGGATTTTAAATGGGTTTTATGGTTTATTTTAGAGTTTATAGGATTTTTTTTAGGGTTTTTAGGGTTTAAGGGTTTAAGGTTTCTTAGAGTTTGAGGTTTAGGAATTAGGGTTTTGGGTTAGGGTTTAGGGATTAGGGCTTAGGGTTTTTTTTAGTCTTAGGCACTACTAAAAAAACAGTGAATACTGACCTACAAATACCGACCTAAAACCGATATCCCAGCTTAGGTTAGAAAAAGTTTGGTTGCTATTCAATACCGACCTCTAGATGTCGGTATTTACTAACCTCTCGAGGTCAATTTTTAATTTAAGTTGAAAAATTCATTATTTTATTTTCCGACTTCTTGAGGTTAGTTTTATATATTTTTTTTTTATTTTTAGTATTTCTGACTTCCTGAGGTCAAAATATTTATTTCTCATATTTTGGAATACCGACATCTAGATGTTGATATTTGTTAATTTTTTTATTTTTAATTTAATATTTTTGATTTTAAATTTCGACCTCTGGAGGTTGGTATTTTTTTTTCACTTTTGAGATTCTGAACTACGAAAGTCGGTATTCTTATTTTTTTATTTTTGAGATTCTGAACTCTGGAGGTAGGTATTTTTATTTTTGTATTTTTGAAATTCTGACCTCCAGAGGTCGATATTTTAATTTTTGTAATTTTGAAATTTTGACCTACGGTGGTCGGTATTTTTATTTTTTAGTTTTGAAATTTTGACCTCCGGAAGTTAGTATTTTATTTTTTATTTTTGAAATTTTGACCTCTGAAGGTCGGTATTTTAATTTTTTATGATTGAAGTTCTGACCTCCGGAGGTCAGTTTTCTGCTACAAAACTGGCAGCAAACTGCTGCAATTTTAGTTGCCCACCTGCATATTTATACCAAAACAACCCAAAGAATTCCAAATAAACTTCATCCAACCAAAACAACATAATATTTTCAACATATACATTAAACTATTTCAAAATAAACTTCATCCAACTTCAAAATAAATTAAAATACGATCAAACAATTCCAAAAATATAGAAGTCTAAAATGTCAAATAAATACAACTACTCCTCATCACCCTCACTATCCTTATCAGACTTACCATTCTCATCACCCTCACTCTCCTTATTAGACTTATCATTCTCATCACCCTCCTGATCAGATCCATCACTGCTGGTCGGACATAGAGGAAGAATATTTTCTGATTCAAAAAGAAAAGTTAGTTGGGCCTGAAGCATTGCATACCTCTTGTTCTCTACCTCCTTGGCTGCCGCAATCTCCTCCTCTCTCTTCCTTTATTTTTCTTCTCTCTTCTTCTCTCTTTCAGCTATAGCAGCAAACTCGACATTGAGATAAGCTATCTTACTCTCCATTATAGATATTATCTCTCTATCCCCGCCATCGAAGTTTGAGGATAATGAACCACAATACCAAGACTTTTTCTTTTGATACGCCTTTTCTAATAGTCGTAGACTGAACCTCTACTGGGTTCACCAACACTCTGTTTCCAAAGATTCTCATTTTCTTCTTGTGTAGATGGTCTATCCTGACTCTCAAGAGGTAGTGTACTACGATATTTTTGAGATATTCATATATACCTATCCTGTAATTTAAATAAAAAACTCTACGAATAAGAATGTAATATATATAAGGAAAAGAAAAAATGATTAGTTTGAATGGAGTTCTTACATATGTCTCTTGAGCACATGGCTCAATCCATCTTTCTTCTTTTGTAGGGTTCGTACTCTTCTTGACGTGAGTAACCTTGGACATCTCTGCTACAACTACCGGCCTACCCAACTCTTTTTCCTGCAAGTAACATATATAGAATTTGATCTCATTAATCTCCAAAAAGTACTTATCAAAAAAGAAAAAAATTATTTTACTAAATTAAGAAACTATACCATTATTTCCTTCCTAGTAACCTAGCAAATAGCTCCACCAGTGTGCGAAGAGCCTTCCATTTCTAATGTGCGAGCCATCTTCCCAATCTCACTCCTCTTTTTAAATTTTTCATCAGTACTCCAATGTTCTAGTAACAGAGCCCATCGATCCGGTAACATAAACTTAGGAGTTCTGTTTTCTCTCCAACAGTCACAAAATGTGCTAGAAAGCAACTTTGAATCTTTAAGCTTGAAGTTCACTTGAGCGTCTTCCTCATGTTCAAGAGCCCATACATAATATTTTTGTAATAAAAAATAACTAAATATTTATTGTTCAAATGAATAGCGAATTTAAATGTATATGATGTGAATTTAATTGATATATATTCTTACCTTAAATTCGTTGAACATCTGCCCTTGGGTGTTAAGTGGAACCGAACTCCAATTCGGATACACACCATTATAGTGAGTTCCAATGCACTTTAATATAATCTTTGCCATACCCACATCCAGACATAAGTTGAAATACAAGTTCATTGACAAAGTAGAGTAAACAAAAAAATAATCAATCAATTAAATTATAAATACATAAATGAAAGATGAAACATAATTAAATCATACTTATATCCTAATGGCTCGATTACGAGTCTCCAGAAATTGTCTCTATCGCCTGGCTAAGGACCATATGTATCTGAGTGCTGGGTGGTGGGAGAATTAAGCTCTGAGCCATTGGATTCAAGATGAAGATTGGAAAGTCCAATTGATCCAGTATTAGTATTCAAACTATTGCACTTATGGTAGACCCACGACCAAGATGTGAATAGCATCCCAAACTATTAGTATTCAAACTATTGCACTTCATTAGGAGCTTCTTCTACATTTTCTCTTTGTTCAAAGTCAGAATGCATCTCAAAAGCATCATCAACCATATCTGACATTCTAGAACCTAGGAAATAATTTTACTCGATAGATATACTACTTTCACCGACAACAAAGTTATTAAACATAGTGTCACTTTTAACCTCACCATGACTAGTCCAAACTGTATACCATGGTTTGAATCCATTCTTCAGATGCATAGCAATAGTCTCTATTGTATGATATCTCACACTTTCACAATTAACACACAGACACCTAATCAATCTTGAACTTAAAATATCATCAAGTGTCTTTGCATGAATTATTAATCTAGTGACACTTTCTGCTAATTCTAGAATCATACCCGCTTGACCAGGATTGTTTCTATTATACATCCAACTACGATTAGGATCCATCCACACAAACAATAATGATAATTTTAATTCCAACAACTAAATAACATTTGAACTTATTTAAACAACTTAACATCTTTCTAAGTCTAACTAGTTTTGACATATTTATTTTAACTTATTGAAACAACTTAACAATTTTTTAACTTTAACTAGTTTAATTTTGACTTAATTCCAACAACTAAATCCAACAACTAAACGACATTATTATTTTTTAACTTATTTAAACAACTTAACAACTTTAACTAGTTTTGTTTTGACTTAATTCCAACAACTAAATCCACCAACAAAACGACATTATTTATTTTAACTTATTTAAACAACTTATCAACTTTAACTAGTTTAGTTTTTACTTAATTCCAATAACTAAATCCATCAACCAAATCACAATATTCATTTTAACTTATTTAAACAACTTAACAACTTTTTAACTTTAACTAGTTTAGTTTTCGCTTAATTCCAACAACTAAATCCACCAATTAAACGACACTGTTTATTTTAACTTATTTAAACAACTTAACAACTTTAACTAGTTTAATTTTGATTGAATTCCAACAAATAAATTCACTAACTAAGCCACATTATTTATTTTAACTTATTTAAACAACTTAACAACTTTAACTAGTTTAGCTTTGACTTAATTCCAACAACTAAATCCACCAACTAAACCATATTATTTATTTTAACTTAACCAAAAAACTTAACAACTTTTTAACTTTAACTAATTTAGTTTTGACTTAATTCCAACAACTAAATCCACCAACAAAATCACATTATTTATCTTAACCTATTTAAACAACTTAACAACTTTCACTAGTTAAGTTTTGACTTAGTTTCAACAACTAAATTCACTAACTAAACCACATTATTTATTTTAACTTATTTAAACAACTTCACAACTTTTTAACTTTAACTAGTTTAGTTTTTGACTTAATTCCAACAACTAAATCCACCAACAAAACCACATTATTTATCTTAACTTATTTAAACAACTTAACAGCTTTTATTAGTTTAGTTTTGACTTAATCCCAACAACTAAATTCACTAACTAAACCACATTTTTTATTTTAACTTATTTAAACAACTTAAAATCTTTTTATCTTTAATTAGTTTAGTTTTGACTTAAATCCAACAACTAAATCCACCAACTAAACCACATTATTTATCTTAACTTATTTAAACAACTTAATAACTTTTACTAGTTTAGTTTTGACTTAATTCCGATAACTAAATACACCAACTAAACTACATTATTTATTTTAACTTATTTAAACAACTTAACAACTTTTTAACTTTAGCTACACTAGTTTTGACTTTATTCCAACAACTAAATCCACCAACTAAACCACATTATCTATCTTAACTTATTTAAACAACTCAACAACTTTTGCTAGTTTAGTTTTGACTTAATTCCAACTAATAAATCCACCAACTAAACCACATTATTTGTTTTAACTTATTTAAACAACTTAACAACTTTTTAACTTTAAATTCATTAGTTTTGACTTAATTCCAACAACTAAATTCATTAACTAAACGACATTATTTATTTTAACTTATTTAAAGCTAAGTGTCAACACTAGATGGACACAAATCGATCTTGCTAGGAAATCAATTTTGTCATCAATAGAATCAACTAGTGTTGGTTCTTATGCTTAAAAACACATTATTCCTAAATTTAATGCTAAGTGTCAACACTAGATGGACACAAATCGATCTTGCAAGAAAATCAATTTTTTCGTCAATAGAATCAACTAGTGTTGGCACTTATGCTTAACAAACACATTATTCCTAAATTAATGCTAAGTGCCAACACTAGATGGACACAAATCGATCTTCCAAGAAAATCAATGTAGTCATCAATAGGATAAACTAGAGTTGGTACTTATGCTTAACAAGCACATTATTCCTAAATTAAAGCTTAATATCAACACTAGATGGACACAAATCGATCATGCAAAAAAATCAATTTTGTTATCAATAGGATCAACTAGTGTTAGCACTTATGCTAAACAGACACTCGATATACACAAACAAATTATCACAAAATTTAAACGAAGTATCAATACTAGATGGACACAAACACACTATAAAAAGAAATTGTGTACTGACTCGGAAGGTCATTTTTTAAAAATTTCACAAAATTACCATTTTACCCCTCTCGATAGTTGTCTTGAGCTATTTTTGACTTGTTCGTGAAGTTGGTTTGAGAATTTTATACTATTTGATAATTTGGATTATTTAGTTTGTGGTATTTAGTAAATAATTAAATTTTATTAGTGGGTGATTAATGGACAAGTCCATAATATAAGTAATAACCTATACCACTTAACCCATGTAAAAATTAAATAAATCAGAGCTAAAGGTAATTAATATTATATTTTTAGTCGAGCACGAAAGGGCAAAAAAAATTAGTTGCAGCTAAAATTTGCAACCGAAGGAGACGAAGAGAACATTAAGCGACCTTCCATTCAAGTAATGTAATCATCATCATTGCCTGAATTTTGTATTTGTATGTATGGGTAAGAACATATCATTGTTATTGTGAATTAAAGTGGGGTCGTAAGTGAAAAGTAAGTATAATTGAATTGCAAGTGAGAATGGATATACCTTTTCTAATGTTTTTTTTTACTTGGAGAAACAAATACCTTCATGCCATATGGATGTAATCATTAGATAATGATTGGATGATCCTATACTTACTAATGATTTAATAATTACATGTATTTTGACATTGAATTCACAATCTGCAAATTGAGTTTCTTAGACTTAAGTTACTAATATAGTAACTTGATGTTGGGTTCTATTTTAATTATTTATTTATCATTATTATTATTATATTATATGAAAACTATTAGGGTTGTAGTGTTTGGAGAAATTATGACTTAACCCTAGACTTGAAATTCAGGAAATATGAGATTTGACCTATTGGTAGGAATCAAGATTTAGAAACTTTATTATAAATCCGGGTGAATTTTGGGTCTAAGCTAGAGACATAGTAATATGAGTGTTGTTAGTTTTGAAATCTTATTGTGGTCATTTATTTGAATAGATTGCTTTGAGTTGGAAGTTCAACGAAAGGGGAAGGTTTAAGTTCTGGAGTGAATTCTTAATTGATTGAGGCAAGTGGATTTCTAAACCCTTGTTAAGTGTACTATGGAATTCATGTATTTCTTTGTAATGTGTTTCGGGGTAATGAGACTTGGTGATGGGTTAACGTGTCCACATTGATTAATTCTTATGATGAAAAAGGGGTAATAAAAGGCAATGTGATTAATTGTTTGTGTGTGATGTGTTGAGAATTGTTTGTGACGAGCATTGGTACAAGTATCGGTGTAATAAAGAGTAAGTTTATTACTATAAAATGTGGATTGTAATTTGAGAATACCAAAGCATATGGGCATTAGTTGATATATTATTGACTTGATTTATTATGTGTGATTGTGTTCTTTATTAAATCTGTATACTGGTGATAACTGAGGTGATTACATATCATATTGATATTTGATTGAGATTCATCATCCCTTTTATTGAAATCATATTGTACACATGCATTGACATGAGATTGAGTATAAGTTAGGCACGTGGAGATCGTCCGTCCTGGGGATGGTGTGATGTTAAAATTATAATTTGGGCACGTGGAGATTGTTTGTGAAAAATTTGTTTGGTTTATGATGGTGCTTTGAGATCATCCGCACAGACCCGTGGAGATCGTTAGTGTCGGTATATGGACCTCGCGAGTCCCCATGGGTCATGAACTCTCGATGTATTTCCAAGGAGTAACATGTATATATGGTTGAGAGAGTACTTGGTATTCTGAGGCATATCATTTCAGGGTGTCATATTGCATTGCATCCCATGACATCCTTCATTCGTGATGATTATGTGTTTTATTGGTGCTTGGAAAGTACTTGATATTTGATTACCTTTATTGATGAACTGGATCTTGTGTGCTGTTGATATATGTGGTGTTTTTTTGTGGAAGTTGTGATTGATGAATATTGAGTTTGTTGTTGAGAATATGTAATTTGTTAAAGTGATTGTTGTTGAGCTGGGAGCTATGTAAACTTTGAACTGTTAAGTTGGGCTGGTTTTATGCATGTTGTAGTTGTGGAAGTTCGGTTAGGGTGTAAGGAGTACCCGTATTCTATCCCCTTAGCTTGTGTTTAGAGATTTACTTGCTGAGTACCGTGTAGTTTGGTACTCATCTCTTGCTTCTACATTTTTGTAGGTTACTAGACTGGACCTTTGTGATATTTTCTCTTCTCCTGGTCTGAGGCTTCTTATGGAGGTTTGTGAGGTAGTCGCTTGTCATTTTAGCGAACCTTCTTACTCTTATTTATAATCTCGTTCTATTCTAGAAAAAAGGTCATTTGATACTTGTGTTTTCTTTTGAATCAATTGTAATACTTTAGAGGCTTGTACACGTGACAACCAAATTTTGGGGGTATTTTTGAGTTGATAATGAAATTTTCGCATTTTATTGTAATGATTAAGTTTTAGGCTGACTTGTCATGGTGGGATAAGATGAGTGTCATCACGTCCATTTTTGGATCGTGACAGTACTTGAACATTATAAATTTAGAAACACCAAACCTTATCTCCTACTTTGAAGAAAGAAGCTTGTATCAATTTTTTTAATGTTAAGCTTCCCCAGTTGCCTAGCCCATAAAATCAACCCTTTCAACACTAGAAAAAGATTCAATAATTATTAGTTACTACATGGCATGAACACACAGCATCAATGAGATTCGTCACCTGCCTATTTCCTAAATACGAGCCAATTTGAAAACAAGCATCAACATAGAAAAAGAAAGAACACCCATATGTATATATATCTTTTTGGAATTCGAACTTTAACATTTGTCATATTGGAATACGTAAATTTCTAAAATAAAGCCGCGTTTCAGTGAGTAGTTTTGGCTTTACAGTAATGTATGTATAGAGTAGCCACCAAAAGTCAATCTATATCTGTTGACCAGTCTATATTTTCACACTAATTTGGTCAACACTACGACCCAATAAAGAAGAGTAGACAGGAAATAGCAAGGCCTGTACCTTTTAGATTCAACAACTTTCTTTTTGTTCTTTTATACACAAGTATTTTATAGTATCATAAATCATGAGTTGTTTTGAGAAAAAATTAAGTACTTACTCAAATTTGACCAAGCGTGATTTTGTTTAGGACTTTGAAAAATGGATAAAAATTTTGGGGTTTTACATCAAAGGTTGAAGATATAAATAGGCAGATATAAAGACCCACATAAATAGATAGGAGAAGAATGGATTAAAATTAATCAAGTAAGATAAGCTTACCCTATTAATCTGTCACTGCCGCAGTGAGTCTTGATGTATACTCCCTCTATTTGTAGTTGCTGCCAGAGTTTGCTGCTGCTGCCACCCACGCACTGTTGCTGCCGCCTATGCTCTGCTGTTGTGACCTGCCATTATTTTTACTGATTGAGCTGGCGCACTAGTCAGGATGGTGGCGTGAACTGCTGCTGCAGCACCAGTCGGGGATGTGTGGGGGTGAGCGGTGGTCGGGGATGGGTCGGGCGTGAGAGAGGAGTGAGAGAGGCTTGGAGTGAAAAAAAGGACATAGGTTTGAGATTATCATTCTTTTTTAAAAAGAAGTGTTAATTTACCGACCACGAAATGTCGGTATCTTTTAAAATAATTATTTATATTTAAAAATATTCAATAAATACTGACATCGTAAAGTCGATATTATTTAAATTAAATAATAATTTAAATATACTGACCTCTTAAGGTCAGTATTTATTAATTTATTTTAATATAAACTCACCTCTTGAGATCGATTTTCTTAATTAAAATTATATATATATATATATATATATATATAATTTAATTTAATTTAACTACACATCAAGAAAAGTTTAATTTAATAAATTTAATTTTTAATTTTATTGATAAATTTAATTTTTATAAATCTAAATTATATACCTCCTAATTATATAAATTTAATTTTATCGATAATTTATCAATATCAAATTTAATATATAAATCTCCTTGTATTGATCATCGATATTTCTTTAATTGAGAATGTATTTCATATTAGAACCACTAATAAATATGACTTCATTTGTTAAACTACTCAAGGAGTATATAATTAACCAACGTATTTCATACTCCGATGAATTGTCCTTTACATGTCATTGCCTATGATATGATCACTACACTTGACATCCATTCAAGATCGAACGCAATAATCTTGATAGAATTTGCTTCGTACAGTAATTTACGATGTTCTATTGTCTATTTCATAAAATGAGATAAGACATTGAAGGTTATACGTACAAATAATTAAACAATTAATTATATAAATATAAAATTTATAATTAATTGTTATTATGACATTTCTATGAGTATTATCTCGCATTTCATACCCGAATGGATTATATGTTAGCTCTTCACCTCTACATCATTACATGAGATATTAAGTTCATGATTTGACGACGGATTGATAGAATATGTACATTGCCACTAATATATAAGATTTGATTTGTCAAACTACTCGAGGAGTATATAATTAATCAACGTCTTTCATAAAATCGACTTTCGGATGTCGCTTTTATTAAAAATGATCAGATTTAATAAAAAATATAGACCTCATGAGGTCGGTATCACATTAAATTTTAAGATAAATAAAAAGTAATCATGTTAATTAAATAATATTGACATCGGGAGGTCGATATTTTATATTAATTTATATTTTAACTTATATAAAACTGTAATCCAGAGGACGATTTATTT
The DNA here is from genome assembly GCA_037074985.1 of Solanum bulbocastanum. Classification (NCBI taxonomy): domain Eukaryota; kingdom Viridiplantae; phylum Streptophyta; class Magnoliopsida; order Solanales; family Solanaceae; genus Solanum; species Solanum bulbocastanum. The sequence continues at coordinate 29,091,612 of CM073605.1, forward strand.
AAAGTTAATTGAAAATATTAATTTATTAATTTTTCTGGAAGTCACTATATAAATATTTTAATGAAAATTAATATAATTACATACTATTTAATTTTACCGACTTTTGGAAGTCGATATTATAATTTTTTTTGTTTTTATTTTACACAAAATCGTCCTCCGTAAGACGATTTAAATAAAATTAATTCAAAATATTTCTCAATTTTGTTTGTAATATTTAATTGAGAAAAAAAAGTATTTTTATTTATTTATTTATTTAATACCGACATCAAAAGGTCGGTTTTTATTGTAATTCATTTTTTCGAAAAAAGTCCAACCTCCTGAGGTAGGAATTTGGTTTTTCTGCTTTATTTTGCATAACAGTTTTCATATCAACGTAGTTTCGTACTCTAAATATGGATTATTAATATAATTTTTTATTTATAAAAGTATACAAAATTGTTACACTTTTTTGAACAATTAATTGTTGGTGTAAAATGAAAATTTAGTATTATGCTAGCAAAATTATGATTAATAGGAACATTTTAAACAAACCCACATCCGGATGCCACTTTTATTAAAATTAATTACATGAAATAAAAATACCGACCTCATGAGGTCGGTTTTTAATATTAATTTATTTTTTAACTTATATAAAATTGTCATCCGGAGGACGATTTATTTAAAGTTAATTGAAAACATTATTTTATTATTTTTATAGAAGTCACTATATAAGTATTTTAATAAAAATTAATTTAATTACATACTATTTAATATTACTGACTTCCAGAAGTCGGTATTATAATTCTTTTTATTTGTTATATTACACAAAAGCGTCCTCCAGAAGAGGATTTAAATAAAATTAAATCAAAATATTTCTCAATTTTAATTTTTATATTTAATTGAAAAAAAATAAAATATTGTCAATTATTTATTTATTTATTTAATACCAACAATAAGAGGTTGGCTTTTTATATTTGATTTTCCCGGTTTATTTTGCATAAAAACTGACTACTTATAGTCGGTTTTCTATTTTTTTTTTTTAACAATACCGACCTTCGGAGGTCCAAAATTATCGATCTCAATTTGAGATCGGTAATTTTTAGGTCGGTATTCAGTGTTTTTTAGTTGTGAGGGTCTTATGTTATGGGTATTATCTCGGGTTTTAGGGTTTGAGCTTTGGGTTTTTTAGGTTAATGTTTTTTTAGGGTTTTATAGGTTTTAAGTTTAGGGCTTAGGTTCTTCTTTGTGTTTTTTGGGGTTTAGCATATATGATTTTGGGCTTGATAGTGTTTAGAGCTTAGAGTTTTTTAGATTTACCGGTTTTTGGGTTTTTTAAGGGTTTTTTAGGGTTTAGGGTTTAGGTCTTAGGGTTTTTTTGTGTTTTTAGGCTTAGGGTTTATGGATCTTTAGGATTTAGGGTTTAGAGCTTAGCATTTTGTCGGGGTTTATAGTTTTTATGGTTTATTTTTGGGATTATAGAATTTAAGGTTTCTTAAGGTTTAGGGTTTAGGGTTTCTTAGGGTTTCAGGTTTAGGATTAGGGTTTTAGGTTAGGGTTTAAGGTTTAGGGCTTAGGCTTTTTTTAGGTTTAGGATTTTAGGTTAAGGGTTTTATTTAGGTTTTTAGGGTTTAGGGCTTTGGGATTTTTAGGTTAAAGTTTTTTAGGATTTTATAAGTTTAAGGTTAAGGGTTTAGGGGTTTTTTGTGTTTTGTTTAGGGTTTAGCATATAATATTTAGGGCTTTATAGGGTTTAGAGCTTAGAGATTTTTAGGTTTGGGGTTTTTTGTGTTTTTTAGGGTTTTTAACAATGAAGTATTTTGTAGGTTTTTTTAGGGCTTTCAATTAAGGTCTTAGTGTTTTTTTGTGTGTTTTTAGGTTTTGGTTTATGGATTTTTAGTATATAGGGTTTAGATCTTAGGTTTTTGTAGGGTTCATATTATTTAGGGTTTCTTAAGGTTTAGGGTTTCTTAGGGCTTTAGTTTTAGGATTTATGGTTTTATTAAGGGTTTAGAGTTTAGGGCTTTGGGTTTTTTTAGGTTTAGTGTTTTAGGTTAAGGGTTTATCTAGTTTTTTAGCATTTAGGGCTTTGGGTTTTTTAGGTTAACGTTTTTAGGGTCTTATAGGTTTAGGGTTTAAGGCTTAGGGTTATATTGTATTTTTTAGGCTCTAGTATATACGATTTAAGGCTTTATAGGGTCTATAGCTTAGAGTATTTTAGGTTTAGGAGTTTTTGGGTTTTTTAGTGTTTTAAGGGTTAAGTGTTTTTTATGGATTTATAGGGTTTAGGGTTTATGGTTTAGGGTTTTTTTTTTTTTTGTATTTTTTAGGTTTTGGGTTTACGGACTTTAAGGATTTGTTGTCAAGAGATTAGGGTTTTGTACGTGTTTTAAATGATTTTTAGTGTTTATTTTAGGGTTTATAGGACTTAGGGTTTCTTAAGGTTTAGGGTTAACTGTTTCTTAGGATTTTAGGTTTAAGATATAGGGTTTTAGGTTAGGGTTTAGGGCATAGGGCTTAGGGATTTTTTAGGTTTTGGGTTTTAGGTTATGGGTTTTATCAAGTTATTAGGGTTTAGGGCTTAGGGCTTTTTAGGTTAAGGTTTTTAGGGTTTTAGGGTTTAGGGCTTAGGGTTTTTGTATTGTGTTAAGGGTTAAGCATATATGATTTAGGGCTACATAGGATTTAGAGCTTGGAGTTTTTTTTAGGGGTTTTGGGTTTTTTTAGTGTTTTGTAGGGGTTTTAAGGTTAAAGTGTTTCTTAGGATTTTTTAGGGTTTAGCATTTTTTTGTGTTTTTTAGGTTTAGGGTTCACGGATTTTTAGGATTTAGGGTTAAGAGCTTAGGGTTTTGTAGGGGTTTTAAATGTTTTTAGGGTTTATTTTAAGGTTTATAGGATTTAGGGTTTCTTATGGTTTAGGGTTTCTTAGGGTTTTAGCATATACAATTTGGTGCTTTATAGGTTTTAGAGCTTAGAGGTTTTTTAGGTTTAGGGGTTTTGGGGGTTTTAAGGGTTAAGTGTTTCTTAGGGTTTTTTAGGGTTTAGGGTTTAAGGCTTAGGTTTCTTTGTGTTTTTTTGGTTTAGGGTTACATATTTTTAGGATTTAAGGTTTAGAGCTTAGCATTTTATAGGGGTTTTAAATGGTTCTTAGGGTTTTTTAAGGGATTATAGGATGTAGGGTTTCTAAAGGTTTATAGTTTAGGGTTTTTTAGGGTTTTAAGATTAGGATTTATGGTTTTAGGTTAGGGTTTATGGTTTAGGGCTTATGGTTGTTTTAGGTTTAGGGATTTTGGATAAGGTTTTTATCTAGGTTTTTAGGGTTTTTTAAGTTAAGGTTTTTCAGGGTTTTATAGGTTTAGGGTTTAGGGCTTAGGGTTTGCTTGTGTTTTTTAGGATTTTGCGTATACGATTTAGGGCTTTATAGGGTTTAGAGCTTATACTATTTTAGGTTTAGGGATTTTTGGGTTTTTTTTAGGGTTTCTATAGTTTAAGTGTTTCTTAGGGTTTTAAAAGGTCTAGGGTTTATGGCAGAGGTTTTTTTTTTGGTTTTTTGGTTTAAGGTTACAGATTTTTTGGATGTAAGGTTTAGAGATTAGGGTTTTGTAGGGGTTTTAAATGGGTTTTAAGGTTTATTTTAGGGTTTATAGGATTTAGGATTTCTTATGTTTTAAGGTTTAGGGTTTCTTAGGGCTTTAGGTTTATGGTTTTAGGTTTTAGGTTTAGGGCTTTAGGTTTTTTGCATTAAGGTTTTCTTAGGGTTTTATAGATTGAGGATTTAGGGTTTAGGGTTTTTTGTGTGTTTTTTTAGGGTTTAGCATATAGGATTTAGGGCTTTATAGGGTTTAGAGCTTAGAGTATTTTAGGTTTAGGGGTTTTTCGACTTGTAAGGCATTTAAGGGTTAAGTATCTCTTAGGGTTTTTTACTCTTTAGGGTTTAGGGCCTATAATTTTTTTTATGTTTTATATGTATAGGGTTTACCTATTTTTAGGGTTTAGAGCTTAGGGTTTTGAATGGTTTTTAGGGTTTATTTTAGAGTTTATAAGGTTTAAGGTTTCTTATGGTTTAGTGTTTAGGGTTTCTTAGGGCTGTAAGTTTCGGATGTATGGCTTTAGGTTAGGGTTTAGGACTTATGGTTATTTTAGGTTTGTGATTTTAGGTTAAGGGTTTTATCTAGGTTTTTAGGGTTTAGGGCTTTTTGTTTGTTAGATTAAGGTTTCTAAGGGTTTTATAGGTTTAGGGTTTAGGGCTTAGGCATTTTTTTTTGTGTTTTTTAAAGTTTAAAATATAAGATATTGAGTTTAGGGCTTAGAACATTTTAGGTTTAGGGGTTTTGGTGTTTTTAAGGGTCAAGTGTTTCTTTGGGTTTTATAGGGTTTATGGTTTAGGACTTCGGTTTTTTTAAGGTTTAGAGTTTTTAGGCATTTGAAATGGTTTTTAGGGTTTATTTTAGGTTTATTATATATAGAGTTTCTTAAAGATTAGGTTTATATAGGGTTTTTGGTTTAGGATTTACGGTTTTAGGTTAGGGTTTAGGGTTTAGGATTTTTTTAGGTTTAGGGTTTCAGATTAAGGGTTCTATCTAGGTTTTTATGGTTTAGGGCTTTGGGTCTTTTGGGTTAAGGGTTTTTTAGCATTTTATAGGTATAAGGTTTAGTGCTTAGGGTTTTTTTTGTGTTTTTTAGGGTATAACGTATACGATTTAGGGATTTATAGGGTTTAGAGGTTAGTGTTTTTTTAGGTTTAGGGGTTTTTGGATTTGTTTTGTGTTTTTGAGGGTTAAGTGTTTCTTAGGATTTTTTAGGATTTAAGGTTCAAAGCTTAGGTTTTTTTTTTTTTTTTTTTTTTTTGTGTTTTTTAGTTATAGGGTTTATATATTTTTAGGATTTAGATCTTAGGGTTTTTAAATGGTTTTATGGTTTATTTTTGGGTTTATAGGATTTAGAGTTTCTTAATGTTTAGGGTTTACGGTGTCTTAGTGTTTTAGGCTTACAATTTAGGGTTTCAGGTTAGGGTTTACAGTTTAGGTTTAGGGATTTTTTATTTTTCGGGTTTTAGGTTAAGGGTTTTAGCTAGGCATTTAGGTTTTAGGGCTTTGGTTTTTTGGGTTAAGGTTGTTTTATGGTTTTATAGGTTTATAGTTTAGGCCTTAGGGTCTTTTTATGTTTCTTAGGGTTTAGCATATATGATTTAGGGCTTTATAGGGTTTAGAGCTTGGAGTTTATTATGTTTTGGGGGTTTTGAGATTTTTAGGGTGTGTAGGGGTTAAGTGTTTCTTAGGGTTTCTTGGATTTACGGGTTAGGGTTTTTTTTTTATGTGGTTTTTAGGTTGAGGATTCACGGATTTTTAGGATTTAGGATTTATAGCATAGGATTTTGTAGGGGTTTTAAATGGATTTTAGGGTTCCTTTTAGTTTTTATAGGATTTAGGGTTTCTTAAGGTTTACGGTTTAGGGTTTTTTAGGGTTTTAGGTTTTGGATAAAGGTTTGGGTTTTTTAGGCTTAGGTTTTTGAGGGTTTTATAAGTTTAGGGCATAGGTGTTTTCGTGGATTTTTTAGGGTTTAGCATATACGATTTAGGGCTTAATATGGTTTAGAGCTTATAGTGTTTTTAGGTTTAGGGGTTTTTGGGGTTTTTAGGATGTGTAGGGGTTAAGTGTTTCTTAGGGTGTTTAGAGTTTAGGGCCTAGAGTTTTTTTTTTTGCATTTTTTAGGTTTAGGTTTATAGATTTTTAGGATTTAGGTTTTATAGCTTAGGATTTTGTAGGGCTTTTAAATGGATTTTAGGGTTTATTTTGAGGTTTTATAGGATTCAGGGTTCTTAAGGTTTAGGGTTTCTTAGGGTTTTAGGGTTTAGGAATTTTTTTGTGTTTTTCACGTTTAGGGTTTACGAATCTTTAAGATTTAAGGTTTAGAGTTTAGGTTTTTGTAGGGTTTTGAATGGTTTTTAAGGTTTAGTTTAGGGTTTATAGGATTTAGGGTTTCTTAAGGTTTACAGTTTAGGGTTTAGGGCTTAGGATTTTTTGATGTTTTTTAGGTTTAGGGTTTTCGAATCTTTAAGATTTAAGGTTTAGAGCTTAGGGGTTTTGAATGGGTTTTAGGGTTTATAGAGTTTAGGGTTTCTTTAAGGTTTAGGGTTTAGGGTTTAGTGTTTCTTAGTGTTTCAGGTTTAGGATTTAGGGTTTTAGGTTAGGGTTTAAGGTTTATGTATTAGATTTTTTTAGGTTTAGGGTTTTAGGTTAAGGGTCTTATCTAGGTTTTTAGGGTTTAGGGCTTTAGGTGTTTTAGGTTAAAGTTTTTTAGGGTTTTATAGGTTTAGAGTTTAGGATTTTGGGTTTCTTAGTGTTTTTAAAGGTTTAGAATATACAATTTAAGGCTTTATAGGGTTTAGATCTTAGAGATTTTAGGTTTATGGGTTTAGGGTTTTAGGGTTGATAGTTAAGTATTTATTAGGGTTTTTTAGGGTTTAGGGTTTATGGTCTAGTTTTTTTTGTGTTTTTCAGTTTTAGAGTTACAGATTTTTAGGATTTAAGCTTTAGAGCTAAGGGTTTTGTAGGGTTCTTAGTGTTTATTTTAGGGTTTATAGGATTTAGGGTTTCTTAAGGTTTAAGATTTAGGTTTACTAGGGTCTTAGATTTAGAATTTAGGGGGTTTTTAAGTTTTGGGTTTTAGGTACTATGTTTTTTCAAGGGTTTTAGGTTTAGGGCTTTGGGTTTTTTAGGTTAAGGATTTTTAGGATTTTATAGATTTAGGGTTTAGGGCTTAGGGTTTTTTGTATATGTTTTTTAGGAATTAGCATATACGATTTAGGGCTTTATAGGATTTAGAGCTTAGAGTTTTTTTAAGTTTAGGGGTTTTTGGGTTTTTTTGGGTTTTAAGGGTTAAGTGTTTCTTAGGGTTTTTTAAGATTTAGGGTTACAACCTAGGCTTTTTGTGTGCTTTCGGGTTTGGGGTTTATAGATTTTTAGGATTTAGGGTTTAGAGGTTAGGGTTTTGTAGGGGCTTTAAATGGTTTTTGGGTATTTTTTGGTTTTGTAGGGTTTATGGTTTCTTATGGTTTTAGGTTTAGGATTTAGGGTTATAGATTAGGGTTTGGGGTTTTGGGCTTAGGGTTTTTTTCAATTTAGAGTTTTAGTTTAACAATTTTATGTAGGTTTTTAGGGTTTAGGGCTTTGGGTTTTTTAGGTTAAGATTTTTTAGGGTTTTATAGGTATAGTGTTTAGGGCTTAGGGTTATTTTTGTGTTATTAGGCTTTATATGGTTTAGAGCTTAGAGTTTTTTAGGTTTATCGATTTTAATGGGTTTTAAGGATGAAGTTTTTCTTAGGGTTTAGGGTTTTTTTGGATTATATAGGTTTAAGGGGGGTTTTGTTGGGGTTTAAATGGTTTTTAGGCTTTATTGTAGTTAGGGTTCTTAAGGTTTAGGGTTTAGGATTTCTTTTGGTTCTAAGTCTAGGATTTAGGGTTTTAGGTTAGTGTTTATGGTTTTGGGCTTAGGGTTTTATGGTTAGTGTCTATGGTTTTAGGGCTTAGCGCTTTGGGTTTTTTAGGTTAAGGTTTATTAGGATTTGATAGGTTTATGGTTTAGGACTTAGGGTTTTTTTAGGATTTTTTTTTTTGTATTTTTTAGGGTTTAGCATATAAAATTTAGGGCCTTATAGGGGTTTAGGGCTTAGTGTTGTTTTAGGTTTAGGAATTTAGTTTAAGGATTTTATCTTGGTTTTTAGGGTTTTTTAAGTTAGGGTTTTTTAGGGTTTTATAGGTTTAGGTTTTAGGGCTTAAGATATTTTTGTGATTTTTAGGTTTATGGTTTACAAGTATTTAAGATTTAATGTATAGAGCCTAAGATTTGGTAGGTGTTTTAAATGGTTTTTATGGATTATTTAGGGTTTATAGGATTTAGGGTTTCTTAAGGTTTAGGGTTTTATGTTTAGGATTTAGGGTTTTAGGTTAGGGTTAAGGATTTACGGCTTAGGTATTTTTAATGTTTAGGGTTTTAGGTTAATGGTCTTATCTAGGTTTTTAGGGTTTAGGGATTTGGGCTTTTTAGGTTTAGGTTTTTTAGGGTTTTAAAGGTTTAGGATTTAGGGCTTAGGATTTTTTATGTTTTGTAGGATTTATCATATATGATTTAGGGCTTAATAGGGTTTAGAGCTTAGAGTTTTTTAGGTTTAGGGTTTTTTTGGCTTTTTAAGGGTTAAGTGTTTCTTACAGTTTGGGGTTTAGGGCTTAGGGTATTTTTGTGTTTTTTAGGTTTAGGTTTTACTGATTTTTAGGATTTAAAGTTTAGAGCTTTGGGTTTTGTCAGGATTTTATATAAGATTTAGGGTTTCTTAAGGTTTAGAGTTTAGGGTGTCTTAGGGTTTTAGGTTTAGGATTTAGGATTTTAGGGTATAGGGCTTCGGGTTCTTTTGTGTTTTTAGGGTTTAGCATTTACGATTTAGGGCATTATAGGGTTAGCGCTTCTAGTTGTTTGGTTTTTGGGTTCTTCTTTACAGTTTTTAAGGGTTAACTTTTTGTTAGGGTTTTTTATGGTTTAGGGCTTAGGATTTGTTTTTATTGTGTTTTTTGGGTTTAGGGTTTACGAATCATTAAGATTTAAGCTTTAGAACTTAGGTTTTTGTAGGCTTTTGAATGGTTTTTAGGGTTTATTTTAGGGTTTATAGTATTTTAGGTTTCTTAACATTTAGGGTTTAGGGTTTCTTAGTATTTTTTAAGGTTTAGGGTTTAGGGCTTAGGATTTTTTTGTATTTTTTAGGTTTAGGGTTTACGAATCTTTAATATTTAAGGTTTAGAGCTTAGGGTTTTGTAGGGGTTTTGAATGGTTTAAGGGTTTATTTTAGCGTCTATAGGATTCAGGGTTTCTTAAAATTTAGGGTTGAGGGTTTCTGTTTTAGGGTTTTGGGTTTTATGTTAGGGTTTAGGGTTGAGGTATTAGGTTTCTTTTTGGTTTAGGCTTTTAGGTTCAGGGTCTTATCTTTGTTTTTAGGGTTTAGGGATTTTGGTTTTTTAGGTTAAGGTTTAGGGTTTTTGTAGGTGTTTTGAATGGTTTTTAGGGTTTATAGGTTTAGGGTTTCTTAAGGTTTAGGGTTAATGGTTTCTAGGTTAAGGATTCAGGGTTCTAGGCTAGGGTTTAGGTATTAGGTTTTTTCTAGGTTTAGCGTTTTAGGTTAAGGGTCTTATCTTGGTTTTTAGGGTTTAGGGATTTGGATTTTTTAGGTTAAGGTTTTTTATTGTTTTATAGGTTTATAGTTTTGGGCTTAGGGTTTGTTTTTGTGTTTTCAAAGGTTTAGAATATATAATTTATGGCTCTATAGTTTAGAGCTTAGAGATTTTTGGTTTGGGGGTCTTAGGGTTTTTAGGGTTTTTAAGGGTTAGGTGTTTCTTAGGGTTTTTTAGGTTTTAAGGTTTATGTCTTAGGTTGTTTTATTTTGTGTTTTTTAGGTTTAGGGTTACAGATTTTTAAGATTTAGGGTTTTAAATGGGTTTTATGGTTTATTTTAGGTTTTATAGGATTTAGAGTTTTTTAAGTTTTAAGGTTAAGGGTTTCTTAGGATTTTAGGTTTAGAATTTAAGGGTTTTTTAGGTTTTGGGTTTTAGGTAAAAGGTTTTTTTTAGGGTTTAGGTTTAGGGCTTTGGGTTTTTTAGACTAAGGTTTTTTTTAGGATTTTAAAGCTTTAGGGTTTAGCGCTTTTTGTGTATGTTTTTTAGGGTTTAATATATACGATTTAGAGCTTTATAAGGCTTAGAACTTAGTGTTTTTTAGGTTTAGGGGTTTTTGGGATTTTTGGGTTTTAGGGTTTTAATGGTTCAGTGTTTCTTAGGGTTTTGTTTAAGATATAGGGTTACAGCCTAGGGTTTTTGTGTGTTTTTAGGTTTAGGGTTTATAAATTTTTAGGATTTAGGGTTTAGAGCTTAGGGATTTATAGGGGTGAATGGTTTTAGGGTTTATTTTTGGGTTTGTAAGATGTAGGATTTCTTAGGGTTTTTGGTTTAGGATTTAGGATTTTATGTTAGGGTTTACGGTTTAGTGCTCAGGGTTTTTTTTTTCAGTTTAGAATTTTAGTTTAATGGTTTTATGTAGGTTTTTAGGGTTTAGGGCTTTGAGTTTTTTAGGTTAAGTTTTTTTAGGGTTTTATAGGATTAGTGTTTAGGGCTTAGGGTTTTTTTTTGTGTCTTTTAGGCTTTAGCATATACAATTTAGGCTTTAAATGGTTTAGAGCTTAGTTTTTTAGGTGTAGGGGTTTTTGGGTTTTTTATGGGTTTAAAGGATTAAGTGTTTCTTAGGCTTTAGGTTTTTTTTTTTTTTTTTTTTTTTTTTTTTGTGTGTGTTTTTCTGGTTTAAGGTTTATGGAGTTTAAGGATTTATGGTTTAGAGCTTAGGGTTTTGTTGTTGTTTAAATGGGTTTTAGTGTCTATTTTAGGATTTATTGTGTTTAGGGTTTACTAAGGTTTAAGGTTTAGGGTTTCATAGGGTTTTAGGTTAGTTTTTAGGGTTTAGGGCTTAGGGTTTTTTTAAGGTTTAGCATTTTAGGTTTAGGTTTCTATCTACATTTTTAGGGTTTAGGGCTTTGGGTTTTTTAGGTTAATGTTTATTAGGATTTTATAGGTTTAGAGTTTAGGGCTTATGGTTTCTTTAAGATTATTTTTGTGTTTATTAGGTATAGGGCTTAGGGTTTTTTAAGGTTTAGGATTTTAGGTTAAGGGTTTTATCTAAGTTTTTAGGGTTTTTTAAGTTAAGGTTTTTCATAGTTTTATAGGTTTAGGGTTTAGAGTATTTTTGTGACTTTTAGGTTTAGGGTTTACAATTTTTTAAGATTTAAGGTTTAGAGCATAGGGTTATGTAGGGATTTTAAATGGTTTTTAGGGTTTATAGGATTTAGAGTTTCTTAAGGTTTAGGATTTAGGGTTTTAGGTTAGGGTTTAGGGTTTAGGGCTTAGGTTTTTTTAATGTGTAGGGTTTTAGGTTAATGGTCTTATCTAGGTTTTTTGGGTTTAGGGCTTTGGGTTTATTAGGTTTAAGTTTTTTATGGTTTTAAAGGTTTAGGGTTTAGGGCGTAGGGTTTTTTTGTGTTTTGTAAGATTTAGCATATATGGTTTAGGGCGTAATAGGATAGGATTTAGAGCTAAGAGTTTTTTAGGTTTAGGGTGTTTTTTGTTTTTTTTTATGTTTAGGGTTTATGGACTTTTAGGATTTAAGGTTTAGAGCTTAGGGGTTTTTAGGGACTTTAAATGGTTTTTAGGGTTTCTTTAGGGTATATAAGATTTTGGGTTTATTAAGTTTTAGGGTTTAGGGTTTCTTAGGGTTTTTGGTTTAGGATTTAGGGTTTTAGGTTAGGGTTTAGGGTATAGGTCTTAGGTTTTTTTAGTGTTTTTAGGGTTTCACATATATGATTTAGGGTTTTATAGGGTTAAAGCTTAGAGTTTTTTTTGGTTTAGGGGTTTTGGGTTTTTTAGAGTTTTTAAAGGTTAACTTTTTCTTAGGGCTTTTTAGGATTTAGGGTTTACTGATCTTTAAGATTTAAGTTTTAGAGTTTAGGGTTTTGTTGGGGTTTTGATTGGTTTTTAGGGTTTAATTTTGGGTTTAGGGTTTAAGGTTTATTGGACATAGAGTTTCTTAAAGTTTAGGGTTTCGTAGGGTTTTAAGTTAGGATTTACGGTTTGAGGCTTAGAGTTTTTAAGTTTCGGGTTTAGATTAAGGGTTTTATCTAGGTTTTTAGGGTTTAGGGCTTTGGGTTTTTTAGGTTAAGGATTTTTAGGGTTTTATAGGTTTAGGGTTTTGGGCTTATGGTTTTTTTTGTGTTTTTTAGGGTTTAGCATATATGATTTAGGGCTGTATATGTTTTAGAGCTTAGTGTTTTCTTAGGTTTAGGGGTTTTTAGATTTTTTTGGATTTCTTAGGGGTTTTGAGGGTTAAGTGTTTCTTAGGGTCTTTTAGGGTTTAAGGTTTAGGGCTTAGGGATTTTTTTAGGGGTTTTAGGTATAGGGTTTACATAGTTTTAGGATTTAGGATTTAGAGATTAGGGTATTTTAGGGTTTCAAAATGGTTTCAGGGTTTGTTTTCAAGTTTATAGGATTTAGAGTCTCTTAATGTTTAGGGTTTACGGTTTCTTAGTGTTTTAGTTTTACGATTTACGATTTCAGGTTAGGGTGTACGGTTTAGGGCTGAGGGATTGGGTAAGTGTTTTATCTAGTTTTTTAGGGTTTAAGGCTTTGGGTTAATTAGGCTAAGGTTTTTTTAGGGTTTTAAAGGTTTAGAGTTTAGGTTTAGGGTCTTTTTGTGTTTCTTTGGATTTAGCATATATGATTTAGGGCTTTATAGGATTTAGAGCTTGGAGTTTTTTAGGTTTAGGGGTTTTTGGATTTTTTAGGGTGTGTAGGGGTTAAGGGTTTCTTACGTTTTATTGAATTTAGGGCTTTAGGTTTTTTTTGTGTTTTTTAGGTTTAGGGTTCACAGATTTTTAGGATTTAGGATTTCGAGCTTTGGATTTTTTAGGGGTTTTAAATGGATTTTAGGGTTCCTTTTAGGTTTTATAGGATTTAGGGTTTCTTAAGGTTTATAGTTTAGGGTTTCTTAGGGATTTAGGTTTTGGGTAAAGGTTTGGGTTTTTTAGGGTTTTATAGGTTTAGGGTGTAGGGGTTTTCTTGGAATTTTTAGGGTTTAGCATATACGATTTAGGGCTTAATAGGGTTTAGAGCTTAGAATTTTTCTAGGTTTAGGGGTTTTTAGGGTGTGTAAGGGTTAAGTGATTATTAGGGTTTTTAAAGTTTAGGGCTCTGGGTTTTTTTTTTTTTTTTTTTTGGTTTAGGGTTTACAGATTTTTAGGATTTAGGGTCTAGAGCTTAGAATGTTGTAGGTCTTTTAATGGATTTTAGGGTTTATTTTAGGTTTTATAGGATTCAAGTTTCTTAAGGTTTAGGGTTTAGGGTTTCTTAGGGTTTTAGTTTTAGGATAAAGGTATGGGTTTTTTAGAGTTTTATAGGTCTAGGGTTCAGGGTTAAGTGTTTCTTAGGGTTTTTTAGTGTTTAAGGTGTAGGCCCTAGGGGTTCCTTAGTGTTTAAGGTATAAGGCATAGGGTTTTTAGGGTTAAGTATTTGTTAGGGTTTAGGGTTTATGGCATAGGTTTTTTTTTTGTGTTTTTTAGGTTTAGGGATACGGATTATTAGGATTTAGGGTTTAGAGATAAGGGTTTTGCAGGGGTTAGGGTTCATTTTTGGGTTTATAGGATTAGGGTTTCTTAAGGTTTAAGGTTTAGGGTTTCTTAGGGTTTTAGGTTTAGAATTTAAGGGGTTTTTAGGTTTTGGGCTTTGGGTTTTTTAGGTTAAGGTTTTTCTTTGGATTTTATAGATTGAGGGTTTAGAGCTTGGGGTTTTTTGTGTAAGATTTTTAGGGTTTAGCATATATGATTAAGGGTTTTATAGGGTTTAGAGCTTAGAGTTTTTTAGGTTTAGGGTTTTTGGGTTTTTTAGGGTTTTAAGGGTTAAGTTATACATAGGATTTTTTAATATTTAGGGTTATAACCTAGGGGTTTAGTGTGTTTTCAGGTTTAGGGTTTACAAATTTTTAGGATTTAGGGTTTAGCGGTTAGGGTTTTGTAGGACTTTTAAATGGTTTTAGGATATATTTTTGGGTTTGTAGGATTTAGGGTTTCTTATGGTTTTAGGTTTAGGATTTAGGGATTTAGGGTTTAGGTTTTTTTTTTTTTTTTTTTTTTTTTGAATGTAGAGTTTTAGTTTAACGGTTTTATGTAGGTTTTATGGGTTTAGGGATTTGGGTTTTCTGGGTTAAGTTTTTTTTAGGGTTTTATAGGTTTAGTGTTTAGGGCTTAGTGTTTTTTTGGTGTTTATTAGGCTTTATCATATACGATTTAGGCATTATATGGTTTAGAACTTAGAATTTTTTAGGTTTAGGGGTTTTGGGTTTTTTATGGGTTTTAAGGATTACGTGTTTCTTAGGGTTTAGGTTTTTTTGTGTTTTTTAGGTTTAAGGTTTACATAATTTAAAGATTTACGATTTAGAGCTTAGGGTTTTGTTTGGGGTTTAATTGGTTTTTATGGTTTATTGTATTTAGGGTTTCTTAAGGTTTAGGTGTTAGGGTTTTAGGTCTAGTATATAGGGTTTCAGGTTAGTGTTTGGGTTTAGGGCTTAGGTGTTTTTCAAGTTTAGGTATTTGGATTAAGGTTTTTATCTACGTTTTTAGTGTTTAGCGCTTTGTTTTTTTTGGATTAAGATTTATTAGGGTTTTATAGGTCTAGGGTTAAAGGCTTATGGTTTTTGTGTTTTTTTAGGGTTTAGCATATACAATTTAGGGCTTTATAGGTTTTAAGGATTAGGGTTGTTTTAGATTTAGGAATTTAGGTTAAGGATTTTATCTTGGTTTTTATGGTTTTTTTAAGTTAAACTTTTTCATGTATAGGCTTAGGGCTAGGGCTTTGGGGTATTTTTGTGATTTTTAGGTTTAGGGTTTACAAATTTTTAAGATTTAGGGTTTGCATCTTAGGGTTTGGTAGGTGTTTTAAATGGTTTTTAGGGTTTATTTTAGGGTTTATAGGATTTAGGGTTTATTTTAGGGTTTATAGGATTTAGGGTTTCTTAAGGTTTAGGATTTAGGATTTTCGGTTAGGATTAGGGTTTAGGGCTTAGGTTTTTTTAGCCTTTATGGTTTTTGGTTAATGGTCTTATCTTTGTTTTTAGGGTTTAGGGCTTTGGGTTTTCTAGGTTTAGGTTTTTTATGGTTTTAAGGGTTTAGGGTTTAGGGCTTAGGGTCTTTTGTGTTTCGTAAGATTTAGCATATATGATATAGGGCTTAATAGGATTTAGAGCTAAGAGTTTTTTAGGTTTAGGGTTTTTTTGTCTTTTTTATGTTTAGGGTTTGCGGATTTTTAGGATTGGGTTTTTTAGGGATTTTAAATGGTTTTTAGGGGGTTTTAGGGTTTACAAGATTTAGGGTTTCTTAAGGTTTGGGGTTTACTATTTCTTAGGATTTTAGGTTTAAGATTTAGTGTTTTAGGTTAGGGTTTAGGGTATAGGGCTTATTTTTTTTTAGGGTTTCGCATATACGATTTACGGCTTTATAGGGTTGGAGCTTAGAGTTTTTTTGGTTTAGGGGTTTTTGGATTTTTTAGAGTTTTAAAGGTTAACTTTTTCTTAGGAATTTTTAGGGTTTAGGGCATAGGATTTTTTTTTTTTGTGTGTTTTTTTAGTTTAGGGTTTACGAATCATTAAGATTTAAGGTTTAGAATTTAGGGTTTTGGAGAAGTTTTGAATATTTTTAGGGTTTATTTTAGGGTTTAGGGTTTATTGGATGTAGAGCTTCTTAAAGTTTAGGGTTTCGTAGGGTTTTAGGTTTAGGATTTATAGTTTTAGGTTATGGTTTAGAGTTTGAGGCTTAGGTTTTTTTTAGATTTAGTGTCTATATTAAGGGTTTTATTTAGCTTTTAAGGGTTTAGGGATTTGGGCTTTTTAGGGTTTTACAGGTTTAGGGTTTAGCATATACGATTAGGGCTTTATAGGGTTTAGAGCTTAGTGTTTTTGTAGGTTTAGGGGTTTTGGGATTCTTTCTGGTTTTTGAGGGTTAAGTGTTTCTTAGGGTTTTTTAGTGTTAAGGTTTAGGGCTTAGGGTTTTTTAAATATCGGGTTTATATATTTTTTGGAGTTAGGATTTAGTGCTAGGATATTGTAGGGATTTTAAATTATTTTAGGGTTTATTTTGGGGTTTATAGGATTTAGAGTTTCTTTATGTTTAGGGTTTACGATTTCTTAGTATTTTTGGTTTACAATTTAGGGCTTTAGGTTAGGGTTTACGATTTAAGGCATATGGTTTTTTATGCTTAAGCTTTTAGGTTAAGGGTTTTATCTAGGTTTTTAGGGTTTAGGTCTTTAGGTTATTTAGGTGAGGTTTTTTTTAGGGTTTTATTGGTTTAGAGTTTAGGGCTTAGGGTCTTTTTGTTTTTCTTAGGGTTTAGCATATACGATTTAGGGTTTTATAGGGTTTAGAGCTTGGAGTTTTTTTTATGTATAGGGGGTTTTGGGGTTTTTAGGGTGTGTAGGGGTTAAGTGTTTCTTAGGGTTTATTGAATTTAGGGCTTTGGTTTTTTTTTTGTTTTTTAAGTTTAGGGTTTACGGATTTTTAGGATTTAGGATTTAGAGCTTCGGATTTTGTAGGGGTTTTAAATAGATTTTAGGGTTCGTTTTAGATTTTATAGGATTTGGGGTTTCGTAAGGTTTACGGTTTAGGGGTTCTTAGGCTTTTAGTTTTCGAATAAAGGTTTGGATTTTTTAAGCTTAGGTTTTTTAGGGTTTTATAGGTTTAGGACATAGGGGTTTACTTGTATTTTTTTAAGGTTTAGCATATACAATTTTGGCCTTAATAGGGTTTAGAGCTTAGAGTTTTTTTAGGTTTACGGGTTTTGGGGGTCTTTAGGGTGTGTAGGGGGTTAAGTGTTTCTTAGGGTTTTTAGAGTTTAGGGCTTAGGGCTTTTTGTGTTTTTTAGGTTTAGGGTTTACGGATTTTTAGGATTTGGGGTCTAGAGCTTAGGATTTTTAGGGCTTTTAAATGGATTTTAGGGTTTATTTTAGGTTTTATAGGATTCAGGGTTCTTAAGGTTTAGGGCTTAGGGTTTCTTAGGGCTTTAGATTTAGGATAATGGTTTTGGTTTTTTAGGTTTAGGTATTTTAGCGTTTTATAGGTCTAGGGCTTAGAGTTTTTCTTGGATTCTTTAGGGTTTAGCATATACTATTTAGGGTTTAATCGGGATTAGAGCTTAGAGATTTTTTAGGTTTAGGATTTTTGGGTTTTTTTTGGGTTAAGTGTTTCTTGGGGATTTTTTAGTGTTTAAAGTTTAGGGCCTAGGGTTCTTTTAGGGTTTAATGTTTAGGGCATAGGGTTTATATGGTTTAGATCTTACAGATTTTAGGTTTGGGGTTTTTAGGGTTGAGGGTTAAGTGTTTCTTAGGGTTTATTATGGTTTAGGTTTTATGGCGTAGGTTTATTTTTGTGTTTTTTAGGTTTAGGGTTATGAATTTTTAGGATTTAGGGTTTAGAGCTATGGGTTTTGTTGGGGTTTTAAGGTTTAGTTTAGGGTTTATACTATTTAGGGTTTAGGGTTTCTTAGGGTTTCATGTGTAGAATTTAGGGGGTTTTTAGGTTTTGGGCTTTGCATTATTTGGGTTAAGGTTTCTAAGGAATTTTAGATTTAGGGTTTTTTGTGTAACGTTTTTAGTGTTTAGCATATACTATTTAGGGCTTTATAGTGTATAGAGCTTAGAGTTTTTTTAGGTTTTTAAGGGTTTAAAGGGTTAAGTGTTTCTTAGGGTTTTTTAAGATTTAGAGTTACAACCTAGGGTTTTTGTGTGTTTTCAAGTTTAGAGTTTACAAATTTTTATGATTTAGGGTTTAGAGGTTAGGGTTTTTTAGGGGTTATGAGGGGTTTTAAATGGATTTGGGGTATATTTTTGGGTTTTTAGGATTTAGGGTTTCTTATGGTTTTAGGTTTAAGATTTAGGGTTTTAGGTTAGGGTTTAGGGTTTAGGGCTTAGTGTTTTTTTTCAATTTAGAGTTTTAGTTTAACAGTTTTATGTAGGTTTTTAGGGTTTAGGGATTTGGGTTTTATTATATTAAGTTTTTTTGTTAGGGTTTTATAGGTTTAGTGTTTAGGGCTTTTTTTTTTTTTGTGTGTTTTTTAGTCTTTAGCATATATGATTTAGGGTTTATATGGTTTAGAGCTTTGAGTTTTTTTGGTTTAGGGGTTTTTTTTTTCTTTTCTTTTTTTTTTAATGGATTTTAAGGATTAAGTGTTTCTTAGGGTTTAGGTTTTTCTGTATTTTTTAGGTTTAAGGTTTACATATTTTAAGGATTTACGGTTTACAGCTTAGGGTTTTGTTGGGGTTTAAATGGTTTTTAGGGTTTGTTGTATTTAGGGTTTCTTAAGGTTTATGGGTTTAGGGTTTCTTAGGGGTTTATGTCTAGGATTTAGGGTTTTAGGTTAGTTTTTAGGGTTTAGGGATTTGGGTTTTTTAAGGTTAAGGGTTTTATCTAGGTTTTTAGGGTTTAGCTCTTTGGGTTTTTTAGATTAATATTTTTTAGGGTTTTATAGGCATAGGGTTTTTTTGTGTTCTTTAAGGTTTAAAATATAAGATTTACTACTTTATAGATTTTAGAGCTTAGAGTTTTTTAGGTTTAGCAGTTTTTGTATTTTTTTAGGCTTTTTAAGGTTTAAGTGTTAGTTAGGATTTTTTATGGTTTATGGTTTAGGGCTTAGGTTTTTTTTGAACGTGTAGGGTTTTTTAGGTATTTTAATTGGGTTTTAGGGTTTATTGGAAATATAGTTTCTTAAAGTTTAGAGATTCGTAAGGTTTTAGGTTTAGGATTTACGGTTTTAGGTTAGAGTTTAGGGTTTGAAGCTTAGGCTTTTTTTAGGTTTAGGGTTTAGATTAAGGGTTTTATTTAGGTTTTTAGGGTTTAGGGTTTTGGGTTTTTTAGGTTAAGGGTTTTTAGGGTTTTACAGGTTTCGGGTTTAGGGCTCAGGTTTTATTTTATGCTTTTTAGGGTTTAGCATATACGATTTTGGGCTTTATAGGGTTTAGAGCTTAGTGTTTTTATAGGTTTTGGGGCTATTGGATCTTTTTAGATTTTTTAGTGTTTTTGAGGGTTAAGTGTTTCTTACGATTTTTTAGGGTTTAAGGTTTCGGGCATAGGGTTTTTATAGGGTTTAAGGTGTAGGGCTTAGGGTTTTTTTTATGGGTTTTTTAGGTATAGTGTTTACATATTTTTAGGATTTAGGATTTAGAGCTTAGGGTATTATAAGGTTTTTAAATGGTTTTAGGCTTTATTTTAGGGTTTATAGGATTTAGAGTTTCTTAATGTTTAGGGTTTTTGGTTTCTTAGTGTTTTACGTGTATGATTTAGGGTTTTAGGTTGGGGTTTTTGTTTTAGGGCTTAGGGATTTTTTATGCTTAAGGTTTTAGGTTATGGGTTTTATCTAAGTTTTTAGGATTTAGGGCTTTGGGTTATTTAGGTTAAGGATTTTTTAGGGTTTTATTGGCTTAGAGTTTAGGGCTTAGGGTCTTTTTGTGTTTCTTAGGATTTAGCATATACGATTTAGGGCTTTATAGGGTTTAGAGCTTAGAGTTTTTTTTTTTTGGTTTAGGGGGTTTTGTGTTTTTTAGGGTGTGTAGGGGTTAAGTGTTTCCTAGGGTTTATTGAATTTAGGGCTTCGAGTTTTTTTTTTTTTTTGTGTTTTTTAGTTTTAGGGTTTACGAATTTTTGGGATATAGGATTTAGTAGGGGTTTTAAATAGATGTTAGGGTTCCTGTTAGGTTTTATGGGATTTGGGTTTCTTAAGGTTTACGGTTTAGGGTTTCTTAGGGTTTTAGGTTTTGGATAAATGTTTGGGTTTTTTGGGCTTAGGTTTTTATGGTTTTATAGGTTTAGGGCGTAGGGGTTTTCTTGGATATTTTAGGGTTTAGCATATACTATTTAGGGCTTAATAGGGTTTAGAGCTTAGAGTTTTTTTAGGTTTAGGTGTTTCTGGGGTTTTTAGAGTGTGTAGGGGTTAAGTGTTTCTTAGGATTTTTAGAGTTTAGGGCTTAGGGTTTTTTGTGTTTTTAGGGTTAGGGTTTACAAATTTTTAGTATTTAGTGTCTAGAGCTTAGGATTTTGTAGGGCCTTTAAATGGATTTTATGATTTATTTTAGGTTATATAGGATTCAGGGTACTTAAGGTTTAGGGTTTAGGGTTTTTTAGGGTTTTAGGCTTAGGATAAAGGTTTGGGTTTTTTAGGTTTAGCTTTTTTAGGGTTTTATAGGTTTAGTGTTTAGGGCTTAGGGTTTTTCTTATATTTTGTAAGATTTAGCATATATGATTTAGGGCTTAATAGGGTTTAGAGCTTAGAGTTTTTTTAGGTTTAGGGGTTTTGGGTTTTTGAGGGTTAAGTTTTTCTTATGGTTTTTTAGTGTTTAAGGTTTAGGGCATAGGGTTTTTTTTGTATTTTTTTAGATTTAGGTTTTATGGATTTTTAGGTTTAAGGTTTAGAGCTTAGGGTTTTGGTGGGGTTTTAGATGGTTTTTAGGGTTTTATAGGGATTATAGGATTTTGGGTTTCTAAAATTTCAAGGCTTAGCGGTTCTTTGGGTTTTAGGTTTAGGATTGAGGGTTTAGGTTTTGGTTTAGGGTTTAATGCTTAGGGTTTTTTGTAGATTTATGGATTTAGGTTAACGAGTTTATCTAGGTTTATAGGGTTTTTTAAGGTACAATTTTTCAATGTTTTATAGGTTTAGAGTTTATGGCTTAGGGTTTTTTTGTGTTTTGTTAGGATTTAACGTATACAACTTTGGGCTTTATAGGGTTTAGAGCTTCTAATATTTTATATTTAGGGAGTTTTTTTTGTGTTTTTTAGGATTTTCAAGGGTTAACTATTTCTTAGGGTTTTTTAGGTTTTAGGATTTATGGCTTATAGATTTTTGTGTGTTTTTAGGTATAGGGTTATAGATTATTAGGAGTTAGGCTTTAGGGCTTAGTTTTTTTTTTTTTTTTGTCTTTTTATGTTTAGGGTTTATGGATTTTTAGGATTTAAGGTTTAGTGCTTTGGGTTTTCTAGGGATTTTAAATAGTTTTTAGGGTTTATAAGATTTAGGGTTTCCTAAGGTTTATAAGTTTTAGGGTTTCTTAGGGTTTTAGGTTTAGGATATAGGGTTTGTTTTTGTGTTTTTAGGGTTTAACATATACGAATTAGGGCTTTATGTTAGAGTTTAGAGTTTATTTTTTTTTTGGTTTAGGGGTTTTTGGGTCTTTTAGAGTTTTTAAGGGTGAAATGTTTCTTAGGGTTTAGAGCTTATTATTCTTTTTTTGTGTTTTTTAGTTTGAGGGTTTATGAATCTTTAAGATTTAAGGTTTAGAACTTAGGGTTTTGTAGGGGTTTTGAATGGCTTTTAGGGTTTATAGGATTTAGGTTTCCTAAGGTTTAGGGTTTAGGGTTTTGGGCTTAGAATTTTTTGTGTGTGTTTTTTAGGTTTAAGGTTTACGAATCTTTAAGATTTAAGGTTTAGAGCTTAGGGTTTTGTAGGGGTTTTGAATGGTTTTTAGTGTTTGTTTTAGGGTTTATAGGATTTAGGGTTTAGGGTTTCTTATGATTTTAGGTTTAGGGTTTAGGATTTTTGGTTAGGGTTTAGCATTTAGGTATTAGGTATTTTTAGGTTAGGGTTTAGCATTTAGGTATTAGGTATTTTTAGGTTTAGGAGTCTTATCTAGGTTTTTAGGGGTTTGATCTTTAGATTTTTTATGTTAAGGTTTTTAGGGTTTTATAGGTTTAGAGTTTTTCTATGTTCTTAAAAGTTTAGAATATACAATTTAGGGCCTATAGGGTTTAGATCTTAGAGATTTTAGGTTTGGGAGTTTTAGGGTTTTAAGGTTTTTAGGGTTGAGGGTTAAGTGTTTCTTAAGGTTTAGGGCTTATGGCATCGGTTATTTTTTGTATTTTTTAGGTTTAGGGTTACAAATTTTTAGGATTTAGGGTTTATAGCTAAGGGTTTTGTAGGGGTTTTTGGGTTTATTTTAGGGTTTATAGGATTTAGGGTTTCTTAAGGTTTAAGGTTTATGGTTTCTTAGGGTTTTAGGTTTAGAATTTAGGGGTTTTTTAGGTTTTGGGCTTTTTAGGATTTTATTGATTTAGGGTTTAGGGCTTAAGATTTTTTGTGTATGCTTTTTAGGGTTTAGCATATACGATTTAGGGCTTTATAGGGTTTAGAGATTAGAGTTTTTTAGGTTTAGGGGTTTTTGGGATTTTTTAGGGTTTTAAGGGTTAAGTGTTTCTTAGGGTTTATTAAGATTTAGGGTTACAACCTATGATTTTTGTGTGTTTTTAGGTTTAGGGTTTACAGATTTTTAGGATTTAGGGTTTAGAGGTTAGGTTTTTGTAGTGGTTTTAAATGGTTTTAGGGTATATTTTTGGGTTTGTAGGATATAGTGTTTCTTTTTGCTTTAGGTTTAGGATTTAGTGTTTTTGGTTAGAGTTTAGGGTTTAGGTCCTTTTTTCCAATTTAGAGTTTTAGTTTAACGGTTTAATGTAGGTTTTTAGGGTTTAAGGCTTTGGGTTTTTAAGGTTAAGTTTGTTTTTTAGGGTTTTATAGGTTTAGTGCTTAGGGCTTAGGTTTTTTTTGTGTGTGTGTGTGTTTTTTAGGCTTTAGCATATAAGATTTAGGCTTTATATGGTTTAGAGCTTAGGGTTTTTTAGGTTTAGGGGTTTTTGGGGTTTTTTTATGGGTTTTAAGGATTAAGTGTTTCTTAAGGTTTTTTTTTTTTTTTTTTTTTTTTTTTTTTTGTGTTTTTTAGGTTTAAGGTTTACATATTTTTAGGATATACGGTTTAGAGCTTAGGATTTTAGGGATACTTGAAGTTTACGGGTTTAGGGTTTCTTAGGGCTTTTGGTCTAGGATTTAGGGTTTTAGGTTAGTGTAAGGCCTTTAGGGCTTAGGGCTTAAGGTTGTTTTAGGTTTAGGGTTTTGGGTAATGGTTTTTATCTACATTTTTAGGGTTTAGCACTTTGGGTTTTTTAGGTGAAGGTTTATTAGGATTTTATAGGTTTAGGGTTTTTTTAGGATATTTTTTTTCTATTTTTTAAGGTTTAGCATATACAATTTAGGGCTTTATTGGGTGTAGGGCTTAGGGTTGTTTTAGGTTTAGGAATTAGGTTAAGGGTTTTATCTAGGTTTTTTGGGTTTTTTAGGTTAAGTGTTTTTAGGGTTTCTTAGGTTTAGGGTATATTTGTCATTTTTAGGTTTAGGGTTTACAAATTATTACTATTTAGGGTTTAGAGCTTAGGGTTTTGTAAGGATTTTAAATGGTTTTTAGGGTTTATAGGAGTTAGGGTTTCTTAAGGTTTAGGGTTTTAGGTTTAGGATTTAGGGTTTTAGGTTAGGGTTAAGGGTTTAGGGCATTGGTGTTTTTATAGTTTAGGGTTTTAGGTTATTGGTCTTATCTAGTTTTTTAGGGTTTAAGGATATGGGCTTTTTAGGTTTAGGTCTTTTAGGGTTTTAAAGGTTTAGGGTTTAAGGCTTAGTGTTTTTTGTGTTTTGTAGGTTTTAGCATATATAATTTAGGGCTTAATAGGGTTTAGAGCTTAGAGTTTATTAGGTTTAGGGTTTTTTTGGGTTTTTAAGGGTTAAGTGTTTCTTAGGGTTTGGTGTTTAAGGCTTAATATTTTCTGTCTTTTTTAGGTATATGGTTTACGGATTTTTAGGATTTAAGGTTTAGAGCTTTCGGTTTTGTAAGAATTTTTAAATGGTTTTTAGGGTATATAAGATTTAGGGTTTCTTAAGTTTTAGGGTATAGGGTTTCTTAGGGTTTTAGGTTTAGGATTTATGGATTTAGGTTACGATTTAGGGCAATGGGCTTTGGGTTCTTTTGTATTTTTAGGGTTTAGTATATACGATTTAGGGCTTTATAGGCTTAGAGCTTAGAAATTTTTTGGTTTAGGTGTTTTTGGGTTTTTTTAGAGTTTTTAAGGATTAACCTTTTCTTAGGGTATATTAGCGATTAGGGCTTAGGATTTTTTTTTTTGTGTTTTATAAGTTTAGGATTTACGAATCGTTAGGACTTGAGGTTTAGAATGGTTTTTAGGGTTTATTTTATGGTTAATAGGATTTTAGATTTAACATTTAGGGATTAGGGTTTCTTAGGGTTTTATAGGATTTAGGATTTAGGGGTTAGGATTTTTTTGTGTTTTTTAGGTTTTCAGCTTACAAATAGTTAAGATTTATGGTTTAGAGCTTAGGGTTTTGTAGGGGTTTTGAATGGTTTTTAGATTTTATTTTAGGGTTTATAGGATTTAGGGTTTATTAAGGTTTAGGGTTAACGGTTTCTTATGGTTTTAGGTTTAGGATTTTGGGTTTTAGGTTAGGGTTTAGGGTTTAGATATTAGGTTTTTTTTTAGGTTTAGGGTTTTAGGTTAAGGGTCTTATCTTCGGTTTTAGGGTTTAGGGCTTTGGGTTTTTCAGGGTTTTATAGGTTTAGAGTTTAGGGCTTAGGGTTTTTTTTTTGTGTTTTCAAAGATTTAGAATATACAATTTAGGGCTCTTTAGGGTTTAGAGCTTAGAGATGTTAGGCTTGGGGATATTAGGGCTTTTAGGGTTTTTAATGGTTAAGTGTTTCTTAAGGTTTTTTTTTGTGTATTTAAGGTTTATGGCTTAGTTTTTTTTTTTTGTCTTTTAGGTTTTGGGTTACGAATTCTTAGGATTTAGGGTTTAGAGCTTAGGGTTTTTAGGGGTTTTAAATGGGTTTTATAGGATTTAGAGTTTCTTAAGTTTAAAGGTTAAGGGTTTCTTAGGGTTTTAGGTTTAGAATTTAGAGGCTTTTTAGGTTTTGGGGTTTTAGGTACAACGTTTTTCCTAGGGTTTAGGTTTAGGGCTTTAGGTTTTTTAGGTTAATGTATTTTTAGGATTTTAAAGCTTTAGGGTTTAGGGCTTAGGGTTTTTTGTGTATTTTTTTTAGGGTTTAATATATACGATTTAGGGCTTTATAGGGTTTAGAACTTAGAGTTTTTTAGGTTTAGGGGTTTTTGGATTTTTTAGGGTTTTAAGGGTTCAGTGTTTCTTAGTTTTGTTTTTTTTTTTTAAAGATTTAGGGTTACATCCTAGGGATTTTGTGTGTTTTTAGGTTTAGGGTTTACAGATTTTTAGGATTTAGGGTTTTGTATAAATGATTTTAGGGTTTATTTTTGGGTTTGTAAGATTTAGGGTTTCTTATGATTTTAGGTGTAGGATTTAGGGTTTTATGTTATGTTTTAGGGTTTAGGGCTTAGGGTTTTTTTTCAATCTAGAGTTTTAATTTAACGGTATTATGTAGGTTTTTAGGGTTAAGAGTTTTGGGTTTTTTAGGTTAAGTTTTTTTAGGGTTTTATAGGATTAGTGTTTAGTGATTAGGGTTTTTTTTGTTTTTGTGTTTTAGGCTTTAGAATATACAATTTAGGCTTTATATGGTTTAGATGTTAGAGTTATTTATATTTAGGGGTTTTTATGGATTTTAATGATTAGGTGTTTCTTAGGATTCAGGTTTTTTTATTGTGTGTTTTTTAGGTTTAATGTTTACGAATTTTAAGGATTTACGATTTAGTTCTTAGGGTTTTGTTGGGGTTTAAATGGCCTCTAGGATTTATTGTATTTTAGGTTTCTTAAGGTGTAGGGTTTCTTAGGGTTTTAGGTATAGGATTTAGGGTTTTATGTTAGTGTTTAGGGTTTTTTTAGGTTTAGGGTTTTGTGTTAAGGTTTTTATCTATGTTTTTAGGGTTTAGCGCTTTGGGTTTCTTAGGTTAAGGTTTATTAAGATTTTATAGGTTAAGAGTTTAGGGATTAGAGTTATTTTTATGTTTTTTTTTGTGTTTTCTGGGCTTTAGCATATACGATTTAGGTCTTTATAGGGTTTAGGGCTTAGGGTTTTTTTAGGTTTAGGGATTTAGGTTATTTATCTATGTTTATAGGGTTTTTAAGTTAAGGTTTTTTAGGGTTTTATAGGTTTAGGGTTTAGGTCTTAGGGTATTTTTGTGATTGTAGGTTTAGGGTTTAAAAAATTTTAAGATTTAGGGTATAGAGCTTAGGGTTTTGTAGGGGTTTTAAATTGTTTTTAGGGTTTATAGGATTTAGGGTTTCTTAAGGTTTAAGGTTTAAGGTTTAGGATTTAGGGTTTTAGGTTAGGGCTTAGGGCATAGGTATTTTTAATGTTTAGGGTTTTAGGTTAATGGTCTTATCTAGGTTTTTAGGGTTTAGGGTTTTTTAGGTTTAGGTTTTTTAGGTTTTAAAGGTTTAGGGTTTAGGGCTTAGTGTTTTTTGTGTTTTGTAGGGTTTAGTATATATGATTTAGGGCTTAATAGGGTTTAGAGATTAGAGTCTTTTTGGTTTAGGGATTTTTTTGGTTTTTAAGGGTTAATTATTTCTTAGGGTTTGGGATTTAGGGCTTAGGGTTTTTTTTGTCTTTTTTATGTTTAGGGTATACAAATTTATAGAATTTAAGGTTTAGAGATTTGGGTTTTGTAGGTATTTTAAATGGTTTTTAGGGTATTTTTAGGTTTTATAAGATTTAGGGTTTCTTAAAGTTTAGGGCTTAGGGTTTTGTAGGCTTTTAGTTTTAGGATTTAGGGTTTTAGTTTAGGGTTTAGGGTATAGGGCTTAGGTTTTTTTTGTGTTTCTAGGTATTAGCATATACGATTTAGTTGTTTATAAGGTTAGAGCTTAGAGTTTTTTTGATTAGGGGCTTTTGGGTATTTTAGAGTTTTTAAGGTTTAACTTTATCTTAGGGTTTTTTAGGGTTTAGGGTTTAGGCATTTTGATTTTTTTTTTTTTTGTGTTTTTAATATTTAGGGTTTACAAATCTTTAAGATTTAAGGTTTAGAGCTTAGGGTTTTGTAGGGGTTTTGAATGGTTTTTAGGGTTTATTTTAGGGTTTATAGGATTTTTGATTTCTTAAGGTTTAGGGTTTAAGATTTCTTAGGGTTTTTAGGGTTTAGGGTTTATAGGATTTTTGATTTCTTAAGGTTTAGGGTTTAAGATTTCTTAGGGTTTTTAGGGTTTAGGGCTTAAGATTTTTTTACTATTTTTTGGATTTAGTGTTTACGAATCTTTAAGATTTAAGGTTTAGAGCTTAGGGTTTTTGTAGGGGTTTTACATGGTTTTTACGAATTATAGGATATATGGTTTCTTAAGGTTTATGGTTAAGGGTTTGTTAGGATTTTAGGTTTAGGATTTAGCGTTTTAGGTTAGGGTGTAAGGTTTAGGTATTAGTTTTTTTTTTAGGTTTAGTGTTTTAGGTTAAGGGTCTTATCTTGGTTTTTAGGATATAGGGCTTTGGGTCTTTTAGGTTAGGGTTTATTAGGGTTTTATAGGTTTAGAGTTTTGGGCTTAGGATTTTTTTGTGTTTTCAAAGGTTTAGAATATACAATTTAGGGCTCTAAAGGGTTTAGAGCTTAGAGTCTTTAGGTTTGCTCATTTTAGGGATTTTAGGGTTTTTAAGGGTTAAATATTTCTTAGGATTTTTTAGGGTTTAAGGTTTATGGCTTAGGTTTTTTTTTGTGTGTGTTTTTTAGGTTTAGAGTTTATAGATTTTTAGGATTTAAGGTTTAGAGGTTAGGGTTTTGTAGGGGTTTTAAAATGGTTTTAGGGTTTATTTTTGGTTTTGTAGGATTTAGGGTTTCTTATGGTTTTAGGTTTAGGATTTAGGGTTTTAGGTTAGGGCTTAGGGATTTGGACTTAGGGTTTTTTACAATTTAGAGTTTTAGTTTAATGGTTTTATGTAGGTTTTTAGGGCCTAGGGCTTTGCGTTTTTTAGGTTTAGTTTTTTTTTAGGGCTTTGGGTTTTTTAGGTTTTGTTTTTTTAAGGTTTTACAGGTTTAGTGTTTAGGGCTTATGGTTTTTTGGTGTTTTTTAGGCTTTAGCATATACAATTTATGCTTTATATGGTTTAGAGCTTAGAGTTTTTTAGGTTTTGGGGTTATTATAGGTTTTAAGGATTAAGTGTTACTTAGGGTTTAGGTTTTTTTGGATTTTTTTAGGTTTAAGGTGGATTTTGTGGGGATTTAAATGGTTTTTAGGGTTCTTAAGGTTTTGGGTTTCTTATGGTTTTAGGTCTACGATTTAGGGTATTAGGTTAGTGTTTAGGGTTTAGGGCTTAGTAATTTTTTAGGTTTAGAGTTTTGGGTTAAGGATTTTATCTATGTTTTTAGGGTTTAGCGCTTTGGGTTTTTTAGGTTAAGGTTTATTAAGATTTGATAGGTTTATGGTTTTGTGCTTAGGGCTTTTTTAGGATTTTTTTTTTGTGTTATATAGGGTTTAGAAAGTACAATTTAGGGCAATATAGAGGTTTAGGGCTTAGAGTTGTTTTAGATTTAGGAATTTAGGTTAAGGATTTTATCTAGGTTTTTAGGGTTTTTTAAGATGAGGTTTTTCCGGGTTTTTGTAGGTTTAGGTATTAGGGCTTAGGGTATTTTTGTGATTTTTAGGTTTATGGTTTATAAGTTTTTAAGATTTAGGGTTTAGAGCTTAGGGTTTGGTATGTGTTTCAAATGGTTTTTAGGGATTATTTTAGGGTTTATATGATTTAGGGTTTCTGAAGGTTTAGGGTTTTAGGTTTAGGATTTAGGGTTTTAGGTTAGGGTTAAGGGTTTAGGGCATTGGTGTTTTTAAAGTTTAGGGTTTTAGGTTATTGGTCTTATCTAGGTTTTTAGGGTTTAAGGATTTGGGCTTTTTAGGTTTAGGTTTTTTAGGGTTGTAAAGGTTTAGGGTTTAGGGCTTTGTGTTTTTTGTGTTTTGTAGGATTTAGCATATATAATTTAGGGTTTAATAGGGTTTAGAGCTTAGAGTTTATTAGGTTTAGGGTTTTTTTTTTTGGGTTTTTAAGGGTTAAGTGTTTCTTAGGTTTTTGGGTTTAAGGCTTAGGATTTTTTGTCTTTTTTAGGTTTATGGTTTACGGATTTTTAGGATTTAAGGTTTGGAGCTTTCGGTTTTGTAGTAATTTTTAAATGGTTTTTAGGGTATATTTAGGGTATATAAGATAAAGGGTTTCTTAAGGTTTAGGTATAGGGTTTCTTAGGGTTTTAGGTTTAGGATTTAGGGTTTTAGGTTGCGGTTTAGGGTATAGGGCTTTGGGTTCTTTTTTATTTTTAGGGTTTAGTATTTACGATTTAGGGCTTTATCGGCTTAAAGCTTACAACTATTTTGGTTTAGGGGTTTTTGTGTTTTTTTAGAGTTTTTAAGGGTTAACCTTTTCTTAGTTTTTTAGGGTTTTAGGCTTAGGATTTTTTTTTTCTTTTTTTTGTGTGTTTTTTAGGTTTAGGATTTACAAATCATTAGGATTTGAGGTTTAGAATAGTTTTTAGGGTTTATTTTATGGTTAATAGGATTTTAGGTTTCTTAACAATTAGGGTTAAGGGTTTCTTAGGGTTTTATAGGGTTTAGGGTTTAACGGTTAGTATTGTTTTTGTGTTTTTAAGGTTTTCGGCTTACAAATCATTAAGATTTATGGTTTAGAGCTTAGGGTTTTGAATGGTTTTTAGGGTTTATAGGATTTAGGGTTTCTTAAGGTTTAGGGTTAACAGTTACTTAGGGTTTTAAGTTTAGGATTTTGGGTTTTAGTTAAGGGTTTGGGGTTTAGGTATTAAGTTATTTTTAGGTTTAGGGTTTTAAGTTAAGGGTCTTATCATCGGTTTTAGGGTTTGGGGCTTTGGGGTTTTTAGGTTAAGGTTTTTTAGGTTTAGAGTTTAGGGCTTAGGTTTTTTTTTTTTTTTTTTTTTTTTTTTTTTTTTTGTGTGTGTGTTTTCAAAGATTTAGAATATACAATTTAGGGCTCTTTAGGGTTTAGAGCTTAGAGATTTTAGGTTTGGGGGTATTAGGGCTTTTAGGGTTTTTAATGGTTAAGTGTTTCTTAGGGTGTTTTTACGGTTTAAGGTTTATGGCTTAGTTTTTTTTTGTGTTTCTTAGGTTTAGAGTTACCAATTCTTAGGATTTAGGGTATAGAGCTTAGGGTTTTTAGGGATTTTAAATGGGTTTTAGGGTTTTTTTTAGGTTTTATAGGATTTAGAGTTTCTTAAGTTTAAAGTTTAAGGGTTTCTTAGGGTTTTAGGTTTAGAATTTAGGGGCTTTTTAGATTTTGGGGTTTTATGTACAACGTTTTTTCTAGGTTTTAGATTTAGGGCTTTAGGCCTTTTAGGTTAATGTTTTTTTAGGATTTTAATGCTTTAAGGTTTAGGGCTTAGGGGTTTTTGTGTATTTTTTTTAGAGTTTAATATATACGATTTAGGGCTTTATAATGTTTAGCACTTAGTGTTTTCTAGGTTTAGGGGTTTTTGGGTTTTTTACGGTTTTAAGGGTTCAGTGTTTCTTAGGGTTTTTTTTCTTAAGATTTAGGGTTATAGCCTAGGGTTTTTGTCTGTTTTTAGTTTTAGGGTTTACAGATTTTTAAGATTTAGGATTTAGGGTTTAGAGCTTAGGGTTTTGTATAAATGATTTTAGGGTTTATTTTTGGGTTTGTAGGATTTAGGGTTTCTGATGGTTTTAGGTGTAGGATTTAGGGTTTTATGTTAAGGTTTAAGATTTAGGGCTTAGGGTTTTTTTTCAATTTAGAGTTTTAATTTAACGGTATTTTGTAGGATTTTAGGGTTTAGGTCTTTGGGTTTTTTAGGTTAGGTTTTTTTATGTTTTTATAGGATTAGTGTTTAGGGATTAGGGTTTTTTTTTTTTTTTTCAAGGCTTTAGCTTATACGATTTAGGCTTTATATGGTTTAGATCTTAGAGTTATTTATATTTAGGGGTCTTTATGGTTTTAATGATTAGCTGTTTCTTAGTGTTCTTTTTTTTTTTTTTGTGTTTTTTAGGTTTAAGGTTTACGGGTTTTAAGGATTTACGATTTAGATCTTAGGGTTTTGTTGTGGTTTAAATTGCCTTTAGGGTCTATTGTATTTTAGGTTTCTTAAGGTGTAGGGTTTCTTAGGGTTTTAGGTCTAAGATTTAGGGTTTTATGTTAGTGTTTAGGGTTTTTTTTAGGTTTAGGGTTTTGGGTTAAGGTTTTTATCTACGTTTTTAGGGTTTAGCCTTTTGGGCTTCTTAGGTTAAGGTTTATTAGGATTTTATAGGTTAAGAGTTTAGGGATTAGAGTTATTTTAGGAATTTTTTTTGTGTTTTTTAGGCTTTAGCATATACCATTTAAGGCTTTATAGGGTTTGGGCTTTATAGGGTTTAGGGCTTAGGGTTTTTTTAGGTTTAGGGATTTAGATTAAGGATTTCATCTAGGTTTTTAGGGTTTTTTAAGTTAATGTCTTTTAGGGTTTTATAGGATTAGGGTTTAGGGCTTAGGGTATTTTTGTGATTTATAGGTTTAACGTTTAAAAAATTTTAGGATTTAAGGTTTAGATCTTAGGGTTTTGTAGGGGTTTTAAATGGTTTTAGGGTTTATAGGATTTAGGGTGTTTTAAGGTTTAGGGTTTTAGGTTAGGGTTTAGGGCTTAGGGCTTAGGTTTTTTTTAACATTTAGGATTTTAGGTTAATGGTTTTATCTAGGTTTTTAGGGTTTATGGCTTTGGGTTTTTTAGGTTTTAAAGGTTTAGGGTTTAGGGTTTAGGGCTTAGTATTTTTTGTATTTTGTAAGGTTTAGCATATATGATTTAGGGCTTAATAGGGTTTAGAGCTTAGAGTTTTTTAGGTGTAGGTTTTTTTTTGGGTTTTTAAGGGTTAAGTGTTTCTAATGGTTTGGGATTTAGGGCTTAGGATTTTTTTTTGTCTTTTTTATGTTTAGGGTATACAAATTTATAGGATTTAAGGTTTAGAGCTTTGGGTTTTGTAGGGATTTTAAATGGTTTTTAGGGTGTTTTTAGGTTTTATAGTGTTTAGGGTTTCTTAGGGTTTAAGGTTTAGGGTTTTGTAGGCTTTTAGGTTTAGGGTTTTGTAGGCTTTTAGGTTTAGGATTTAGGATTCTAGTTTAGGGTTTAGGGTATAGGGCTTAGGCGTTTTTTGTGTTTTTAGGGATTAGCATATACGATTTAGGGCATTATAGGGTTAGAGCTTAGAGTTTTTTTGATTGAGGGGTTTTTGGGTATTTTAGAGTTTTTAAGGGTTTACTTTATCTTAGGGTTTTTTAGGGTTTAGGGTTTAGGGTTTAGGCCTTTTTATTTCTTTTTTTTTCGGGTGTTTTGTAGGTTTAGGGTTTACAGATCTTTAAGATTTACGGTTTAGAGCTTAGGGTTTTGCATGAGTTTTTAATGGTTTTTAGGGTTTATAGGATTTTTGTTTTCTTAAGGTTTAGGGTTTAAGATTTCTTAGGATTTTTAGGGTTTAGGGCTTAGGATTTTTTTAGTGTTTTTTGTGTTTAGGGTTTACGAATTTTTAAGATTTAAGGTTTAGAGCTTAGGGTTTTTGTAGGGGTTTTGAATGGTTTTTACGATTTATAGGTTATACGGTTTCTTAAGGTTTAGGGTTAAGGGTTTGTTATCGTTTTAGGTTAGGGTGTAGGGTTTAGGTATTAGGTTTTTTTTTAGGCTTAGTGTTTTAGGTTAATGATCTTATATTGGTTTTTAGGGTTTAGAGCTTTGGGCCTTTTAGGTTAGGGTTTATTAGGCTTTTATAGGTTTAGAGTTTTGGGCTTAGTATTTTTTTTTTTTTGTGTTTTCAAAGGTTTAGAGTATACAATTTAGGGCTCTGTAGGGTTTTGAGCTTAGAGTCTTTAGGTTTGCGCGTTTTAGGACTTTTAGGGTAAGGGTTAAGTGTTTCTTAGGGTTTTTTAAAGTTTAAGGTTTATGGCTTAGGTTTTTTTTTTTTTTTTTTTTTTTTTTTTTTTTTTTTTTTGTATTTTTTAGGTTTAGGGTTTATAGATTTTTAGGATTTAGGGTTTAGAGGTTAGGGTTTTGTAGGGGTTTTAAAGTGGTTTTAAGGTTTATTTTTGGGTTTGTAGGATTTAGGGTTTCTTATGGTTTTAGGTTTAGGATTTAGGATTTTAGGTTAGGGCTTAGGGTTTTGGGCTTAGGGTTTTTTTCAATTTAGAGTTTTAGTGTAATTGTTTTATGTAGGTTTTTAGGGTTTAGGGCTTTGCGTGTTTTAGGTTAAGTTTTTTTTAGGGCTTTGGGTTTTTTAGGTTATGTTTTTTTAAGGTTTTACAAGTTTAGTGTTTAGGGCTTATGGTTTTTTTTGTGTCTTTTAGGCTTTACCATATACGATTTTGGCTTTATATGGTTTAGAGCTTAGTGTTTTTTAGGTTTTTGGGTTATTATGGGTTTTAGGAATTAAGTGTTTCTTAGGGTTTAGTTTTTCTTTTTTTTTGGATATTTTAGGTTAAAGGTGGGTTTTGTTGGGGTTTAAATGGTTTTAGGGTTTATTGTACTTAGGGTTCTTAAGGTTTTGGGTTTCTTATGGTTTTAGGTCTAGGATTTAGTGTTTTAGGATTGTGTTTAGGGTTTAGGGCTTAAGAATTTTTTAGGATTATGGTTTTGGGTTAAGGTTTTTATCTATGTTTTTAGGAGAGTGATTTGGGTTTTTTAGGTTAAGGTTTATTAGGATTTGATAGGTTTATGGTTTTGGGCTTAGGGTTTTTCTAGGATTTTTTTGTGTTTTTTAGGGTTTAGCAAATACAATTTAGGGCTTTATAGAGGTTTAAGGCTTAGGGTTGTTTTAGGTTTAGGTATTTAGGTTAAGGATTTTATCTAGGTTTCTAGGGTTTTTTAATATAAGGTTTTTCAGGGTTTTTGTAGGTTTAGGTATTAGGGCTTAGGGTATTTTTGTGATTTTTAGGCTTATGGTTTACAAGTTTTTAAGATTTAGGGTTTAGAGCTTAGGGTTTGGTATGTGTTTCAGTTGGTTCTTGGGATTATTTTAGGATTTATAAGATTTTGGGTTTCATAAGATTTAGGGTTTTAGGTTAGAGTTAAGGGTTTAGGGATTTGGTGTTTTTAAAGTTTAGGGTTTAGGTTATTGGTCTTATCTAGGTATTTAAGGTTTAAGGATTTGGGCATTTTAGGTTTAGGTTTTTTTAGGATTTTAAAGGTTTAGGGTTTAGGGTTTAGTGTTTTTTGTGTTTTGTAGGATTTAACATATATTATTTTGGGCTTAATAGGGTTTAAAGCTTAGAGTTTGTTAGCTTTAGGGCTTTTTTGGGTTTTTAAGGGTTAAGTATTTCTTAGGGTTTGGGGTTTAAGGCTTAGGATTTTTTGTCTTTTTTAGGTTTATGGTTTACTTATTTTTAGGATTTAAGGTTTAGAACTTTCAATTTTGTAGGAATTTTTAAATGGTTGTTAGGGCATATTTAAGGTATATAAGATTTAGGGTTTCTTAAGGTTTAGGGTTTAGGGTTTCTTAGGGTTTTAGGTTTAGGATTTATGGTTTTAGGTTAGGGTTTAGAGTATAGGGCTTTGGGCTCTTTTGTAATTTTAGGGTTTAGTATAAACGATTTATGTCTTTATAGGCTTAGAGCTTGTAGTTTTTTTGGTTAAGGGTTTTTTGGGTTTTTTTAGAGTTTTTAAGGGTTAACCTTTCCATAGGGTTTTTTAGGGTTTAGGGCTTAGGATTCTTTTTTGTGTTTTTTAGGTTTAGGATTTACGAATCATTAGGATATGAGGTTTAGAACTTAGGGTTTTGAATGGTTTTTAGAGTTTATTTTATGGTTAATAGGATTTTAGGTTTCTTAACACTTAGGGTTTAGGGTTTCTTAACACTTAGGGTTTAGGGTTTCTTAGGGATTTTTAGGGTTTAGGGTTTAGGGGTTAGGATTTTTTTGTGTTTTTTAGGTTTATGGTTTACAAATCACTATGATTTATGGTTTAGAACTTAGGGTTTTGTAGGGGTTTTGAATGGTTTTTAGGGTTTATTTTAGGGTTTATAGGATTTAGGGTTTCTTAAGGTTTAGGGTTAACGGTTTCTTAGGGTTTTATGTTTAGGATTTTGGGTTTTAGGTTAGGGTTTAGGGCTTAGGTATTAGGTTTTTTAGGTTTTGGGTTTTAGGTTAAGGGTCTTATCTTTAGTTTTAGGGTTTAGGGCTTTGGGTTTCTTAGGTTAAGGTTTTTTAGGGTTTTATAGGTTTAGAGTTTAGGGCTTAGGGTTTTTTTTTTTTTTAAGTGTTTCCAAAGATTTAGAATATACAATTTAGGGCTCTTGAGGGTTTAGAGCTTAGAGATTTTAGGTTTGGGTGTATTAGGGCTTTTAGGGTTTTTAATGGTTAAGTGTTTCTTAGGATTTTTTTAGGGTTTAAGGTTTATGGCTTATGTTTTTTTTTTTTTTTTTGTGTTTTTTAGGTTTAGGGTTATGAATTCTTAGGATTTAGGGTATAGAGCTTAGGGTTTTTAGGGGGTTTTAATGGGTTTATTTTTTTAGGTTTTATAGGATTTAGAGTTTCGTAAGTTTTAAGATTAAGGGTTTCTTAGGGTTTAAGGTTTAGAATTTAGGGGCTTTTTAGGTTTTTGGGTTTTAGGTACAACGATTTTTCTAGGGTTTAGGTTTAGGGCATTGGGTTTTTTAGGTTGATGTTTTTTTAGTATTTTAAAGCTTTAGGGTTTAGGGCTAAGGGTTTTTTGTGTATTTTTTTTAGAGTTTAATATATACAATTTAGGGCTTTATAGGGTTTAGAACTTAGAGTTTTTTAGGTTTAGGGGTTTTTGGGTTTTTTAGGGTTTTAAGGGTTCAGTGTTTCTTAGGGTTGTTTTTCTTAAGATTTAGGGTTATAGCCTAGGGATTTTGTGTGTTTTTAGGTTTAGGGTTTACAGATTTTTAAGATTTAGGATTTAGGGTTTAGAGCTTAGGGTTTTGTATAAATGGTTTTAAGGTTTATTTTTGGGTTTGTAGGATTTAGGGTTTCTTATGGTTTTAGGTGTAGGACTTAGGGTTTTATGTTAAGGTTTAGGGATTAGGGCTTAGGGTTTTTTTTTTAATTTAGAGTTTTAATTTAATAGTATTATGTAGGTTTTTAGGGTTTAGGGCTTTGGGTTTTTTGGGTTAAGTTTTTTTAGGATTTTATAGGATTAGTGTTTAGGGCTTAGGTTTTTTTGTTTTTTTGTTTTTGAGTCTTTTGAATATACGATTTAGGCTTTATATGGTTTAGATCTTAGATTTATATATATTTAGGGGGTTTAATGGATTTTAAGGATTAACTGTTTCTTAGGGTGCAGGTTTTTTTTTTTTTTTTTTTTTTTTGTGTTTTTTAGGTTTAAGGTTTACGAATTTTAAGGATTTACAGTTTAGATCTTAGGGTTTTGTTGGGGTTTAAATGGCCTTTAGGGTTTATTGTATTTAAGGTTTCTTAAGGTGCAGGGTTTCTTAGGGTTAGGTCTAGGATTTAGGGTTTTAGGTTAGTGTTTAGGGATTTTTTTGGTTTAGGGTTTTGGGTTAACGTTTTTATCTATGTTTTTAGGGTTTAGCGCTTTGGGTTTCTTGGGTTAAGGTTTATTAGGATTTTATAGGTTAAGAGTTTAGGTATTGGAGGTTTTTAAGGATTTTTTTTTTTGTGCTTTTTAGGCTTTAGCATATACGATTTAGGGCTACATAGGGTTTAGGGATTAGGGTTTTTTTAGGTTTAGGGATTTAGGTGAAGGGTTTTATCTAGGTTTTTAGGGTTTTTTAAGTTAAGTTTTTTCAGGGTTTATAGGTTTAGGGTTTAGGGTTTAGGGTTTAGGGCTTAGGATATTTATGTGATTTTTAGGTTTAGGGTTTAAATTTTTTTTAAGATTTAGGGTTTAGAGCTTAGGGTTTTGTAGGGTTTTTAAATGGTTTGTAGGGTTTATAGGATTTAGGGTTTCTTTATGTTTTGGCTTTAGGATTTAGGATTTTAGGTTAGGGTTTAGGGCTTAGGGCTTAGGTTTTTCTAATGTTTAGGGTTTTAGGTTAATGGTCTTATATAGGTTT
This sequence comes from Solanum bulbocastanum, assembly GCA_037074985.1. NCBI lineage: Eukaryota > Viridiplantae > Streptophyta > Magnoliopsida > Solanales > Solanaceae > Solanum > Solanum bulbocastanum. The sequence goes on from CM073605.1 coordinate 29,127,936, forward strand.
TTAGGGTTTACGGCTTTGGGTTTTTTAGGTTTAGGTTTTAAAAGTTTAAGGTTTAGGTCTTAGTGTTTTTTGTGTTTTGTTGGGTTTAGCATATATGATTTAGGGCTTAATAGGGTTTAGAGCTTAGAGGTTTTAGGTTTAGGGTTTTTTTTTCTTTTTTGGGTTTTTAAGGGTTAAGTGTTTCTTAGGGTTTGGTATTTAGGGCTTAGGGTTCTTTTTTTTGTCTTTTTTATGTTTAGGGTATACGAATTTATAGGATTTAAGGTTTAGAGCTTTGGGTTTTGTAGGAATTTTAAATGGTTTTTAGGGTGTTTTTAGGTTTTATATGATTTAGGGTTTCTTAGGGTTTAGGGTTTACGGTTTTGTAGGCTTTTAGGTTTAGGATTTAGGGTTTTAGTTTAGGGTTTAGGGTATAGGGCTTAGGTTTTTTTTTTTTTGTGTTTTTAGGGATTAGCATATACGATTTAGGGCTTTAGAGGGTTAGAGCTTAGAGTTTTTTTGATTGAGGGGTTTTTGGGTATTTTAGAGTTTTTAAGGGTTAACTTTATCTTATGGTTTTTTAGGGTTTAGGGTTTAGGCTTTTTGATTTTTATTTTTTTTTGTGTTTTTTAGTTTTAGGGTTTGCGAATCTTTAAGATTTAAGGTTTAGAGCTTAGGGTTTTGTAGGGGTTTTGAATGGTTTTTAGGGTTTATTTTAGGGTTTATAGAATTTTTGTTTTCTTAAGGTTTAGGGTTTAATATTTCTTAGGATTTTTAGGGTTTAGGGCTTAGGATTTTTTTAGTGTTTTTTGGGTTTAGGGTTTACGAATCTTTAAGATTTAAAGTTTAGAGCTTAAGGTTTTTGTAGGGGTTTTGAATGGTTTTTACGATTTATAGGATATATGGTTTCTTAAGGTTTAGGGTTAAAGGTTTCTTAGGGCTTTAGGTTTAGGATTTAGCATTTTAGGTTGGGGTTAAGGGTTTGGGTATTAGGTTTTTTTTAGGGTTAGTGTTTTAGGTTAAGGGTATTATCTTGGTTTTTAGGGTTTAGGGCTTTGGGTCTTTTAGGTTTAGGTTTATTAGGGTTTTATAGGTTTAGAGTTTTGGTCTTAGGATTTTTTTTTTTTTTTTTTTTTGTGTTTTCAAAGGTTTAGAATATACAATTTAGGACTCTAGAGGGCTTAGAGCTTAGAGTCTTTAGGTTTGTGCGTTTTAGTATTTTTAAGGGTTAAGTATTTCGTAGAGTTTTTAAGGGTTAAGTATTTCGTAGGATTTTTTAGGGTTTAAGGTTTATGGATTAGGTTTTTCTTTTCTTTTTTAGGTAAAGGGTTACGACTTTTTAGGATTTAGGGTTTAGAGCTTAGGGTTTTAAATGGGTTTTATGGTTTATTTTTGGCTTTATTGGATTTAGAGTTTTTAAAGTTTTGAGGTTAAGGGTTTCTTAGGGTTTTAGGTTTAGAATTTAAGGGTTTTATAGGTTTTGGGTTTTAGGTACAAGGTTTTTTCTAGTGTTTAAGTTTAGGGCTTTGGGTTTTTTAGGTTAAGGTTTTTTTAGGATTTTAAAACTTTAGAGATTAGGGCTTAGGGTTTTTTGTGTATGTTTTTTAGGATTTAATATATACGATTTAGGGTTTTATAAGGTTTAGAACTTAGACTTTTTTAGGTTTAGGGGTTTTTTAGGGTTTTAAGCGCTCAGTGTTTCTTAGGGTTTTATTTTTTAAGATGTAGGGTTACAACCTAGGGTTTTGTGTGTTTTTAGGTTTAGGGTTTACAAATTTTTAGGATTAGGGTATATTTTTGGGTTTGTAGGATTTCGGGTTTCTTATGGTTTTAGGTTTAGGATTTAGGGTTTTATGTTAGGGTTTCGTGTTTAGGGCTTAGGTTTTTTTCAGTTTAGAGTTTTAGTTTAACAGTTTTGTGTAGGTTTTTAGGGTTTAGGGCTTAGGGTTTTTTAGGTTAAGTTTTTTTAGGGTTTTATAGGATTAGGGTGTAGGCTAGGGTTTTTTTTTTGTGTTTTTTAGGCTTTAGCATATACGATTAAGGGTATATTTGGTTTAGAGCTTAGTGTTTTTTAGGTGTAGGGGTTTTTGGGTTTTTATGGGTTTAAAGGATTAAGTGTTTCTTAGGCTTTAGTTTTTTGTGTGTTTTTTAGGTTTAAGGTTTACGGATTTTAAGGATTTATGATTTAGTGCTTAGGGTGTTGTTGTGGGTTTAAATGGGCTTTAGGTTTTATTTAATTGTTTATTGTGTTTAGGGTTTCTTAAGGTTTAAGGTTTAGGGTTTATTATTTAAACTCTAGGATTTAGGGTTTTAGGTTAGTGTTTATGGTTTAGGGCTTAGGGTTTTTTTTTGGTTTAGGTTTCTATCTATGTGTTTAGGGTTTATGGCTTTGGGTTATTTAGGTTAAGGTTTATTGGGATTTTATAGGTTTAGGGTTTAGGGCTTATGGTTACTTTAGGATTATTTTTGTATTTATCAGGCTTTAGCTTATACGATTTAAGGCTTTGTAGGGTTTAGGGATTAGGGTTTTTTAAGGTTTAGGAATTTAGGTTAAGGGTTTTATCTTGGTTTTTAGGTTTTTTTAAGTTACGGTTTTTAGAGTTTTATATGTTTAGGGTTTAGGGCTTAAGGTATTTTTGTGATTTTTAGGTTTGGGGTTTACAATTTTTTAAGATTTAGGGTTTAGATCTTAGATTTTTGTAGGGTTTTAGAATGGTTTTTTCGAGTTTATAGGATTTAGGGTTTCTGAAGGTTTAGGGTTTTAGGTTTAGGATTTACGATTTTTGGTTAAGGGTTTAGGGTTCAGGGCTTAGGTTTATTTAATGTTTAGGGTTTTAGGTTAATGGTCTTATCTAGGTTTTTAATGTTTGCTTTGGGGTTTTTAGGTTAAGGTTTTTAAGGGTGTTATAGGTTTAGGGTTTAGGGCTTAGGTTTCTTTTTTGTGTTTTGTAGGGTTTAGCTTAGATGATTTAGGGCTATATAAGGTTTGGAGTTTAGAGTTTTTTAGGTTTAGGGGTTTTAGGGTTTTTATGGGTTAAGTGTTTCGAAGGGGTTTTTTTTTCTTTTTATTTTAACGACCCTTGGGGGGTCAGGGGGTTAACAACACCCCCAGGCCTTAGCATAAATAAAAACAACAACAAAATACAAGGAGGGTTTTATAGGGTTTAGGGCTTAAGATTTTTTGTGTTATTTAGGTTAAGTGTTTATGGATTTTAAGGATTTAGAGTTTTGGTCTTAGGGTTTTGTTAGATTTCAAATGGTTTTTAGGGTTTATTTTAGTGTTTATATGATTTAGGGTTTATTAAGATTTAGGGTTTTCTTAAAAGTTTAGGTTTAGGATTTAAGGTTTTAGGTTAGTGTTAAGGGTTTAGGGTTTTTTGAGGTTTAGGATTTTAGATTAAGGGTTTTGTCTAGGTTTTAAGGGTTTGGGGCTTTGTTTTTTTTGGATTAGGTTTTTTTAGGGTTTTATAGGTTTAGGGTTTAGGGCTCAGGGTATTTTTTGTATACTTTAGGGTTTAGCATATACAATTCGGGTCTTTATAGGTTTAGAGCTTAGAGTTTTATAGGTTTAGGGTTTAGGGCTCAGGGTATTTTTTGTATTTTTTAGGGTTTAGCATATATGATATGGGTATTTATTGGTTTAGAGCTTAGAGTTTTATAGGTTTAGGGGTTTTGGGTTTTTTAGGGTTAAGTGATTCTTAGGGTGTTTCAAGGTTTAGGGTTTAGGACTTAGGGTTTTTTTTTTTTTTGTGTTTTTTAGGTTTAGGGTTTATGAATTTTTAAGATTATGGATTTAGAGCTTAGGGTTTTGTAGGGTTTATAAGATTTAGGGTTTCTGAAGGTTTATGGTTTAGGCTTTTAGGTTTAGGATTTTTGGATATAGGTTAGGGTTTAGGGTATTTTTAGGTTTAGGGTTTTAGGTTAAGGGTTTTACCTAGGTTCGTATGGTTCAGGGCTTTGGGTTTTTTGGGTTATGTTTTTTTAGGGTTTTTTTTTTGTTTATGATTTAGGGCGTAAGGGTTTTCTGTGTTTTTTAGGGTTTAGCATATTCAATTTAGCACGTAATAGGGTTTAGAGCTACGAGTTTCTTAATGTTTATGAGTTTTTGGGGTTTTTAGGGGTTTTAAGGTCTAAGTGTTTCTTAGGGTTTAGGGTGTAAGGCTTGGATTTTTTGTGTTTTTTAGGTTTATGGTGTACAGATAATTAAGATTGAAGGTTTAGAGCCTAGTGTTTAGGGTTTCTTAGGGTTTTAAGTATAGTATTTAAGGTTTTACGTTAGGGTTTAGGGTTTAGGGTTTAGGGCTTAGGTTTTTCTAAGGTTTAGGGATTTAGGTCAAGGGTGTTATCTAGGTTGTTAGGACTTTTAAAGTTAAGGTTTTATAAGGTTTAATAGGTTTAGCATTTATGGCTTACGATTTTTTGTGTTTTTTAGAATTTAGCATATACGATATAGGGCTTTATAGGGTTTATAGCTAAGTATTTTTTTAGGTTTAGGGCCATTTGGGAATTTAAAGTTGTTTAAGGGGGAAGTGTTTCTTTTGGTTTTTAGGGTTTAGGATTTAGGGCTTAGGTTGTTTTTTTAGGTTTAGGGTTACAGATATTTAGGATTTAGGGTTTAGATTGTAGGGTTTGGTAGGAGTTTTAAATGGATTTTATGGATTATTTTAGGGTTTATGCGATTTAAGGTTTCTTTAGGTCTAGGGCATAGGGTTTCTAAAGGTCTTAGGTTTAGAATTTAGGGTTCTAGGTCAGGGTTTATAGTTTAGGGCTTAGGGTCTTTTTATGTAAAGGGTTTTATATAGGGTTTTAGGGTTTAGTGCTCTTGGTTTTTTAGATTATGATTTTTAGGGATTTTATAAGTTTTGAATTAAGGGTTTAAGGTTTTTTTTTAATGTTTTTTCGGGTTAAGCTTATATGATTTAGGGCTTTATAGGGTTTAGAGATTAGAGTTTTTTTTAGGTTTAGGGGCTTTTAAGGTTTTTAAGGGTTAAGTCTTTCTTAGGGTTTTTGAGGGTTTAGGGTTTAGGGCTTAGCATTATTATTTTTTTTTGTGTTTTTTATGTCCAGGATTTATGGATTTTTAGGATTTAGGGTTTTGTAGGGATCTTTAATGGTTTTTAGGGTTTATTTTAAGGTTTATTGGATTTAGGGTTTCTTAAGGTTTAGGGTTTAGTGTTTCTTAGGATTTTAGGTTTAGGGTTTAGTGTTTCTTAGGATTTTAGGTTTAGGGTTTAGTGTTTCTTAGGATTTTGGGTTTAGGATTCAGGGTTTTGGGTTCGGGATTAGGGTTTAGGGTTTAGGGTTTTTTAGGTTTAGTGTTTTAGGTTAGGGGATTTAGCAAGGTTTTTAGGATTTAGGGCTTTGAGTTTTTTAGGTTAAGGTTTTCTAAGATTTTATAGGTTTAGGGTTTGTGTTTTTTTGTTTGTGTTTTGAGGGTTTAGCATATATGATTTAGGGCTTAATACGGATAAGATCTTAGAGTTTTTTAGGTTTAGGGATTTTAGGGTTTTTAAGGGTGAAGTGTTTCTTAGGGTTTAGGGTTTTTTTTTGTGATTTTTAGGTTAAGGGTTTATGAATTTTTAGGATTTAGGGTTTAGGACATCCAATTTTGTAGGGGTTTTAAATGGTTTTTAAGGTTATTTTATGGTTTATAGGATTTAGGGTTTCTAAAGATTTAGGGTTTGTCAAGGTTTTCGGTTTAGGATTTAGGGTTTTAGGTTAAGGTTTAGGGCTTAGGGTTTTAGGTTAGGATTTAGGGTTTTAGGTTAGGATTTAGGGCTTAGGGTTTTTTTAGGTTTTGGGTTTTTACTTGGTTTTTAGGGTTTAGGGCTTTAGGTTTTTTATGTTAGGGTTGTTTAGGGTTAGGGTTTAGGGCTTAGGCTTTTTTTGTGTTTTATGAGATTTACTATGCGATTTAAGGCTTTATAGGGTTTCGAGTTTAGAGTTTTTAAGGTTTAAGGGTTTTTGGGTTTTTTAGGGGGTTTAAGGGTTATGTTTTTATTAGGGTTTGGGGCTTAGGTTTTTTTTTTTTTTTTTTTTTTGTGTGTTTTTTAGGTTAAGGATTTATAGAGTTTTAGGGTTTTGTAGGGGGTTTTAATGGTTTTTAGGGTTTCTTAAGGTTTAGGGTGTAGGGATTCTTAGGTTTTTAAGTTTAGGATTCAGGGTTTTAGGTTAGAGTTTAGGGTTTAGGGCTAAGGGATATTTTAGGCTTAGGGTTTTAGGTTAAAGGCATTAGCTAGGTTTTTAGGATTATAGGCTTTGAGTTTTTTATGATTTTATATGTTTAGGGTTTAGAGCTTAGGTTTTTCTTTTTTTTTTTTTTGTGTGTTTTTATGGTTTAGCGTATATGATTTAGGGATTAATAGGGTTAACAACTTAGAGTTTTTTTTTTTAAGTTTAAGGGTATTTGGTTTTTTAGGTTTTTAAAGGTTAAGTGTTTTTTAGGGTTTAGGGTTTAGGGCGTAGGGTTTTTTTTTTTTTTTTTTTTTTTTTTTAGTTTAGGGATTATGGAATTTAGGATTTAGGGTTTAAAGTTTAGGTTTTTTGTAGGGGTTTTAAATGATTTTTAGGGTTTATTTTAGGGGTTAAAGGATTTAGGGTTTCTTAAGATTTAGAGTTTCTTAGGGTTTTAGGTTTAGGATTTAGGGTTTAAGGCTTAGGGTTTTTTAGGTTATAGGATTTTTCTTTATTTTTAGGGTTTAAGGTTTTAAGTTTTATAGGGTTTAGCATATACGATTTTGGGCTTTATAGGGTTTAGAGCTTAGAGTTTATTAGGTTTATGGGTTTTGGGGGGTTTTAAGGGGTAAGTGTTTCTTAGGGTTTAAGGTTTAGGGTTTATGGTTTTTCATGGTTTTTAGGTTTAGGGTTTATAGAATTTTAGGATTTAGGATTTTGAACTTAGTGTTTGTAGGGGTTATAAATGGGTTTTAGGATTTATTTTAGGGTTCATAGGATTTAAGGTTTCTTAAGGTTTAGGGTTTATGGTTTATTTGGGCTTTAGGTTATAGGGTTTAGGGCTTACGGTTTTTTTAGATTTAGGGCTTTAGGTTAAGGGTTTTACCTAGGTTTTTATGGTTTAGGGCACGGTTTTATAGATTTATGGTTTAGGGGTTAGGGTTCTTTTGTGTTATTTAGGGTTTAATATATATGATTTTGGCTTTTATAGGGTTTAGAGCGTATACCTTTTTATGTTTAGGGGTTTTGGGTGTTTAAGGAGTTTTAAGGTTTTTTATTTATTATGGTTTTTTATGGTTTAGGATTTAGGGCTTAAGGTTTTTTTTTTTTTTTGTGTATTTTAGATTTAGGGTTTACGATTTTTTTATTATTTAGATTTTAGAGGTTAGGGTTTCGTAGGGGTTTTGAATGGTTTTTCGGTTTTATAGGATTTAGGGTTTCTTAAGGTTTAGATTTTAGTATTTGAGTTTTAGGTTTAGGATTTGAGTTTTAGGTTAGATTTTAACGTTTTGGTGAGGATTATTTTAGGTTCAGGGTTTGAGGTTAAGGGTTTTATCTAGATTTTTAGGGTTTAGGGCTTTGAGTTTTTTAGGTTAAGGTTTTTTAGGTCTTTATATGTCTAGTGTTTAGTGCTTAGGTTTTTTTTTTTTTTTTTTTTTTTTTTTGTATTTTTTAGGGTTTAGCATATACTATTTAAGGCTTTATATCGTTTAGAGCTTAGAGTTTTTTAGGTTTTGGGGTTTTTGAGTTTTTTAGGGTTTATAAGGGTTAAGTATTTCTTAGGATTTTTTGGCATTTAGGATTTAGGGCTTACAAATTTTTAGTATTTAGGTTTTAGAGCTTAGGGTTTTGTAGGGGTTTTGAATGGTTTTTTTGGGTTTATTGGATTTAGGGTTTCATAAGGTTTAGGGTTTAGGGTTTCTTAAGGTTTTAAGTTTAGGATATATTGCTTTAGGTTAGGGTTTTCGGGTTTTTTACATTTTTTTAGGGTTAAATATTTCTTAGTATTTTTTAAGGTATAGGCCTTAGATTATTTTATTTGTGTTTTTTACTTTTAAGGTTTACAGAATTTTTGGATTTAGGGTTTAGAAATTAGGTTTTTCTTGTGGTTTAAATGTTTTAGGGTTTATTGTATCTAGGGTATCTTAAGGTTTAGGGATTGGGATTTTTTAAGGTTTTAGGTTTTTAGGGCTTAGGGTTTTTTTTAGGTATAGGGTTTTGGGTTAAGGGTTTTATCTAGGTTTTTAGGGTTTTATTGGTTTAGGGTTGAGGGCTTAGGGTTTTTTGTTATTTTTTTTAGTGTTTTTAAGGGTTAAGTGTTTTGTATGGCTATATAGGGTTTAGAGTTTAGACTTTTTTAGGTTTAGGGGTTTTTGGGTTTATATGGGTTAAGTGTTTCTAAGGGTTTTTTTAGGGTTTTGGGTTTAGGGTTAAGGGTTTTTTCTTATTTTTAGGTTCAGCATTTACGAATTTTTAGGATTTATGGTTTAGAGCCTAGGGGTTTTAAGGCATTTAACTAGTTTTTAGGGTTTATTTTAGAGTTTATAGGATTTTGGGTTTCTAAAGGTTTAGAATTTCTTAAGGTTTTAGGATTTAGGACCTAGGGTTTTATTAGCTTTAGTGTTTTAGGTTAAGGGTTTTATCTAGGTTTTTAGGGTTTACGACTTTGAAATTTTTAGGTTAAGGTTTCTAAGTATTTTTTTGGTTTAGGATTTAGGGCTTAGGTTTTTTTTTTGTTTTTTAGGGTTTAACATATACGATTTAGGGCTTTATAAGGTTTAGAGCTTAGAGTTTTTTTAGGTTTAGGGGTTTTTGTGTTTTTAAGGTTTTTTTTGTGTTTTTAATGTTTAGGGTTTACAGATTTTTAGGAGCTAGGGTTAAGAGCTTAGGGTTTTGTAGGGTTTCAAATGGTTTTAGGATTTATTTTAGTGTTTATAGGATTTAGGGCTTTTTAAGGTTTAGGGTTTCTTAGGATTTTAGGTTTAGGATTTAGGGTTTTAGGTTAGGGTTTAGGGTTTAGAGTTTAGGGCTTAGGCTTTTTTGATCTTTAGGAATTTAGGTTAAGGGTTTTATCTAGGTTTTAAGGGTTTAGGTCTTTGAGCTTTTTAGGTTACGGTTTCTTAGGGTTTTATAGGTTTAAGGTTTAGGGCTTAAGGTATCTTTTTTGTTTGTTAGGATTTAGTATATACGATTTGGTTCTTCATAGGTTCTAGAGCTTAGAGTTTTTTTTGGGTTAGGGGTTTTTGGGCTTTTTTAGGGTTTTAAGGGTTAAGTGTTTCTTAGAGTTTTATAGGGTTTAGGGTTTATAGTTTAGGGTTTTTTTTGTGGTTTTTAGTTTTTGGGTTTACGAACTTTAAGGATTTATTGTTAATTGATTGGGGTTTAGTAGGGGTTGTAAATGGTTTTTAGTGTTTATTTTAGGGTTTATTGGATTTAGGGTTTCTTAAGGTTTAGGGTTAAGTGTTTTAGGTTGAAGATATAGGATTTTAGGTTACGGTTTAGGGTTTTAGGACTTAGGGATTTTTTAGGTTTAGGGTTTTAAGTTATGGATTTTATCTAGTTATTAGGGTTTAGTTAGGGTATTTTCGGTTAAGTTTTTTAGGGTCTTTTGGTTGTGTTTTAGGGTTTATCATATATGATTTAGGGTGTCATAGCGTTTAGAGCTTGGAGTTTTTTTAGGGGCTTTGGGGTCTTTAGGTTTTTTTAGGGTTTTTAAGGTTTAAGTGTTTCTTAGGATTTTTTAAGGTTTAGGGTTTAGGGCTTAGCACTTTTTTGTGTTTTTTAGGTTTAGGATTCACGGATTTTTACGATTTAGGGTTAAGAGCCTAGGGTTTTGTAGTGGTTTTAAATGGTTTTAGGGTTTATTTCAATATTTATTAGATTTAGGGTTTCTTAGGGTTTTAGCATATACGATTTGGGGCTTTATAGGTTTTAGAGCTTTACAGTTTTTTCTATGTTTAGGGGTTTTTGGGGTTTTAAAGGTTAAGTGATTCTCAGGGTTTAGGGTTTAGGGCTTAGTTTTCTATTTTCTTTTTTTTTTTGTGTTTTTTAGTTATAGGGTTTACAGATTTTTATGATTTAAGGTTTAGAACTTAGGGTTTTGTTGGGGTTTTAAATGATTTTTAGGGTTTTTTTTAAACGTATTATAAGATGTAGGGTTTCTAAAGATTTAGGCTTCAGGGTTTCTTAGGGTTTTAGGATTAGGATTTACGGTTTTAGGTTAGGGTTTAGGGTTTTTTTTAGGTTTAGGGATTTAGGATAAAGCTTTTATCTAGGTTCTAAGGGTTTCTTCAGTTATGGTTTTTCAGGGTTTTATAGATTTAGGGTTTAGAGCTTAGGGTTTCTTTCTGTTTTTTAGGATTTTGCATATACGATTTAGGGATTTATAGTGTTTAGAGCTTATAATATTTTAGGTTTAGGGGTTTTGGGTTCTTTTTAGGGTTTTTATGGTTCAAGTGTTTCTTAGGGTTTTAAATGGTCTAGGGCTTATGGCTTAGGGTTTTTTTGGTTTTTTGGTTTAGGTTATAGATTTTTTGGATTTAGGGTTTAGAGATTATGGTTTTGTAGTTGTTTTAAATGGGTTTTAGGGTTTATTTTAGGGTTTGTAGGATTTAGGGTTTTTTATGGTTTATGGTTTAGGGCTTCTTAGGGTTTTAGGTTTAGGGTTTTAGGTTAAGGGCTTTATGTAGGGTTTTAGGTTTAGGGCTTTGGGGTTTTTGCATTAAGGTTTTTAAGGGTTTTATATAGGGGTAACCCATTGGTGGCCCCCTAAACTTGGCACCAATTTTCACTTAGACACCTCAAGTAGGCTTTATTCATTTTAAACACCTCAAGTAGGGGTCCGGTGTATAATTTTGACACTGTTTGTATTTTCAAAATCGCATATCAAGTGTGTACAGCCAGACGCTCTTATGTGGAAAAATAAATGAATTGATATGTGACACGTGGAAATTTTAATTATTTTTTAAAGACTCAATTTTACTTTCTTTTTTCCTTTATTCTAGATCCCAAACCCCATGATCTCACCTCTTTTCTTCTTCTTCTTGCGTCTGGATGTACGCACTTAATATGCTATTTTGAAAATGCAAAAAGTTTCAAAATTATACAACAGGCCCCTACTTGAGGTGTTTAAAATGAACAAAGTCTACTTGAGGTGTCTAAATGAAAATTGGTGCCAAGTTTTGGGGGCCACCGATGGGTTCCCCCTTTTATATATTTAGGGTTTTGGGCTAAGGGTTTTTTCTTTGTTTTTAAGGGTTTAGGTTATAGGATTTATGGCTTTATAGGGTTTAGAGCTTAGAGTATTTTAGGTTTAGGGTTTTTTTGATTTTTAAGGCTTTTATGGGTTAAGTATCTCTTAGGGTTTTTTAGGGTTTAGGGCTTGCAGTTTTTTATTTATGTTTTTTTAGGTTTAGCGTTTACCTATTTTTAGGATTTAGGGTTTAGGGCTTAGGGTTTTGTAGGGTTTTTGAATGATTTTTAGGGTTTATTTTGGAGTTTATAAGGTTTAAGGTTTCTTAAGGTTTAGGGTTTAGGGTTTCTTAGGGTTGTAGGTTTAGGATTTATGGATTTAGGGCTTATGATTATTTTAGGTTTGGGATTTTAGGTTAAGGGTTTCATCTAAGTTTTTACGATTTAGGGCTTTTGGTATTTTAGATTAATGTTTTTAGGGTTTTATAAGTTTAGAGTTTAGGGCTTTGGGATTTTTTGTGTTCTTTAAGGCTTAAAATATAAGATTTACTAGTTTAGAGTGTTTAGAGCTGAGAGTTTTTTAGGACTAGGGGTTTTTGTGTTTTAGGGTTTTTAAAGGTTAAGTGTTTCTTAGGGTTTATTGTTTAGGGCTTAGGTTTCTTTTAAGGTTTAGGATTTTTAATCATTTTAAATGGTTTTTAGGATATATTTTAGGGTTTAATGGATATAGAGTTTCTTAAAGTTTAGGGTTTCGTAGGGTTTTAGGTTTAGGATTTATGGTTTTAGGTTAGGGTTTACGGTTTGAGGCTTATGGGTTCTTTAGGATTATGGTTTAGATTAAGGCTTTTATCTAGGTTTTTAGGGTTTAGGTTTTTTCGGTTAAGGGTTTTTAGGGTTTTATAGGCTTAGGATTTAGGGCTTACGATTTTTTTTTTGTGTGTGTTTTTTAGGGTTTAGCATATATAATTTAGGGCTTTATAGGGTTTAGAGCTTTGTGCTTTTTTAGGTTTAAGGCTTTTTGTATTGTTTTGGATTTTTTAGAGGTTTTGAGGGTTAAGTGTTTCTTAGGGTTTTTTAGGGTTTAAGGTTTAGGGCTTAGAACTTAGGGTATTGTAGGGTTTTTAAATGGTTTTAGGGTTTATTTTGAGGTTTATATGATTTAGAATTTCTTAATGTTTACGGTTTATGCTTTCTTAGCATTTTAGGTTTACGATTTAGGGTTTTAGGTTAGGGTTTACGGTTTTGGGCTTTGGGATTTATTATGCTTAACATTTTAGGCTAAGGGTTTTATCTATGTTTTTAGGGTTTAGGGCTTTGGGTTATTTAGGTTATGGTTTTTTAGGGTTTTATAGGTTAAGAATTTAGGGTTTAGGGCTTTGGGTTATTTAGGTTATGGTTTTTTAGGGTTTTATAGGTTTAGAGTTTAGGGCTTAGGGTCGTTTTGTGTTTATTAGGGTTTAGCATATACAATTTGTAGCTTTATAGGTTTTAGAGCTTGGAGTCTTTTAGGTTTAAGGAGTTTTGGGTTTTTTAAGGTGTGCAGGGGGTAAGTGTTTCTTAGGGTTTATTCAATTTAGGGCTTCATTTTTTTTTTTTGGTGTGTTTTTTAGGTTTAGGGTTTACGGATTTTTAAGATTTAGGATTTAGAGCTTAGGATTTTTTAGGGGTTTCAAATGGATTTTAGGGTTCCTTTTAGGTTTTAGGGTTTCTTAAGGTTTACGGTTTAGAGTTTCTTAGGCTATTAGATTTTGGATAAAGTTTTGGGTTTTTTAGGCTTAGGTTTTTTATGGTTTTATAGGTTTAGGGTGTAGGGGCTTTCTTGGACCTTTTTAGGGTTTAGCATATATGATTTAGGGCTTACAATGGTTTAGAGCTTAGAGATTTTTTTATGTTTAGGGGTTTTGGAGTTTTTGGGGTGTGTTGGGGTTAAGTGTTTCGTAGGGTTTTTAGAGTTTAGGGCTTAGGGCTATTTGTGTTTTTTAGGTTTAGGGTTTAAGGATTTTTAGGATTTAGGGTCTAGAGCTTAGGATTTTTAGGGATTTTAAATGGATTGTATGGGTTATTTTAGGTTTTATATGATTTAGGGTTCTTAAGGTTTAGGGTTTCTTAGTGTTTTAGGTTTAGGATAAAGGTTTGGGTTTTTTGAGGTTTAGGCTTTTTAGGGTTTTATAGGTCTAGGGTTTAGGGCTTAGGGTTTTTCTTGAATTTTTTAGGGTTTAGCATCTACCATTTAGGGCTTAATAGGGATTAGAGCTTAGAGTTTTTTTAGTTTTAGGGCTCTTGGGTTTTTCACGGTTAAGTGTTTTTCAGGGTTTTTTTAGTGTTTAATGTTTGGGGCCAAGGGTTTTTTTTAGTGTTTAACGTTTAGGGCATAGGGTTTATAGGGTTTAGATCTTAGAGATTTTAGGTTTTGGGGTTTTTAGGGTTTTTAGAGTTGTGGGTTAAGTGTTTCTTAGGTTTTTTAGGGTTTATGGTTTATGGCATAGGTTTTATTATGCTTTTGGTGTTTAGGGTTATGGATTTTTAGGATTTAGGGTTTAGAGCTAAGGGTTTTGTAGGGGTTTTAGGGTTTATAGGATTTAGAGTTTCTTAAGGTTTAAGGTTTAAGGTTTAGGGTTTCTTAGGGTCTTTGGTTTAGAATTTAGGAGGTTTTTAGGTTTTGGGCTTTGTGTTTTTTTGGTTAAGGTTTTTTAGTATTTTATAGATTTAGGGCTTAGAGCATAGGTTTTATTGTGTATGTTTTTAGGCTTTAGAATATACAATTTAGGGCTTTATAGGGTTTTGAGGTTAGAGTTTTTTAGGTTTAGGGGTCTTTGGGTTTTTTAGGGTTTTAAGGGTTAAGGTGTTTCTTAGAGGTTTTAAGATTTAGGGTTACAACCTAGAGATTTTGTGTGTTTTCAGGTTTATGATTTACATATTTTTAGGGTTTAAAGGTTAGGGTTTTGTAGGTGTTTTAAATGGTTTTAGGGTCTAATTTTGGGTTTGTAGGACTTAGGGTTTCTTATGATTTTAGGTTTAAAATTTAGGGATTTAGGTTAGGGGTTAGGGTTTAGGGCTTAGGGTTTGTTTCAATTTAGAGTTTTAGTTTAACTGTTTTATGTAGATTTTTTGGGTTTAGGGGTTTGGGTTTTTTAGGTTATGTTTTTTTTAGGATTTTATAGGTTTAGTGTTTATGGCTTAGGGTTTTTTTTTTTTGTGTTTTTTAGGCTTTAACATATTCGATTTAGGCATTATATGGTTTAGAGCTTAGAGTTTTTTATGTTTTGGGGTTTTGGGTTTTTTTTTATGGATTTTAAAGTTTAAGTGTTTCTTAGGGTTTAGGTTTTTCTGTATTTTTTTGGTTTAAGGTTAACATATTTTAAGGATTTACAGTTTAGAGCTTAGGGTTTTGTTATGGTTTTAATGGTTTTTAGGGTTTATTGTATTTAGGGTTTCATATGGTTTAGGGGTTTAGGGTTTCTTAGGGGTTTAGTGTTTCTTAGGGTTTTAGGTCTAGGAATTAGGGTTTTAGGTTAGTGTTTAGGGTTTCGGGTTTAGGGATTACGTTTGTTTTAGGTTAAAGGTTTTATCTAGGTTTTTAGAGTTTAGGGATTTGGGTTTTTTAGATTACTGTTTTTAGGGTTCTATAGGCTTAGGGTTTAGGGCTTAGGGATTTTTGTATTCTCTAAGGTTTAAAATATAAGATTTACTGCTTTATAGAGCTTAGAGCTTAGAGTTTTTTAGGTTTAGGGGTTTTTGTGTTTTTTAGGGTTTTTAAAGGTTAAGTGTTTCTTAGGGTTATTTAGGGTTTATGGTTTAGGGCATAGTTTTATTTTAAGATATAGGGTTTTTAGGCTTTTAAATGGTTTTTAGTGTTTATTGGAAATAGAGTTTCTTAAAGTTTAATGTTTCATAGGGTTTTAGGTTAAGGATTTGCAGTTTTAGGTTAGGGTTTCGGGTTTGAGGCTTAGGGTTTTTTTAGGTTTAGGGTTTGGATTAAGGGTTTTATCTAGTTTTTTTGGGTTTAGGGCATTGGGTGTTCTAGGTTAAGTGTTTTATAGGTTTAGGGTTTAGGGCTTAGGGTTTTTTTTGTGTTTTTTAAGATTTAGCATATATGATTTAGGGCTTTATAGGGTTTAGATCTTAGTGTTTTTTTAGGCTTAGGGTTTTTTGGATTCTTTTTTTTTTTTGGGGGGGTTTTTTAGGGTTTAAGGTTTAGGGCTTAGGGTTTTTTTTTGAGTTTTTTAGGTGTAGGGTTTACATATTTTTATGATTTAGGATTTAGAGCTTAGGGTATTTTAGGGGTCTTAAATGGTTTTAGGGTTTATTTTGGGGTTTATAGGATTTAGAGTTTCTTAATGTTGAGGGTTTACAGTTTCTTAGTGTTTTAGATTTTCAATTTAGGTTTCAGGTTAGGGTTTACGGTTTAGGGCTTAGGGATTTTTTATGCTTAATGTTTTAGTTTAAGGGTTTTATCTGGGTTTGTAGGGTTTAGGGCTTTGGGCTATTTAGGCTAAGTTTTTTTAGGGTTTTATAGCTTTAGAGTTTAGGGCTTAGGGTCTTTTTGTGTTTCTTAGGATTTAGCATATATGATTTAGGGCTTTATAGGGTTCAGAGCTTGGGGTTTTTTAGGTTTAGGGGGTTTTGGGTTTTTTAGGCCATGTACGGGTTAAGTGTTTCTTAGGGTTTATTGAATTTAGGGCTTCGAGTTTATTTTTTGTGTTTTCTAGGTTTATGGTTTACGGATTTTTATGATATAGGATTTAGAGCTTAGGATTTTGTAGGAGTTTTAAATGGATTTTAAGGTTCCTTTTAGGTTTTATAGGATTTGGGTTTCTTAAGTTTTACGGTTTAGGATTTCTTAGGGTTTTATGTTTTGGATAAAGGTTTGGGTTTTTTAGGGTTTTATAGGTTTAGGGCCCAGGGGTTTTCTTGGATATTTTAAGGTTTAGCATATACGATTTATGGCTTAATAGGGTTTAAAGCTTAGATTTTTTTTAGGTTTAGGGGTTTTTGGGGTTTTTAGGGGTGTGTAGGGGTGAAGTGTTTCTTAGGGTTTTTAGAGTTTAGGGCTTAGGGTTTTTTTTGTGTTTTTTGGGTTTAGGGTTTACAGATTTTTAGGATTTAGTGTCAAGAGCTTAGGATTTTGTAGGGCTTTCAAATGGATTTTAGGGTTTATTTTAGGTTATATAGGATTTAGGGTTCTTAAGGTTTAGGGTTTGGGGTTTCTTCGGGGTTTAGGTTTAGGATAAAGGCTTGGGTTTTTTAGGGTTTTATAGGGTTAGGGTTTAGGGCTTAGGGTTTTCTAGGATTTTTTAGGATTTAGAATATATGATTTAGGGCTTAATAGGGTTTAGAACTTAGTGTTATTTTTAGGTTTAGGGGTTTTGGGTTTTTGAGGGTTAAGTTTTTCTTATGGTTTTTTATTGTTTAAGGTTTAGGGCCTAGGGTTTTTTTTTTTTTTTTTTTTTTTTTTGTATTTTTTAGATTTTGGGTTTATGGATTTTTAGGATTTAAGGTTTAGAGCTTAGGGTTATGTAGTGGTTTTAAATGCTTTTTAAGGTTTTTTAGGGATTATAGGATTTTGGGTTTCTAAAAGTTCAAGGTTTAGCTATTCTTAGGGTTTTATGTTTAGGATTTGGGGTTTGGGGTTTAAGGCATAGGGTTTTCTGTAGGTTAAGGGATTTAGGTTAATGGGTTTATCTAGGTTTATAGGGTTTTTTAAGTTAAGATTTTTCAGGCTTTTGTAGGTAGGTTTATAGTTTAGGTCTTAGGGTTTTTTTTTTTTTTTTTTTTTTTTTTGTGTTTTTTAGGATTTAACATATACAATTTAGGGCTTTATATGGTTTAGAGCTTTTAATATTTTATATTTAGGAGTTTTTGGTGTTTTTTTAGGGTTATACATTTCTTAGGGTTTTTTCGGGCTTAGGATTTATGACTTATAGTATTTTTTTTTTACGATTTTAGGTAATAGGGTTACAAATTATTAGGATTTAGTGTTTAGGGCTTAGGGTTTATTTGTGCTTTTTAGGTTTAGGGTTTATGGATTTAAGGTTTAGAGCTTCGGGTTTTGTAGGGATTTTAAATGGTTTTTAGGGTTTAGAAGATTTAGGGTTTCTTAAGGTTAATAAGATTTAGGGTTTCTTGGGGTTTTAAATTTAGGATTTAAGTTTTTTTTTGTGTCTTTAGGGTTTTGCATATATTATTTAGGGCTTTACAGGATTAGAGCTTAGATTTTTTTTTTGGTTTAGGGGGTTTTGGGTCTTTCAGAGTTTTAAAGGGTGAAATGTTTCTTAGGGTTTTTTTAGGGTTTAGGACTTAGGATTCTTTTTTTGTGTTTTTTAGGTTTAGGGTTTACAAATCTTTAAGATTTAAGGTTTAGAGCTTAGGGTTTTGTAGGGGTTTTGAACGGTTTATAGGGTTTATTTTAGGGTTTATAGGATTTAGGGTTTCTGAAGGTTTAGGGTTTAGGGCTTAGGATTTAGTTTTTGCGTTTTTTAGGTTTAGGGTTTACGAATCTTTAAGATTTATGGTTTAGAGCTTAGGATTTTGTAGGGGTTTTGAATGGTTTTTATAAACGTTTTAGGGTTTATAAGATTTGGGGTTTCTTAAGATCTAGGGTTTAGGGTTTCTTAGGGTTTTAGGTTTAGGGTTTAGGGTTTTAGGTTAGGGTTTAGGTATTAGGTTTTTTTTAGGTTTAGGGTTTTAGGTTAAGGGTCTTATCTAGGTTTTTAGAGTTTATGGCTTTTGGTTTATTGGGGTTTTATAGGTTTAGAGTTTAGTGTTAAGGGTTTTTTTGTGTTTTTAAAAGTTTAGAATGCACAATTTAGGGATTTATAGGGTTTAGATCTTAGAGATTTTATGATTGTGGGTTTTAGGGGTTTTAGGGTTGAGGGTTAAGTGTTTCTTAGGGTTTATGGTTTATAGTGTAGGTTTTATTGTGTTTTTTAGGTTTAGGGTTATGGATTTTTAGAATATTGGGTTTAGAGCTAGGAGTTTTGTAGGGGTTTTAGGGTTTATTTTAGGGTTTATAGTATTTAAGGTTTCTTATGGTTTAAGGTTTAGGATTTCTTAGGGTTTTAGGTTTAGAATTTAGGGGGTTTTCATGTTTTGGGCTTTGGGTTTTTTAGGGTAAGGTCTTTTAGTATTTTATAGATTTAGGGTTTAGGGCTTAGGGTTTTTTTTTTGTATGTTTTTTATGGTATAGCATATACGGTTTAGGGCTTTATAGGGTTTAGAGCTTAGAGTTTTGGAGGTTTAGGGGGTTTTGGGTTTTTTTAGTGTTTTAAGGGTTAAGTGTTTCTTAGGGTTTTTTAAGATTTAGGGTTACAATTAAGGGATTTGGTATGTTTTCAGGTTTAGGGTTTACAGATTTTTAGGATTTAGGGTTTAGAAGTTAGGGTTTTGTAGGAGTTTTAAATGGTTTTAGGGTGCATTTTTGGGTTTGTAGGATTTAGGGTTTCTTATGGTTTGAGGTTTAGGATTTAGTGCTTTAGGTTTGGGTTTATGGTTTAGGGCTTCGGGTTTTTTTCAATTTAGAGTTTTAGCTTAACGGTTTTATGTAGGTTTTTAGGGTTTAGCTTAACAGTTTTATGTAGGTTTTTAGGGTTTAGGACTTTGTGTTTTTTAGGTTATGTTTTTTTTTAGGGTTTTATAGGTTTAGTGGTTAGGGATTAGGGTTTTTTTTTTGTGTTTTTTAGGCTTTAGCATATGCAATTTAAGCTTTATATGGTTTAGAGCTTAGGATCTTTTAGGTTTTGGGGTTTTTGGGTTTTATATGGGTTTTAAGAATTAAGTGTTCTTAGGGTTTAGTTTTTTTTTTTTTTTGTGTTTTTTAGGTTTAAGGTTTACACATTTTAAGGATTTATGGTTTAGGGCTTAGGGTTTTGTTGGGGTTTAAATGCATTTTAGGGTTTATTGTATTTAGGGTTTCATAAGGTTTAGGGGTTTAGGGTTTCTTACAATTTTAGGTCTAGGATTTAGGGTTTTAGGTTAGTGTTTAGGGTTTAGGGCTTGGGGTTGTTTTAGGTTTAGGCTTTAGGGCTTTGGGTTTTTTTATGATTTTTTTTGTGTTTTTTAAGGTTTGCCATATACAATTTAGGGCTTTATAGAGTTTAGGGCTTAGGGTTGTTTTATATTTTGAAATTTAGATTAAGGGTTTTATCTATGTTTTTAGGGTTTTATAAGTTAAGGTTTTTCTGGGTTTTTTAGGTTTAGTGTTTAGGTCTTAGGGTATTTTTGTTACTTTTCGGTTTAGGGTTTACAATTTTTTAAGATTTAGGGTTTAGATCTTAGGTTTTGGTAGGTGTTTTAAATGGTTTTTCGGGTTTATTTTAGGGTTTATAGGATTTAGGGTTTTAGGTTAGGGTTTATGTCTTAGGTTTTTTAATGTTTAGGGTTTTAGGTTAATGGTCTTATCAAGGTTTTTAGGGTTTAGGGGTTTTGGTATTTTAGGTTTAGGTTTAGGTTTTTTATGGTTTTAAAGGTATAGGGTTTAGGGCTTAGGTTTTTTTATATTTTGTAAGATTTAGCATATATAATTTAGGGCTTAATAGGATTTAGAGGTAAGAGTTTTTAAGGTGTAGGATTTTTTTGTCTTTTTTATGTTTAGGGTTTATGGATTTTTAGGATTTAAGGTTTAGAGTTTTGGGTTTTTAGGGATTTTAAATGGTTTTTAGGGTTTATAAGATTTAGGGTTTCTTAAGATTTAGGGTTTAGGATTTCTTAGGGTTTTAGTTTTAGGATTTTGGGTTTTAGGTTTGGGTTTAGGTTATAGGGCTTAGGGTTTTTTTGTGTTTTTAGGGTTTCGCATATACGATTTAGGGCATTATTGGGTTAGAGTTTAGAGTTTTTTAGGTTTAGGTGTTTTTGGGTTTTTTAGAGTTCTTAAAGGTTCACTTTTTCTTAGGGTTTTTAAGGTTTCGGATTTTTTTTTTTTTTGTGTTTTTTAGGTTTAGGGTTTATGAATCTTTAAGATGTATGGTTTATAGCTTAGGGTTTTTTAGGGGTTTTGAATGGTTTTTAGGTTTTATTTTATGGCGTTTTTGGATTTTTTAGGGGTTTTAAGGGTTAAGTGTTTATTAGAATTTTTTAGGGTTTAGGGTTTAGGGTTTAGGGAGGGATTAGGATTTTTTTTTTTAGGTTTAGGGTTTATAGATTTTTAGGATTTAGGGTATATAGCTTATGGTTTTGAAGTGGTTATATATGGGTTTTAGGGTTTATTTTAGGGTTTAGAGGATTTAAGGGTTCTTAAGGTTTAGGGTATAGGGTTTGTTAGGGTGCTAGGTTAAGGATTTAGGGTTTTAGGTTAGGGTTTAAGATTAAGGGCTTAGGGCTTCAGGGGAAGGATTTTATCTAGGTTTTTAAGGTTTAGGACTTTTTGTTTTTTAGGTTTAGGTTTTATAGGGTTTTATATGTTTAGGGTTTAGGGCTTAGGGTTTTTTTTTGTGTATTTTAGTGTTAGCATATATGATTTAGGGCTTAATAAGGTTTAGAGATTACAGTTTTTTTAGTTTCAGGGGTTTTGGGTTTTAAGGATTAAGTATTACTTAGGGTTTAGGGTTAGAACTTAGGTTTTATATTGTTTTTTAGGTTTAGGGTTTATGGATTTTTTGGATTTAGGGTTTACAACATAAGGGTTTTTAGGGGTTTTAAATGGGTTTAAGGGTTTATTTTAGGGTTTATGATTTAGGGTTTCCTAAGGTTTCTTAGGGTTTTAGGTTAAGAATTTAGCGGTTTTTTAGGTTTTGGGTTTTAGATACAAGGTTTTTTCTAGGGTTTAGGTTTAGGGCTTTGGGGTTTTTAGGATTTTAATGATTTAGGGTTTAGGTCTTAGGGTTTTTTGTGTGTGTGTTTTTAGGGTTTAATATATATGATTTAGGGTTTATAGGGTTTAGAGCTTTTCCTTTTCTAGGTTTAGGGGTTTTTGGATTTTAAGGTTTAAGTGTTTCTTAGGGTTCTTTAAGATTTAAGGTTACAACCTAGGGTTTTTATGTTTTTTGAGGTTTAGGGTTTACAGATTTTCAGGATTTAAGGTTTAGAGCTTAGGGTTTTGTAGGGGTTTTAAATGGTTTTAGGGTTTATTTTTGAGTTTGTAGTATTTAGGGTTTCTTATGGTTTTAGGTTTAGAATTTAGGGTTTTAGGCTAGGATTTAGGGTTTACGGCTTAAAGTTTTTTTAGTTTAAAGTTTTAGTTTAACGATTTTATGTAGGTTTTTGGGGTTTAGGGCTTTGGGTTTTTTAGGTTAATCCTTTTTAGGGTTTTATAGGATTAGTGTTTAGGGCTTAGGGTTTTTTTTGGGTTTTTTAGGCTTTAGCATATTCGATTTAGGCTTTATATGGTTTAGAGCTTAGAGTTTTTTAGATTTAGGGGTTTTAGGGTTTTTTATGGGTTCTAAGGATTAAGTGTTTCTTAGAATTTAGGTTTTTTTTTTTTTTTTTTGCCTTTTTTAGGTTTAAGGTTGATGAATTTTAAGGATTTTTGGTTTAAAGCTTAGGGTTTTGTTGGGGTTTAAATGGTTTATTTTAGGGTTTATTGTATTTAGGGTTTCTTAAGGTTTAGGGTTTAGGGTTTCTTAGGGTTTTAGGTCTAGGATTTAGGGTTTTAGGTTACTATTTAGCGTTTAGGGCTTTGGGTTTTTTTAGTTAAGGTTTATTAGGATTTTATAAGTTTAGGGTTTAGGGCTTGGGATTTCTTTAGGATTTTTTTTGGTGTTTTTAAGGGTTTAGAATATACGATGTAGAGCATTATAGGGTTTAGGGCTTAGAATTATTTTAGGTTTTGGAATATAGGTTAATGGTTTTATCTAGGTTTATAGGTTTACAGTTTAGTGCTTAGGGTATTTTTGTGATTTCTAGGTTTAGGGTTTACAAATTTTTAAGATTTATGGTTTAGAGCTTAGGGTTTTGTAGGGGTTTTAAATGGTTTTTAGGGTTTATTTTAGGGTTTAAAGGATTTATGGTGTCTTAAGGTTTAGGGTTTTGGTTTAGGGTTTAGGGCTTAGGTTTTTTTAATGTTTAGCATTTTAGTTTAATGGTCTTATTTATGTTTTTAGGGTTTAGGGCTTTGTAGGTTAGGTTTTTTAGGGTTTTAAAGGCTTATGGTTTAGGGCTTAGGGTTTTTTTTTTTTTTTTTTTGCAGGATTTAGCATATATGATTTAGGGCGTAATAGGGTTTAGAGCTTAGAGATTTTTAGGCTTAGTGTTTTTCTCGGGTTTTTAAGGGTTAAGTGTTTCTTAGAGTTTGAGGTTTAGGGTTTTTTTTTTTTTATGTTTAGGGTATACAGATTTATAGGATTTAAGGTTTAGAGCTTTGGGTTTTGTATGGATCTTAGATGGTTTTTAGGTTTTACAAGATTTAGGGTTTCTTAAGGTTTAGTGTTTAGGGTTTCTTAGGCTTTTAGGTTTAGGATTTAGGGTTTTAGGTTAGGGTAGGGTATAAGGCTTAGGTTTTTTTGGTGTTTTTAGGAATTAACATATACGATTTAGGGTTTTATAGGGTTAGAGCTTAGAGTTTTTTTTTTTAATTTATTTAGGGGTTTTTGGGTATTTTAGAGTTTTTAACGCTTAACTTTACCTTATGGTTATTTAGGGTTTAGTGTTTAGGCCTTTTGATTTTTTATTTTTTTTTTGTGTTTTTTAGGTTTAGGGTTTACAAATCTTTAAGATTTAAGGTTTTGAGCTTAGGGTTTTGTAGGGGTTTTGAATGGTTTTTAGGGTTTATTTTAGTGTTTATAGGATTTTGGGTTTCTTAAGGTTTAGGGTTTAAGGTTTCTTAGGGTTTAGGGCTTTGGATTTTTTTAGTGTTTTTTGGGTTTAGGGTTTATGAATCTTTATGTTTTAAGGTTTAGACCTTAGGGTTTTTTAAGGAGTTTTGAATGGTTTTTACAGTTTATAGGATTTAGGGTTTCTTAAGGTTTAAGTTTAAGGGTTTCTTAGGGCTTTAGGTTTAGGATTTAGGGTTTTAGGTTAGGTTTAGGGTTTAGGTGTTAGGTTTTTTTTTTAGGTTTAGGGTTTTAGGTTAAAGATCTTATCTTGGATTTTAGGGTTTAGGGCTGTGGGTCTTTTAGGTTAAGGTTTTTTAGGGTTTTATAGATTTAGAGTTTAGGGCTTAGGCTTTTTTTTTGTGTGTTTTCAAAGGTTTAGAATATACAATTTAGGGCTCTATAAGGTTTAGAGCTTAGAGATTTTAGGTTTGGGCGTCTTAGGGTTTTTAAGGGTGAAAAGTTTCTTAAGACTTTTTAGGGTTTAAGGTTTATGGTTTAGGTATTTTATTTTTATGTTTTTTAGTTTTAGGGTTACGAATTTTTAGGATTTAGTGTTTAGACCTTAGGGTTTTAAATGGGTTTTATGGTTTATTTTAGGTTTTATAGGATTTTGAGTTTTTTAAGTTTTAAGGTTAAGGGTTTCTTAGGGTTTTAGGTTTAGAATTTAGGAGTTTTTTAGGTTTTGGGTTTTAGTTACAAGGTTTTTTTCTAGGGTTTAGGTTTACGACTTTGGGTTTTTTAGGTTAAGGTTTTTTAGGATTTTAAAGCTTTAGGGTCTAGGGCTTAGGGTTTTTTGTTTATGGTTTTTTAGGTTTAATATATACGATTTAGGGCTTTATAGGGTTTAGAACTTAGAGATTTTTAGTTTTAGGGGTTTTTTAGGATTTTAAGGGTTTGGTGTTTCTTAGGGTTTTTTTTAAAAAAAAAGTTTTAGGGTTACAGCCTAGGGATTTTGTGTGTTTTTAGTTTTAGGGTTTACAGATTTTTAGCATTTAGGATTTAGAGCTTAGGGTTTCTTACGTGTTTTAAATGGTTTTAGGATTTATTTTTGGGTTTGTAGGATTTAGGGTTTCTTATGGTTTTAGTTTAGGATTTATGGTTTTATGTTATGGTTAGGGTTTAGGGCTTAGGGTTTTTTTCATTTTAGAGTTTTAGTTTAATGGTTTTGTGTAGGTTTTTTGGGTTTAGGGCTTTGGGTTTTTTAGGTAATATAGGGTTTTATAGGAGTGATATTTAGAGCTTAGGGTTTTTTTTTTTTTTTGTGTTTTTTAGGCTTTAGCATATATGATTTAGGCTTTATATGGTTTAGAGCTTAGAGTTTTTTAGGTGTAGGTGCTTTTGGGTTTTTTATGGGTTTAAAGGATTAAGTGTTTCTTAGGCTTTTAGTTTTTTTGTGCTTTTTAGGTTTAAAGTTTATGGATTTTAAGGATTTACGGTTTAGAGCTTTGGGTTTTGTTGTGGGTTTATTATTTTATGGTTTAGTGTGTTTAGGGTTTCTTAAGGTTTAAGGTTTAGGGTTTCTTAGGGTTTAGGTCTAGGATTTAGGGTTTTAGGTTATTGTTTAGGTTTTAGGGTTTTTTTGGGTTTAGCATTTTAGGTTTAGGTTTTTATCTACGTTTTTAGGGTTTAGGGCTGTTGGTTATTTAGATTAAGGTTTACTAGTATTTTATAGGTTTAGGATTAAGGGCTTATGGTTTCTTTAGGATTAGTTTTGTGTTTATTAGGGTTTAGCATATACAATTTAGGGCTTTATAGGGTTTAGGGCTTAGAGTTTTTTAAGGATTAGGAATTTAGGTTATGGGTTTATTCTAGGTTTTTAGTGTTTTTTAAGTTAAGGTTTTTCAGCATTTTAAAGGTTTAGGGTTTAGGGCTTAGGGTATTTTTGTGATTTTTAGGTTTAGGGTTTGCAAATTTTTAAGATTTAGGGTTTAGAGCTTAGAAATTTTTAGGGTTTTTAAATGATTTTTAGGGTTTATAGAATTTAGGATTTCTTAAGGTTTAGGGTTTTAGGTTTCGGAGTTGGGGTTTTAGGTTAGGGTTTAGGGTTTTAGGTTAATGGTCTTATCTAGGGTTTTAATGTTTAGGGTTTTGGGTTTTTTAGGTTAAGGTTTTTAAGGGTTTTATAGGTTTAGGGCTTAGGTTTCTTTTCTGTGTTGTTTAGGGTTTAGTTTAGATGATTTAGGGATATATAAGGTTTAGAGTTTAGAGTTTTTTAGGTTTAGGGGTTTTAGGGTTTTAATGGGTTAAGTGTTTCTAAGAGTTTTTTTTATTTCTTTTTATTTTGACAACCCTTTGGGGATTATGGCGTTAGCAACACCACCATGCCTTAGCATAAATAAAAACAACAACAAAATACAAAGTGGGTTTTTTAGGGTTTAGGGCTTGGCTTTTTTGTGTTTTTTAGGTCTATTGTTTACAGATTTTAAGGATTTAGGGATTTGGACTTAGGGTTTTGTAGGGTTTCACATGGTTTTTAGTGTTTATTTTTGTGTTTATAGGATTTAGGGTTTCTTAGAATTTTAGGTTTAGGATTTAGGGTTTTAGGTTAGGGTTTAGGGTTTTTTGAGGTTTAGGATTTTAGATTAAGGGTTTTGTCTAGATTTTTAGGGTTTAGGGGTTTTTTTTTTTGGATTAAGGTCTTTTAGGGTTTTATAGATTTAGGGTTTAGGGCTCAGGGTATTTTTTTTTTTTTTTAGGGTTTAGTATATACGATTTGGGTCTTTTTAGGTTTTAGAGCTTAGAGTTTTATAGGTTTAGGGGTTTTGGGTTTTTTATGGTTAAGTGTTTCTTAGGGTGTTTCAGGATTTAGGGTTTAGAGCATAGGGTTTTGTAGGGGTTTTAAATGACTTGTAGGGTTTATTTTAGGGTTTATAGGAATTAGGGTTTCTTAAGGTTATGGTTTAGGGTTTTAGGATTAGGATTTTCGGTTATTGGTTAGGGTTTAGAGTATTTTTATGTTGAAGAGTTTTTTGGTTTTTAGGGGTTTTAAGGTATAAGTGTTTCTTTGGGGTTTAGGGTGTAGGGCTTGGTTTTTTTTTTTTGTTTTTTAGGTTTATGGTGTATAGATATTTAAGATTGAAGGTTTAGAACCTAGTGTTTAGGGCTTCTGAAGGTTTTAAGTATAGGATTTAAGGTTTTACGTTAGGGTTTAGGATTTAGGGCTTAGGTTTTTCTAAGATTTAGGGAATTAGGTTAAGGGTGTTATCTAGGTTGTTAGGGTTTTTTAAGTTAATGGTTTTTAGGGTTTAATAGGTTCAGGGTTTATGGCGTAGATTTTTTTTTTTTAAAAGGATTTAGCATATACGATATAGTGATTTATAGGGTTTAGAGCTAAGAATTTTTTTTAGGTTTAAGGGCATTTGGGATTTTAAAGGTGTTTAAAGGTTAAGTGTTTCTTTTGGTTTTTAAGGTTTATGGTTTAGGGCTTAGGTTTTTCTTTAAAATGTGTAGGGTTACATATTTTTAGGATTTAGGGTTTTGAGTGTAGTGTTTGGTAGGGTTTCTTTTTATGTTTTGGATTAAGTTTTGGGTTTTTTAGGGTTTTATAGGTTTAGGGCCTAGGGGTTTTCTTGCATATTTTAGGGTTTAGCATAGATGATTTATGGCTTAATTGGGTTTAAAGCTTAGAGTTTTTTTCAGTTTAGGGGTTTTTGGGGTTTTTTGGGTGTGCACGGGTGAAGTGTTTCTTATGGTTTTTAGAGTTTAGGGCTTAGGGTTTTTTGCGTTTTTTAGGTGTAGGGTTTACAGATTTTTAAGATTTAGTGTCTAGAGCTTAGGATTTTGTAGGGCTTTCAAATGGAATTTAGGGTTTATTTTAGGTTATATAGTATTTAGGGTTCTTAAGGTTTAGGGTTTAGGGTTTGTTATGATTTTAGGTTTAGGATAAAGGTTTGGGTTTTTTAGGGTTTTATAGGGTTAGGGTTTAGGGCTTAGGGTTTTTCTAGGATTCTTTTAGCATTTAGTGTATACGATTTAGGGCTTAATAGGGTTTAGAACTTAGTGTTTTTTTTAGATTTAGGGGTTTTGGGTTTTTGAGGGTTAAGTTTTTCTTATGGTGTTTTAGTGTTTAAGGTTTAGGGCCTAGGATTTTTTTTTTTTTTTTTTTGTATTTTTTACATTTTGGGTTTATGGATTTTTAGTATTTAAGGTTTAGAGCTTAGGGTTTTGTAGGGGTTTTAAATGGTTTTTTAGGGATTATAGGATTTTGGATTTCTAAAAGTTCACGGTTTAGCGGTTCTTACGGCTTTAGGTTTAGGATTTACGGTTTAGGTATTGCTTTAGGGTTTAAGGTATAGGGTTTTTTGTAGGTTTAGGGATTTAGGTTAATGGATTTATCTAGGTTTTTTAGGGTTTTTTAAGTTAAGGTTTTTCAGGGTTTAATAGGTTTAGAGTTTAGGTCTTAGGGTATTTTTGTGTTTTTTAAGGATTTAGCATATACAATTTAGGGCTTTATAGGGTTTAGAGCTTCTAGTATTTTATATTTAGGGGTTTTTGGTGTTTTTTTAGGGTTATCTATTTCTTAGGGTTTTTTCGGGCTTAGGATTTTTGGCTTATAGTTTTTTGTGTGATTTTAGGTAATAAGGTTACAAATTATTAGGATTTGGGGTTTAGGGCTTAGGGTTTTTTTTTTTTTGTGTTTTTTAGGTTTAGGGTTTGCATATTTAAGGTTTAGAGCTTTGGGTTTTGTAGGGATTTGAAATGGTTTTTAGGGTTTATAAGATTTAGGGTTTCTTAAGGTTTATAAGATTTAGGGTTTCGTAGGGTTTTAGATTTAGGATTTATGGTTTTTTTTTTTGTGTCTTTAGGGTTTTGCATATATGATTTAGGGATTTATAGGGTTAGAGCTTAGAGCTTTTTGGTTTAGGGCTTTTTGGGTCTTTTAGACTTTTTTAAGGGTGAAATGTTTCTTAGTGTTTTTCAAGGTTTAGGGCTTAGCATTCTTTTTTTGTGCTTTTTATGTTTAGGGTTTACAAATCTTTAAGATTTAAGGTTTAGAGTTTAGGGTTTTGTAGCGGTTTTGAACGGTTTTTAGGGTTTATAGGATTTAGGGTTTATTTAGGGGTATATTAAGGTTTAGGGTTTTGTAGCGGTTTTGAACGGTTTTTAGGGTTTATAGGATTTAGGGTTTATTTAGGGGTATATTAAGGTTTAGGGTTTAAGGCTTAAGATTTTTTTTTTTTTGTGATTTTAGGTTTAGGGTTTACGAATCTTTAAGATTTTAGGTTTAGAGCTTAGGCTTTTGTAGGGGTTTTGAATGGTTTTTAGGGTTTGTTTTAGGGTTTATAAGATTTAGGGTTTCTTAAGGTCTAGGGTTTAGGGTTTTAGGTTTAGGGTTTAGGTATTAGGTTTTTTTTTAGGTTTAGGGTTTTAGGTTAAAGGTCTTATCTAGGTTTTTAGGGTTTAGGGCTTTGGATTTTTTAGGGTTTTATAAGTTTAGAGTTTAGGGTTTTATTCTTTTTTGTGTGTTTTTAAAAGTTTAGAATGTACAATTTAGGGCTATATAGGTTATAGATCTTAGAGATTTTAGGTTTGTGGGTTTTAGGAATTTTAGGGTTGAGGTTAAGTGTTTATTAGGGTTTTTTAGGATTTATGGTTTATAGCGTAGGTTTTATTGTGTTTTTTGTTATAGATTTTTAGGATTTAGGGTATTGTGCTAAGAGTTTTGTAGGGGTTTAGGGTTTATAGCATTTAAGGTTTCTTAAGGTTTAAGGTTTAGGGTTTCTTAGGGTTTTAGGTTTAGAATTTAGCGGCTTTTTGGGTTTTGGGCTTTAGGTTTTTTAGGTTAAGGTTTTTTAGTTTTTATAGATTTAGGATTTAGGGCATAGGGGTTTTTTAGGGTTTAGCATATACGATTTAGGGCTTTATAGGGTTTAGAGCTTAGAGTTTTTGAGGTTTAGGGGTTTTTGGGTTTTTTTAGGGTTTTAAGGGTTAAGTGTTTCTTAGGGTTTTTTAAGATTTAGGGTTACAACCTAGGGATTTTATGTGTTTTCAAGTTTAGGGTTTACAGATTTTTAGGATTTAGGGCTTAGAAGTTAGGGTTTTGTAGGAGTTTTAAATGGTTATAGTGTGTATTTTTGGGTTTGTAGGATTTAGGGTTTCTTATGGTTTTAGGCTAAAGATTTAGTGCTTTAGGCTAGGGTTTAGGGATTTTTTCAATCTAGAGTTTTAGTTTATCGGTTTTATGTAGGTTTTTAGGGTTTAGGGCTTTAGGTTTTTTAGGTTATGTTTTTTTTAGGGTTTTAAAGGTTTAGTGGTTAGGGCTTCGGTTGTTTTTTTTTTTTTGTGTTTTTTAGGCTTTAGCATATACGATTTAGGCTTTATATGGTTTAGAACTTAGGGTCTTTTAGGTTTAGGGGTTTTTGGGTTTTATATGGGTTTAAAGGATTAAGTGTTTCTTAGGGTTTATGTTTTTTATTTATGTGTTTTTTAGGTTTAAGGTTTACACATTTTGAGGATTTACGGTTTAGGGCTTAGGGTTTCATAAGGTTTAGGGGTTTAGGGTTTTTTACAATTTTAGGTCTAGGATTTAGGGTTTTAGGTTAGTGTTTAGGGTTTAGGGTTTAGGGCTTAGGGTTGTTTAGGGTTTAGGGCTTAGGGCTTAGGATTGTTTTGTGTTTTTTAAGGTATACCATATACAATTTTGGGCTTTATAGGGTTTAGGGCTTAGGGTTGTTTTATGTTTTGGAATTTAGATTAAGGGTTTTATCTATGTTTTTAGGGTTTTATAGGTTAAGGTTTTTCAGGGTTTTTTAGGTTTAGGGTTTAGGTCTTAGGGTATTTTTGTGACTTTTTGATTTAGGGTTTACAATTTTTTAATATTTAGGGTTTAGAGCTTAGGTTTTGGCAGGTGTTTTAAATGGTTTTTCGGGTTTATTTTAGGGTTTATAGGATTTTAGGTTTTAGGTTAGGGTTTAGGGTTTATGTCTTACGTTTTTTTAATGTTTAGGGTTTTAGGTTAATGGTCTTATCAAGTTTTTACTGTTTAGGGATTTTGGTTTTTTAGGTTTAGGTTTTTTATAGTTTTAAAGGTATAGGGCTTAGGTTTTTTTTGTGTTTTGTAGGATTTAGCATATATGATTTTGCGATTAATAGGATTTAGACCTAACAGTTTTTTCGGTGTAGGGTTTTTTTTGTCTTTTTTAAGTTTAGGGTTTACGACTTTTTAGGATGGAAGGTTTAGAGTTTTGGGGTTTTAGGGATTTTAAATGGTTTTTAGTGTTTTTTTTAGGGTTTATAAGATTTAGGGTTTATGATTTCTTAGGGTTTTAGTATTAGGATTTTGGGTTTTAGGTTAGGCTTTAGGGTATAGGGCTTAGGGGTTATTTTTCTGTTTTTAGGGTTTCGCATATACGATTTAGGGCATTATTGGGTTAGAGTTTAGAGTTTTTTAGGTTTAGGTGTTTTTGGGGTTTTTAGAGTTATTAATGGTTAACTTTTTCTTAGGGTTTTTTAGGGTTTAGGATTTTTTTTTTTTTTTTTGTGTATTTTATGTTTAGGGTTTATGAATCTTTAAGATGTAAGGTTTATAGCTTAGGGTTTTGTAGGGGTTTTGAATGGTTTTTAGGTTTTATTTTATGGGGTTTTGTATTTTTTAGGGTTTTTAAGGGTTAAGTGTTTCTTAGAATTTTTTAGGGTTTAGGGAGGGATTAGGATATTTTTTCTTTTTTTTTAGGTTTAGGGTTTACAAATTTTTAGGATTTACGACTTATAGCTTATGGTTTTGAAGTGGTTATATATGGGTTTTAGGGTTTATTTTAGGGTTTAGAGGATTTAAAGTTTCTTAAGCTTTAGGGTTTAGGGGTTCTTATGGTGTTAGGTTAAGGATTTAGGGTTTGAGGTTAGGGTTTAAGAATTAGGGCTTAGGGCTTCAGGGAAACGATTTTATCTAGGTTTTTAGGGTTTAGGACTTTTGGGTTTTTAGGTTTAGTTTTTATAGGTTTAGGGTTAAGGGCTTAGGGGTTTTTTTTTTTTTTGTGTATTTTACCATTAGCATATACGATTTAGGGCTTAATAAGTTTATAGATTAGATTTTTTTTAGTTTTAGGGGTTTTGAATTTTAATGATTATATGTTTCTTAGGGTTTTTTATGGTTTAGGGTTAGAACTTAGGTTTTATATTGTTTTTTAGGTTTAGGGTTGTGGATTTTTAGGATTTAGGGTTTACAAATTAGGGTTTTTTAGGGGTTTTAAATGGGTTTTAGTGTTTATTTTAGGGTTTAGGATATAGGGTTTCCTAAGGTTTAAGGTGTAGGGTTTCTTAGGGTTTTAGGTTTAGAATTTAGGGGTCTTTTAGGTTTTGGGTTTTAGTACAAGGTTTTTTCTAGGCTTTAGCTTTAGCGCTTTGGGTTTTTTAGGATTTTAATGATTTAGGGTTTTTTAGGGTTTAATATATACGATTTTGGGCTTTATAGGGTTTAGAGCTTTTCGTTTTTTAGGTTTAGGGGTTTTTGGGTTTTAAGGTTTAAGTGTTTCTTAAGGTTTTTTTAAGATTTAAGGTTACAACCTAGGGTTTGTGTGTTTTTTGAGGTTTAGGGTTTATAGATTTTTAGGATTTTGGGTTTAGAGCTTAGGGGTTTTGTAGGGATTTTAAATGGTTTTAGGGTTTATTTTTGAGTTTGTAGGATTTAGGGTTTTAGGTTAGGGTTTAGGGTTTAGGGTTTTTTATAGTTTAAAGTTTTATTTTAACGGTTTTATGTAGGTTTTTAGGGTTTAGGGCTTTGGGTTTTTTGGGTTAATCCTTTGTAGGGTTTTATCGGATTAGCGTTTAGGGCTTAGGGTTTTTTTTTGTGTTTTTTAGGCTTTAGCATATTTGATTTAGGCTTTATATAGTTTGGAGCTTAAAGTTTTTTAGATTTAGGGGTTTTTGAGCTTTTTATGTGTTCTAAGGATTAAGTGTTTCATAGTGTTTAGGTTTTTTTTTTTTTTTGCCTTTTTTAGGTTTAAGGTTTACGGATTTTAAGGATTTTTGGTTTAGAGCTTAGGGTTTTGTTGAGGTTTAAATGGTTTACTTTAGGATTTATTGTATTTAGGATTTCTTAAGGTTTAGGGTTTAGGGTTTCTTAGGGCTTTTTGTCTAGGATGTAGGGTTTATGTTATTGTTTAGGGTTTAAGGTTTAGGGTTTGTTTAGGTTTAGGAATATAGGTCAAGGGCTTTATCTAGGTTTTTAGGATTCTTTAAGTTAAGGTTTATTGGTTTAGGGTTTTTTTTGTGATTTCTAGGATTAGGGTCTACAAATTTTTAAGATTTATGGTTTTGAGCTTTTGTTGGGGTTTTAAATGGTTTTTAGGGTTTATTTTAGGGTTTATAGGATTTAGGGTTTCTTAAGATTTAGGGTTTAGGATTTAGGGTTTTAGGTTAGGGTTTAGGGCTTAGGTTTTTTTTAATGTTTAGGATTTTAGGTTAATGGTCTTATCTAGGTTTTTAGGGTTTAGGGCTTTGGGTTTTTTAGGGTTTTAAAGCTTTATGGTTTAGGGATGAGGGTTTTTTGTGTTTTGTAGTATTTAGCATACATGATTTAGGGCTTAATAGGGTTTAGATCTTAGAGTTTTTCAAGTTTAGGGTTTTTATTTTTTGGGTTTTTAAGGGTTAAGTGTTTCTTAGAGTTTGGGGTTTAGGGCTTAGGGTTTTTTTGTCTTTTTTATGTTTAGCGTATACGAATTTATAGGATTTAAGGTTTAGACCTGTGGGTTTTGTAGGGATTTTAAATTGTTTTTAGGTTGTTTTTAGGTTTTATAAGATTTAGGGTTTCTTAAGGTTTAGTGTTTAGGGTTTCTTAGGCTTTTAGGTTTAGGATTTAGGGTTTTAGGTTAGGGTAGGGTATAAGGCTTGGGTTTTTTTTGGTGTTTTTAGGGATTAGCATATTCGATTTAGGGCTTTATAGGGTTAGAGCTTAGAGTTTTTTTGATCTAGGGTTTTTTGGGTATTTTAAAGTTTTTCACACTTAACTTTATCTTATGGTTTTTTAGGGTTTAGTGTTTAGGCCTTTTGATTTATTTTTTTTTGTGCTTTTAAGGTTTAGAGTTTACGAATCTTTAAGATTTAAGGTTTAGAGCTTAGGGTTTTGTAGGGGTTTTGAATGGTTTTTAGGGTTTATTATAGGGTTTATAGGATTTTGGTTTTCTTAAGGTTTAGGGTTTAAGGTTTCTTAGGGTTTAGCGCTTTGGAATTTTTTTAGTGTTTTTTGGGAGTAGGGTTTGTGAATCTTTATGATTTAAGGTTTACAGCTTAGGGTTTTGTACGGGTTTTGAATGGTTTTTAGGGTTTATAGGATTTTGGCTTTCTTAAGGTTTAGGGTGTAAGGTTTCTTAGCGTTTAGGTCTTTGGATTTTTTTAGTGATTTTTGGGTTTAGGGTTTATGAATCTTTAAGATTTAAGGTTTAGAGCTTAGGGTTTTTGTAGGGATTTTGAATGGTTTTTACAGTTTATAGGATATAGGGTTTCTTAAGGTTTAGGGTTAAGGGTTTCTTAAGGTTTAAGGTTAAGGGTTTCTTAGGGTTTTAGGTTTAGTATTTACGGTTTTAGGTTAGGGTTTAGGGTTTTAGTATTAGGTTTTTTTTAAGGTTTAGGGTTTTAGGTTAAGGGTCTTATCTTGGATTTTAGGGTTTAGGGCTTTGGGTCTTTTAGGTTAACATTTTTGAGGGTTTTATAGGCTTAGAGTTTAGGGCTTAGGTTTTTTTTTTTTGTGTGTTATCAAAGGTTTATAATATACAATTTAGGGCTCTATAAGGTTTAGAGCTAAGAGATTTTAGGTTTGGGCGTCTTAGGGTTTTTAGGGTTTTTAAGGGTTAAGTGTTTCTTAAGGTTTTTTAGTCTTTAAGGTTTATGGCTTAGGTATTTTTTTCGTCTTTTTTAGGTTTAGGTTATGGATTTTTAGGATTTAGGATTTAGACCTTAGGGTTTTAAATGGTTTGTATGGTTTATTTTAGGTTTTATAGGATTTTGAGTTTTTTAAGTTTTAAGGTTAAAGGTGTCTTAGGGTTTTAGGTTTAGAATTCAGGGGTTTTTTAGGTTTTGGGTTTTGGGTACAAGTTTCTTTCTAGGGTTTAGGTTTAGGGCTTTGGGGTTTTTAGGTTAAGGTTTTTTTTAGGATTTTAAAGCTTTAGGGTTTAGGGCTTAGGGTTTTTTGTGTATGTATTTAGTATTTAATATATACGATATAGGGCTTTATAGGGTTTAGAACTTAGATTTTTTTAGGTTTAGGGGTTTTTAGGTTTTTTAGGGTTTTAAGGGTTAAGCGTTTCTTAGGTTTTTTTTTTTTTAAGATATAGGGTTACAACCTAGGGGTTTTTTGTGTTTTTAGTTTAAGGGTTTATAGATTTTTAGGATTTAGGGTTTAGAACTTAGAGTTTCGTACAGGTTTTAATTGGTTTTAGGGTTTATTTTTGGGATTGTAGGATTTAGGGTTTCTTATGCTTTTAGGTTTAGGATTTAGGATTTTATGTTAGGGGTTAGGGTTTAGGGTTTAGGGCTTAGGGTTTTTTTTCATTCTAGGGTTTAATGGTTTTATGTAGGTTTTAGGGTTTAGGGCTTTGGGCTTTTTAGGCTAATATAGGGTTTAATAGGATTGTTATTTAGGGCTTAGGGTTTTTTTTTTTTAGTATTTTTAGGCTTTAGCATATATGATTTAGTCTTTATATTGTTTAGAGCTTAGAGTGTAGGGGCTTTTGGGTTTTTTATAGGTTTAAAGGATTAAGTGTTTCTTAGGCTTTAGTATTTTTTGTGCTTTTTAGGTTTAAGGTTTACGGATTTTAAGGATTTACGATTTAGAAATTCGGGTTTTGTTGTGGGTTTATTATTTCAGGGTTTATTGTGTTTAGGGTTTCTTAAGATTTAAGGTTTAGGGTTTGTTAGGGTTTAGGTCTAGGATTTAGTGTTTTAGGTTAGTGTTTAGGGTTTAGGGCTTAGATTTGTTTTAGGTTTAGCATTTTAGGTTTAGGTTTCTATCTATGCTTTTAGGGTTTAGTGCTTTGGGTTATTTAGGTTATGGTATATTAGGATTTTATAGGTTTAGGGTTTAGGGCTTATGGCTTCTTTAGGATTATTTTTATGTTTGTTAGGGTTTAGCAAATACGATTTAGGGCTTAGAGTTTTTTAAGGTTTAGGAATTCATGTTAAGGGTTTTATCTAGGTTTTTAGTGGTTTTTAAGTTAAGGTTTTTCAGTGTTTTATAGGTTTAGGGATTAGGTCTTTGGGTATTTTAGGTTTAGGGTTTACAAAGTTTTAAGATTTAGGGTTTAGAGCTTAGAGATTTATAGTGTTTTTAAATGATTTTTAGGGTTTATAGGATTTAGGGTTTCTTAAGGTTTAGGGTTTTAGGTTTAGGATTTAGGGTTTTAGGTTAGGGTTTAGGGTTTAGGGTTAGGTTTTTTTAATGTTTAGGGTTTTAGGTTAATGGTCTTATCTAGGGTTTTAATGTTTAGGTCTTTGGGTTTTTTAGGTTAAGGTTGTTAAGGGTTTTATAGGTTTAGGGTTTAGGGCTTATGTTTCTTTTTTGTGCTTTTTAGTGTTTAGGTTAGATGATTTAGGGCTATATAAGGTTTAGAGTTTAGAGTTATTTAGGTTTAGGGGTTTTAGGGTTGTTATGGGTTAAGTATTTCTAAGAGTCTTTTTTATTTCCTTTTATTTTGACATCCTTTAGGGGATCAGGGAGTTAGCAACACCCCCTGGCCTTAGCATAAATAAAAACAACAACAAAATACAAGAAGGGTTTTTAGGGTTTAGGGCTTGGGGTTTTTGTGTTTTTAGGATTAGTGTTTACGGATTTTAAGGATTTAGGGATTTGGACTTAGGGTTTTGTAGGGTTTCACATGGTTTTTAGTGTTTATTTTTGTGTTTATAGGAGTTAGGATTTCTTAAGGTTTAGGGTTTCTTAGAATTTTAAGTTTAGCATTTAATGTTTTAGGTTAGGGTTTAGGGTTTTTTGAGGTTTAGGATTTTAGGTTTAGGGTTTTGTCTAGGTTTTAAGGCTTTAGGCCTTTGGGTTTGTTTTTTTTTTTGGATTAAGGTTTTTTAAGGTTTTATAGGTTCAGGGTATAGGGCTCAAGGTATTTTTAAAATTTATTAGGTTTTAGCATATACAATTTGGGTCTTTTAAGGTTTTAGAGCTTAAAGTTTTATAGGTTTGGGGGTTTTGCGTTTTTTTGGGTTAAGTGTTTCTTAGGGTGCTTCAGGGTTTAGGGTTCAAGGCTTAGGGTTTTTTTTTTGTGTTTTTGAGGTTTAGGCTTTATGAAATTTTAGGATTATGTGTTTAGAGCATAGGTTTTTGTAGGGGTTTTAAATGGTTTTTAGGGTTTATATTAGGGTTTGTAGAATTTAGGGTTTCTATAAGTTTAAGGTTTAGGGTTTTAGGTTTTAGGATTTTCGGTTATTGGTTTGGGTTTAGAGTTTTTTCATGTTGATGAGTTTTTGGGGTTTTAAGGTCTAACTGTTTCTTAGGGTTTAGCGTGTAGGGCTTGGTTTTTTTTTTTTAGGTTTGTGGTATAGATATTTAAGATTGAAGGTTTAGAGCCTAGTGTTTAGGGCTTCTGAGGGTTTTAAGTATATGATTTAAGGTTTTACGTTAGGGTTTAGGGTTTAGGGCTTAGGTTTTTCTAAGGTTTGGGGATTTAGGTTAAGGGTGTTATCTAGGTTGTTAAGGTTTTTAAAGTTAATGTTTTTTAGGGTTTATGGCATATGGGTTTTTTTTTTTTTTTTTTTTTTTTTTAGGTTTTAGCATATACGATATAGGGCTTTATAGGGTTTAGAGCTAAGAATATTTTTAGGTTTAGGGACATTTGGGATTTTAAAGGTGTTTAAGGGTGAAGTGTTTCTTTTGGTTTTTAGGGTTTAGGGCTTAGAGTCTTCTTTTGTGCTTTTAAAAGTTTAGAATGTACAATTTAGGGCTTTATAGGTTATAGATCTTAGAGATTTTAGGTTTGTGGGTTTTAGGAATTTTAGGGTTGAGGTTAAGTGTTTCTTAGGGTTTTTTAGGGTTTATGGTTTATAGTGTAGGTTTTATTATGTTTTTGGTTATGGATTGTTAGGATTTAGGGTATAGTGCTAAGAGTTTTGTAGGGGTTTAGGGTTTATTTTAGGGTTTATAGCATTTAAGGTTTCTTAAGGTTTAAGGTTTAGGGTTTCTTAGGGTTTTAAGTTTAGAATTTAGGGGCTTTTCAGGTTTTGGGCTTTGGGTTTTTAGGTTAAGGTTTTTTAGTTTTTATAGATTTAGGGTTTAGGGCATAGGGGTTTTTTAGGGTTTAGCATATACGATTTAGGGATTTATAGGGTTTAGAGCTTAGAGTTTTTGAGGTTTAGGGATTTTTGGGTTTTTTAGGGTTTAAAGGGTTAAGTGTTTCTGAGGGTTTTTTAAGATTTAGGGTTACAACCTAGGGATTTTATATGTTTTCAGGTTTAGGGTTTACAGATTTTTAGGATTTAGGGTTTAGATGTTAGTGTTTTGTAGGAGTTTTAAATGGTTATAGTGTGTATTTTTGGGTTTGTAGGATTTAGGGTTTGTTATGGTTTTAGGTTTAGGATTTAGTGCTTTAAGTTAGGGTTTAGGGATTAGGGCTTAGGGTTTTTTTCAATTTAGAGTTTTAGTTTATCGGTTTTATGTAGGTTTTTAGGGTTTAGGGCTTTAGGTTTTTTAGGTTATGTTTTTTTTAGGGTTTTATAGGTTTAGTGGTTAGGGCTTAGGTTGTTTTTTTATTTTTTTTTTTGTGTTTTTTAGGCTTTAGCATATACGATTTAGGCTTTATATGGTTTAGAGCTTAGGGTCTTTTAGGTTTAGGGGTTTTTGGGTTTTATATGGGTTTAAAGGATTAAGTGTTTCTTAGTGTTTATGTTTTTTTTTTATGTGTTTTTTAGGTGTAAGGTTTACACATTTTGAGGATTTACTGTTTAGGGCTTAGGGTTTTGTTGGGGTTTAAATGCTTTTTAGGGTTTGTTGTATTTAGGGTTTCATAAGGTTTAGGGGTTTAGGGTTTCTTACATTTTTAGGTCTAGGATTTAGGGTTTTAGGTTAGTGTTTAGGGTTTAGGGCTTAGGGTTGTTTAGGGTTTAGGGTTTTTAGGGCTTAGGATCTTTTTTTAGGCTTTTTTTGTGTTTTTTAAGGTTTACCATATACAATTTTTGGCTTTATAGGGTTTAGGGCTTAGGGTTGTTTTATGTTTTGGAATTTAGATTAAGGGTTTAATCTATGTTTTTAGGGTTTTATAGGTTAAGGTTTTTCAGGGTTTTTTAGGTTTAGGGTTTAGGTCTTAGGGTATTTTTGTGACTTTTCGATTTAGGGTTTACAATTTTTTAATATTTAGGGTTTAGAGCTTAGGTTTTGGTAGGTGTTTTAAATGGTTTTACGGGTTTATTTTAGGGTTTATAGGATTTTGGGTTTTAGGTTAGGGTTTAAGGTTTATGTCTTACGTTTTTTTAATGTTTAGGGTTTTAGGTTAATGGTCTTATCAAGTTTTTACGGTTTAGGGATTTTGGTTTTTTAGGTTTAGGTGTTTATAGTTTTAAAGGTAAAGGGCTTAGGGTTTAGGGCTTAGGTTTTTTTGTGTTTTGTAGAATTTAGAATATATGATTTAGTGATTAATAGGATTTAGAGCTAAAAAAAATTTCGGTGAAGGGTTTTTTTTGTCTCTTTTATGTTTAGGGTTTACGGCTTTTTAGGATTGAAGGTTTAGAGTTTTAGGTTTTTAGGGATTTTAAATGGTTTTTAGTGTTTTTTTAAGGGTTTATAAGATTTAGGGTTTCTTAAGATTTAGGGTTTAGGATTTCTTAGCATTTTTGTTTTAGAATTTTGGATTTTAGGTTAGGGTTTAGGGTATAGGGCTTAGGGGTTATTTTTTCTGTTTTTAGGGTTTCACATATACAATTTAGGGCATTATTGGGTTAGAGTTTAGAGTATTTTAGGTTTAGGTGTTTTTGGGGTTTTTAGAGTTATTAATGGTTAACTTTTTCTTAGGGTTTTTTAGGGTTTAGGATTTTTTTTTTTTTGTGTGTATTTTATGTTTAGGGTTTATGAATCTTTAAGATGTAAGGTTTATAGCTTAGGGATTTGTAGGGGTTTTGAATGGTTTTTAGGTTATATTTTATGGGGTTTTACATTTTTTAGGGTTTTTAGGGGTTAAGTGTTTCTTAGAATTTTTTAGGGTTTAGTGTTTAGGGAGGGATTAGGATATTTTTTGTTTTTTTTTAGGTTTAGGGTTTACAAATTTTTAGGATTTACGGCATATAGCTTATGGTTTTGAAGTGGTTATATATGGGTTTTAGGGTTTATTTTAGGGTTTAGAGGATTTAAAGTTTCTTAAGGTTTAGGGTTTAGGGTTTCTTAGGGTGTTAGGTTAAGGATTTAGGGCTTGAGGTTAGGGTTTAAGAATTAGGGCTTAGGGCTTCAGGGAAACAATTTTATCTAGGTTTTTAGGGTTTAGGACTTTTGGGTTTTTAGGTTTAGGTTTTATAGGTTTAGGGTTAAGGGCTTTGGATTTTTTTTTTTTGTGTGTGTATCTTACCATTAGCATGTACGATTTAGGGCTTAATAAGGTTTATAGATTAGATTTTTTTTAGTTTTAGGGGTTTTGAGTTTTAATGATTATATGTTTCTTAGGGTTTTTTAGGGTTTAGGGTTAGAGCTTAGGTTTTATATTGTTTTTTAGGTTTAGGGTTGTGGATTTTTAGGATTTAGGGTTTACAACTTAGGGTATTTTAAAGGTTTTACTGTTTATTTTCTGGTTTAGGATATAGGGTTTCCTAATGTTTAAGGTGTAAGGTTTCTTAGGGTTTTAGGTTTAGAATTTAGGGGTCTTTTAGGTTTTGGGATTTAGGTACAAGGTTTTTTCTAGGCTTTAGCTTTAGGGCTTTGGTTGTTTTAGGATTTTAATGATTTAGGGTTTTTTATGTATGTTTTTTAAGGTTTAATATATACGATTTAGGGCTTTATAGGGTTTAGAGCTCTGCGTTTTTTAGGTTTAGGGGTTTTTGGGTTTTAAGGTTTAAGTGTTTCTTAGGGTTTTTTTAAGATTTAAGGTTACAACCTAGGGTTTGTATGTTTTTTGAGGTTTAGGGTTTATAGATTTTTAGAATTTAGGGTTTAGAGCTTAGGGTTTTGTAGGGGCTTTAATTGGTTTTAGGGTTTATTTTTGAGTTTGTAGGATTTAGAGTTTCTTATGGTTTTAGGTTTAGGATTTAGGGTTTTAGGTTAGGGTTTAGGGTTTAGGGTTTTTTATAGTTTAAAGTTTTAGTTTAATGGTTTTATGTAGGTTTTTAGGGTTTAGGGCTTTGGGTTTTTTAGGTTAATCCTTTTTAGGGTTATATCGGATTAGTGTTTAGGGCTTAGGGTTTTTTTTTTTGTGTTTTTTAGGCGTTAGCATATATGATTTAGGCTTTATATAGTTTAGAGCTTAGAGCTTTTTAGATTTAGGGGATTTTGGGCTTTTTATGTGTTCTAATGATTAAGTGTTTCATAGTGTTTAGGTTTTTTTTGTCGTTTTTATGTTTAAGGTTTACAGATTTTAAGGATTTTTGGTTTAGAGCTTAGGGTTTTGTTGAGGTTTAAATGGTTTACTTTAGGAATTATTGTATTTAGGGTTTCTTAAGGTTTAGGGTTTAGGGTTTCTTAGGGTTTTTGGTCTAGGATGTAGGGTTTATGTTATTGTTTAGGGTTTAAGGCTTAGGGTTTGTTTAGGTTTAGGGTTTTGGGTTAAAGTTTTTATCTACGTATTTAGGGTTTAGGTCTTTGGGCTTTTTAAGTTAAGATTTATTAGGATTTTATTGGTTTAGGGTTTAGGGCTTATGGTTTCTTTAGGATTTTTTTACTGTGTTATTAAGGGTTTAGCATATACGATGTAGGGCTTTATAGCGTTTATGGCTTAGGATTTTTTTAGGTTTAGGAATTTAGGTCAAGGGTTTTATCTAGGTTTTTAGGATTCTTTAAGTTAAGGTTTATTGGTTTAGGG
Organism: Solanum bulbocastanum; assembly: GCA_037074985.1. NCBI lineage: Eukaryota > Viridiplantae > Streptophyta > Magnoliopsida > Solanales > Solanaceae > Solanum > Solanum bulbocastanum. The sequence goes on from CM073605.1 coordinate 29,168,734, forward strand.
TTTAGGGCTTAGGGTATTTTTGTGATTTCTAGGATTAGGGTTTTCAAATTTTTAAGATTTATGGTTTTGAGCTTTTGTTGGGGTTTTAAATGGTTTTTAGGATTTATTTTAGGGTTTATAGGATTTAGGGTTTCTTAAGGTTTAGGGTTTAGGATTTAGGGTATTAGGTTAGGGTTTAGGATTTAGGGCTTATGTTTTTTTTAATGTTTAGGGTTTTAGGTTAATGGTCTTATCTAGGTTTTTAGGGTTTAGGGCTTTGCGTTTTTTAGGTTAGGCTTTTTAGGGTTTTAAGGGTTTATGGTTTAGGGCTGAGGGTTTTTTGTGTTTTGTAGTATTTAGCATATATGATTTAGGGCTTAATAGGGTTTAGATCTTAGAGTTTTTCAGGTTTAGGGTTTTTATTTTTTGGGTTTTTAAAGGTTAAGTGTTTTTTAAAGTTTGGGGTTTAGGTCTTAGGGTTTTTTTGTCTTTTTTATGTTTTGGGTATACGGATTAATAGGATTTAAGGTTTAGACCTGTGGTTTTGTATGGATTTTAAATTGTTTTTAGGTTGTTTTTTAGGTTTTATATGATTTAGGGTTTCTTAAGGTTTAGTGTTTAGGGTTTCTTAGGCTTTTAGGTTTAGGATTTAGGGTTTTAGGTTAGGGTAGGGTATAAGGCTTAGGTTTTTTTGGTGTTTTTAGGGATTAGAATATACGATTTAGGGCTTTATAGGGTTAGAGCTTAGAGTTTTTTTGATTTAGGGTTTTTTTTGGGTATTTTAGAGTTTTTCACGCTTAACTTTATCTTATGGGTTTTTAGGGTTTAGTGTTTAGGCCTTTTGATTTATTTTTTTGTGCTTTTTAGGTTTATAGTTTACGAATCATTAAGATTTATGGTTTAGAGCTTAGGGTTTTTACGGTTTATAGGATTTTGGATTTCTTAAGGTTTAGGGTTTATGGTTTCTTAGGGTTTAGGGCTTTGGAATTTTTTAGTGTTTTCTGGGATTAGGGTTTGTGAATCTTTAAGATTTAAGGTTTGAGCTTAGGGTTTTGAATGGTTTGTAGGGTTTATTTTAGGGTTTTAGGATTTTGGCTTTCTTAAGGTTTAGGGTGTAAGGTTTCTTAGGGTTTAGGTCTTTGGATTTTTTTAGTGATTTTTGGGTTTAGGGTTTATGAATCTTTAAGATTTAAGGTTTAGAGCTTAGGGTTTTTGTAGGGGTTTTGAATGGTTTTTACAGTTTATAGGATATAGGGTTTCTTAAGGTTTAGGGTTCAGGGTTTCTTAGGGTTTTAGGTTTAGTATTTAGGGTTTTAGGTTACGGTTTAGGGTTTAGGTATTAAGTTTTTTTTAAGGTTTAGGGTTTTAGGTTAAGGGTCTTATCTTGGTTTTTAGGGTTTAGGGCTTTGGGACTTTTAGGTTAACGTTTTTGAGGGTTTTATAGGTTTAGAGTTTAGGGCTTAGGTTTTTTTTGTGTGTTTTTAAAGGTTTATAATATACAATTCAAGGCTCTATAAGGTTTAGAGCTTAGAGATTTTAGGTTTGGGCGTCTTAGGGTTTTTAGGGTTTTTAAGGGTTAAGTGTTTCTTAAGGTTTTTTAGGCTTTAAGGTTTATGGCTTAGGTATTTTTTTTGTGTTTTTTAGGTTTAGGTTACGGATTTTTAGGATTTAGGGTTTAGACCTTAGGGTTTTAAATGGGTTGTATGGTTTATTTTAGGTTTTATAGGATTTTGAGTTTTTTAAGTTTTAAGGTTAAGGGTGTCTTAGGGTTTTAGGTTTAGAATTCAGGGGTTTTTTAGGTTTTGGGTTTTGGGTACAAGGTTCTTTCTAGGGTTTAGGTTTAGGGCTTTGGGTTTTTTAGGTTAAGGTTTTTTTAGGATTTTAAAGCTCTAGGGTTTAGGGCTTAGGGTTTTTTGTGTATGTTTTTAGGGTTTAATATATACGATTTAGGGCTTTATAGGGTTTAGAACTTAGATTTTTTTATGTTTAGCGGTTTTTAGGTTTTTTAGGGTTTTAAGGGTTAAGTGTTTCTTAGGTTTTTTTTTTTTTTTTTTTTTTTTTTTTTTTTTTTTTTTTTTTTTTTTAAGATTTAGGGTTACAACCTAGGGGTTTTGTGTGTTTTTAGTTTAAGGGTTTTTCTGATTTAGGGTTTAGAACTTAGAGTTTCGTATGGATTTTAAATGGTATTAGGATTTATTTTTGGGATTGTAGGATTTAGGGTTTCTTATGCTTTTAGGTTTAGGATTTAGGGTTTTATGTTAGGGGTTAGGGCTTAGGGTTTAGGGCTTAAGGTTTTTTTTCATTTTAGGGTTTAACGGGTTTATGTAGGTTTTAGGGTTTAGGGCTTTGGGATTTTTAGGTTAATATAGGGTTTAATAGGATTGGTATTTAGGGCTTAGGGTTTTCTTTTATTATTTTATAGGCTTTAGCATATATGATTTAGTCTTTATATTGTTTAGAGCTTAGAGTGTAGGGGTTTTTGGGTTTTTTATGGGTTTAAAGGATTAAGTGTTTCTTAGGCTTTAGTTTTTTTTGTGCTTTTTAGGTTTAAGGTTTACGGATTTTAAGGTTTTACGATTTAGAGCTTCGGGTTTTTTTGTGGGTTTATTATTTTATGGTTTATTGTGTTTAGGGTTTCTTAAGATTTAAGGTTTAGGGTTTGTTAGGTTTTAGGTCTAGGATTTAGACTTTTAGGTTAGTGTTTTGGGTTTAGGGCTTAGATTTTTTTTAGGCTTAGCATTTTAGGTTTAGGTTTCTATCTACGCTTTTAGGGTTTAGTGCTTTGGGTTATTTAGGTTGAGGTTTATTAGGATTTTATAGGTTTAGGGTTTAGGGCGTATGTCTTCTTTAGGATTATTTTTGTGTTTATTAGGGTTTAGCAAATATGATTTAGGGCTTAGAGTTTCTTAAGGTTTAGGAATTTGGGTTAAGGGTTTTATCTAGGTTTTTCAGGGTTTCTTAAGTTAAGGTTTTTCAGTGTTTTATAGGTTTAGGGTTTAGGGCTTTGGGTATTTTTGTGATTTTTAGGTTTAGGGTTTATAAATTTTTAAGATTTAGGGTTTAGAGCTTAGAGATTTATTTTTAAATGATTTTTAGGGTTAATAGGATTTAGGTTTTCTTAAGGTTTAAGGTTTTAGGTTAGGGTTTAGGGTATAGGGCTTAGGTTTTTTTAATTTTTAGACATTTTAGGTTAATGGTCTTATCTAGGGTTTTAATGTTTAGGGCTTTGGGATTTTTAGGTTAAGATTTTTAAGGGTTTTATATGTTTAGGGTTTAGGGCTTATGTTTCTTTTTTGTGCTTTTTAGGGTTTAGGTTAGATGATTTAGGGTTGTATAAGGTGTAGAGTTTAGAGTTTTTTAGGTTTAGGGGTTTTAGGGTTTTTATGGGTTAAGTATTTCGAAGATTTTTTTTTATTTCCTTTTATTTTGACAACCTTTGGGGGATCAGGGGGTTAGCAACACCCCCTGGCCTTAGCATAAATAAAAACAACAACAAAATACAAGGAGGATTTTTAGGGTTTGGGGTTTTTGTGTTTTTTAGGATTAGTGTTTACGGATTTTAAGGATTTAGGGATTTGGACTTAGGGTTTTGTAGGGTTTCACATGGTTTTTAGGGTTTATTTTGGTGTTTATAGGAGTTAGGATTTCTTAAGATTTAGGGTTTCTTAGAATTTTAGGTTTACGGTTAAGGGTTTTAGGTTAGGGTTTAGGGTTTTTTGAGGTTTAGGATTTTAGGTTTAGGGTTTTGTCTAGGTTTTAAGGCTTTAGGCCTTTGGGTTTTTTTATTTTTTTTGGATTAAGGTTTTTTAAGGTTTTGTAGGTTCAGGGTTTAGGGCTCAAGGTATTTTTTGTATTTTTTATGGTTTAACATATACGATTTGGGTCTTTTTAGGTTTTAGAGCTTAGAGTTTTATAGGTTTGGGGGTTTTGCGTTTTTTTTGGTTAAGTGTTTCTTAGGGTGTTTCAGGGTTTAGGGTTTAAGGCTTAGGTTTTTTTTTTTGTGTTTTTGAGGTTTAGGCTTTATGAATTTTTAGGATTATGTGTTTAGAGCATAGGGTGGTTTTGTAGGGTTTTTAAATAGTTTTTAGGGTTTATATTAGGGTTTGTAGAATTTAGGGTTTCTATAAGTTTAAGGTTTAGGGTTTTAGGTTTTAGGATTTTCGGTTATTGGTTTGGGTTTAGAATTTTTTCATGTTTACGAGTTTTTGGGGTTTTAAGGTCTAAGTGTTTCTTAGGATATTTTTGTGACTTTTCGATTTATGGTTTACAATTTTTTAATGTCTAGGGTTTAGAGCTTAGGTTTTTGTAAGTGTTTTAAATGGCTTTTTGGGTTTATTTTAGGGTTTATAGTATTTTGGGTTTTAGGTTAGGGTTTAGGGTTTATGTCTTACATTTTTTTAATGTTTGGGGTTTTTGGTTAATGGTCTTATCAAGTTTTTACGGTTTAGGGATTTTGATTTTTTAGGTTTAGGTTTTTTTTATAGTTTTAAAGGTTTAGGGCTTAGGTTTTTTTGTCTTTTGTAGGATTTAGCATATACGATTTAGCGATTAATAGGATTTATAGCTATGAGCTTTTCCGGTGTGGGATTTTTATTATCTTTTTTATGTTTAGGGTTTACGGATTTTTAGGATTGAAGGTTTAGTGTTTTGGGTTTTTAGGGATTTTAAATGGTTTTTAGTGTTTTTTTTTAGGGTTTCTTAAGATTTAGGGTTTAGGATTTCTTAGGGTTTTAGTTTTAGGATTTTGGGTTTTAGGTTAGGGTTTAGGGTATAGGACTTAGGGGTTCTTTTTTCTATTTTTAGGGTTTCGCATATACGATTTAGGGCATTATTGGGTTAGAGTTTAGAGATTTTTAGGCTTAGGTGTTTTTGGGGATTTTAGAGTTATTAATGGTTAGCTTTTTCTTAGGGTTTAGGATTTTTTTTTTTTTTGTGTATTTTATGTTTAGGGTTTATGAATCTTTAAGATGTAAGGTTTATATCTTAGGGTTTTGTAGGGGTTTTGAATGGTTTTTAGGTTTTATTTTATGGGGTTTCGCATTTTTTAGGGTTTTGTAAGGGTTAAGTGTTTCTTAGAATTTTTTAGGGTTTAGGGTTTAGGGAAGGATTAGGATATTTTTTTTTTTTTAGGTTTAGGGTTTACAAATTTTTAGGATTTAGGGTATATAGCTTATGGTTTTGAAGTGGTTATATATGGGTTTTAGGGTTTATTTTAGGGTTTAGAGGATTTAAAGTTTCTTAAGGTTTAGGGTTTAGGGTTTCTTAGGGTGTTAGGTTAAGGATTTAGGGTTTGAGGTTAGGGTTTAAGAATTAGGGCTTAGGGCTTCAGGAAAACGATTTTATCTAGGTTTTTAGGGTTTAGGACTTTTGGGTTTTCAGGTTTAGGGTTAAGGACTTAGGGTTTTTTTTTTTTTTTATGTATTTTACCATTAGCATATACGATTTAGGGCTTAATAAGGTTTATAGATTAGATTTTTTTTAGTTCTAGGGGTTTTGAGTTTTAATGATTATATGTTTCTTAGGGTTTTTTAGGGTTTAGGGTTAGAGCTTAGGTTTTATATTGTTTTTTAGGTTTAGGGTTGTGGATTTTTAGGATTTAGGGTTTACAACTTAGGGTTTTTTAGGGGTTCTAAATGGGTTTTAGCATTTATTTTAGGGTTTAGGATATAGGGTTTCCTAAGGTTTAAGGTGTAGGGTTTCTTAGGGTTTTAGGTTTAGAATTTAGGGGTCTTTTAGGTTTTGGGTTTTAGGTACAAGGTTTTTTCTAGGCTTTAGCTTTAGGGCTTTGGGTATTTTAGGATTTTAATGATTTAGGATTTTTTATGCATGTTTTTTAGGGTTTAATATATACGATTTAGGGCTTTATAGGGTTTAGAGCTTTGCATTTTTTAGGTTTAGGCGTTTTAAGGTTTAAGTGTTTCTTAAGGTTTTTTTAATATTTAAGGTTACAACCTAGGGTTTGTGTGTTTTTTGAGGTTTAGGGTTTATAGATTTTTAGGATTTAGGGTTTAGAGCTTAGGGTTTTGTAGGGGTTTAAAATGGTTTTAGGGTTTATTTTTGAGTTTGTAGGATTTAGGGTTATAGTTTAGGGTTTAGGGTTTTTTATAGTTTAAAGTTTTAGTTTAACGGCTTTATGTAGGTTTTTAGTGTTTAGGGCTTTGGGTTTTTTAGGTTAATCCTTTTTAGGGTTTTATCGGATTAGTGTTTAGGGCTTAGGGTTTTTTTTTGTGCTTTTTAGGCTTTAGCATATATGATTTAGGCTTTATATAGTTTGGAGCTTAGAGTTTTTTAGATTTAGGGGTTTTTGGGCTTTTTATGTGTTCTAAGGATTAAGTGTTTCATAGTTTTTAGGTTTTTTTTTTTTTTCTTTTTTAGGTTTAAGGTTTACGGATTTTAAGGATTTTTGGTTTAGAGCTTAGGGTTTTGTTGAGGTTTAAATGTTTTACTTTAGGATTTATTGTATTTAGGGTTTCTTAAGGTTTAGGGTTTAGGGTTTCTTAGGGTATTTGGTCTAGGATGTAGGGTTTATGTTATTGTTTAGAGTTTAAGGCTTAGGGTTTGTTTAGGCTTAGGATTTTGGGTTAAAGTTTTTATATACGTTTTTAGGGTTTAGGTCTTTGGCTTTTCAAGTAAATGTTTATTAGGATTTTATTGGTTTAGGGTTTAGGGCTTATGGTTTCTTTAGGATTTTATTAGTTTAGGGTTTAGAGCTTATGGTTTCTTTAGGATATTTTTTTTTTTTTTGTGTTATTAAGGGTTTAGCATATACGATGTAGGGCTTTATACCATTTAGGGCTTAGGATTTTTTTAGGTTTTGGAATTTAGGTCAAGGGTTTTATCTAGGTTTTTAGGATTCTTTAAGTTAAGGTTTATTGGTTTAGGGTTTAGGGCTTAGGGTATTTTTGTGATTTCTAGGATTAGGGTCTACAAATTTTTAAGATTTATGGTTTTGAGCTTTTGTTGGGGTTTTAAATGGTTTTTAGGGTTTATAGGATTTAGGGTTTCTTAAGGTTTAGGGTTTAGGATTTAGGGTTTTAGGTTAGGGTTTAGGGTTTAGGGCTTAGGTTTTTTTTAATGTTTAGGGTTTCAGGTTAATGGTCTTATCTAGGTTTTTAGGGTTTAGGGCTTTGGGTTTTTTAGGTTAGGCTTTTTTGGGTTATAATGGTTTATGGTTTAGGGTTGAGGGTTTTTTGTGTTTTGTAGTATTTAGTATATATGATTTAGGTCTTAATAGGGTTTAGAGCTTAGAGTTTTTTAGGTTTAGGGTTTTTATTTTTTGGGTTTTTAAGGGTTAAATGTTTCTTAGAGTTTGGGGTTTAGGGCTTAGTATTTTTTTGTCTTTTTTATGTTTAGGGTATACAGATTTATAGGATTTAAGGTTTAGACCTATGGGTTTTGTATGGATTTTAAATTGTTTTTAGGTTGTTTTTAGGTTTTATAAGATTTAGGGTTTCTTAAGGTTTAGTGTTAAGGGTTTCTTAGGCTTTTAGGTTTAGGATTTAGAGTTTTAGGTTAGAGTAGGGTATAAGGCTTAGGTTTTTTTGGTGTTTTTAGGGATTAACATATACGATTTAGGGCTTTATAGGGGTAGAGCTTAGAGTTTTTTTGATTTAGAGCATTTTGGGTATTTTAGAGTTTTTAACGCTTAACTTTGTCTTATGGTTTTTTAGGGTTTAGTGTTTAGGCCATTTGATTTTTTTTTTTGTGCTTTTTAGGTGTAGAGTTTACGAATCTTTAAGATTTAAGATTTAGAGATTAGGGTTTTGTAGTGGTTTTGAATGGTTTTTAGAGTTTATTTTAGGGTTTATAGGATTTTGGCTTTCTTAAGGGTTACGGTTCAAGGTTTCTTAGGGTTTAGGGCTTTGGAGTTTTTTAGTGTTTTTTGGGATTAGGGTTTGTGAATCTTTAAGATTTAAGGTTTAGAGCTTAGGGTTTTGTAGGGGTTTTGAATGGTTTTTAGGGTTTATTTTAAGGTTTATAGGATATTGGCTTTCTTAAGGTTTAGGGTGTAAGGTTTCTTAGGGTTTAGGTCTTTGGATTTTTTTAGTGATTTTTGGGTTTAGGGTTTATGAATCTTTAAGATTTAAGGTTTAGAGCTTAGGGTTTTTGTAGGGGTTTTGAATGGTTTATACAATTTATAAGATATAGGGTTTCTTAAGGTTTAGGGTTAAGGGTTTTTAGGGTTTTAGGTTTAGTATTTAGGGTTTTAGGTTAGGGTTTAAAGTTTAGGTATTAGGTTTTTTTTAGGTTAAGGGTCTTATCTTGGTTTTTAGGGTTTATGGCTTGGGTCTTTTGGGTTAACGTTTTTGAGGGTTTTATAGGTTTAGAGTTTAGGGCTTAGGTTTTTTTTTTTTGTGTGTGTTTTCAAAGGTTTATAATATACAATTTAGGGCTCTATAAGGTTTAGAGCTTAGATATTTTAGGTTTGGGCGTCTTAGGGTTTTTAGGGTTTTTCAGGGTTAAGTGTTTCTGAAGATTTTTAGGCTTTAAGGTTTATGGCTTAGGTATTTTCTTTTGTGTTTTTTAGGTTTTGGGTTACGGATTTTTAGGATTTAGGGTTTAGACCTTAGGGTTTTAAATGGGTTGTATGGTTTATTTTAGGTTTTATAGGATTTTGAGTTTTTTAAGTTTTAAGGTTAAGGTTGTCTTAGGGATTTAGGTTTAGAATTCAGGGGTATTTTAGGTTTTGGGTTTTGGGTACAAGGTTCTTTCTAGGGTTTAGGTTTAGGGCTTTGGGTTTTTTAGGTTAAGGTTTTTTTAGGATTTTAAAGCTTTAGGGTTTAGGGCTTAGGGTTTTTTGTTTATGTTTTTAGGGTTTAATATATACGATTTAGGGCTTTATAGGGTTTAGAACTTAGAGTTTTTTATGTTTAGGGGTTTTTAGGTTTTTTAGGGTTTTAAGGGTTAAGTGTTTCTTTGGGTTTTTTTTTTTTTTTTTTTTTTTTTTTTTTTTTTTTTTATATATATATATATATTTAGGGTTACAACCTAGAGGTTTTGTGTGTTTTTAGTTTAAGGGTTTATAGATTTTTAGGATTTAGGGTTTAGGACTTAGAGTTTCGTATGGGTTTTAAATGGTTTTAGGATTTATTTTTGGGATTGTAGGATTTAGGGTTTCTTATGCTTTTAGGTTTAGGATTTAGGGTTTTATGTTTGGGGTTAGGGTTTAGGGTTTAGGGCTTAGGGTTTTTTTTCCTTTTAGGGTTTAACAGATTTATGTAGGTTTTAGGGTTTAGGGCTTTGGGCTTTTTAGGTTAATACAGGGTTTAATAGGATTGGTATTTAGGGCTTAGGGTTTTTTTATTTTAGTATTTTATAGGCTTTAGCATATATGATTTAGTCTTTCTATTGTTTACAACTTAGAGTGTAGGGGTTTTTGGATTTTTTAAGGGTTTAAAGGATTAAGTGTTTCTTAGGCTTTAGTTTTGTTTGTGCTTTTTAGGTTTAAGGTTTACGAATTTTAAGGATTTACGATTTAGAGCTTCGGGTTTTGTTGTGGGTTTATTATTTTATGGTTTATTGTATTTAGGGTTTCTTAAGATTTAAGGTTTAGGGTTTGTTAGGGTTTAGGTCTAGGATTTAGTGTTTTAGGTTAGTGTTTAGGGTTTAGGGCTTAGATTTTTTTTTAGGTTTAGCATTTTAGGTTTAGGTTTCTATCTACGCTTTTAGGGTTTAGTGCTTTGGGTTATTTAGGTTAAGGTTTATTAGGATTTTATAGGTTTAGGGTTTAGGGCTTATGGCTTTTTTAGGATTATTTTTGTGTTTATTAGGGTTTAGCAAATACGATTTAGGGCTTAGAGTTTTTTAAGGTTTAGGAATTTAGGTTAAGGGTTTTATCTAGGTTTTTAGGGTTTTTTATGTTAAGGTTTTTTAGTGTTCTATAGGTTCAGGGTTTAGGGCTTTGGGTATTTTTGTGATTTTTAGGTTTAGGGTTTACAAATTTTTAAGATTTAGGGTTTAGAGCTTAGAGATTTATAGGGTTTTTAAATGATTTTTAGGGTTTATAGAATTTAGGGTTTCTTAAGGCTTAGGGTTTTAGGTTTAAGATTTAGGGTTTTAGGTTAGTGTTTAGGGTTTAGGGCTTAGGTTTTTTTAATGTTTAGGGTTTTAGGTTATTGGTCTTATCTATGGTTTTAATGTTTAGGGTTTTGGGTTTTTTGGGTTAAGTTTTTTAAGGGTTTTATAGGTTTAGGGTTTAGGGCTTATGTTTCTTTTTTGTGCTTTTTAGGGTTTAGATTAGATGATTTAGGGCTATATAAGGTTTAGAGTTTAGAGTTTTTTAGGTTTAGGGGTTTTAGGGTTTTTATGGGTTAAGTATTTCTAAGAGTTTTTTTTATTTCCTTTTATTTTGACAACCTTTGGGGGATCAGGGGGTTAGCAACACCCCCTGGCCTTAGCATAAATAAAAACAACAACAAAATACAAGTAGGGTTTTTAGGGTTTGGGGTTTTTGTGTTTTTTAGGATTAGTATTTACGGATTTTAAGGATTTAGGGATTTGGACTTAGGGTTTTGTAGGGTTTCACATGGTTTTTAGGGTTTATTTTTGTGTTTATAGGAGTTAGGATTTCTAAAGGTTTAGGGTTTCTTAGAATTTTAGGTTTAGGATTTAGGGTTTTAGGTTAGGGTTTAGGGTTTTTTAAGGTTTAGGATTTTAGGTTTAGGGTTTTGTCTATGTTTTAAGGCTTTAGGCCTTAGGGTTTTTTTTTTTTCTGGATGAAGGTGTTTTAAGGTTTTATAGGTTCAGGGTTTAGGGCTCAAGGTATTTTTTGTATTTTTTATGGTTTAGCATATACGATTTGGGCTTTTTAGGTTTTAGAGCTTAGAGTTTTATAGGTTTGGGGGTTTTGCGTTTGTTAGGGTTAAGTGTTTCTTAGGGTGTTTTAGGGTTTAGGGTTTAGGGTTTAAGGCTTAGGGTTTTTTTATGTGTTTAGAGCATAGGGTGGTTTTGTAGGGGTTTTAAATGGTTTTTAGGGTTTATATTAGGGTTTGTAGAATTTAGGGTTTCTATAAGTTTAAGGTTTAGGGTTTTAGGTTTTAGGATTTTCGGTTATTGGTTTGGGTTTAGAATTTTTTAATGTTTATGAGTTTTTGGGGTTTTAAGGTCTAAGTGTTTCTTAGGGTTTAGGGTGTAGGGCTTGGTTTTTTTTTTGTGTGTGTTTTTTAGGTTTGTGGTATAGATATTTAAGATTGAATGTTTAGAGCCTTGTGTTTAGGGCTTCTGAGGGTTTTAAGTATAGAATTTAAGGTTTTACGTTAGAGTTTAGGGTTTAGGGCTTAGGTTTTTCTAAGGTTTGGGGATTTAGGTTAAGGGTGTTATCTAGGTTGTTAAGATTTTTAAAGTTAATATTTTTTAGGGTTTAATAGGTTTAGGGGTTTTTTTTTTGTTAGGATTTAGCATATACGATATAAGGCTTTATAGGGTTTAGAGCTAAGAATATTTTTAGGTTTAGGGGCATTTGGGATTTTAAAGGTGTTTAAGGGTGATGTGTTTCTTTTGGTTTTTAGGGTTTTGGGCTTAGAGTCTTTTTTTTAAGTTTAGGATTATAGATTTTTAGGATTTAGGGTTTAGAGTGTTGGGTTTGGTAGAGGTTTTAAATGGATTTTATGGTTTATTTGATTTAGGGTATCTTTAGGTCTAGGGCTTAGGGTTTCTTAGGGTTTTAGGTTAGGGTTTACAGTTTAGGGCTTAGGGACTTTTTACGTTAAGGGTTTTATATAGCGTTTTAGGGTTTAGTGCATTGGGTCCTTTAGGTTAAGATTTTTAAGCGTTTTTATAAATTTTGAGTAAAGGGTTTAAGGTTTTTTTTTTTCCTGTTTTTTCGGGTTAAGTAAATACGATTTAGGGATTTATAGTGTTAGAGCTTAGAGCTTTTTTGGTTTAGGGCTTTTTGGGTCTTTTAGAGTTTTTAAGGGTGAAATATTTCTTAGTGTTTTTCAAGGTTTAGGGCTTAGGATTCTTTTTTTGTGCTTTTTAGATTTAGGGTTTACAAATCTTTAAGATTTAAGGTTTAGAGTTTAGGGTTTTGTAGGGGTTTTGAACGGTTTTTAGGGTTTATAAGATTTAGGGTTTATAGGATTTAGGGTTTATTAAGGTTTAGGGTTTAAGGCTTAGGATTTTTTTTTTTTGTGATTTTTAGCATTAGGGTTTACGAATCTATAAGATTTAAGGTTTAGAGCTTAGGCTTTTGTAGGGGTTTTGAATGGTTTTTAGGGTTTGTTTTAGATTTTATAAGATTTAGGATTTCTTAAGGTTTAGTGTTTAGGGTTTCTTAGGCTTTTAGGTTTAGGATTTAGGGTTTTAGGTTAGAGTAGGGTATAAGACTTAGGTTTTTTTGGTGTTTTTAGGGATTAACATATACGATTTAGGGCTTTATAGGGTTAGAGCTTAGAGTTTTTTTGATTTAGAGTTTTTTGGGAATTTTAGAGTTTTTAACGCTTAACTTTCTCTTATGGTTTTTTAGGGTTTAGGGTTTAGTGTTTAGGCCATTTGATTTTCTTTTTTTTGTGCTTTTTAGTTTTAGAGTTTACGAATCTTTAAGATTTAAGATTTAGAGCTTAGGGTTTTGTAGGGGTTTTGAATGGTTTTTAGGGTTTATTTTAGGGTTTATAGGATTTTGGCTTTCTTATGGTTTAGGGTTTAAGGTTTCTTAGGGTTTAGGGCTTTGGAGTTTTTTAGTGTTTTTTGGGATTAGGGTTTGTGAATCTTTAAGATTTAAGGTTTAGAGCTTAGGGTTTAGGTCTTTGGATTTTTTTAGTGATTTTTGGGTTTAGGGTTTATGAATCTTTAAGATTTAAGGTTTAGAGCTTAGGGTTTTTGTAGGGGCTTTGAATTGTTTTTACAATTTATAGGATATAGGGTTTCTTAAGGTTTAGGGTTCAGGGTTTTTAGGGTTTTAGGTTTAGTATTTAGGGTTTTAGGTTAGGGTTTAAGGTTTAGGTATTATGTTTTTTTTTAGGTTTAGGGTTTTAGGTTAAGGGTCTTATCTTGGTTTTTAGGGTTTATGGCTTTGGGCCTTTTGGGTTAATGTTTTTGAGGGTTTTATAGGTTCAGAATTTAGGGTTTAGGTTTTTTTTTTTTTGTGTGTTTTCAAAGGTTTATAATATACAATTTAGGGCTCTATAAGGTTTAGAGCTTAGAGATTTTAGGTTTAGGCGTCTTAGGGTTTTTAGGGTTTTTAAGGGTTAAGTGTTTCTTAAGGTTTTTTAGGCTTTAACGTTTATGGCTTAGGTATTTTTTTTTGTGTTTTTTAGGTTTAGGGTTGTGGATTTTTAGGATTTAGGGTTTAGACCTTAGGGTTTTAAATGGGTTGTATGGTTTATTTTAGGTTTTATAGGATTTTGAGTTTTTTAAGTTTCAAGGTTAAGGGTGTCTTAGGGTTTTAGGTTTAGAATTCAGGGGTTTTTTAGGTTTTGGGTTTTGGGTACAAGGTTCTTTCTAGGCTTTAGGTTTAGGGCTTTGGGTTTTTTAGGTTAAGACTTTTTTAGGATTTTAAAGCTTTAGGGTTTAGGGCTTAGGGTTTTTTGTGTATGTTTTTAGGGTTTAATATATATGATTTAGGGCTTTATAGGGTTTAGAACTTAGAGTTTTTTATGTTTTGGGGTTTTAAGGGTTAAGTGTTTCTTAGAGTTTTTTTTTTTTTTTTTTTTTTTTTTTTTTTTTTTTTTTGTTTAAGATTTAGGGTTACAACATAGGGGTTTTGTGTGTTTTTAGTTTAAGGATTTATAGATTTTTAGTATTTAGGGTTTAGGACTTAGAGTTTCGTATGGGTTTGAAATGGTTTTAGGATTTATTTTTGGGATTGTAGGATTTAGGGTTTCTTAATGTTTTAGGTTTAGGATTTAGGGTTTTATGTTTGGGGTTAGGGTTTAGGGCTTAGGTTTTTTTTTTCATTTTAGGGTTTAACGGATTTATGTAGGTTTTAGGGTTTAGGGCTTAGGGTTTTTTTTCATTTTAGGGTTTAATGGATTTATGTAGGTTTTAGGGTTTAGGGCTTTGGGCTTTTTAGGTTAATATAGAGTTTAATAGGATTGGTATTTAGGGCTTAGGGTTTCTTTATTTTAGTATTTTATAGGCTTTAGCATATATGATTTAGTCTTTCTATTGTTTAGAGCTTAGAGTGTAGTGGTTTTTGGGGTTTTTATGGGTTTAAAGGATTAAATGTTTCTTAAGGTTTAGTTTTTTTTGTGCTTTTTAGGTTTAATGTTTACGGATTTTAAGGTATTACGATTTAGAGCTTCGGGTTTTGTTGTGGGTTTATTATTTTATGGTTTATTGTGTTTAGGGTTTCTTAAGATTTAAGGTTTAGGGTTTGTTAGGGTTTAGGTCTAGGATTTGGTGTTTTAGTTTAGTGTTTAGGGTTTAGGGCTTAGATTTTTTTCAGGTTTAGCGTTTTAGGTTTAGGTTTCTATCTACGCTTTTAGGGTTTAGTGCTTTGGGTTATTTAGGTTAAGGTTTATGAGGATTTTATAGGTTTAGGGTTTAGGGCTTATGGCTTCATTAGGATTATTTTTGTGTTTATTAGGGTTTAGTAAATACTATTTACGGCATAGAGTTTTTTAATGCTTAGGAATTTTGGTTAAGGGTTTTATATAGGTTTTAGGGTTTTTTAGGTTAAGGTTTTTCAGTGTTTTATAGGTTTAGGGTTTAGGGATTTGGGTATTTTTGTGATTTTTAGGTTTAGGGTTTACAAATTTTTAAGATTTAGGGTTTAGAGCTTAGAGATTTATAGGGTTTTTAAATTATTTTTAGGGTTTATAGGATTTAGGGTTTCTTAAGGTTTAGGGTTTTAGGTTTAGGATTTAGGTTTTAGGTTAGTGTTTAGGGTTTAGGGCTTAGGTTTTTTTAATGTTTAGGGTTTTAGGTTAATGGTCTTATCTAGGGTTTTAATGTTTAGGGCTTTGGGTTTTTTAGGTTAAGGTTTTTAAGGGTTTTATATGTTTAGGGTTTAGGGCTTATGTTTCTTTTTTGTGCTTTTTAGGGTTTAGGTTAGATGATTTAGGGTTGTATAAGGTGTAGAGTTTAGAGTTTTTTAGGTTTAGGGATTTTAGGGTTTTTATGGGTTAAGTATTTCTAAGAGTTTTTTTTATTTTCTTTTATTTTGACAACCTTTGGGAGATTAGGGGGTTAGCAATACCCCCTGGCCTTAGCATAAATAAAAACAACAACAAAATACAAGGAGGGTTTTTAGGGTTTGGGGTTTTTGTGTTTTTTAGGATTAGTGTTTATGGATTTTAAGGATTTAGGGATTTGGACTTAGGGTTTTGTAGGGTTTCTCATGGTTTGTAGGGTTTATTTTTGTGTTTATAGGAGTTAGGATTTCTTAAGGTTTAGTGTTTCTTAGAATTTTAGGTTTAGGATTTAGGGTTTTAGGTTAGGGTTTAGGGTTTTTTGAGGTTTAGGATTTTAGGTTTATGGTTTTGTCTAGGTTTTAAGGATTTAGGCCTTTGGGTTTTTTTTTTTTTTTTTTTTTTTTTTTTTTTTTTTTTTTGGATTAAGGTTTTATAGGTTCAGGGTTTAGGGCTCAAGGTATTTATTGTATTTTTTAAGGTTTAGCATATACGATTTGGGTCTTTTTAGGTTTTAGAGCTTAGAGTTTTATAGGTTTGGGGGTTTTGTGTTTTTTAGGGTTAAGTGTTTCTTAGGGTGTTTCAGGGTTTAGGGTTTAAGGCTTAGGGTTTTTTTTGTGTTTTTTAGGTTTAGGCTTTATGAATTTTTAGGATCATGTGTTTAGAGCATAGGGTGGTTTTGTAGGGGTTTTAAATGGTTTTTAGGTTTTATATTAGGGTTTGTAGAATTTAGGGTTTCTATAGGTTTAAGGTTTAGGGTTTTAGGTTTTAGGATTTTCAGTTATTGGTTTGGGTTTAGAATTTTTTCATGTTTACGAGTTTTTTGGGGTTTTAAGGTCTAAGTGTTTCTTAGGGTTTAGGGTGTAGGGCTTGGTTTTTTTTTTTTTGTGATTTTTAGGTTTGTGGTATAGATATTTAAGATTGAATGTTTAGAGCCTAGTGTTTAGGGCTTCTAAGGGTTTTAAGTATAGGATTTAAGGTTTTACGTTAGGGTTTAGGGTTTAGGGCTTCTGAGGGTTTTAAGTATAGGATTTAAGGTTTTACGTTAGGGTTTAGGGTTTAGGGCTTAGGTTTTTCTAAGGTTTGGTGATTTAGGTTAAGGGTGTTATCTAGGTTGTTAAGGTTTTTAAAGTTAATGTTTTTTAGGGTTTAATAGGTTTAGGGTTTTTTTTTGTTAGGATTTAGCATATACGATATAGGGCTTTATAGGGTTTAGAGCTAAGAATATTTTTAGGTTTAGGGGCATTTGGGATTTTAAAGGTGTTTAAGGGTGAAGTGTTTCTTTTGGTTTTTAGGGTTTAGGGCTTAGAGTCTTTTTTTTATGTTTAGGATTATAGATTTTAAGGATTTAGGGTTTAGAGTGTTGGGTTTGGTAGAGGTTTTAAATGGATTTTATGGTTTATTTGATTTAGGGTATCTTTAGGTCTAGGGCTTAGGGTTTCTTAGGGTTTTAGGTCAGGGTTTACAATTTAGGGCTTAGGGTCTTTTTATGTTAAGGGTTTTATATAGTGTTTTAGGGTTTAGTGCATTAGGTCTTTTAGGTTAAGATTTTTCAGCGTTTTTATAAAGTTTGAGTTAAGGGTTTAAGGTTTTTTTTTTCTATTTTTTCGGGTTAAGTAAATACGATTTTTTGGTTTAGGGCATTTTAGTTCTTTTAGAGTTTTTAAGGGTGAAATGTTTCTTAGTGTTTTTCAAGGTTTAGGGCTTAGGATTCTTTTTTTGTGCTTTTTAGATTTAGGGTTTACAAATCTTTAAGATTTAAGGTTTAGAGTTTAGGGTTTTGTAGGGGTTTTGAACAGTTTTTAGGGTTTATAAGATTTTGGGTTTATAGGATTTAGGGTTTATTAAGGTTTAGGGTTTTAGGCTTAGGATTATTTTTTTTTGTGATTTTTAGCTTTAGGGTTTACGAATCTTTAAGATTTAAGGTTTAGAGCTTAGGCTTTTGTAGGGGTTTTGAATGGATTTTAGGATTTGTTTTAGGGTTTATAAGATTTAGGGTTTCTTAAGGTCTAGGGTTTAGGGTTTCTTAGGGTTTCAGGTTTAGGGTTTAGGGTTTTAGGTTACGGTTTAGGTATTAGGTTTTTTTTTTGAGGTTTAGGGTTTTAGGTTAAGGGTCTTATCTAGGTTTTTAGGATTTAGGGCTTTGGACTTTTTAGGGTTTTATAAGTTTACAGTTTAGGGTTTAAGTCTTTTTTTGTGTTTTTAAAAGTTTAGAATGTACAATTTAGGGCTTTATAGGTTATAGATCTTAGAGATTTTAGGTTTGTGGGTTTTAGGAATTTTAGGGTTGAGGTTAAGTGCTTCTTAGGGTTTATGGTTTACAGCGTAGGTTTTATTGTGTTTTTGGTTATGGATTTTTAGGATTTAGGGTATAGTGCTAAGAGTTTTGTAAAGGTTTAAGGTTTATTTTAGGGTTTATAGCATTTAAGGTTTCTTAAGGTTTAAGGTTTAGAGTTTCTTAGGGTTTTAGGTTTAGAATTTAGGGGCTTTTCAGGTTTTGGGCTTTGGGATTTTTAGGTTAAGGTTTTTTACTTTTTATAGATTTAGGGTTTAGGGCATATGGGTTTTCTAGGGTTTAGCATTTACGATTTAGGGCTTTATGGGGTTTAGAGCTTAGAGTTTTTGAGGTTTAGGAATTTTTTGGTTTTTTAGGGTTTTAACGGTTAAGTGTTTCTTAGGGTTTTTTAAGATTTAGGGTTACAACCTAGGGATTTTATGTGTTTTCAGGTTTAGGGTTTACAGATTTTTAGGATTTAGGGTTTAGAAGTTAGGGTTTTGTAGGAGTTTTAAATGGTTATAGTGTGTATTTTTTGGTTTGTAGGATTTAGGGTTTCTTATGGTTTTAGGTTTAGGATTTAGTGCTTTAGGTTAGGGTTTAGGGTTCAGGGCTTAGGGTTTTTTTCAATTTAGAGTTTTAGTTTATCGGTTTTATGTAGGTTTTTGGGGTTTAGGGCTTTTGGTTGATTAGGTTATGTATTTTTTAGGGTTTTAAAGGTTTAGTGGTTAGGGCTTAGGTTGTTTTTTTTTTTTGTGTTTTTTAGGCTTTAGCATATACAATTTAGGCTTTATATGGTTTAGAGCTTAGGGTCTTTTAGGTTTAGGGGTTTTTGGGTTTTATATGGGTTTTAAGGATTAAGTGTTTTATAGGGTTTATGTTTTTTTTATGTGTTTTTTAGGTTTAAGGTTTACACATTTTGAGGATTTACGGTTTAGGGCTTAGGGTTTTGCGGGGGTTTAAATGCTTTTTAGGGTTTATTGTATTTAGGGTTTCATAAGGTTTAGGGGTTTAGGGTTTCTTACAGTTTTAGGTCTAGGATTTAGGGTTTTAGGTTAGTGTTTAGGGTTTAGGGCTTAGGGTTGTTTAGGGTTTTTAGTGCTTAGGATTTTTTTTTAGGATTTTTTTGTGTTTTTTAAGGTTTACCATATACAATTTTGGGCTTTATAGGGTTTAGGGCTTAGGGTTGTTTTATGTTTTGGAATTCTAGATTAAGGGTTTTATCTATGTTTTTAGGGTTTTATAGGTTAAGGTTTTTCAGGGTTTTTTAGGTTTAGGGTTTAGGTCTTACGGTATTTTTGTGACTTTTCGATTTAGGGTTTATAATTTTTAAATATCTAGGGTTTAGAACTTAGGTTTTGGTAGGTGTTTTAAATGGTTTTCTATTTTAGGGTTTATAGGATTTTGGATTTTAGGTTAGGGTTTAGGGTTTATGTCTTAAGTTTTTTAATGTTTAGGGTTTTAGGTTAATGGTCTTATCAAGTTTTTACGGTTTAGGGATTTTGGTTTTTTAGGTTTAGGTTTTTTTATAGTTTTAAAGGTATAGGGCTTAGGTTTTTTTGTCTTTTGTAGGATTTAGCATATATGATTTAGCGATTAATAGGATTTAGAGCTAAGAGTTTTTTCGGTGTAGGGTTTATTTTGTCTTTTTTATGTTTACGGCTTTTTAGGATTGAAGGTTTAGAGTTCTGGGTTTTTAGGGATTTTAAATGGTTTTTAGTGTGTTTTTTTAGGGTTTAGGATTTCTTAGGGTTTTAGTTTTAGGTTAGGGTTTAGGGTATAGGGCTTAGGGGTTATTTTTTCTATTTTTAGGGTTTCGCATATACGATTTAGGGCATTATTGGGTTAGAGTTTAGAGTTTTTTAGGTTTAGGTGTTTTTGGGCTTTTTAGAGTTATTAATGGTTAACTTTTTCTTAGGGTTTTTTTGGGTTTAGGATTTATTTTTTTTTGTGTATTTTATGTTTAGGGTTTATGAATCTTTAAGATGTAAGGTTTATAGCTTAGGGTTTTGTAGGGGTTTTGAATCGTTTTTAGGTTTTATTTTATGGGGTTTTGCATTTTTTAGGGTTTTTAAGGGTTAAGTGTTTCTTAGAATTTTTTAGGGTTTAGGGTTTAGGGAGGGAATAGGATATTTTTTGTTTTTTTTTAGGTTTAGGGTTTACAAATTTTTAGGATTTAGGGTATATAGGTTATGGGTTTGAAGTGGTTATATATGGGTTTTAGGGTTTATTTTAGGGTTTAGAGGATTTAAAATTTCTTAAGGTTTAGGGTTTAGGGTTTCTTAGGGTGTTAGGTTAAGGATTTAGGGTTTGAGGTTAGGGTTTAAGAATTAGGGCTTAGGGCTTCAGGAAAACGATTTTATCTAGGTTTTTAGGGTTTAGGACTTTTGGGTTTTCAGGTTTAGGGTTAAGGACTTAGGGTTTTTTTTTTTTTTTTTTTTGTATTTTACCATTAGCATATACGATTTAGGGCTTAATAAGGTTTATAGATTAGATTTTTTTTAGTTCTAGGGGTTTTGAGTTTTAATGATTATATGTTTCTTAGGGTTTTTTAGGGTTTAGGGTTAGAGCTTAGGTTTTATATTGTTTTTTAGGTTTAGGGTTGTGGATTTTTAGGATTTAGGGTTTACAACTTAGGGTTTTTTAGGGGTTCTAAATGGGTTTTAGCGTTTATTTTAGGGTTTAGGATATAGGGTTTCCTAAGGTTTAAGGTGTAGGGTTTCTTAGGGTTTTAGGTTTAGAATTTAGGGGTCTTTTAGGTTTTGGGTTTTAGGTAGAAGGTTTTTTCTAGGCTTTAGCTTTAGGGCTTTGGGCTTTTTAGGATTTTAATGATTTAGGGTTTTTTATGCATGTTTTTTAGGGTTTAATATATACGATTTAGGGCTTTATAGGGTTTAGAGCTTTGCGTTTTTTAGGTTTAGGGGTTTTTTGGTTTTAAGGGTTAAGTTTTTCTTAGGGGTTTTTTTAAGATTTAAGGTTACAACCTAGGGTTTGTGTGTTTTTTGAGGTTTAGGGTTTATAGATTTTTAGGATTTAGGGTTTAGAGCTTAGGGTTTTGTAGGGGTTTAAAATGGTTTTAGGGTTTATTTTTGAGTTTGTAGGATTTAGGGTTTCTTATGGTTTTAGGTTTAGGATTTAGGGTTATAGTTTAGGGTTTAGGGTTTTTTATAGTTTAAAGTTTTAGTTTAACGGTTTTATGTAGGCTTTTAGTGTTTAGGGCTTTGGGTTTTTTAGGTTAATCCTTTTTAGGGTTTTATCAGATTAGTGTTTAGGGCTTAGGGTTTTTTTTTTTTTTGCTTTTTAGGATTTAGCATATATGATTTAGGCTTTATATAGTTTGGAGCTTAGAATTTTTTAGATTTAGGGGTTTTTGGGCTTTTTATGTGTTCTAAGGATTAAGTGTTTCATAGTGTTTAGGTATTTTTTTTTTGTCATTTGTAGCTTTAAGGTTTACAGATTTTAAGCATTTTTGGTTTAGAGCTTAGGGTTTTGTTGAGGTTTAAATGGTTTACTTTAGGATTTATTATATTTAGGGTTTCTTAAGGTTTAGGGTTTAGGGTTTCTTAGGGTATTTGGTCTAGGATGTAGGGTTTATGTTATTGTTTAGGGTTTAAGGCTTAGGGTTTGTTTAGGCTTAGGATTTTGGGTTAAAGTTTTTATCTCCGTATTTAGGGTTTAGGTCTTTGGGCTTTTCAAGTTAAGGTTTATTAGGATTTTATTGGTTTAGGGTGTACGGCTTATGGTTTCTTTAGGATTTTATTAGTTTAGGGTTTAGGGCTTATGGTTTCTTTAGGATTTTTTTTTTTGTGTTATGAAGGGTTTAGCATATACGATATAGGGCTTTATAGCATTTAGGGCTTAGGATTTTTTTAGGTTTAGGAATTTAGGTCAAGGGTTTTATCTAGGTTTTTAGTATTCTTTAAGTTAAGGTTTATTGGTTTAGTGTTTAGGGCTTAGGGTATTTTTGTGATTTCTAGGATTAGGGTCTACAAATTTTTAAGATTTATGGTTTTGAGGTTTTGTTGGGGTTTTAAATGGATTTTAGGGTTTATATGATTTAGGGTTTCTTAAGGTTGAGGGTTTAGGATTTAGGGTTTTAGGTTAGGGTTTAGGGTTTAGGGTTTCTTAAGGCTTAAGTGTTTCTTAGGCTTTAGTTTTTTTTGTGCTTTTTAGGTTTAAGGTTTACGGATTTTAAGGTTTTACGATTTAGAGTTTCGGGTTTTGTTGTGGGTTTATTATTTTATGGTTTATTGTATTTAGGGTTTCTTAATATTTAAGGTTTAGGGTTTGTTAGGGTTTAGGTCTAGGATTTAGTGTTTTAGGTTAGTGTTTAGGGTTTAGGGCTTAGATTTTTTTAGGTTTAGGTTTCTATCTACGCTTTTAGGGTTTAGTGCTTTGGGTTATTTAGGTTAAGGTTTATTAGGATTTTATAGGTTTAGGGTTTAGGGCTTATGGCTTCATTAGGATTATTTTTGTGTTTATTAGGGTTTAGCAAATACGATTTAGGGCTTAGAGTTTTTTAAGGTTTAGGAATTTAGGTTAAGGGTTTTATCTAGGTTTTTAGGGTTTTTTAAGTTAAGGTTTTCAGTGTTTTATAGGTTTAGGGTTTAGGGCTTTGGGTATTTTTGTGATTTTTAGGTTTAGGGTTTACAAATTTTTAAGATTTAGGGTTTAGAGCTTTGAGATTTATGGGGTTTTTAAATGATTTTTAGGGTTTATAGGATTTAGGGTTTCTTAAGGTTTAGGGTTTTAGGTTTAGGATTTAGGTTTTAGGTTAGGGTTTAGGGTTTTGGGTTTAGGGCTTAGGTTTTTTAAATGTTTAGGGTGTTAGGTTAATGGTCTTATCTAGGGTTTTAATGTTTAGGGCTTTGGGTTTTTAAGGTTAAGGTTTTTAAGGGTTTTATAGGTTTAGGGTTTAGGGCTTATGTTTCTTTTTTGTGCTTTTTAGGGTTTAGGTTAGATGATTTAGGGCTATATAAGGTTAGAGTTTAGAGTTTTTTAGGTTTGGGGATTTTAGGATTTTTATGGGTTAAGTATTTCTAAGAGTTTTTTTTATTTCTTTTTATTTTGACAATCTTTGGGGGATTAGAGGGTTAGCAACACCCCCTGGCTTTAGCATAAATTAAAAAAACAACAAAATACTAGTAGGGTTTTTAGGGTTTAGGGCTTGGGGTTGTCGTGTTTTTTAGGTTTAGTGTTTACAGATTGTAAGGATTTAGGGATTTGGACTTAGGGTTTTGTAGGGTTTCACATGGTTTTTACAGTTTATTTTTGTGTTTATAGGAGTTAGGATTTCTTAAGGTTTAGGGTTTCTTAGAAATTTAGGTTTAGGATTTAGGGTTTTAGGTTAGGGTTTAGGGTTTTTTGAGGTTTAGGATTTTAGGTTTAGGGTTTTGTCTAGATTTTAAGGCTTTAGGCCTTTGGGTTTTTTTTTTTTTTTTGGATTAAGGCTTTTTAAGGTTTTATAGGTTCAGGGTTTAGGGGTCAAGGTATTTTTTGTATTTTTTAGGGTTTAGCAATACGATTTGGGTCTTTTTAGGTTTTAGAGCTTAGAGTTTTATAGGTTTGGGGGTTTTGCGTTTTTTAGGGTTAAGTGTTTCTTAGGGTGTTTTAGGGTTTAGGTTTTAAGGCTTAGGGTTTTTTTTTTTGTGTTTTTTATGTTTAGGCTTTATGAATTTTTAGGATTATGTGTTTAGAGCATCGGGTTTTGTAGGGGTTTTTTATGGTTTTTAGGGTTTATATTTGTAGAATTTAGGGTTTCTATAAGTTTGTGGTTTAGGGTTTTAGGTTTTAGGATTTTCGGTTATTGGTTTGGGTTGAGAGTTTTTTCATGTTTACGAGTTTTTGGGGTTTTAAGGTCTAAGTATTTCTTAGGGTTTAGGGTGTAGGGCTTGTTTTTATTATTTTTTTTGTGTTTTTTAGGTTTGTGGTATAGATATTTAAGATTGAAGGTTTAGAGCTTAGTGTTTAGGGCTTCTAAGGGTTTTAAGTATAGGATTTAAGGTTTTACATTAGGGTTTAGGGCTTAGGTTTTTCTAAGGTTTGGGGATTTAGGTTAAGGGTGTTATCTAGGTTGTTAAGGTTTTTAAAGTTAATGTTTTTTTGGGTTTAATAGGTTTAGGGTTTATGGCTTAGGGTTTTTTTTTTGTTGTTAGGATTTAGCATATACGATATAGGGCTTTATAGGGTTTAGAGCTAAGAATATTTTTAGGTTTAGAGGCATTTGGGATTTTAAAGGTGTTTAAGGGTGAAGTGTTTCTTTTGGTTTTTAGGGTTTAGGGCTTAGAGTCTTTTTTTTTTTTTTTTTTATGTTTAGGGTTATAGATTTTTAGGATTTAGGGTTTAGAGTGTTGGGTTTGGTAGTGGTTTTAAATGGATTTTATGGTTTATTTGATTTAGGGTATCTTTAGGTCTAGGGCTTAGGGTTTCTTAGGGTTTTAGGTTAGGGTTTACAATTTAGGTCTGAGGGTCTTTTTACGTTAAGGGTTTTATATAGCGTTTTAGGGTTTAGTGCATTGGGTCTTTTAGGTTAAGATTTTTCAGCGTTTTTATAAGTTTTGAGTTAGGGGTTTAAGGGTTTTTTTTTTTTTTTTTTTTTTTTGGGGGTTAAGAAAATACGATTTAGGGCTTTATAGGGTTTAGAGTATAGAGTTTTTTTAGTTTTAGGGGTTTTGGGGTTTTTATGGTTTATAAGGGTTAAGTCTTTCTTAGGGTTTTTGAGGGTTTAGGGCTTAGTGTGTTTTTTTGTGTTTATTAGGTTTAGGATTTATGGATTTAGGGTTTAGAGCTTAGGGTTTGGTAGGGGTGTTTAATGGTTTTTAGGGTTTATTGGATTTAGGGTTTATTAAGGTTTAGGGTTTCTTAGGGTTTTTGGTTTAGGATTCAGGGTTTAGGGCTTAGGTTTTCTTAGGTTTAGGATTCAGGGTTTAGGGCTTAGGTTTTTTTAGGTTTAGTGTTTTAGGTTAAGGATTTATCTAGGTTTTTAGGATTTAGGACTTTGAGTTTTTTAGGTTAAGGTTTTATAAGGATTTATAGGTCTAGGGTTTAGGGCTTAGTTTTTTTTTTTTTTTACTGTATTTTTAGGGTCTAGCATATATGATTTAGGGCTTAATAGGGTTAAGAGCTTAGAGTTTTTTTGGTTTAGGTATTTTGGGTGGTTTTATGGGTTTTAAGGCTTAAGTGTTTCTTAGGGTTTAGTGTTTTTTTTTTGTGTTTTTTAGGTTAAGGGTTTATGGATTTTTAGGATTTAGGGTTTAGAGCTAAGGGTTTTGTAGGGGTTTTAAATGGTTTATAGGGTTATTTTATGGTTTATAGGATTTAGGGTTTCTCAGGGTTTTAGGTTTAGGATTTAGGGTTTTAGGTTAGGGTTTAGGGCTTAAGTTTTTTTTAAAAGGTGTAGGGTTACAGAATTTTAGGATTTAGGATTTTGAGTGTAGGGTTTGGTAGGGGTTTTAAATGGATTTTAGGGTTTATTTTAGGGTTTATATGATTCAGGGTTTCTTTAGGTCTAGGGCTTAGGGTTTCTTAGGGTTTTAGGTTAGGATTTAGGGTTTTAGGTCAGGGTTCATAGGTTAGGGCTTAAGGTCTTTTTACGTAAAGGGTTTTAGGGTTTAGTGCTTTGGATTTTTTCGGTTATGATGTTTTAATTTTTTTGTTTTTTTTATGTTTTGAGTTAACGGTTTAAGGTTTTTTTAATGTTTTTTCGGGTTAAGCAATTACGATTTTGGGCTTTATAGGGTACGAGTTTAGAGTTTTTTTTTTAGGTTTAGGGGTTTTTAGGGTTTTTATGGTTTAAGACTTTCTTAGTGTTTGTTTTTGTGTTTTTTTGTTTTAGGATTTACAGATTTTTAGGATTTAGGGTGTAGAGCTTAGAGTTTTGTAGGGGTCTTTAATGGTTTTTAGGGTTTATTTTAGGGTTTATTGGATTTAGGGTTTCTTAAGGTTTAGGGTTTAGTGTTTCTTAGGGTTTTAGGTTTAAGATTCAGGGTTTTGGGTCTGGGATTAGGGTTTAGGGCTTAGGGCTTTTTAAGTTTAGTGTTTTAGTTTAAGGGATTTAGCTAGGTTTTTAGGGTTTAGAGCTTAGGGTTTTGCACGGGTTTTAAATGGGTTTTATGGTTTATTTTGAGTTTGTAGGATTTTTTTCAGGGTTTTTAGGGTTTAAGGTTTGGGATTTAGGGTTTTGGGTTAGGGTTTAAGGAATAGAGCTTATGGATTTTTTTAGTTTTAGGTTCTTAGGTTATGGGTATTATCTTGGGTTTTAGGGATTAGGGCTTTGGGGTTTTTAGGTTAAGGTTTTTTTAGGGTTTTATAGGTTTTAAGTTTAGGGCTTAGGTCCTTCTTTGTGTTTTTTAGGGTTTAGCATATATGATTTTGGGCTTGATAGTGTTTAGAGCTTAGAGTTTTTTAGATTTAGAGGTTTTTGGGATTTTTAAGGTTTTTTTATTTTGGGTTTAGGGCTTAGGGTTTTTTGTGTTTTTAGGCTTAGTGTTTATGGATTTTTAGGATTTACGGTTTTGAGCTTAGAGTTTTGTCGGGGTTTATATAATTTTTACGGTTTATTTTTGGGATTATAGGATTTATGGTTTCTTGAGGTTTAGGGATTAGGGTTTTAGGTTTTAGGGCTTAGGCTTTTTTTAGGTTTAGGATTTTAGGTTAAGGGTTTTATCTAGCTTTTTAGGGTTTAGGGCTTTGGGATTTTTAGGTTAAAGTTTTTTAGGATTTTATAGGTTTAGGGTTTAGGGCTTAGGGGTTTTTTGTGTTTTTTTGAGGGTTTAGCATATAGTATTTAGGGCTTTATAGGGTTTAGAACTTAGAGTTTTTTAGGTTTAGGGGTTTTTGGGTTTTTTACGATTTTAAGGGTTAAGTGTTTCTTAGGGTTTTATAAGGTTTAGGGTTTTTTTTTTGTGTGTCTTTTAGGTTTTGGGTTTACGAACATTAATGATTTGTGGTGAAGATATTAGGGTTTTGTAAGGGTTTTAAATGGTTTTTAGTGTTTATTTTAGGGTTTGTAGGACTTAGGGTTTCTTAAGGTTTAGGGTTAAGAGTTTCTTAGGGTTTTAGGTTTAAGATGTAGAGTTTTAGGTTAGGGTTTAGGATTTAGGGCTAGGGATTTTTTTAGATTTAGGGTTTTTGGTTATGGGTTTATCTAGTTATTAGAGTTTAGGGATTAGGGTTTTTTAGGTTAAGGTTTGTATGGTTTTAGGGTTTAGGCCTTAGGTTTTTTTATTGTGTTTTAGGGTTAAACATATAAGATTTAGGGTTTCATAGGGTTTAGAACTTGGAGTTTTTTTGGGGGTTTTGGGGCCTTTTTGTGTTTTGTAGGGTTTTTAAGGTTAAAGTGTTTCTTAGGACTTTTTAGGGTTTAGGGTTGAGCATTTTTTTGTGTTTATTAGGTTTAGGGTTCAGGGAATTTTAGGATTTAGGGTTAAGAGCTTAGGGCTTTGTACGAGTTTTAAATGGTTTTAGGGTTTATTTTAAGGTTTATAGGATTTAGGGTTTCTTAGGGTTTTAGCATAGACGATTTAGGGCTTTATATGTTTTAGAGCTTAGAGGTTTTAGGTTTAGGGGTTTTTGGGGTTTTAAGGGTTAAGGGTTTCTTAGGGTTTAGGATTTAAGGCTTAGATTTTTTGTATTTTTTTTGGTTTAGGGTTTACAGATTTTTAGGATTTAAGGTTTAGAGCTTAGGGTTTTGTAGGGGGTTTAAATGGTTTTTAGGATTTTTTTAAGGGATTATAGGATGTGGGGTTTGTAAAGGTTTATGGTTTAGGAGTTCTTAGGGTTTTAATATTTACAGTTTTAGGTTAGGGTTTATGGTTTAGGGCTTAGGGTATTTTTAGGTTTAGGGATTTAGGATATGGGTTTTATCTAGGTTTTTAGAATTTCTTAAGTTAGGCTTTTTCAGGTTTTATAGATTTAGGACTTTATAGGGTTTAGAGCTTATACTATTTTAGGTTTAGGGTTTTTTTGGGTTCTTTTAGGGTTTTTATGGTTCTTAGGGTTTTAAAAGGTCTAGGGTTTATGGCTTAGGGTTTTTCGTAGTTTTTTGGTTTAGGGTTACATATTTTTTGGATTTAAGGTTTAGAGATTAGGGTTTTGCAGGGGTTTTAAATGAGTTTTAGGGTTTCTTATGTTTTAAGGTTTAGTGTTTCTTAGGGTTTTAAGTTGAGGGTTTTAGGTTAAGGGTTTTATGTAGGGTTTTAGGTTTAGGGCTTTGGGTTTTTTGCATTAAGATTTTTTTAGGGTTTAGGGCTTAGGGTTTTTGTGTGTTTTTTAGGGTTTAACATATAGAATTTAAGGCTTTATAGGGTTTAGAGCTTAGAGTCTATTTGGTTTAGGGGTTTTTTTGATTTTTAAGGCTTTTAAGGGTTAAGTATCTCTTAGGATTTTTTAGGGTTTAGGGTTTAGTGTTTACGATTCTTTTTATGTTCTATAGGTATAGGGTTTACCTATTTTTAGGATTTAGGGTTTAGTGTTTACGGTTCTTTTTATGTTCTATAGGTATAGGGTTTACCTATTTTTAGGATTTAGGGTTTAGAGCTTAGGGTTTTGTGGGTTTTTAGGGTTTATTTTAGAGTTTATAATGTTTAATATTTATTAAGGTTTAGGGCTTAGGGTTTCTTAGGGTTGTAGGTTTCAGACGTATGGCTTTAGGTTAGGGTTTAGGGCTTACAGTTATTTTAGGTTTGTGATTTTAGGTTAAGGGTTTTATCTGGGTTTTTAGGGTTTAGGGCTTTGTGTTTTTTAGAGTAAGGTTTTTTAGAGTTTTATAGGTTTAAGGTTAGGGCTTTGGGTTTTTTTTTGCGTTTTTCAATGTTTAAAATATAAGATATATAGTTTAGAGCTTTGAGTGTTTTAGGTTTAGGGGTTTTTGTGTTTATTAGGGTTTTAAAGGGTTAACTATTTCTTAGGGTTTTTTAGGGTTTATGGTTTAGGGCTTAGGTTTTTTTAAGGTTTAGAGTTTTTAGGCCTTTAAAATGGTTTTTAGGGTTTATTTTAGGTTTATTGTATATTGAGTTTCTTAAAGTTTAGGGTTTCGTAGGGTTTTAGGTTAAGGATTTACGGTTTTAGGTTAGGGTTTAGGTTTTAGGGCTTAGGGTTTTTTTAGGTTTAGGGTTTTAGATTAAGGGTTATATCTATGTTTTTATGGTTTAGGGCTTTGGGTTTTTTAGGTTAAGGGTTTTTAGAATTTTATTGGTATAGGGTTTAGTGCTTAGGATTTTTTTTTTTTTGTGTTTTTTAGGGTTTAGCATATATGATTTAGGGCTTTATAGGGTTTAGAGATTAGTGTTTTTTTAAGGTTTAGGGGTTTTTGGATTCTTTAGGGTTTTTGAGGGTTTAGTGTTTCTTAGGATTTTTTAAGGTTTAAGGTTTAGGGTTTAGGCTTTTTTGGTGATTTTTAGGTATAGGGTTTACATAATTTTAGGATTTAGGATTTAGAGCTTAGGGTTTTTTCGGGTATTTAAATGGTTTTAAGGTTTATTTTGGTGTTTATAAGATTTAGTGTTTCTTAATGTTTAGGGTTTATGGTTTCTTAGTGTTTTAGGTTTGCGATTTAGGGTTTTAGGTTAGGGTTTACGGTTTAGGTTTAGCGATTTTTTATGTTTAGGGTTTTTGGTTAAGGGTTTTATATAGGTATTTAAGGTTTAGGGCTTTGGGGTTTTTAGGTTAAGTTTGGTTTAGGGTATTATAGGTTTAGAGTTTAGGCCTTAGGGTCTTTTTGTGTTTCTTAGGGTTTAACATATACGATTTAGGACTTTATAGGGTTTGGAACTTGGAGTTTATTAGGTTTAGTTTGTTTTTGGTTTTTTAGGGTGTGTAGGGGTTAAGTGTTTCTTAGGGTTTACTGGATTTACAACTTAGGGTTTTTTTGTGTTTTTTAGTTTTAGGGTTTACATATTTTTAAGATTTAGGATTTGCATCTTAGGATTTTGTAGGGGTTTTAAATGGATTATAGGGTTCCTTTTAGGTTTTATAGGAACGTTTACGGTTTAGGGTTTCCTAGGGTTTTATGTTTTGGATAAAGGTTTGGGTTTTTTAGGGTTTTATAGGTTTAGGGTGTAGGGGTTTTCTTGGATTTTTAAGGGTTTAGCATGTATGATTTAGGGCTTAATAGGGTTTAGAGCTTAGAGTGTTTTTAGGTTTAGGGGTTTTTAGGGTTTTTAGAATGTGTATAGAGGTTAAGTGTTTCTTAGGGTTTTTAGAGTTTAGGGCTTAGGTTTTTTTGTGTGTGTGTGTTTTTTAGGTTTAGGTTTATGAATTTTTAGGATTTAGTGTTTAGAGCTTAGGATTTTGTAGGGCTTTTAAATGGAATTAAGGGTTTATTTTTAGGATTTATAGGATTCAGGGTTCTCAAGGTTTAGTGTTTAGTGTTTCTTAGGGTTTTCGGGTTTAGGGCTTAGGATATTTTTTGTGTTTTATAGGTTTAGGGTTTACGAATCTTTAATATTTAAGGTTTAAAGCTTAGGGTCTTGTAGGGGTTTTGAATGGTTTTTAGGGTTTATTTTAGGGTTTATAGGATCTAGGGTTTCTTAAGGTTTATGGTTTAGGGTTGCGGGCTTGGGATTTTTTTGTGTTTTTTAGGTTTAGGGTTTTCGAATCTTTAAGATTGAAGGTTTAGAGCTTAGGGATTTTAGGGGTTTTGAATGGCTTTAAGGTTTTATAGAGTTTAGGGTTTAGAGTTTCTTAGGGTTTCAGGTTTAGGATTTAGGGTTTTAAGTTAGGGTTTAAGGTTTTGGTATTAGTTTCTTTTTTAGGTTTAGGGTTTTAGGTTAAGGGTCTTATCTAGGTTTTTAGGGTTTAGGTCTTTAGGTTTTTAATGTTAATGTTTTTTAGGGTTTTATAGGTTTAGAGTTTGGGATTTTGGGTTTCTTTGAATTTTTAAAGGTTAAGAATATACAATTTAGGGCTTTATAAGGTTTAGATCTTCGAGATTTTAGGTTTGTGGGTTTACGGTTTTTAGGGTTGACCGTTAAGTGTTTCTTAGGGTTTTTTAGGTGTAGGGTTTGTGGACTAGGTTTTTTTGTGTTTTTTAGGTTTAGTATTGCGGATTTTTCGTATTTAGGGTTTAGAGCTAAGGGTTTTGTAGGGATTTTTGGGTTTATTTTAGGATTTATAGGATTTAGGTTTCTTAAGGTTTAAGGTTTCTTAGGGTTTTAGGTTTAGAATTTTGGGGGTTTTTAGGTTTTTGATTTTAGGTGCAATGTTTTTTCAAGGGTTTTAGGTTTAGGGCTTTGGGTTTTTTAGGTTAATGATTTTTAGGATTTTATATATTTAGGGTTTAGGGCTTAAGGTTTTTTGTGTATGTTTTTTAGGGTTTAGCATATAATATTTAGGGCATTATAGGGTTTAGAGCTTAGAGTTTTTTAAGTTTAGGGGTTTTTGGGTTTTTTAGGGTTTTATGGATTAAGAGTTTGTTAGGGTTTTTTAAGATTTAGGGTTACTGTCTAGGGTTTTTGTGTGTTTTCAGGTTTAGGGTTAATAGATTTTTAGTATTTAGGGTTTAGAGGTTAGGGTTTGGTAGGGGTTTTAAATGGTTTTAGGGTATATTTTTGGGTTTGTAGGATTTAGGGTTTCTTATGGTTTTAGGTTTAGGATTTAGGGTTTTAGGTTAGGATTTAGGGTTTTGGGCTTAGGGTGTTTTTCAATTTAGAGCTTTAGATTAATGGTTTTCTGTAGGTTTTTAGGGTTTAGGGCTTTGGGTTTTTTAGGTTAAGTGTTTTTATGGTTTTACAGGTTTAGTATTTAGGGCTTAGGGTTTTTTTTTTCCTTTTTTGTGTTATTTGTGCTTTAGCATATGTGATTTAGGCTTTATATGGTTTAGAGCTTAGAGTTTTTTAGGTTTAGGGGTTTTTATTGGTTTTAAGGATTAAGTGTTTCTTAGGGTTTAGTTTTTTTTTTTTTTTTTTTTTTGAATTTTTTAGGTTTAAGATGGGTTTTGTTTGGGTTTAAATGATTTTTAGAGTTTATTGTACTTAGGTTTCTTAAGGATTAGGGTTTCTTATGGTTTTAGGTCTAGGATTTAGGGTTTTAGGTTAGTGTTTAGGGTTTAGGGCTTAAGAATTCTTTAGGTTTAGGATTTTGGGTTAAGGTTTTTATCTACGTTTTTAGGGTTTAGCGCTTTGGGTTTTTTAGGTTAAGTTTTATTAGGATTTGATAGGTTTATCGTTTGGGGCTTAGGGTTTTTTAAGGATTTTTTTTTTGTGTTTTTTATGGTTTAGAAAATACAATTTAGGGCTTTATAGGGGTTTAGGGCTTAGGGTTGTTTTATGTTTAGGAATTTAAATTAAGGATTATATCTAGGTTTTGAGGGTCTTTTAACTTGAGGTTTTTCAGGGTTTTTGTAGGTTTAGGTTTTAGGGCTTAGGGTATTTTTGTGGTTTTTAGGTTTATGGGTTTACAAGTTTTTAAGATTTAGGGTTTAGAGCTTAGGGTTTGGTATGTGTTTCAAATGCTTTTTAGGGATTATTTTAGAGTTTATAGGATTTAGGTTTTCTTTAGGTTTAGGGTTTTAGGTTTAGGATTTAGGGTTTTAGGTTAGGGTTAAGGGTTTAGGGCTTTGGTGTTTTTAAATTTAGGGTTTTAGGTTATTGGTCTAATCTAGGTTTTTAGGGTTTAGGGATTTGGGTTTTTTAGGTTTAGGTTTTTTAGGGTTTTAAAGGTTTAGGGTTTAGGGTTTAGGGCTTAGGGTTTTTTTGTGTTTTGTAGGATTTAGCATATATGATTTAGGGCTTAGTAGAGTTTTTTAGAGCTTAGAGTATTTTAGGTTTAAAGTTTTTTTGGACTTTTAAGGGTTAAGTGTTTCTTAGGGTTTGGGGTGTAAGGCTTAGGGTGTTTTGTCTTTTTTAGGTTTATGGTTTACAGATACTTAGGATTTAAGGTTTAGAGCTTTCGATTTTGTTGGAATTGTTAAATGGTTTTTAGGGTATACCAAGTTTTCTTAAAGTTTAGGGTTTCTTAGGGTTTTAGGTTTAGGATTTAGGGTTTTAGGTAGGGTCTAGTGTATAGGGAATTGGGTTCTTTTGTGTTTTTAGGGTTTAGCATATATGATTTAGGGCTTTGTAAGGTTAGAGCTTAGAGTTTTTATTGTTTAGGAGTTTTTGGGTTTTTTTAGAGTTTTTAAGGGTTAACATTTTCTTAGGGCTTTTTAGGGTTTAGGGCTTAGGATTTTTTTTTTTTTTGTGTTTTTTAGGTTTAGGATTTTTGAATCATTAGGATTTGAGGGTTAAAACTTAGGGTCCTTTTTTGGGATGAGGAATGGTTTTTAAGGTTTATTTTAGGGTTAATAGGATTTTAGGTTTCTAAACATTTAGGGTTTAGGGTTTCTTAGGGTTTTTAGGGTTTAGGGTTTATTGGTGAGGATTTTTTTGTGTTTTTTAGATTTTGGGTTTACGAATCTTTAAGATGGTTAAGAGCTTAGGGTTTTGTAGAGGTTTTGCATGGTTTTTAGGGTTTATTTTACGGTTTATAGGATTTAGGATTTCTTAAGGTTTAGGATTATGGGTTTCTTAGGGTTTTAGGTTTAGGATTTTGGGTTTTAGGTATTAGGTTTTTTTTTAGGTCTGGGGTTTTAGGTTAAGGGTCTTATCTTCAGTTTTAGGGTTTAGGGCCTTGGGTTTTTTAGGTTAAGGTATTTTAGGATTTTATAGGTTTAGAGTTTAGGGCTTAGGTTTTTTTTTTTTTTTTTTTTTTTGTGTGTGTTTTCAAAGATTTAGAATATACAATTTAGGGATCTATAGAGTTTAGAGCTTGCAGATTTGTTTGGGGGTATTAGGGTTTTTAATGGTGAAGTGTTTCTTAGTGTTTTTTAGGGTTTAAGGTTTATGGCATACGTTTTTTTTTTGTTTTGTTTTTTGTTCTTTAGGATTAGGGTTATGGATTTTTAGGATTTAGGGTTTAGAGCTAAGGTTTTTAGGGGTTTTAAATGGGTTTTAAGGTTTATTTTAGGTTTTATAGGATTTATACTTTCTTAACTATTAAGGTTAAGGTTTTCTTAGGGTTTTAAGTTTAGAAATTAGTGGCTTTTTAGGTTTTGGGGTTTTAGGTACAACGTTTTTTCTAGGGTTTAGGTTTAGGGATTTGGTTATTTTAGGTTAATGATTTTTTAGGATTTTAAAGCTTTAGGGTTTAGGGCTTAGCATTTTTTGTGTATGTTTTTTAGGGTTTAATATATACGATTTAGGGCTTTATAGGGTTTAGAACTTAGAGTTTTTTAGGTTTAGGGGTTTTTGGGTTTTTTAGTGTTTTAAGGGTTCAGTGTTTCTTAGGTTTTTTTTAATATTTAGGGTTACAACCTAGGGTTTTTGTGTGATTTTAGATCAAGGATTTATAGATTTTTAGGGTTTAGAGCGTAGGGTTTTGTAGGGGTTTTGAATGGTTTTATGGTTTATTTCTGGGTTTGTAGGATTTAGGGTTTCTTATGTTTTTAGGTTTAGGATTTAGGGTTTTATGTTAAGGTTTAGGGTTTAGGGCTTAGGTTTTTTTTTCAATTTAGAGTTTTAATTTAATGGTTTTATGTAGGTTTTTTGGGTTTAGGGCTTTTATAGGATTAGTGTTTAGGGCTTAGGGTTATTTTATTTATTTATTTATTTTTGTGTTTTTAAGGCTTTAGCATATACTATTTAGGCTTTATATGGTTTAGATCTTAGAGTTTTTTAGATTTAGGGATTTTTATGGGTTTTAAGGATTAAGTGTTTCTTGCGGTTTAGGTTTTTTTTTTTGTGTTTTTAGGTTTAAGGTTTACGGATTTTAAGGATTTACGGTTTAGATCTTAGGGTTTTGTTGGGTTTAAATGGCCTTTAGTGTTTATTGTATTTAAAGTTTTTTTTAAGATGTAGGGTTTCTTAGGGTTTTAGCTCTTGGATTTAGGGTTTTAGGTTAGTGTTTAGGGTTTTGAGTTAAAGTTTTTCTCTTTGTTTTTAGGGTTTAGCGCTTTGGGTTTCTTAGGTTAAGGTTTATTAGTTTCTTTAGGATTTTTTTGGGTTTTTAGGGTTTAGCATATATGATTTAGGGCTTTATAGGGTTTAGGGTTAGGGTTTTTTTAGGTTAAGGGTTTTATCTAGGTTTTTATGGTCTTTTAAGTTAAGGTTTTTCAGGGTTTTATAGGTTTAGGATTTAGGGCTTAAGGTATTTTTGTGATTTTTAGTTTTAGGGTTTAAAAAATTTTAATATTTAGGGTTTTGTAGGGGTTTTAAATGGTTTTTAGGGTTTATAGGATTTAGGATTTCTTAAGGTTTATGGTTTAGGATTTAGGGTTAGTTTAGGATTTAGGGCTTAGGTTTTTTTAATGTTTAGGGTTTTAGGTTAATGGTCTTATCCAGGTTCTTAGGGTTTAGTGCTTTGGAGGTTTAGGTTTTTTAGGGTTTTAAAGATTTAGGGTTAGGGCTTAGGGTTTTTTGTGATTTGTAGGGTTTAGCTTATATGATTTAGGGCTTAATAGGGTTTCGAGCTTAGAGTTTTTTAGGTTTAGGTTTTTCTTTTTGGTGGGTTTTGAAGGGTTAAGTGTTTCTTAGGGTTTGGGGTTTAGGGCTTAGGGTTTTTTTTTTGTCTTTTTTATGCTTAGGGTATACGGATTTATAGGATTTTAAGGTTTAGAGCTTTGGGTTTTGTAGGGATTTTAAATGGTTTTTAGGGTGTTTTTAGGTTTTATAAGATTTAGGGTTTTTTAAGGTTTAGGGTTTAGTGTTTTGTAGGCTTTTAGGCTTAGGATTTTGGGTTTTAGGTTATGGTTTAAGGTTTAGGGCTTAGGTGTTTTTTGTGTTTTGTGGGATTAGAATATACGATTTAGGGCTTTATAGGGTTAGAGCTTAGAGTTTTTTTTTTATTTAGGGGTTTTTAGGTATTTTAGAGTTTTTAAGGGTTAATTTTATCTTAGGGTTTTTTAGGGTATAGGGTTTAGGCCTTTTGATTTATTTTTTTTGTGTTTTTTAGGTTTAGGGTTTATGAATCTTTAAGATTTAAGGTTTATAGCTTAGGGTTTTGTAGGGGTTTTGAATGGTTTTAGGGTTTATTTTAGGGTTTATAGGATTTAGGATTTCTTAAGGATTAGGGTTTAAGGTTTCTTAGGGTTTTTAGGGTTTAGGACTTAGGATTATTTTTGGTGTTTTTTGAGTTTAGGGTTTACTAATCTTTAAGATTTAAGGTTTAGAGCTTAGGGTTTTTGTAGGGGTTTTGAATGGTTTTTATGGTTTATAAGATATATGGTTTCTTAAGGTTTAAGGTTAAGGGTTTCTTAGGGTTTTAGGTTTAGGATTTATGATTTTAGGTTAGGGTTTAGGGTTTAGGGTTTCTTAGGGTTTTAGGTTTGGGATTTAGGTATTAGGTTTTTTTTCAGCTTTAGGGATTTAGGTTAAGGGTCTTATCTTGGTTTTTAGGGTTTAGGGCCTTTGGTCTTTTAGGTTAAGGTTTTTTAGGGTTTTATAGGTTTAGAGTTTTGGGCTTAGGTTTTTTTTTTGTGTGTTTTCAAATTATTAGAATATACAATTTATGGCTCTATAGGGTTTAGAGCTTAGAGTCTTCAAGTTTGCACGTTTTAGGGTTTTAGGGTTTTTAAGGGTTGAGTGTTTCTTATGATTTTTTAGGGTTTAAGGTTTTTGGCTTAGGTTTTTTTTTGTGTTTTTTAGGTTAAGGGATACACATTTTTAGGATTTAGGGTTTAGAGCTTAAAGTTTTAAATGGGTTTTATGGCTTATTTTAGGATTTATAGTATTTAGAGTTTTTAAACTTTTAAGGTTAAGGGTTTCTTAGGGTTTTAGGTTTAGAATTTAGGGTTTTTTTAGGTTTTGGGTTTTAGGTACAACATTTTTTCTAGGGTTTAGGTTCAGGGCTTTGGATTTTTCAGGTTAAGGATTTTTTAGGATTTTAAAGCTTTAGGGTTTAGGGCTTATGGTTTTTTGTGTATTTTTTTAGGGTTGAATATATATGATTTAGGGCTTTATAGGGTTTAGAACTTAGAGTTTTTTAGGTTTATGGGTTTTTTAGGGTTTTAAGGGTTCAGTATTTCTTAGGCGTTTTTTTTTTTAAGATTAGGGTTACAACATAGGGTTTTTGTGTGTTTATAGGTTTAGGGTTTACAGATTTTTAGGATTAGGGTTTATTTTTGGGTTTGTAGGATTTAGGGTTTCTTATGGTTTTACGTTTAGGATTTAGGGTTTTATGTTATGGTTTAGGGTTTAGGGCTTAGGGTTTTTTTTAATTTAGAGTTTTAATTTAACGGTTTTATGTAGGTTTTTAGGGTTTAGAGCTTTGGGTTTTTTCGGTTAAGTTTTTTTAGGGTTTTATAGGATTAGTGTGTAGGGGTTAGGGTTTTTTTTTGTGTTTTTTAGGCTTTAGCATATACGATTTAGGCTTTATATGGTTTAGAGCTTAGAGTTTTTTAGGTGTATGTGTTTTTTGGTATTTATGGGTTTAAAGGAATAAGTGTTTCTTAGGCTTTAGTTTTTTTGTGTGTTTTAGGTGTTGTTGTGGGTTTAAATGGGTTTTATGGTTTATTGTGTTTAGGGTTTCTTAAGGTTTAAGGTTTAGGGTTTCTTAGGATTTAAAGTCTAGGTTTTAGGGTTTTAGGTTAGTGTTTATGGTTTAGGGCTTAGGGTTTGTTTAGGCTTAGCATTTTAGGTTTAGGTTTTTATCTATGTGTTTAGGGTTTAGGGCTTTGGGTTATTTAGGTTAAGGTTTATTAGGATTTTATAGGTTTAGGGTTTAGGGCTTATGGTTTCTTTAGGATTATTTTGGTGTTTATTAGGGTTCAACATATACGATTTAGGGCTCTATAGGGTTTATGGCTTAGGGATTTTTAAGGTTTAGGAATTTAAGTTAAGGGTTTTATCTAGGTTTATAGGGCTTTTTAAGTTAAGTTTTTTCAAAGTTTTATAGGTTTAGGGTTTAGGACTTAAGGTATTTTTGTGATTTTTAGTTTAGGGTTTACAAATTTTTAAGATTTAGGGTTTAGTCTTATATTTTTGTAGGGGTTTAAAATGGTTTTTCGGGTTTATAGGATTTAGGGTTTCTTAAGGTGTAGTGTTTTAGGTTTAGGATTTAGGGTTTTAGGTTAGGGTTTAGGGCTTAGGGCTTAGGTTTTTTTAATGTTTAGGGTTTAAGGTTAATTGTCTTGTCTAGGTTTTTAATGTTTAGGGCTATGGGTTTTTTTGGTTAAGGTTTTTAAGGGTTTTAGAGGTTTAGGGTTTAGGGCATGTGTTTCTTTTTTGTGTTTTTTAGGGTTTAGGTTAGATGATTTAGGGCTATATAAGGTTTAGGGTTTATAGTTTTTTAGGTTTAGGGATTTTAGGGTTTTTATGGGTTAAGTGTTTCTAAGGGTTCTTTTATTTCTTTTTGTTTTAACGACTCTTGGAGGGTCAGGGGCTTAGCAACACCCCCAAGCCTTAGCATAAATAAAAGCAACAACAAAATACAAGGAGGGTGTTTTAGGGTTCAGGGCTTAGGATTTTTTCTATTTTTTAGGTTTAGTGTTTATGGATTTTAAGCATTTAGGGGTCTTAGGGTTTTGTAGGGTTTCACATGGTTTTTAGGGTTTATTTTAGTGTTTATAGGATTTAGGGTTTATTAAGGTTTAGGGTTTCTTAGAATTTTAGGTTTAGGATTTAGGGTTTTAGGTTAGGGTTTAGGGTTTAGGGTTTTTTGAGGTTTAGGATTTTAGGTTAAGGGTTTTTATCTAAGTTTTAAGAGTTTAGGGCTTTATTTTTTTTTTTTTTGTATCTAGGTTTTTTAGGGTTTTATAGATTTAGGGTTTAGGACTTAGGGTATTTTTTGTATTTTTTAGGGTTTAACATATACGATTTGGGTCTTTATAGGTTTTAGAGCTTAGAGTTTTATAGGTTTAGGGGTTAGGTTTTTTTTTGTGTTCTTTAGGCTTAGGGTTTATGAATTTTTAGGATTAATGGTTTGGATCTTAGGATTTTGTAGGGGTTTTAAATGTTTTTTAGGGTTTATTTTAGAGTTTATAGGATATAGGGTTTCTTAAGGTTTATGGTTTAGGGTTTTTGGTTTAGGATTTTTGGTTATAGGTTAGGGTTTATGGTGTTTTTAGGTTTAAGGTTTTAGGTTAAAGGTTTTACGTAGGTTTGTATGGTTCAAGGCTTTGGGATTTTCGGGTTATTTTTTTTAGGATTTTTTTGGTTTACGGTTTAGGGCTTAAGGGTTTTCTGTGTTTTTATTAGGGTTTAGCATATTCGATTTAGGACTTAATAGGGTTTAGAGCTCAGAGTTTTTTTTTTTATGTTTAAGAGTTTTTGGGGTTTTTAGGGGTTTTAAGGTATAAGTGTTTATTAGGATTTAGGGTGTAGGGCTTGGGGTTTTTTTGGGTTTTTTGGGTTTATGGTGTACAGATATTTAGGATTGAAGGTTTAGTGCCTAGTGTTTAGGTCTTCTTAGGGTTTTAAGTATAGGATTTAAGGTTTTACATTAGGGTTTAGGGCTTAGGTTTTTCTAAGGTTTAGGGATTAGGTTAAGGGTGTTATCTAGGTTGTTAGGGTTTTTAAAGTTAAGGTTTTATAGGGTTTAATATATTTAGGGTTTATGGGTTAGGGTTTTTTTTTGTGTTTTTTTGGATTTAGCATATACGATATAGGGCTTTATAGGGTTTACAGCTAAGATTTTTTTAGGTTTAGGGGTATTTGGGATTTTAAAGGTGTTTAAGGGTGAAGTGTTTCTTTTAGTTTTTACGGTGTAGGATTTATGGCTTAGGTTTTTTTTTTTTTTAGGTTTAGGGTTACAAATTTTTAGGATTTAGGGTTTAGAGTGTAGGGTTTTGTAGGGTTTTAAATGGATTTTAGGGTTTATTTTAAGGTTTATGTGGTTTAGGATTTCTTTAGGTATAGGGCTTAGGGTTTCTTAGGGTTTTAGGTTTAGGATATAGGGTTTTAGGTTAAGGTTTACAGTTTAGGGATTAAGGTCTTTCTACATAAAGGGTTTTATATAGGGTTTCAGGGTTTAGTGCTCTGTGTTTTTTAGGTTATGATTTTTTAGCATTTTTATAAGTTTTGAGTTAAGGGTTTAAGGTTTTTTTTAATGTTTTTTCGGGTTAAGCAAATATAATTTAGGGCTTTATAGGGTTTGAAGTTTAGGGTTTTTTTTAGGTTTAGGGGTTTTTAGGGTCTTTAAGGGTTAAGTCTTTCTTAGGGTTTTTGAGGGTTTAGGGTTTAGGGCTTCGTGTATTTTTGTGTGTGTATTTTTTAGGTGTAGGATTTACGGATTTTTAGGATTTAGGGTTTAAAGCTTAGGGTTTTGTAAGGGGTCTTTAATGGTTTTTAGGGTTTATTGGATTTAGGGTTTCTTAAGGTTTAGGGTTTAGTGTTTCTTAGGGTTTTTGGTTTAGGATACAGGGTTTTGGATCCGAGATTAGGGTTTAGGGCTTAGGGTTTTTTAGGTTTAGTGTTTTAGGTTAAGGGATTTAGCTAGGTTTTTAGGATTTTGGGCTTTGTGTTTTTTAGGTTAAGGTTTTCTAAGGTTTTATAGGTTTACGTTTTAGGGCTAATGTGTTCTTTTTTCTTTTGTTTTTAGGGTTTAGCATATATAATTTAGGGCCTAATAGGGTTAAGATCTTAGAGTTTTTTAGGTTTAGGGATTTTGGAGTTTTTTAGGGGTTTTAAGGGTGAAGTGTTTCTTAGGGGTTAGGATTTTTTTTTTTTTTTTTTTTTGTGTTTTTTGGGTTAAGGATTTATGGATTTTTAGGATTTAGGGTTTAGAACTTATGGTTTTGTAGGGGTTTTAAATGGTTTTTAGGGTTATTTTATGGTTTATAGGATTTAAGGTTTCTTAAGATTTAGGGTTTGTTAGGGTTTTAGGTTTAGAATTTAGGACTTTAGGTTAGGATTTAGGGCTTAGGGTTTTTTTAGGTTATGGGTTTTTACTTGCTTTTTAGGGTTTAGGGCTGTAGGTTTTTTATGTTAGGATTTTTTAGGGTTAGGGTTTAGGGCTTAGGAATTTTTTGTGTTTTGTAAGGTTTATCATATACGATTTACGCCTTTATAGGGTTTCGAGTTTAGAGATTTTTTGGTTTAGGGATTTTGGGTTTTTTAGGGGTTTTATGGGTTATGTGTTTCTTAGAGTTTGGGGCTTAGGTTTTTTTTTTTTTTTTTTTTTTTTTTGTGTGTTTTTTAGGTTAAGGATTTATAGATTTTTAGGGTTTAGGGTTTAGAGCTTTGGGTTTTGTAGGGGGTTTTAATGGTTTTTAGGGTTTCTTAGGTTTTTAAGTTTAGGATTCAGGGTTTTAGGTTAGGGTGCAGGGTTTTGGGCTAAGGGATATTTTAGGTTTAGGGTTTTAGGTTAAAGGCATTAGCTAGATTTTTAGGATTATGGGCTTAGAGTTTTTTAGGATTTTAAGGTTTAGGGTTTAGGGCTTAGGTTTTTTTTTTGTGTGTGTTTTTATGGTTTAGCGTATATGATTTAGGGATTAATAGGGTTAACAACTTAGAGTTTTTTTTTTTTTAGTTTAAGGGTTTTTGGTCTTTTAGGTTTTTAAGGGCTAAGTGTTTTTTAGGGTATAGTGCTTAGGGCTTTTTTTTTGTTTTTTAGGTTTAGGGTTTATGGAATTTTGGATTTAGGGTTTAAAGTATAGGTTTTTTGTACGGATGTTAAATGGTTTTTAGGGGTTATAGGATTTTAGGGTTTCTTAAGATTTAGGGTTTCTTAGGGTTTTAGGTTTAGTATTTATGGTTTAGGGCTTAGGGTTTTAGGTTATGGGTTTTTTCTTTAATTTTAGAGTTTAAGGTTTTAAGTTTTTTAGGGTTTAGCATATACGATTTTGGGCTCTATAGGGTTTAGAGATTAGAGTTTATTAGGGTTAGGGATTTTGGGGGGTTTTAAGGATTAAGTGTTTCTTAGAGTTTAAGGTTTAGGGTTTAGGGTTTTTCGTGTTTTTTAGGTATAGGGTTTACAGAATTTTTAGGATTTAGGGTTTAGAGTTTAGTGTTTATAGGGGTTATAAATGGGTTTTAGGGTTTATTTTAGGGTTCATAGGATTTAGGGTTTCTTAAGGTTTAGGATTTAGGGTTTTAGGTTATAGGGTTTAGGGGTTTTTTTAGATTTAGGGTTTTACCTAGGTTTTTATGATTTAGGGCTTTGGGGTTTTTTAGGTTAAGGTTTTTCACGGTTTTATAGTTTTATGGTTTAGGGATTAAGGGGTGTTATTTAGGGTTTAATATATACAATTTTGGCTTTTGTAGGGTTTAGAGCATATACTTTTTTAGCTTTAGGGGTTTTGGATGTTTACGGAGTTTTAAGGTTTAGTATTTCTTATGGTTTAGGATTTAGGGCTTAAGGTTATTTTTTTGTGTATTTTAGATTTAGGGTTTACGAATTTTTTATTATTTAGGTTTTAGAGGTTAGGGTTTTGTAGGGGTTTTGTATGGTTTTTCGGTTTTATAGGATTTAGGGTTTCTTAAGGTTTAGAGTTTAGGATTTCTTAGGGTTTTCGATTTAGGATTTGGGGTTTTAGGTTAGATTATAGCATTTTGGGGTTAGGATTTTTTTAGGTTCAAGGTTTTAGGTTAAGGGTTTTATCTAGGTTTTTAGGGTTTAGGGCTTAGGGTTTTTTAGGTTAAGGTTTTTAGGTTTTTATAGGTCTAGCGTTTAGTGCTTAGGTTTTTTTATTTGTATATTTTAGGGTTTAACATATAAGATTTAAGGCATTTTATCGTTTAGAGCTTAGAGTTTTTTAGGTTTAGGGGTTTTTGAGTTTTTTAGGGTTTATAAGGGTTAAGTATTTCTTAGGATTTTTTAGCATTTAGGATTTAGGGCTTACAAATCTTTAGTATTTAGGTTTTAGATTTTAGGGTTTTGTAAGGGTCTTGAATGGTTTTTCGGGTCTATTGAATTTAGGGTTTCATAAGGTTTAGGGTTTAGGGTTTTCTAGGGTTTTTGTTTAGGATATATGGTTTTAGGTTAGGGTTTTTGGGTTTTTTACGGTTTTTGAGGGTTAAATATTTCTTTGGAATTTTTAAGGTATAGGCCTTAGATTTTTTTTTTTTTTGTGTTTTTTACTTTTAAGGTTTACAGATTTTTTGGATTTAGGGTTTAGAACTTAGGGTTTTGTTGTGGTTTAAATGTTTAAGGGTTTATTGTATTTAGTGTTTCTTAAGGTTTTGGGATTCGGGTTTCTTAGGGTTTTAGGTGTTTAGGGCTTAAGGGTTTTTTAGGTATAGGGTTTTGGGTTAATGTTTTTATTAACGTTTTTAGGGTTTAGGAGTGAAGGATTTTTAGGTTAAGGTTTTTTTAGGACTTCATAGGTTTAGGGTTTAGGGCTTAGGGATTTTTTTGTGTTTTAGGGTTTAGCATATATGATTTAGAGCTTTATAGGGTTTAGAACTTAGAGTTTTTTTTAGGTTTAGGCTTTTTTAGGGTAAAGTATTTCTTAGGGTTTAGGGCTTAGGTTTTTTTTTTTTTTTTTGTGTTTTTAAGGTGTAGGGTTTACGGATTTTTAGGATTAAGGGTTTAGAGCTTAGGGTTTTGTAGGGGTTTAAATGAGTTTTAGGGTTTATTTTAGGGTATATAGGATTTAGGGTTTCTTAGGGTTCAAGGCTTAAGGTTTCTTAAGGTTTTAGGTTTAGTATTTAGGGGTTTAGGTTAGGGTTTAAGGTTTAGGGCTGAGGATTTTTGTAGATTTAGGGTTCTAGGTTAAGGGTTTTATCTAGGCTTTTAGGGTTTTATTGGTTTAGGGTTTAGGGCTTAGGGTTTTTTGTTATGTATTTTTAGTGTTTTTAAGGGTTAAGTGTATTGTAGGGCTATATAGGGTGTAGAGTTTAGAATTTTTTAGGTTTAGGGGTGTTTGGGTTTATAAGGGTTAAGTGTTTCTAAGGGGTTTTTTAGGGTTTTGGGTTTAGGGTTTAGGTTTTTTTTTTATTTTTAGGTTTAGAGTTTATGGATTTTTAGGATTTAGGGTTTAGAGCATAGGGTTTTTAAGGCATTTAAATGGTTTTTATGTTTTATTTTAGAGTTTATAGGATTTAGGATTCCTAAAGGTTTAGAATTTCTTAGGATTTTAGTTTAGGGTTTAGGGTTTAGGACATAGGGTTTCATTAGATTTAGGGTTTTAGGTTAAGGGTTTTATCTAAGTTTTTAGGGTTTAGGGCTTTAGGATTTTTA
The DNA here is from genome assembly GCA_037074985.1 of Solanum bulbocastanum. NCBI lineage: Eukaryota > Viridiplantae > Streptophyta > Magnoliopsida > Solanales > Solanaceae > Solanum > Solanum bulbocastanum. The sequence goes on from CM073605.1 coordinate 29,212,147, forward strand.
GGTTAAGGTTTTTAAGTATTTTTTAGGTTTAGGATTTAGGGCTTAAGTTTTTTTTTTTTGCTTTGTTTTTTAGGGTTTAGCATATACGATTTAAGGCTTTATAAGGTTTAGAGCTTAGTGTTTTTTTAGGTTTAGGGTTTTTTGTGTTTTTAGGGGTTATCATGGTTAAGTGTTTCTTAGGATTTTTAGAGTTTAGGGTTTAGGGCTTAAGGCCTTTTTTGTGTGTTTTTTAGGTTTAGGATTTATAGATTTTCAGGTGTCAGGGTTAAGAGTTAAGGGTTTTGTAGGGTTTCAAATGGTTTTAGGGTTTATTTTAGTGTTTATAGGATTTAGGGCTTTTTAAGGTTTAGGGTTTCTTAGGATTTAAGGTTTAGGATTTAGGGTTGTCGGTTAGGGTTTAGGGTTTAGAGTTTAGGGCTTAGGCTTTTTTGATGTTTAGGGTTTTAGGTTAAGGGTTTTATCTAGGTTTTAAGGGTTTAGGGCATTGGGTTTTTTAGGTTACGATTTCTTACAGTTTTATAGGTTTAAGATTTTGGGCTTAGGGTGTCTTTTGTGTTTTTTAGGATTTAGTATATACTATTTGGGCCTTCATAGGTTTTAGAGCTTAGAGTTTTTTAGGGTTAGGGGTTTTTGGGCTTTTTTAGGGTTTAAAGGGTTAAGTGTTTCTAAGGGTTTTATGGGGTTTAGGGTTTAGGGCTTAGCATTTTTTGTGTTTTCTAGGTTTAGGATTCACAGATTTTTATGATTTAGGGTTAAGAGCATAGTATTTCGTAATGGTTTTAGGGTTTATTTTAATGTTTATAGGATTTAGGCTTTCTTATGTTTTAGGGTTTCTTAGGGTTTTAGCATATACGATTTGGGGCTTTTTAGGTTTTAGATCTTAGAGTTTTTTTTAGGTTTAGGGGGTTTTGGGGTTTTAAGAGCTAAGTTTTTCTTAGGGTTTAGGGTTTAGTTTTTTTTTTTTGTGTTTTTGAGGTTTAGGGTTTACAGATTTTTATGATTTAAGGTTTAGAACTTAGTGTTTTTTAGGGGTTTTAAATGGTTTTTAGGGTTTTTTTTAAAGGTATTATAGGATGTAGGGTTTCTAAAGGTTTAGGGTTTAGGGTTTCTCAGGGTTTTAGGATTAGGATTTACAGTTTTAGGTTAGGGTTTTTTTTTTTAGGTTTAGGGATTTAGGATAAGGATTCTGTCTAGGTTTTTAGGGTTTCTTAAGTTATAGTTTTTCATGGTTTTATAGGTTTAGGGTTTAGGGCTTTTGGTTTCTTTCTATTTTTTTGGATTTTGCATATACTATTTAGGGATTTATAGTGTTTAGAGCTTATAGTATTTTAGGTTTAGGGGTTTTTGGGGTTTTTAGGGTTTCTATGGTTTAAGTGTTTGTTAGTGTTTTAAAGGGTCTAGGACTTATGGCTTAGGGTTTTTGTGGTTTTTTGGTTTACGGTTACAGATTTTTTGGATTTACGGTTTAGAGATTAGGGTTTTGTTGGGCTTTTAAATGGGTTTTAGGGTTTATAGGATTTAGGGTTTCTTATGGTTTATGGTTTAGTGTTTCTTAGGGTTTTAGGTTTAGGGTTTTAGGTTAAGGGCTTTATGTAGGGTTTTAGGTTAAAGGCTTAGGGTTTTTTGCATTAAGGTTTTTTAGGATTTTATATATTTAGGGTTTAGGTCTAAGGGTTTTTTCTTTGTTTTCAAGCGTTTAGCATATAGGATTTATGGCTTTATAGGGTTTGGAGCTTAGAGTATTTTGGGTATAGGGGTTTTTTGATTTTTAAGGCCTTTATGGGTTAAGTATATTTCTTAGGGTTTTTTAGGGTTTCGAGCTTACGATATTTTTTTTATGTTTTTTTTAGGTTTAGGGTTTACCTATTTTTAGGATTTAGGGTTTAGAGCTTAGGGTTTTGTAGGGATTTTGAATGGTTTTTGGGGTTTATTTTAGAGTTTATAAGGTTTAAGGTTTTTGAAGGTTTTGGCGTTTAGGGTTTCTTAGGGTTGTAGGTTTAGGATTTATGGATTTAGGGCTTATGGTTATTTTAGGTTTGGGATTTTAGGTTAAGGGTTTCATCAAGGTTTTTAGGGCTTAGGGCTTTGGGTTTTTTAGATTAATGTTTTTAGGGTTTCATAGGTTTAGGGTTTAGGGTTAGGGATTTTATGTGTTCTTTAAGGTTTAAAATATAAGATTTACTTGTATAGAGAGTTTAGAGCTGAGAGTTTTTTAGGTTTAGGGGTTTTTGTGTTTTTTAGGATTTTTAAGGGTTAAGTGTTTCTTAGGGTTTATTGTTTAGGTCTTAGGTTTTTTTTAAGGTTTAGGGTTTTTAATCATTTTAAATGGTTTTTAGGATTTATTTTAGTCCTTAATGGATATAGAGTTTCTTAAAGTTTAGAATTTCATAGGGTTTTAGGTTTAGGATTTATGGTTTTAGGTTAGGGTTTAGAGTTTGAGGCTTATGGGTTTTTTAGGTTTAGAGTTTAGATAAAGGCTTTTATCTAGGTTTTTAGAATTTAGGGCTTTAGGATTTTCAGGTAAGGGTTTTTAGGGTTTTATAGATTTAGGGTTTAGGGCATACTTTTTTTTTTGTGTGTTTTAGGGTTTAGCATATACGATTTAGGGCTTTATAGGATTTAGAGCTTTGTGCTTTTTGAGGTTTAGGGGTTTTTGGGTTGTGTTGGATTTTTTAGGGTTTTTAAGGGTTAAGTGTTTCTTAGGGTTTTTTAGGGTTTAAGGTTTAGGGCTTAGGGTTTTTTTATTGGGTTTTATAGGTATAGGATTTACATATTTTTAGGATTTATGATTTAGAGCTTAGGGTATTGTAGGGTTTTTAAATGGTTTTAGGGTTTATTTTGGGGTTTATAGGATTTAGAGTTTTTTAATGTTTAAGGTTTACGGTTTCTTAGCATTTTAGGTTTATGATTTAGGGTTTTAGGTTAGCGTTTACAGTTTAGGTCTTCGGGATTTGTTATGCTTAAGGTTTTGGGTTAAGGGTTTTATCTAGGTTTTTAGGGTTTAGGGCTTTGGGTTATTTAGGTTATGGTTTTTTAGGGTTTTATAGGTTTAGAGTTTAGGCTCTTTTTGTGTTTCTTAGGGTTTAGCATATACAATTTAGGGCTTTATAGGGTTTAGAGCTTTGAGACTTTTAGGTTTATGGGGTTTTGGGTTTTTTAAGGTGTGTATGGGTTAAGTGTTTCTTAGGATTTATTGAATTTAGGGCTTCGGTTTTTTTTTTGTGTGTTTTTTAGGTTTAGAGTTTACGAAATTTTAGGATTTAGGATTTAGATCTTAGGATTTTGTAGGGGTTTTTAATGAATTTTAGGGTTCCTAGGTTTTATAGGATTTAGGGTTTCTTTTGGTTTACGGTTTAGAGTTTCTTAGGCATTTAGGTTTTGGATAATGGTTTGGGTTTTTAGGCTTAGGTTTTTTATGGTTTTGTAGGTTTAGGGCGTAGGGGTTTTCTTGGATTTTTTTAGGGTTTAGCATATACAATTTAGGGCTTGATGGGGTTTAGAGCTTAGAGTCCTTTTTAGGATTAGGGGTTTTTGGAGTTTTTGGGGTGTGTAGGGGTTAAGTGTTTCTTAGGGTTTTTAGAGTTTAGGGCTTAGGGTTTTTATGCTTTTCAGGTTTAGGGTTTAAGGATTTTAAGGATTTAGGGTCTAGATCTTAGGATTTTTAGGGCTTTTAAATGGATTTTAGGGTTAATTTTAGGTTTTATATGATTCAAGGTTCTTAGGGTTTTAGGTTTAGAATTTAGGGGGTTTTTAGGTTTTGGGCATTGTGTTTTTTAGGTTAAGGTTTTTTAGTATTTAATAGATTTAGGGTTTAGGGCTTTGGTTTTTCTGTGTATGTTTTTTAGGGTTTAGAATATACGATTTAGGTTTTATAGGGTTTAGAGCTTAAAGTTTTTTTGGTTTAGGGGTTTTTGGGTTTTTTATGGTTTTAAGGGTTAAGGCATTTCTGAGGGATTTTGTGTGTTTTTAGGTTTATGGTTTACAGATTTTTAGGATTTAGGGTTTAGAGGTTAGGGTTTTGGAGGAGGTTTAAATGGTTTTAGGGTGTATTTTTGGGTTTGTAGGATTTAGGGTCTCTTATGGTTTTAGGTTTAGGATCTAGTGCTTTAGGTTAGGGTTTAGGGTTTAGGGCTTAGGGTTTTCTTCAATTTAGAGTTTTAGTTTAACGGTTTTATGTATGTTTTTAGGGTTTAGGGCTTTAGGTTTTTTGTGTTATGTTTCTTTTAGGATTTTATAGGTTTAGTGGTTAGGGCTTAGGGTTTATTATTTTTGTGCTTTTTAGGCTTTAGCAGATATGATTTAGGCTTTTATCATTTTGAGCTTAGGGTCTTTTAGGTTTAGGGGTTTTTGGGTTTATTTTTGGATTTTAAGGTTTTAGTGTTTCTTATTGTTTAGGTTTTTTTGTGTTTTTTAGGTTTAAGGTTTACATAGTTTAAGAATTTATGGTTTAGTGATTTGGGTTTTATTCGGGTTTAAACGGTTTATTGTATTTAGGGTTTCTTAAGGTTTAGGGATTTAGGGTTTCTTACGGGTTTAGGGTTTCTTAAGGTTTAGGGATTTAGGGTTTCTTACGGGTTTAGGGTTTCTTAGGGTTTTAGGTCTAGGATTTAGGGTTTTAGGTTAGTGTTTAGGGTTTAGGGATTAGTTTTTTTTTAGGTTAAGGATTTTATCTAGGTTTTTAGGTTTAGGGATTTGCGTTTTTTTAGATTAATGTTTTTAGGGATTTATAGGCTTAGGTTTAGGGATTAGAGATTTTTTGTGTCCTCTAAGGTTTAAAATATAAGATTTACTACTTTATAGAGTTTAGAGCTTAGAGCTTTTTAGGTTTAGGGGTTTTTGTGTTTTTTAGGGTTTTTAAGGTTAAGTGTTTCTTAGGGTTTTTTAGGGCTTATGGTTTAGGAATTAGTTTTATTTTAAGCTATCGGGATTTTAGGATTTTAAATGGGTTTTAGTGTATATTTTATGGTTTATTGGAAATAGAGTTTCTTAAAGTTTAGTTTTTCATAGGGTTTTAGGTTTAGAATTTACAGTTTTAGGTTAGGGTTTAGGGTTTTAGAATTAGGGTTTTTTTAGGTTTCGATTTTAGATTAAGGGTTTTATGTAGGTTTTTAGGGTTTAGGGCTATGGGTTTTTTAGGTTATGCGTTTTATAGATTTAGGGTTTAGGGCTTAGGGTTTTTTTGTGTTTTTTAGGATTTAGCATATACAATTTAGGGCTTTATAGGGTTTAGGGCTTAGGGTTGTTTTGTGTTTTTTAGGATTTAGCATATACGATTTAGGGCTTTATAGGGTTTAGATATTAGTGTTTTTTTGGGCTTAGGGATTTTTGGAATTTTTTGGATTCTTTAGGGTTTTTGAGGGTTAAGTGTTTCATAGGGTTTTTTATGGTTTAAGGTTTAGGGCTTAGGGTTTTTTAGGTATAGGGTTTACATATTTTTAGGATTTAGCATTTACAGCTTAGGGTATTGTAGGGGTTTTAAATGGGTTTAGGGTTTATTTTGGGGTTTGTAGAATTTAGAGTTTCTTAATGTTTAGGGTTTACAGTTTCTTAGTGTTTTAGATTTATGATTTAGGTTTCAAGTTAGGGTTTACGGTTTAGGGCTTAGGGATTTTTTATGATTAAGGTTTTGGGTTAAGGTTTTATCTAGATTTTTTGGGTTTAGGTTATTTAGGTTAAGGTTATTTTAGGGTTTTATAGGTTTAGAGTTTAGGGCTTAGGGTCTTTTTGTGTTTCTTAGGATTTGGCATGTATGATTTAGGGCTTTATACAGTTAAGAGCTTGGGGTTTTTTAGGTTTAGGGGGTTTTGGGTTTTTTAGGGTGTGTATAGGTTAAGTGTTTCTTAAGGTTCATTGAATTTAGGGCTTCGAGTTTTTTTTTTTTTTTTTGTGTTTTCTAGGTTTATGGTTTACTAATTTTTAGGATATAGGATTTAGAGCTTACGTTTTTGGAGGGGTTCTAAATGGATTTTAGGGTTCCTTTTAGGTTTTATAGGATTTGGGTTTCTTAAGGTTTACGGTGTAGGGTTTCTTAGGGTTTTATGTTTTGGATAAAGGTTTGGGTTTTTTAGGGTTTTATAGGTTTAGGGCCCAGGAGTTTTCTTGGATATTTTAGGGTTTAGCATAAAAGATTTATGGCTTAATAGGGTTTAACGCTTAGAGTCTTTTTAGGTTTAGGGGGTTTTAGGGTTTTTAGGGTGTGTAGAAGTGAAGTGTTTCTTAGGGTTTTTAGAGTTTAGGGCTTAGGGTTTTTTATGTTTTTTAGGTTTAGGGTTTACAGATTTTTAGGATTTAGTGTCTAGAGCTTAGGATTTTGTAGGGCATTTAAATGGATTTTAGGGTTTATTTTTGGTTATATAGGATTTAAGGTTTTTAAGGTTTAGGCTTTAGGGTTACTTAGGGTTTTAGGTTTAGGATAAAGGTTTGGGTTTTTTAGTTTTAGGTTTTTTAGGGTTTTATAGGTTTAGGGTTTAGGGCTTAGGGTTTCTCTAGGCTTTTTTAGGATTCAGCATATAAGATTTAGGGCTTAATAGGGTTTAGAACTTGGTTTTTTTTAGGTTTAGGGGTTTTGTGTTTTTGAGGGTTATGTTTTTCTTATGGTTTTTTAGTGTTTAAGGTTTAGGGCCTAGGGTTTTTTTTGTATTTTTTAGATTTTGGGTTTATGGATTTTTAGGATTTAAGGTTTAGAGCTTAGGGTTTTGTAGGGGTTTTAAATGGTTTTTAAGGTTTTTTTAGGGATTATAGGATTTTGGGTTTCTAAAAGTTCAAGGTTTAGCGGTTCTTAGGGTTTTAGGTTTAGGATTCAGGGTTTAGGGTTTAAGGCGTAGGGTTTTTTTTAGGTTTAGGGTTTTAGGTTAATGGGTTTATGTAGGTTTTTAGGGTTTTTTAGGTTAAGGTTTTCAGGGTTTTATAGGTTTAGAATTTAGGTCTTAGGGTTTCTTTTTGTGTTTTTTTTGGGATTTGGCATATACAATTTAGGGCTTTATAGGGTTTAGAGTTTCTAATATTTTATATTTAGGGGTTTTTGGTGTTTTCTTTAGGGTTATCTATTTCTTAGGGTTTTTTTGGGCTTAGGATTTATGGCTTATAGTTTTTTGTGTGTTTTTAGGTAATAGGGTTACAAATTATTAGGTTTTAGGGTTTTGGGCTTAGGGTTTTTTTTTTTAATTTTATTTTAGGTTTAGGGTTTTCGGATTTAAGGTTTAGAGCTTTGGATTTTGTAGGGATTTTTAATAGTTTTTAGGGTTTATAAGATTTAGGGTTTCTTAAGGTTTATAATATTTAGGGTTTCTTAGGGTTTTAGGATTTAGGATTTAGGGTTTTTTTTTTTTTTTGTGTTTTTACGGTTTTGCATATACTATTTAGGGCTTTATATGGTTAGAGCTTCGAGTTTTTTGGCTTAGAGGTTTTTGGGTCTTTTAGAGTTTTTAAGGGTGAAATGTTTCTTAGGGTTTTTTAGGGCTTAGGGCTTAGGATTGTTTTTTTGTGTTTTTTAGGTTTAGGGTTTGCGAATATTTATGATTTAAGGTTTAGAGCTTAGGGTTTCGTAGGGGTTTTGAACGGTTTTTAGGGTTTATAGGATTTATGGTTTCTTAAGGTTTAGGGTTTAGGGTGTAGGGCCTAGGATTTTTTTTGTGTTTTTTAGATTTAGGATTTACGAATCTTTAAGATTTAAGGTTTAGAGCTTAGGGTTTTGTAGGGGTTTTTAATGGTTTTTAGGGTTTGTTTTAGGGTTTATAAGATTTAGGGTTTAGGGTTTCTTAGGGTTTTAGGTTTAGGGTTTAGGGTTTTAGGTTAGGGTTTATGTATTAGGTTTTTTTTAGGTTTAGGGTTTTAGGTTAAGGGTCTTATCTAGGTTTTTAGGGTTTAGGGCTTCCCCATTTTTAGGGTTTTGTATGTTTAGAGTTTAGGGTTTAGGCTTTTTTTGTGTTTTTAAAAGTTTTGAATGTACAATCTAGGGCTTTATAGCGTTTAGATCTTAGAGATTTTAGGTTTGTGGGTTTTAGGGTTTTTAGGGTTGAGGGGTAAGTGTTTCTTAGGGTTAATGGTTTATGGTGTAGGTTTTATTCTGTTTTTTAGGTTTAGGGTTATGGATTTTTAGGATTTAGGGTTAAGAGCTAAGAGTTTTGTAGGGGTTGTAGTGTTTATTTTAGGGTTTATAGGATTTAGGGTTTTTTAAGGTTTAAGGTTAGGGTTTCTTAGGGTTTTAGGTTTAGAATTGAGGGTGTTTTCAAGTTTTGGGCTTTGGGTTTTTTATGTTAAGGTTTTTTAGTATTTTATAGATTTAGGGTTTAGGGCTTAGGGTTTTTTGTGTATGTTTTTTAGGGTTTAGCATATACGATTTAGGGCTTTATAAGGTTTAGAGCTTGACTTTTTTAGATTTAGCAGTTTTTGGATTTTTTAGGGTTTTAAGGGTTAAGAGTTTCCTAGAGTTTTTTAAGATTTAGGGTTACACCCTAGGGATTTTGTATGTTTTCAGGTTTAGGGTTTGAAGATTTTTAGGATTTAGGGTTTAGAGGTTAGGGTTTTGTAAGAGTTTTAAAGGATTTTAGGGTGTATTTTTGGGTTTGTAGGATGTAGGGTTTCTTATGGTTTTAGGTTTAGGATTTAGTGCTTTAGGTTAGGGTTTAGGGTTTAGGGCTTATGGTTTTTTTCAATTTAGAGTTTTAGTTTAACGGTTTTATGTAGGTTTTTAGGGTTTATTGCTTTAGGTTTTCTAGGTTATGTTTTCTTTAGGGTTTTATAGGTTTAGTGGTTAGGGCTCAAGGTTTTTATTTTTTTTTGTGTTTTTTATGCTTTAGCATATATGATTTAGGCTTCAGATGGTTTAGAGCTTAGGGTCTTATAGGTTTAGGGATTTTTAGGTTTTATATGGGTTTTAAGGATTAAGTGTTTCTTAGGGTTAAAGTTTTTCTTTTTTTGTGTGTTTTTTAGTTTTAAGGTTTACATATTTTAAGGATTTACGGTTTAGGGCTTAGGATTTTTTTGTGGTTTTAATGATTTTTAGGGTTTATTGTCTTTAGGGTTTCTTATGGTTTAGAGGTTTAGGGTTTTTTACAGTTTTAGGTCTAGGATTTAGGGTTTTAGGTTAGTGTTTAGGGTTTAGGGCTTAGGGTTGTTTTAGGTTTAAGGTTTAGGGCTTAGGGTTGTTTTATATTTTGGAATTTAGGTTAAGGATTTTATCTATGTTTTTAATGTTTTCTAAGTTATGGTTTTTTAGGGTTTTTTAGGTTTATGGTTTTGGGCTTAGGGTATTTTTGTGACTCTTCAGTGTAGGGTTTACAAATTTTTAAGATATATGGTTTCAAGCTTAGGTTTTGGAAGGTGTTTAAAATTGTTTTTAGGGTTTATTTTAGGGTTTATAGGATTTAGGGTTTTAGGTTAGGGTTTAGTATTTATGGCCTAGGTTTTTTTAATGTTTAGGGTTTTAAGTTAATGGTCTTATCAAGGTTTTTAGGGTTTAGGAATTTTGGTTTTTTAGGTTTAGGTTTTTTATGGTTTTAAGTGTATAGGGTTTAGGATTTAAGGCTTAGGTTTTTTTGTGTTTTTTAAGATTTAGCATATATGATTTAGGGCTTAATAGGATTTAGAGCTAAGAGGTTTTTAGGTGTAGGGTTTGTTTGTCTTTTTTATGTTTAGATTTTACGGATTTTTAGGATTTAAGGTTTGGAGCTTTGGGTTTTTAGGGATTTTAAATGGTTTTTAGGGTTTTGTTAGGGTTTATAGGATTTAGGGTTTCTTAAGGTTTAGGGTTTAGGATTTCTTAGGGTTTTAGTTTTAGGATTTTGGGTTTTAGGTTAGGCTTTAGGGCTTAGGGCTTAGGGATTTTTTGTGTTTTTAGGGTTTCGTATATACGATTTAGGGCATTATTGTGTTAGAGTTTTTAAAGGTTAACTTTTTCTTAAGGTTTTTTAGGGTTTAGGATTTTTTTTGTGTGTTTTTTAGGTTTAGGGTTTATGAATCTTTAAGATATAAGGTTTATAGCTTAGGGTTTTGCAGGGGTTTTGAATGGTTTTTAGGGTCTATTTTATGGGGTTTTGGACTTTTTAGGGTTTTTAAGAGTTAAGTGTTTCTTAGAATTTTTAAGGGTTTAGGGTTTAGGGATTAGGATATTTTTTGTTTTTTTTTTTTAGGTTTAGGGTTTATAGATTTTTAGGATTCAGGGTATATAACTTATGGTTTTGAAGTGGTTATATATGGGTTTTAGGGTCTATTTTAGGGTTTAGAGGATTTAATGTTTCTTAAGGTTTAGGGTTTAGGGTTTCTTTGGGTGTTAGGTTAAGGATTTAGGGTTTTAGGTTAGGGTTTAAGATTTATGGCTTAGGGTTTTAGGGGAAGGATTTTATCTAGATTTTTAGGGTTTAGGACTTTTGGTTTTTTAGGTTTAGGTTTTATAGGGTTTTATAGGTTTAGGGTTTAGGGCTTAGGGTTTTTTTTCGTGTGTGTATTTTAGCGTTAGCATATACGATTTAGGGCTTAATAAGGTTTAGAGATTAGATTTTTTTTAGTTTTAGGGGTCTTGGGTTTTAAGGATTAAGTGTTTCTTAGGGTTTTTTAGGGTTTAGGGTTAGAGCTTAGGTTTTATATTGGTTTTTAGGTTTAGGGTTATGGATTTTTAGGGTATACAACTTAGGGTTTTTAGGGGTTTTATATGGGTTTTAGGGTTTATTTTAGGGTTTAGGATATAGGGTTTCCTACAGTTTAAGGTTTAGTGTTTCTTAGGGTTGTAGGTTTAGAATTTAGGGGTTTTTTAGGTTTTGGGTTTTAGGTACAAGGTTTTTTCTAGGGTTTACATTTAGGGCTTTGGGTTTTTTAGGTTAAGGTTTTTTAGGATTTTAATGATTTAGGGTTTAGGTCTTAGGATTTTTTGTATATGTTTTTTAGGGTTTAATATATACGATTTAGGGTTTTATAGGGTTTAGAGCTTTGAGTTTGTTAGGTTTAGGGGTTTTTGGGTATTAAGGGTTAAGTCTTTCTTGGGGTTTTTTAAGATTTAAGGTTACAACCTAGGGTTTTTGTGATTTTTGAGGTTTAGGGCTTACAGATTTTTAGGATTTAGGGTTTAGAGCTTAGGGTTTTGTAGGGGTTTTAAAAGGTTTTAGGGTTTATTTTTGAGTTTATAGGATTTAGGGTTTCTTATGGTTTTAGGTTTAGGATTTAGGGTTTTAGGTTAGGGTTTAGGGTTTAGGGCTTAGAGGTTTTTTTTTTTTAGTTTAAAGTTTTAGTTTAACGGTTTTCTGTAGGCTTTTATGGTTTAGGGCTTTGGGATTTTTAGGTTAATCCTTTTTAGGATTTTATATGATTAGTGTTTAGGGCTTAAGGGTTTTTTTTTTTATGTTTTTTAGTCTTTAGCATATATGATTTAGGCTTTATATGGTTTAGAGCTTAGTGTTTTTTAGATTTAGGGGCTTTTGGATTTTTTTTTTTTTATAGGTTCTAAGGATTAAGTGTTTCTTAGGGTTTAGGTTTTTTTTTTTTTTTTTTTTTTTTTTTGTCTTTTTTAGGTTTGAGGTTTACGGATTTTATGGATTTTCGATTTAGAGCTTAGGGTTTTGTTGGGGTTTAAATGGTTTATTTTAGGGTTTATTGTATTTAGGGTTTTTTAAGGTTTAGGGTTTAGGGTTTCTTAGGGTTGTAGGTCTAGGATTTAGGGTATTAGGTTACTATTTAGGGTTTAGGGCTTAGGGTTTGTTTAGGTTTAGGGTTTCAGGTTAAGGTTTTTATTTACGTATTTAGGGTTTAGGGCTTTGAGTTTATTAGGTTAAGGTTTATTAGGATTTTATATGTTTAGGGTTTAGGGCATAGAGTTTTTTTAGGTTTAGGAATTTAGGTCAAGGGTTTTATCTAGGTTTTTAGGGTTTTTTAAGTTAAGGTTTATGGGTTTAGGGTTTTGGGCTTAGGGTATTTTTGTGATTTTTAGTTTTAGGGTGTACAAATTTTCTTGATTTATGGTTTAGAGCTTAGGTTTTTGTAGGGGTTTTAAATGATTTTTAGGGTTTATTTTAAGGTTTATAGAATTTAGGTTTTCTTAAGGTTTAGGATTTATGTTAGGGTTTAGGTATTAGGTGTTTTTTTAGGTTTAATTGTCTTATCTAGGGTTTTAGGGTTTAGGGCTTTGGGCTTTTTAGGGATTTATAGTTTTATAGTTTAGGATTTAGGGTTTTTTCGTGTTTTTAAAGGTTTATAATATACAATTTAGAGCACTATAGGGTTTAGAGCTTAGAGATTCTAGGTTTGGGGGTTTTAGGATTTTTAAGGTTGATGGTTAATTGTTTCTTAGGGTGTTTTTAGGAGTTAGGGTTTATGGATTAGGTTTTTTTGTGTTTTTAGGTTTAGGGTTACGGTTTGTTAGGATTTAAGGTTTAGAGCTTAGGATTTTGAAGGGGTTTTAGGATTTATTTTAGGGTTTATAGGATTTGGGGTTTCTTAAAGTTTTAGGTTCAAGGTTTCTTAGGGTTTTAGATTTAGAGATTAAGGGCTTTATAGGTTTTGGGTTTTAGGTACATGGTTTTTTCTAGGGTTTTAGGTTTAGGGCTTTGGGTTTTTTAGGTTAAGGTTTTTTAGGACTGTATAGATTTAGGATTTAGGGTTTAGGGCTTATGATTTTTTGTGTATGTTTTTAGGGTTTAACATATATGATTTAGTGCTTTGTAGGGTTTAGAGATTAGAGTTTTTTAGGGTTTTAAGGGTTAAATGTTTCTTAGGTTAGGGTTCCAACCAAGGGTTTTTGTGTGTTTTCAGGTTTAAGGTATACGTATTTTTAGGATTTTGGATTTAGAGGTTAGTGTTTTATAGGGGATAGATGGTTTTAGGGTACATTTTGGGTTTGTAGGATTTAGCGTTTTTTATGGTTTTAGGTTTAGGATTTAGGATTTTAGGTTAGGGTTTAGGGCATAGGGTTTTTTTCAATTTAGTGTTTTAGTTTAACGGTTTTATGTAGGTTTTTAGGGTTTAGGGATTTGGCTTTTTGAGATTAAGTTTTTTTTTATGGTTTTATAGGTTTAGTGTTTAGGCCTTAGGGCTTTTTTTTGTGTGTTTTTTAGGCTTTAGCATATAAGATTTAGGCTTTATATGGTTTAGAGCTTAGAGTTTTTTAGGTTTAGGGGGTTTTTGGGGTTTTTATGGGTTTTAAGGATTAAGTGTTTCTTAGGGTTTAGTCTTTTTTTTTGTGTGTATTTTTTAGGTTTAAGGTTTACATATTTTAAGGATTTACGATTTAGAGCATAGGGTTTTGTTGGGGTTTAAATGGTTTTTAGGGTTTATTGTAGGGTTTAGAGTTTCTTAGGGTTTTAGTTCTAGGATTTATGGTATTAGGTTAGTTTTTATGGTTTAGGGCTTAGGGTTTTTTTAGGTTTAGGGTTTTGGGTTAAGGTTTTTATCTATGTTTTTAGGGTTTAGCGCTTTGGATTAGGATTTTATAGGTTTATTAGAATTTTATAGGTTAAGGGTTTAGGGATTAGGGTTTATTTTAGGATTCTTTTTTGTGTTTTTTAGGGTTTAGCATATACGATTTAGGGCTTTATAGGGCTTAGGATTTTTTTTAGGTTTAGGGATTTAGGTTAAGGGTTTTATCTAGGTTTTTAGGGTTTTTTTCAGTGAAGGTTTTCCAGAGTTTTATAAGTTTAGGTTTTAGAGGTTAGGGTAATTTTTCTGATTTTAAGGTTTAGGTTTACAAATTTAAGATTTAGCGTTTAGAGCTTAGGCTTTTGTAGCGGTTTAAAATGGGTTTTAGGATTTATTTTAGGGTTTATAGGATTTAGGGCTTCTAAGGGTCTAGGGTTTAGGGTTTTAGGTTTAGAATTTAAGGTATTAAGTTAGGGTTTAGGTTTAGGGCTTAGGTTTTTTTAATGTTTAGGGTTTTTGGTTAATGGTCTTATCTAGGTTTTTAGGGTTGAGGGCTTTGGTTTTTTAAGTTTAGGTATTTTAGGGTTTTAAAGGTTTAGGGTTTAGGGCTTAGTGTTTTTTAGGTTTAGGGTTTTTTTGGATTTTTAATGGTTAAGTGTTTCTTAGGGTTTTTTTTTTTCTGTCTTTTTTAGGTTTGGGGTTTACGAATTTTTAGGATTTAAGGCTTAGAGCTTTGTGTTTTATTGGGATTTTAAATGGTTTTTAGGGGTTTTTTAGGGTTTCTTAAGGTTTAGGGTTTAGGGTTTAAGGCTTAGGATTTTTTTAGTGTTTTTTAGGTTTAGGGTTTACGAATCTTTAAGATTTAAGGTTAAGAGCTTAGGGTTTTATAGGGGTTTTGAATGGTTTTTAGGGTTTATTTTAGGGTTTATAGGATTTAGGGTTTCATAAGGTTTAGGGTTAAGGGTTGTAGGTTTCGGATTTAGGGTTTTAGGTTAGGGTTTAGGGTTTAGGTATTACATATTTTTTAGGTTTAGGGTTTTAGGTTAAGGGTCTTATCTTGGTTTTTAGGGTTTAGGGCTTTGGGTTTTTTAGGTTAAGGTTTTTAAGTGTTTTATAGTTTTAGAGTTTAGGGTTTAGGTTTTTTTTTTTTTTTGTTGTGTTTTCAAAGGTTTTGAATATACAATTTAGGGCTCTATAGGGTTTGGAGCTTAGAGATTTTAGGTTTAGGGGTCTTAGGATTTTTAGGGTTTTTTAGGGTTAAGTGTTTCTTAAGATTTTTTAGGGTTTAGGATTTATAGCTAAGGTTTTTTGTGTTGTTTAGGTTTAGGGTTATGAATTTTATGGATTTAGGGTTTAAAGCATAGGGTTTATAGGTGTTCTAAATGAATTTTTGGGTTTATATTAGGGTTTATAGAATTTTGGGTTTCTTAAGTTTTAAGGTTAAGGCTTTCTTTGGGTTTTAGGTTTAGAATTTAGGGGTTTTTTAGGTTTTGGGTTTTACATACAAGGTTTTTTCTAGGGTTTAGGTTTAGGGCTTTGGGTTTTTTAGGTTAAGGTTTTTTTAGGATTTTAAAGATTTAGGATTTAGGAATTAGGGTTTTTTTTGTGTATGTTTTTTAGGGTTTAATATATATGATTTAGGGGTTTATAGGGTTTAGAACTTAGAGTTTTTAGGTTTAGGGATTTTTGGGTTTTTTAGGGTTTTAAGGGTTTAGTGTTTCTTACCATTTTTTAAGATTTACGGTTACAACATAGGGTTTTTGTGTGTTTTTAGGTTTAGGGTTTACATATTTTTAGGATTTAAGGTTTAGATCTTTGTGGTTTGTAGGGATTTTCAATGGTTTTTAGGGTTTTTTTTAGGGTTTATAAGATTTAGGGTTTCTTAAGGTTTAGGGTTTTTAAGGGTTTAGGGCTTAGGATTTTTTTAGTGTTTTTTCGGTTTAGGGTTTACGAATGTTTAAGATTCAAGGTTTAGAGCTTAGATTTTTGAATGGTTTTTAGGGTTTATTTTAGGGTTTATAGGATTTAGTTCTTAAGGTCTAGGATTAAGGGTTTCTAAGGGTTTTAGGTTTAGGATTTAGGGTTTTAGGTTAGGGTTTAGGTATTAGGTTTTTTTTTAGGTTTAGGGTTTTATGTTAAGGGTCTTATCTCTGTTTTTTGGGTTTAGGGATTTGGGGTTTTTAGGTTAAGGATTTTTAGGGTTTTATAGTTTTACAGTTTAGGGCTTAGGTTTTTTTTTTTTTTTTTTTTTTTTTTTTTTTTTTTTTTTTTGTGTTTTCAAATGTTTAGAATATACAATTTAGGGCTCTATAGGGTTTAGAGCTTAGAGATCTTAGGTTTGGGGGTTTTAGGGTTTTTAGGGTTTTTAAGAGTTAAGTGTTTCTTAAGGTTTTTTAGGGTTTATGGCTTAGGTTTTTTGTGTTTTTTAGGTTTAGGGTTATGGACTTTTAGGATTTACATTTTAAGGCTTAGGGTTTTTAGGGGTTCTAAATGGATTTTAGGGTTTATTTTAAGGTTTCTTAAGTTCTAAGATTAAGGCTTTCTTAGGATTTTAGGTTTAGAATTTTGGGGTATTTTAGGTTTTGGGTTTTCAACACAAGGTTTTTTTTTGGGTTTAGGTTTAGGGCTTTGGGTTGTTAAGGTTATGGTTTTTTTAGGATTTAAGGGCTTAGGGATTTTTTTTTGTGTATGTTTTTTACGGTTTAATATATACGATTTGGGTTTGTAGAATTTAAGGTTTCTTATGGTTTTAGGTTTAGGATTTAGGGTTTGAAGTTAGGGTTAAGGGATTTTTTTAGTTTAGAGTTTTAGTTTAATAGTTTTATGTAGGTTTTTACGGTTTAGGGCTTTGGGTTTTTTAGGTTATGTTTTTTTAGGGTTTTATAGGATTAGGGCTTAGGGCTTAGAGGTTTTTTGTGTGTTTTTTAGGCTTTAGCATATACTATTTAGGCTTTGTATGGTTTAGAGCTTAGAGTTTTTTAGGTGTAGGGGTTTTAGGGTTTTTTTATGGGTTTTAAGGACTAAGTGTTTCTTAGGGTTTAGGGTTTTTTTTTTGTGTGTGCTTTTTAGGTTTAAGGTTTACGGATTTTAAGTATTTGTGGTTTAGAGATTAGGGTTTTGTTGGGGTTTAAATGGATTTTAGGGTTTATTTTAGGTTTTATTGTGTTTAGGGTTTCTTAAGGTTTAGAGTTTAGGTTTTCTTATGGTTTAGAGTTTAGGTTTTCTTAGGGTTTTAGGTCTAGGATTTAGGGTTTTAGGTTAGTGTTTAGGGTTTTTTTTAGAATTAGGGTTTTGGGTTAAGCTTTTTATCATGTTTTTAGGGTTTAGGGCTTTGGGATTTTTAGGTTAAGATTTATTAGGATTTTATAGGTTTAAGGTTTTTTTAGGATTTTTTTTTTTTGTGTTTTTTAGGGTTTAGCATACACGATTTAGGGCTTTATAAGGTTTAGGGCTTAGGGTTATTTTAGGTTTAGGAATTTTGGTTAAGGGTTTTATCTAGGTTTTAAGGGTTCTTTAAGTTAAGGCTTTTCAGGGTTTTATAGGTTTAGGGTTTAGGGCTTATGGTATTATTGTGATGTTTATGCAAAGGGTTTACAAATTTTTAAGATTTTAGGTTTAGAGCTTAGGGTTTTGTAGGGATTTTAGCTAGTTTTGAGGGTTTATTTTAGGGTTTCTTAAGGTTTAGGGTTTTAGGTTTAGGATTTAGGGTTTTAGGTTAGGGTTTAGGGTTTAGGGCCTAGGTCTTTTTAATTTTTAGGGTTTTAGGTTAATGTTCTTATCTAGGTATTTAATGTTTAGGGCTTTGGGCATTTTAGGTTAAGGTTTTTTTTTTTTTATGATTTAGAGTTTCTTAGGGTTTAGGATTTCTTAGTGGTTATATATGGTTTTTAGGATTGATTTTAGGGTTTATAGGATTTAGGGTTTCTCAGGGTTTTAGGTTTAGGATTTAGGGTGTTAGGTTATGGTTTAAGATTTAAGGCTTAGGGTTTTAGGGTAAGGATTTTATCTAGGTTTTTAGGGTTTAGGGCTTTGGGTATTTTAGGGTTTTATAGGCTTTGGGTTTAGGGTTTAGGCTTTTTTTTTTATTATTATTTTCCTGTGTTTTTAAGGGTTTAGCATATATGATTTTGGGCTTAATAGGGTTCATAGTATAGAATTTTTAGTTTTGGTAGGGGGGGGGGGTTGGACTTAAAGGTTTTTTATACGTTAAGTGTTTCTTAGAGTTTTTCTTTTTGTGTTTTTTAGGTTTAGGATTTATGGATTTTTATGATTTGGAGTTTAGAACTTAGTGTTTTGTAGGGGTTTTAAATAGGTTTTAGGTTTTATAGGATTTAGGGTTTTTTAATGTTTAGGGTTTTAGGTTTAGGATTTAGGGTTTCAGGTTAGGATTTTGGGTTTAGGGCTTAGGATTTTTTACGTTTAGGGTTTTAGGTTAAGGGTTTTATCTTAGTTTTTAGGGTTTACGACTTTGGTTTTCTTAGATTAAGGGTTTTTAGGGCTTTAGAGGTTTATTGTTTAGGGCTTAGGGTTTTTTTTTTTTTTGTATTTTTAGGGTTTAGCATATACGATTTAGGTCTTTATAGGGTTTAGTGCTTAGAGTTTTTAAGGTTTATGGGTCTTTGGGGCTTGTAAGGGTCAAGTGTTTCTTTGTGGTTTTAAGGGTTTATGGTTTAGCGCTTAGAGTTTTTGTGTGTTTTAGGTTTAGGGTGTACAGATTTTTAGGATTTAGGGTTTAGAGCTTAGGGTTTTGTTGGGTTTTTAAATGGGTTTTTGGATTTATTTAGGGTTTATAGGATTTAGGGTTTCTTAATGTTTAGGTTTTATGGTTTTAGGTTTAGGATTTAGGGTTTTAGGTTAGGGCTTAGGGCTTTGGGTTTTTTAGGTTTAGGGATTTAGCTTAAAGGGTTTTTCTAGGTTTTTAGGGTCTTTAATGTTATGTTTTACAGGGTTTAGAGTTTAGGGCTTAGGGTTTTTTATGTTTTTTAGGATTTAGCATATACAATTTAGGGCTTTATAGGGTTTAGAGCTTAGAATTTTTTACCTTTAAGGGTTTTTGGGGTTTTTAGGGTTTTTAAGGGTTAAGTGTTTATTAGGATTTTTTTTAGGGTTTGAGGCTTAGGGCTTAGAGTTTTTTGTGTTTTTTAGGTTGAGGGTTACAGATTTTTAGAATTTAGGGTTTAGAGCTTAGTGTTTAGTAGGGGGTTTTAAATGGGTTTTATGGTTTATTTTAGAGCTTATAGGATTTTTTTATGGTTTTTAGGGTTTAAGGTTTCTTAGGGTTTGAGGTTTAGGATTTAGCATTTTGGGTTAGGGTTTAGGGATTAGGGCATAGGGTTTTTTTTAGTTTTAGGCACTACTAAAAAAACAATGATACCGACCTCCAAAGGTCGGTATTCACTGAAATATCGACCTAAAATCGACATCCCAGCTTAGGTCGAAAAAATCTTTGTCGCTATTCAATACGGACCTCTGGAGGTCGGTATTTACTGACCTGTCGAGGTCAGTTTTTATTTTAAGTCAAAAAATTCATTATTTTATTTTTCGACTTCCTGAGGTTAGTTTTTTATATTTTGTTATTTTTTATTTTTATTATTTCTGACTTCCTGAGGTCAAAATATTTATTTCTCATATTTTGGAATACCGACATTCGGATGTCGATATTTGTTAATTTTTTTATTTTTAATTTAATATTTTTAGTTTTAAATTTCGACCTCTGGAGGTTAGTATTTTTTTTATTTTTGAGATTCTAACCTCCGGAGGTCGGTATTTTTATTTTTTTATTTTTTAGATTCTGAACTCCGAAGGGTGGTATTTTTATTTTTGTATTTTTGAAATTTTGACCTCCGGAGGTAGGTATTTTTATTTTTGTATTTTTGAAATTCTGAGCTCCGGAGGTCGATATTTTTATTTTTGTAATTTTAAAATTTTGACATCCGAAGGTCGGTATTTTTTTTTTATTTTTGGAATTATGACCTTCGGAGGTCAGTATTTTTCTTTTTTATTTTTGAAATTCTGACCTCTAGCGATCGGTATTTTTATTTTTTTATGTTTGAAATTCTAACCTCCGAGGGCCGATTTTCTACTACAAAATAGGCAACAAATTGCTGCAATTTTAGTTGTCCACCTGCATATTTATATTGAAACAGCCCAAAGAATTCCAAATAAACTTCATCCAACCAAAGCAACATAATATTTTCAACATATACATTAAACTATTTCAAAATAAACTTCATCAAACTTCAAAATAAATTAAAATACGATCAAACAATTCCAAAAATATAGAAGTCTAAAATGTCAAATAGATACAACTATTCCTCATCACCCTCACTATCGTTATCAGACTAACCACTCTCATCACCCTCACTCTCCTTATCAGACTTATCATTCTCATCACCCTCCTAATCAGATCTATCAGTGCTGGTCGGACATGGAGGAAGAATATTTCCTGATTCAAAAAAAAAAGTAAGTTGGGCCTGAAGCGTTGCATACCTCTTGTTCTCTACCTCCTTTGTTGCCGTAATCTCCTCCTCTCTCTTCCTCTCTTTTTCTTCTCTCTTCTTCTCTCTATCTTCTCTCTTCTTCTCTCTTTCGGCTACAGCAGCAAGCTCGACATTGAGATAAGCTATCTTACTCTCCATTGCAGATACTGTCTCCCTATCCCCGCCATCGAAGTTTGAGGATGATGAACCACAATACCAAGGCTTTTTTTTCTGATACGCCTTTTCTGATAGTCATAGACTGAACCTCTAATCAGTTCACCAACACTCTGTTTCCAAAGATTCTCGTTTTCTTCTTGTGTAAATGGTCTGTCCTGACTCTCAAGAGGTAGAGTACTATGATATTCTTGATATATTCGTATATACCTATCCTGTAATTTTAAACAAAGAACTCTACGAATAAGAATGTAATATATACAAGGAAAAGAAAAAAAGATTAGTTTGAATGGAGTTCTTACATATGTCTCTTGAGCATATGGCTCAATCCATCTTTCTTCTTCTGTGGAGTTCGTACTCCTCTTGACGTGAGTAACCTTGAACATCTCTATTACAACTATCAACCTACCCAACTCTTTTTCCTGCAAATAACATATATATAATTTGATCTCATTAATCTCCAAAAAGTACTTATCAAAAAAGAAAAAAATTATTTTACTAGATTAAGAAAGTATACCATTCTTTCCTTCCTAGTAACCTAGCTAATAGCTCCACCAGTGTGCAAAGAGCCTCCCTTTTCTGATGCCTGAGCCATCTTCTCTATCTCACTCCTCTTTTTAAATTTTTCATCAGTACTCCAATGTTCCAGTAACAGAGCCTATTGATCCGATAACATAAACTTAGGAATTTTGTTCAACTTTAAATCTTTAAGCTTGAAGTTCACTTGAATGTCTTCCTCATAATCAGGAGCCCATACATAATATTTTTGTAATAAAAAATAACTAAATATTAATTGTTCAAATGAATAGCGAATTTAAATGTATATGATGTGAATTTAATTGATATATATTCTTACCTTAAATTCGTTGAACATCTGCCCTTGGGTGTTAAGTGGAACTGAACTCCAATTCGGATACACACCATTATAGTGAGTTATAATGCACTTTCAAATAATCTTTGCCATACCCACATCCGGACATAAGTTGAAATACAAGTTCATTGACAAAGTAGAGTAAACAAAAAAATAATCAATCAATTAAATTATAAATACATAAATGAAAGATGAAACATAATTAAATCATACTTATATCCTAATGGCTTGATGACGAGTCTCTAGAAATTGTCTCCATCGCCTAGCTGAGGACCATGTGCATCAGAGTGCTGGGTGGTGGGAGAATTAGACTCTGAGCCATTGGATTCATGATGAAGATTGGAAACTCCAATTGATCCACTATTAGTATTCAAACTATTGCACTTATGGTAGACCCATGACCAAGATGTGAATTGCATCCCAAACTATTAATATTCAAACTATTGCACTTCATTAGGAGCTTCTTCTACATTTTCTCCTTGTTCAAAGTCAAAATGCATCCCAAAAGCATCATCAACCATATCTGACATTCTAGAACCTTGCAAATAATTATACTTGATCTACTACTTTCACTGACAACAAAGTTATTAAACATAGTGTCACTTTCAACCTCACCATGACAAGTCCAAATTGTATACCATGGTTTGAATCCATTCATCGTAAGATGCATAGCAACAGTCTATGTTGTATAATATCTCACAGTTTCACAATTAACACACGGACACCTAATCAATCTTGAAGTTAAAAAATCATCAAGTGTCTTTGCATGATTTATAAATCTAGTGACACCTTCTGCTAATTCTAGAATCATAGCCACTTGACCAGGATTATTTCTACTATACATCCAACTACGATCAGGATCTATCTACACACACAATAATGATAAATTTAATTCCAACAGCTAAATAATATTTGAACTTATTTAAACAACTTAACAACTTTCTAAGTCTAACTAGTTTTGACATATTTATTTTAACTTATTGAAACAACTTAACAACTTTTTAACTTTAACAAGTTTAGTTTTGACTTAATTCCAATAACTAAATCCACCAACTAAACCACATTATTTATCTTAACTTATTTAAACGACTTAACAACTTTAACTAGTTTAGTTTTGACTTAATTCCAACAACAAAATCCACCAACTAAACTATATTGTTTATTTTAACTTATTTATACAACTTAACAACTTTAATTAGTTTAGTTTTTACTTAATTCCAATAACTAAATCCACAAACCAAACCACAATATTTATTTTAACTTATTTAAATAACTTAACAACTTTTTAACTTTAATTAGTTTAGTTTTGACTTAATTCCAACAACTAAATCCACCAACTAAATGACATTATTTATTTTAACTTATTTAAACAACTTAAAAACTTTAACTAGTTAAATTTTGACTTAATTCCAACAACTAAATTCACTAACTAAACCACATTATTTATTTTAACTTATTTAAACAACTTAACAAATTTAACTAGTTTTGTTTTGTTTTGACTTAATTACAACAACTATATCCACCAACTAAACCACATTATTTATTTTAACTTAACCAAACAATTTAACAACTTTTTAACTTTAACTAATTTAGTTTTGACTTAATTCCAACAACTAAATCCACCAACAAAACCACATTATTTATCTTAACTTATTTAAACAACTTAACAACTTTCACTAGTTTAGTTTTGACTTAGTTCAACCAAATAAATTCACTAACTAAACCTCATTATTTATTTTAACTTATTTACACAACTTCACAACTTTTTAACTTTAACTAGTTTAGTTTTGACTTAATTTCAATAACTAAATCCACAAACAAAACCACATTATTTATCTTAACTTATTTAAACAACTTAACAACTTTCATTAGTTTAGTTTTGACTTAATTGCAACAACTAAATTTACTAACTAAACCACATTATTTAATTTAATTTATTTAAACAACTCAAAAACTTTTTAACTTTAACTAGTTTAGTTTTGACTTAATTCCAACAACTAAATCCACCAACTAAACCACATTATTTATCTTAACTTATTTAAACAACTTAACAACTTTCACTAGTTTAGTTTTGACTTAATTCCAATAACTAATCCACCAACTAAACCACATTATTTATTTTAACTTATTTAAACAACTTAACAACTTTTTAACTTTAACTACATTAGTTTTAACTCTTAACTTATTTAAACAACTCAACAACTTTCACTAGTTTAGTTTTGACTTAATTCCAACTACTAAATCCACCAACTAAACCACATTATTTATTTTAACTTATTTAAACAACTTTTTAACTTTAACTACATTAGTTTTGACTTAATTCCAACAACTAAATTCATTAACTAAACCACATTATTTATTTTAACTTATTTAAAGCTAAGTGTCAACACTAGATGGACACAAACTGATCTTGCTAGAAAATCAATTTTTTCATCAATAGGATCAACTAGTGTTGGTACTTATGCTTAAAAACACATTATTCCTAAATTTAATGCTAAGTGTCAACACTAGATTGACATAAATCGATCTTGCAAGAAAATCAATTTTTTCATCAATAGGATCAACTAGTGTTGGTACTTATGCTTAACAAACACATTATTCCTAAATTAAAGCTAAGTGTCAACACTAGATGGACACAAATCGATCTTTCAAGAAAATCAATTTTGTCAACAATAGGATCAACTTGTGTTGGTACTTATGTTTAACAAACACATTATTCCTAAATTAAAGCTTAATATCAACACTAGATGGACACAAATCGATCTTGCAAAAAAATCAATTTTGTTATCAATAGGATCAACTAGTGTTGGCACTTATGCTAAACAAACACTCGATGGACACAAACAAATTATCACAAAATTTAAACTAAGTATCAATACTAGATGGACACAAACACATTATAAAAAGAAATTGTACTGGAACATTAGAAATTTAGAAACACCAAACCTTATCTCCTACTTTGATGAAAGAAACTTGTATCATTTTTTTTTTGATGTTAAGCTTCCTCAGTTGTCTAGCCCACAAAATCAACCCTTTCAACACTAGCAAAAGATTCAATAATTATTAGTTACTATATGGCACAAACACACAGATGCATCGAGATTCATCAACTACCTATTTCCTAAATACGAGCCACTTTGAAAACAAGCATCAACATAGGAAAAGAAAGAACACCAACATGAATAGATATCTTTTTGGAATTCAAGCTTTAACATTTGTCATATTGGAATACATACTTTTCTAACATAAAGCCGCATTTCAGTGAGTATTTTTGGCTTTACGATAATGTATGTATAGAGTAGCCACCAAAAGTCAATCTCTATCCATTGACCAGTCTATATTTTCACACTAATTTGGTCAAAATTATGACCCAATAAAGAAAAGTAGAGAAGAAATTGCAAGGCCTGAACCTTTTAGATTCAACAACTTTCTTTTTGTTCTTTTATACACAAGTATTTTACAGTATCATAAATCATGGGTAGTTTTGAAATAAAATTAAGTACTTATTCAAATTTGACCAAGCGTGATTTTGTTTGGGACTTTGAAAAATGGATAAAAATTCATTTTGGGGTTTTACATCAAAGGTTAAAGATATAAATAGGCAGATATAAAGACCCACATGAATAGATAGGAGAAGAATGAATTAAAATTAATCAAGTAAGATAAGCTTACCCTCTTAATATGTCACTGCCGCAGTGATTTTTGATGTATACTCCCTCTGTTTGTAGCTGCTGTCAGAGTTTGTTGCTGCTGCCACCCACGCGCTGCTGCTGCAACCTATGCGCTATTGCTGCCGCCTATGCGTTGCTGCTGTGATATGCTGTTATTATTGTTGATCGAGGCGATGCACTTGTCAGGATGGTGGGGTGACCTGCTGCTGCAGCACCGGTCGGGGATGTGTGGGGGTAAGCGGTGGTCGGGGATGGGTCAGGCGTGAGAAAGGAGTGAGAGAGGCTTGGAGGGAAAAAAATAACTTAGGGTTTTGAGATTATCATTCATTTTTAAAAAAGAAGTGTTAATTTACCTAACACGGAATGTCGGTATCTTTTAAAATAATTATTTATATATAAATGTATTCAATAAATACCGACATCGTGAAGTCGATATTATTTACATTAAATAATAATTTAAATATACTAACCTCTTAAGGTCAGTATTTATTAATTTATTTTAATATAAACTCACCTCTTAAGGTAGATTTTATTAATTAAAATTATATATATATATATATATATATATATATATATATATATATATATTATATTTAATTTAATTTAACTACACATCAACAAAAGTTTAATTTAATAAATTTAATTTTATTGATAAATTTCATTTTTATAAATCTAAATTATAAACCTCCTAATTATATAAATTTAATTTTATCGATATTTATCAATATCAAATTTAATATATAAATCTCCTTGAATTGATCGTCGGTATTTCTTTAACTGATAAAGTATTTCATATCTGAACCACTAATATATAAGACTTTATTTGTTAAACTACTCAAGGAGTATATAATTAATCAACGTATTTCATACTCCGATGAATTATCCTTTACATGTCATTGCCTATAATATGATCACTACACTTGACATCCATTCAAGATCAAACGTAATAATCTTGATAGAACTTGCTCTGTACAGTAATTTACGATGTTCTATTGTCTATTTCATAAAACGAGATAAGACATTGAAGGTTATACGTACAAATAATTAAACAATTAATTATATAAATATAAAATTTATAATTAATTGTTATCATGACATTTCTATGAGTATCATCTCGCATTTCATACTCGAATGGATTATATGTTAGCTCTTCACCTCTACACCATTACATGAGATATTAAGTTCACTATTTGATGACGGATTGATTGAATATGTACATTACCACTAATATATAAGACTTGATTTGTCAAACTACTCGAAGATTATATAATTAATCAACGTATTTCATACTCGAATGGATTAAGTTCATGACATTTCTCTGAGTATCATCTCGCACTTCATACTCAAATGGATTATATGTCAGCTCTTCACCTCTACACCATTACATGAGATATAAGTTCACGATTTGACGACGGATTGATTGAATATGTACATTACCACTAATATATAAGACTTGATTTGTCAAAATACTCGAGGAGTATATAATTAATCAACGTAGTTCATAAAACCGACTTTCGGATGTCACTTTTATTAAAAGTAGTCAAATTTAATAAAAAATACCGACCTCATGAGGTCAGTATCACGTTAAATTTTAAGATAAATAAAAAGTAATCATGTTAATTAAATAATATTGACATTAGGAGGTCAGTATTTTATATTAATTTATATTTAAACTTATATAAAACTGTCATCCAGAGGACGATTTATATAAAGTTAATTGAAATATTTAATTTATTAATTTTTTTGGAAGTCAGTTTATAAATATTTTAATGAAAATTAATATAATTACATACAATTTAATTTTACCGACTTCCGAAAGTCGATATTATAATTTATTTTTTTTTACACAAAATCGTCCTCCATAAGACGATTTAAATAAAATTAATTCAAAATATTTCTCAATTTTGTTTTTAATATTTAATTGAGAAAAATAAAATATTTTATTTATTTATTTATTTAATACCGACAACAAGAAGTCGGTTTTTATTGTAATTTATTTTTTCGGAGAAAAATTCCGACCTCCAAAGGTCAAAATTTGGTTTTCCTGCTTTATTTTGCATTAAAACCGACTACTTATAGTCAGTTTTCTAAAGTTTTTTTTTTTTTTATTCTTTTTAACAATACCGACCTTCGGAGGTCAGAAATTACTGATCTCAATTTGAGGTCGGTAATTTTTAGGTCGGTATTCACTTTTTTTTTAGTAGTGAGGGTCTTATGTTATGGGTATTATCTTGGGTTTTAGGGTTTAGGGGTTTGGGTTTTTCAAAGGTTTTAAGTTTAGGACTTAGGTTCTTCTTTGTGTTTTTTAGGGTTTAGCATATATGATTTTGGGCTTGATATTGTTTAGAGCTTAGAGCTTTTTAGGCTTAGGGTTTATGGATCTTTAGGATTTAGGGTTTGAAGCTTAGCGTTTTGTCGGGGTTTATATAGTTTTTACGGTTTATTTTTGGGATTATAGGATTTAAGTTTTCTTATGGTTAAGGGTTTAGGGTTTCTTAGGGTTTTAGGTTTAAGATTAGGGTTTTAGGTTAGGGTTTAAGGTTTAAGGCTTGGGCTTTTTTAGTTTTATGATTTTAGATTAAGGGTTTTATCTAGGTTTTTAGGGTTTAGGGCTTTGGGATATTTAGGTTAAAGTTTTTTAGAATTTTATAGGTTTAGGGTTTAGGGCTTAGGGGTTTTTTGTGTTTTGTTTAGGGTTTAGTACATAGTATTTAGGGCTTTATAGGGTTTATAGCTTAGAGATTTTTAGGTTTGGGTTTTTTTTTGTGTTTTTTATGGTTTTCAAGGGTGAAGTGTTTCGTAGGGTTTTTTTAGGGCTTTCGATTAAGGGTTTAGTGTTTTTTTGTGTGTTTTTAGGTTTTGGTTTATGGATTTTTAGGATTTAGATCTTAGGATTTTGTAGGGTTCATATTATTTAGGGTTTCTTAAGGTTTAGGGTTTCTTAGGGCTTTAGTTTTAGGATTTATGGTTTTAGTTAAGGGTTTAGAGTTTAGGGCTTTGGGTTTTTTTAGGTTTAGTGTTTTAGGTTAAGGGTTTATTTAGTTTTTTAGCATTTAGGGCTTTGGGTTTTTTAGGTTAAGGTTTTTAGGGTCTTATAGGTTTAGGGTTTAAGGCTTAGGGTTATATTGTGCTTTTTAGGCTATAGTATATACGATTTAAGGCTTTATAGGGTTTAGAGCTTAGAGTTTTTTGGTTTAGGGGTTTTTGGGTTGTTTAGGGTTTTAAGGGTTCAATGTTTCTTATGGATTTATATGGTTTTAGGTTTTGGGTTTACTGACTTTAAGGATTTGTGGTCAAGAGATTAGGGTTTTGTTGTGGTTTTAAATGTTTTTTAGTGTTTATTTTATGGTTTATAGGACTTAGGGTTTCTTATGGTTTAGGGTTAAGGGTTTCTTAGGGTTTTAGGTTTAAGATATAGGGTTTTAGGTTAGGGTTTAGGGCTTAGGGATTTTTTAGGTTTAGGGTTTTAGGTTACGGGTTTCATCTAGTTATTAAGGTTTAGGGCTTAGGGTTTTTTAGGTTAAGGTTTTTAGGGTTTAGCACTTAGGGTTTTTTTTATTGTGTTTTATGGTTAAGCATATACAATTTAGGGATTCATAGAGTTTAGAGCTTGGAGTTTTCTTAGGGGTTTTGGGTTTTTTTAGTGTTTTGTAGGGGTTTTAAGGTTAAAGTGTTTCTTAGTATATTTTAGGGTTTAGGGTTTAGCTTTTTTTTTTTTTTGTGTTTTTTAGGTTTAGGGTTCATCGATTTTTAGGATTTAGGGTTAAGAGCTTAGGGTTTTGTAGGGGTTTTAAATGCTTTTATGGTTTATTTAAAGTTTTATTGGATTTAGGGTTTCTTATGGTTTAGGGTTTTTTAGGGTTTTAGCATATACGATTTGGGCCTTTATAGGTTAAAGCTTAGAGGTTTTTTAGGTTTAGGGGTTTTAAGGGTTAAGTATTTCTTAGGGTTTTTTTAGGGTTTAGGGTTTAAGGCTTAGGTTTCTTTGTGTTTTTTTCATTTAGGGTTTATAGATTTTTAGGATTTAAGGTTTTGAGCTTAGAGTTTTGTAGGGGTTTTAAATGGGTTTTTAGGGTTTTTTAAGGAATTATAGGATGTAGGGTTTCCAAAGGTTTATGGTTTAGGGTTTCTTAGGGTTTTAAGATTAGGATTTACGATTTTATGTTAGGGTATTTATGGTTTAGGGCTTAGGGTTTTTTTTAGGTTTAGGAATTTAGGATAAGGGTTTTATCTAGGTTTTTAGCGTTTCTTAATTTAGGGTTTTTTAGGTTTTATAGGTTTAGGGTTTGTTTGTGTTTTTTACGATTTTGCATATACGATTTAGGGCTTTATAGGGTTTAGAGCTTATACTATTTTAGGTTTAGGGGATTTTGGGTTTTTTTTTAGGGTTTTTATAGTTTAAGTGTTTCTTAGGGTTTTAAAAGGTGTAGGGTTTATGGTTTAGGTTTTTTTTTTCTTTGTTTTTTTGGTTTAGGGTTACAGGTTATTTGGATGTAAGGTTTAGAGATTATGGCTTATGGTTGTTTTGTGTATCTTTTTTATGGTTTAATATATACGATTTAGGGCTTTATAGGATTTAGAACTTAGAGTTTTTTAGGTTTAGGGGTTTTTGGGTTTTTTAGGGTTTTAAGGGTTCAGTGTTTCTTAGGGTTTTTTTTTTGTATTTAGGGTTATAGCTTAGGGTTTTTGTGTGTTTTTAGGCTTAGGATTTCTAGATTTTTAGGATTTAAGACTTAGAGCTTTATGTTTGTAGGGATTTTTAATGGTTTTTAGGGTTTTTTTAGGGTTTATAAGATTTAGGGTTTCTTAAGGTTTAGGGTTTAGGGTTTCTTAGGGTATTTTAGGGTTTATGTCTTAGGATTTTTTTAGTTTTTTTTTTAGGTTTAGGGTTTACGAATAAGGTTTAAGGTTTAGAGCTTAGGGTTTTGTAGGGGTTTTGAATGGTTTTTAGGGTTTATTTTATGGTTTATATGATTTAGGGTTTCTTAAGGTTTAGGGTTAGGGTTTCGTTGGGTTTTAGGTTTAGAATTTAGGGCTTCAGGTTAGGGTTTAGGGTTTAGGTATTAGTTTTTTTTTAGGTTTAAGGTTTTAGGTAAAGGGTCTTATCTCTGGTTTTAGGGTTTAAGGCTTTGGGCTTTTTAGGTTAAGGATTTTTAGTGTTTTATAGTTTTAGAGTTTAGGGCTTAGGTTTTTTTTTTTTTTTTTTGTGTTTTCAAAGGTTGAGAATATACAATTTAGGGCTCTATATGGTTTAAAGCTTAGAGATTTTAGGTTTGGGGTTTGTAGGATATTTAAGTGTTAAGTGTTTCTTAGGTTTTTTAGGGTTTAGGGCTTATGGCAAAGGTTTTTTGTGTTTTTTAGGTTTAGGGTTACGGATTTTTTGGATTTAGGGTTTAGAGCTTAGGGTTTTTAGGAGTTCTAAATATATTTTAGGGTTTATTTTAGTGTTTATAGGATTTAGGTTTTCTTAAGTTTTAAGATTAAGGATTTCTTAGGGTTTTAGGTTTAGAATATAGGGGTTTTTTAGGTTTTGGGTTTTAAATACAAGGTTTTTTGTAGGGTTTAGGTTTAGGGCTTTGGATCTTTTAGGTTAAGGCTTTTTTAGGATTTAGGGCTTAGGATTTTTTTGTGTATGTTTTTTAGGGTTTAATATATGCGATTTAGGGTTTTATAGGATTTATAACTTAGAGTTTTTAAGGTTTAGGGGTTTTTGGGTTTTTTAGGGTTTTAAGGGTTCAGACCTTATGGTTTTTTAAGATTTAGGGTTACACCTAGGGTTTTTGTGTATTTTTAGGTTTAGGGTTTACATATTTTTAGGATTTAGGGTTTAGAGCTTAGGATTTTGTAGGGGTTTGAAATGGTTTCAGGGTTTATTTTTGGGTTTGTAGGGTTGAAGGTTTCTTATGGTTTTAGGTTTAGGATTTATGGTTTAAGGTTAAGGTTTAGGGTTTAGGACTTAGGGTTTTTTTCCAGTTTAAAGTTTTAGTTTGACAGTTTTATGTAGGTATTTAGGGTTTAGGGCTTTGTATTTTTTAGGTTATTTTTTTTAAGGTTTTTATGGGATTATTGTTTAGGGCTTGTATTTTTTTTTTTTTTTTGGGTTTTTCATGCTTTAGCATATACTATTTAGGCTTTGTATGGTTTAGAGCTTAGAGTTTTTTAGGTGTAGGGTCTTTTGGGTTTTAAGGATTAAGTGTTTCTTAGGGTTTAGGTTTTTTTTTTTTTTGTGTTTTTTAGGTTTAAGGTTTATGGATTTTAAGGATTTACGGTTTAGAGCTTAGGGTTTTGTTGGCTTTTAAATGGGTTTTAGGGTTTATTTTAGGTTTTATGGTGTTTAGGGTTTCTTAAGGTTTAGGGTTTAGGGTTTCTTAGGGTTTTAGGTATAGGATTTAGGGTTTTAGGTTAGTGTTTAGGGTTTGGGGCTTAGGGTGTTTTTTATGTTTAAGGTTTTGGGTTAAGCTTTTTCTCTACGTTTTTAGGGTTTATTAGGGCTTTGGGTTTTTTGGGCTAAGGTTTATTAGGTTTTTATTGGTTTAGGGTTTAGTGCTTAGGGTTTCTTTAGGATTTTTCTTTGTGTTTTTTAGGGTTTATCATATACTATTTTGGGCTTTATAGGGTTTAGGGCTCTGGGTTATTTTAGGTTAAGGAATTTAGGTTAATGGTTTTATCTAGGTTTTTAGGGTATTTTGAGTTAGGGTTTTTCAAGGTTTTATAGATTTAGGGTTTAGAGATTATGGTATTTTTGTGATTTTTAGGTTTAGGGTTTACAATTTTTTAAGATTCAGGGTTTAGAACTTACGGTTTTGTAGGGGTTTTAGCTGGTTTTTTGTGTTTATTTTAGGGTATCTTAAGGTTTAGGGTTTTAGGTTTAGGATTTAGGGTTTAGGGCATAGGCTTTTTTAATGTTTAGGGTTTTAGGTTAATGATATTATCTAGGTTTTTAATGTTTAGGGCTTTGGGTTTTAAAGGTTAAGGTTTTTTTTAGGATTTAGGGTTTCTTAGTGTTTGGGATTGCTTAGTGGTTATATATAGTTTTTAGGGTTGATTTTAGGGTTTATAAGATTTAATTTTTAGTAAGGTTTAGGATTTATTAGGGTTTTAGGTTTAGGATTTAGGGTTTTAGGTTATTGTTTATGATTTAAGGCTTAGGGTTTTAGGGTAAGGATTTTATCTAGGTTTTTAGGGTTTAGGGCTTTGGGTTGTTTAGGGTTTTTTATGTTTTGGGTTTAGGGCTTAGTATTTTTTAGGGTTTAGCATATATGATTTTGGGCTTAATAGAGTTTAGAGTATAGAATTTTTAGTTTTGGGGGGTTTTTGGGTTTTAAGGTTTTTAAAGATTACGTGTTTCTTAGGGTTTTTTAGGGTTTAAGGATTAGGGTTTAGGGTTTTTTTTTGTGTGTTTCTTAGGTTTAGGATTTATGGATTTTTAGGATTTGGGGTTTAGAGGTAGGGGTTTTAAATGGTTTTCAGGTCTTATAGAATTTAGGGTTTTTTAAGGTTTAGTGTTTCTTATTGTTTTAGGTTTAGGATATAGGGTTTCAGGTTAGGATTTTGGGTTTATGGCTTAGGATATTTTAGGTTTAGGGTTTTAGATTGAGGGTTTTATCTAAGTTTTTAGGGTTTACGACTTTGGTTTCGTTAGATTAACAGTTTTAAGGGTTTTAGAGGTTTATGGTTTAGGGCTTAGGTTTTTTTGCGTGTTTTTAAGGTTTAGCATATACGATTTAGGGCTTTGTAGGGTTTAGAGCTTAGAGTTTTTAAGGTTTATGGGTTAATGGGGTTTTGGGGGGTTTTAAGGGTTTGTAAGGGTCAAGTGTTTCTTTGGGGATTTAAGGGTTTATTGTTTAGGGCTTAGGGTATTTTGTGTTTTTAAAGTTTAGGGTTTACGGAGTTTTAGGATTTAGGGTTTAGAGCTTAGGGTTTTGTTGGGTTTTTAAATGGGTTTTAGGGTTTATTTAGGGTTTATAGGATTTAAGGTTTCTTAAGGTGTAGGTTTATGGTTTTAGGTTTAGGATTTAGGGTTTTAGGTTAAGGCTTAGGATTTTTTAGGTTTAGGGATTTAGCTTAAGGGGTTTATCTAGGCATTTTGGGTCTTTAATGTTATGGTTTTGCAGGGTTTAGGATTTAGGGCTTAGGGTTTTTTGTGGTTTTTAGGATTTAGCATTTGCAATTTAGGGCTTTATAGGGTTTAGAGCTTAGAATTTTTTACCTTTAATGGTTTTTGGGTTTTTAAGGGTTAAGTGTTTATTAGGATTTTTTTTAGGGTTTAAGGCTGAGGGCTTAGGGTTTGTTGTGTTTTTTAGATTGAGGGTTACAAATTTTTAGAGTTTAGGGTTTCGTTGGGGTTTTAAATGGGTTTTATGGTTTATTTTAGAGTTTATAGGATTTTTTAGGGGTTTTTAGGGTTTAAGGTTTCTTAGGGTTTGAGGTTTAAGATTTAGAGTTTTGTGTTAGGGTTTAGGGATTAGGGCTTAGGGTGTTTTTTTAGTTTTAGGGTCTTACATTATGTGTATTATCTTGGGTTTTAGGGTTTAGGTCTCTGGATTTTTTTGGTTAAGGTTTTTTAGGGTTTTATAGGTTTTAAGTTTAGGGCTTAGGTTCTTCTTTGTGTTTTTTAAGGTTTAGCATATATGATTTTGGGCTTGATAGTGTTTAGAGCTTAGAGTTTCTTAGATTTAGCGGTTTTTGCGTTTTCAAAGGGTTCTTTTAGGCTTAGGGTTTATGGATTTTTAGATTTATGGTTTAGAGCTTAGTGTTTTGTCAGGGTTTATATAATTTTTACAATTTATTTTTGGGATTATAGGATTTAAGGTCTCTTAAGGTTTAGGGTTTAGGGTTTCTTAGGGTTTTAGGTTTAGGATTAGGGTTTTAGGTTAGCATTTAGGGTTTAAGGCTTAGGCTTTTTATAGGTTTAGGATTTTAGGTTAAGGGTTTTATATAGGTTTTTAGGGTTTAGGGCTTTGGGATTTTTAGGTTAAAGATTTTTAGGATTTTATAGGTTTAGGGTTAAGGGCTTAGGGGTTTTTTCTGTTTCTTTTTTTTTTAGGGTTTAGCATATAGTATTTAGGGCTTTATAGGGTTTGGAGCTTAGAGTTTTTTTAGGTTTGGGGGCTTTTTGTGTTTTTTTAAGGTTTTATTTGTGAAGTGTTTCTTAGGGTTTTTTAGGGCTTTTGGTTAAGGGCTAGTGTTTTTTCTGTGTTTTTAGGTTTTGGTTTACCGATTTTTAGGATTTAGGATTTAGATCTTAGGGTTTTGTAGGGTTCATAGTGTTTAGGGTTTCTTAAGTTTTAGGGTTCCTTGGAGCTTAAGTTTTTTGATTTATGGTTTTAGTTAAGGGTTTAAAGTTTAGGGCTTTGGGTTTTTTTAGGTTTAGTGTTTTAGGTTAAGGGTTTATCTAGTTTTTTAGCATGTAGGGCTTTGGTTGTTTTGGGTTAAGGTTTTTGGGGTTTCAGGCTTCGAGTTATATTGTGTTTTTTAGGCTTTAGTATATACGATTTAAGGCTTTATAGGGTTTAGAGCTTAGAGTTTTTTAGGTTTAGGGGTTTTTGGGTTTTTTAGGGTTTACAGGGTTAAGTGTTTCTTAGGGTTTTATAGGGTTTAGGGTTTATAGTTTAGGGTTTTTTTTTTTTTTTTGTGTTTTTTATGTTTTGGGTTTACGGACTTTAAGGATTTGTGGTCAAGAGATTAGGGTTTTGTAAGGGCTTTAAATGGTTTTTAATGTTTATTTTAGGGTTTATTGGACTTAGGGTTTCTTAAGGTTTAGGGTTAAGGATTTCTTAGGATTTTAGGTTTAGGATATAGGGTTTTAGGTTAGGGTTTAGGGTTTATGGCTTAGGGAATTTTTTAGGTTTAGGATTTTAAGTTATGGGTTTTATCTAGTTATTAGGGTTAAGGGCTTAGGCTCTTTTAGGTTAAGGTTTTTACGGTTTTAGGATTTATAGCTTAGGGCTTTTTTATTTTGTTTTAGGGTTAAGCATATACGATTTAAGGCTTCATAGGGTTTAGAACTTGGAGATTTTTTTAGGGGTTTTGGGGTTTTTTAGTGTTTTGTAGGGTTTTTAAGGTTAAAGGGTTTCTTAGGATTTTTTAGGGTTTAGCACTGTTTTCGTGATTTTTAGGTTTAGGGTTCACAAATTTTTAGGATTTAGGGTTAAGAGCTTAGGGTTTTGTAGGGGTTTTAAATGGTTTTAGGGTTTCTTATGGTTTAGGGTTTCTTCGAGTTTTAGCATATACGATTTGGGGCTTTATATGTTTTAGAGCTTAGAGGTTTTTTAGGTGTATGGGCTTTTGGGGTTTTAAGGGTTAATAGTGTCTTAGGGTTTTTTAGGGTTTAGGGCTTAGGTTTTTTTGTATTTTTTTGGTTTAAGGTTAATAAATTTTTAGGATTTAAGGTTTAGAGCATAGGGTTTTGTAGGGGGTTTAAGTGTCTTTAAGGGTTTTTCAAGGGATTATAGGATGTAGGGTTTCTAAATATTTATGGTTTAGGGTTTCTTAGGGTTTTAAGATTAGGATTTACGATTTTAAGTAAGGGCTTAGGGTTTTTTAGGGTTCGAGATTTAGGATAAGGGTTTTATCTAGGTTTTTAGGGTTTCTTAAGTTAATGTTTTTCAGGGTTTTATAGGTTTAGGGTTTTGCATATATGATTTAGGGCTTTATAAGGTTTAGAGCTTATACAGTTTTAGATTTAGGCGTTTTTGGGTTTTTATGGTTCAAGTGTTTCTTAGGGTTTTAAAAGGTGTAGGGTTTATGGCTTAGGGTTATTTGTGGTTTTTTAGTTTAGGGTTACAGATTTTTTGGATTTAAGGTTTAGAGATTAGGGTTTTGTAGGGGTTTTAAATGGGTTTTATGGTTTATTTTAGGATTTATAGGCTTTAGGGTTTCTTATGTTTTAAGGTTTAGTGTTTCTTAGGGTTTTAGGTTAAAGGTTTTTTGTAGAGTTTTATGTCTAGGGCTTTGGGTTTTTTGTGTTAAGGTTTTTTAGGGTTTAGGGCTAAGTGCTTTTTGTGTTTTTTTTAGGATTTAGAATATAGGATTTAGGTCTTTATAGGGTTTAGAGATTAGAGATATTTAGGTTTAGGGGTTTTTCCATTTTTAAGGCTTTTAAGGTTAAGTATATCTTAGGGTTTTCTAGGGTTTAGTGTTTAGGGCTTACAGATTTTTTTATGTTTTATAGGTATAGGGTTTACCTATTTTTAGGATGCTTAGGGTTTTGTAGGGGTTTTAGGGTTTATTTTAGAGTTTATAAGGATTAAGGTTTCTTAAGGTTTAGGGTTTAGGGTTTCTTAGGGTTGTAGGTTTTGGATGTATGGCTTTAGGTTAGGGTTTAGTGCTTATGGTTATTTTAGGTTTGTGATTTTAGGTTAAGGGTTTTATCTAGGTTTTTAGGGTTTAGGGCTTTGTGTTTTTTAGATTAAGGTTTTTTAGGGTTTTATAGGTTTAGGGTTTAGGGCTTAAGGATTTTTTTTTGTGTTTTTTAAGGTTTAAAAATAAAGATATAGAGTTTAGAGCTTAGAGTTTTTTAGGTTTAGGGGTTTTAGTGTTTTTTAGGGTTTTAAGGGCTAAGTGTTTCTTAGGGTTTTTTAGGGTTTATGGTTCAGGGCTTGGGATTTTTTAAGGTTTAGAGTTTTTAGGCATTTTAAATGGGCTTTAGGGTTTATTTTAGGTTTATTGTATATAGAGTTTCTTAATGTTTTGGGTTTCGTACGGTTTTAGGTTTAGGATTTACGGTTTTAGGTTAGGGTTTAGGGTTTTTTTAGGTTTAGGGTT
The DNA here is from genome assembly GCA_037074985.1 of Solanum bulbocastanum. Taxonomy (NCBI): domain Eukaryota; kingdom Viridiplantae; phylum Streptophyta; class Magnoliopsida; order Solanales; family Solanaceae; genus Solanum; species Solanum bulbocastanum. Next base: position 29,248,449 of record CM073605.1, read on the forward strand.
TTAGATTAAGGGTTCTACCCAGGTTTTTACGGTTTAGGGCTTTAGGTTTTTTAGGTTAAGGGTTTTTAGGGTTTTATAGGTGTAGGGTTAGTGCTTAGGGTTTTTTTTTTTGTGTTTTTAGGAATACGATTTAGGGCTTTATAGGGTTTAGAGCTTAGAGGTTTTTTAGGTTTAGGGGTTTTTGGATCTTTTAGGGTTTTGAGGGTTAAGTGTTTCTTAGGATTTTTTAGGGTTTAAGGTTTAGGGCTTAGGTTTTTTTTTTGTGTTTTTTAGGTATAGGGTTTACATATTTTTAGGATTTAGGATTTAGGATTTAGAGCTTAGGGTTTTGAAGTGTTTATAAATGGTTTTAGAGTTTACTTTTGGATTTTGAAAGATTTGGAGTTTCTTAATTTTTAGGGTTTATGGTTTCTTAGTGTTTTAGGTTTACGATTTAGGGTTTTAGGTTAGGGTTTACAGTTTAGGTTTAGGGATTTTTTATGTTTAGGGTTTTTGGTTTGGATTTTTTCTAGGTATTTAGGGTTTAGGGCTTTGGGTTTTTTTAGTTAAGGTTGTTTTTGGGTTTTATAGGTTTAGAGTTTAGGCCTTAGGGTCTTTTTGTGTTTCTTAGGGTTTAGCATAAACGACTTAGGGATTTATAGGGTTTAGAGCTTGGAGTTTATTAGGTTTAGGTGGTTTTGGGCTTTTTAGGGTGTGTAGGGGTTAAGTGTTTCTTAGGGTTTACTGGATTTACGACTTAGGGTTTTTTTTTGGTGTTTTTTTGGTTTAGGGTTTACGGATTTTTAAGATTTAGGATTTATAGCTTAGGATTTTGTAGGGGTTTTAAATGGATTTTAGGGTTCCTTTTAGGTTTTATAGGATTCAGTTTGAGGTTTTATAGGATTCAGGGTTCTTAAGGTTTAGGGTTTAGAGTTTCTTAGGGTTTTAGGGTTTAGGGCTTAGGATTTTTTTTGCATTTTTTAGGTTTAAGGTTTACGAATCTTTAAGATTTAAGGTTTATGGCTTAGGGTTTTGAATGGTTTTTTGGGTTTATTTTAGGGTTTATAGGATCTAGGGTTTCTTAATGTTTCCGATTTAGGGTTTAGGCTTCGAATTTTTTTGTGTTTTTTAGGTTTAGGGTTTTTGAATCTTTAAGATTGAATGTTTAGAGCTTAGGGTTTTTGAATGGTTTTTAGGGTTTATAGAGTTTAGGGTTTCTTAAGGTTTAGGGTTTAGGGTTTTGGGTTTCTTAGGGTTTTAGGTTTAGGATTTAGGGTTTTAGGTTAGGGTTTAATGTTTATGTATTAGTTTTTTTTTTATGTTTAGGGTCTTAGGTTAAGGTTCTTATCTAGCTTTTTTGGGTTTATGGCTTTAGTTTTTTAGATTAATGTTTTTTAGGGTGGTTTTATAGGTTTAAAGTTTAAGATTTTGTGTTTCTTTGTGTTTTTAAAGGTTTAGAATATACAATTTAGGGATTTATAAGGTTTAGATCTTAGAGATTTTAGGTTTGGGGGTTTAGGGTTTTTAGGGTTGACAGTTAGTGTTTCTTAGGGTTTTTTAGGGTTACAGATATTTAGGATTTAGGATTTAGAGCTAATTAGGGTTTCTTAAGCTTTAAGGTTTAAGGTTTAGGATTTCTTAGGGTTTTAGGTTTAGAATTTAGGGGGTTTTTAGGTTTTGGGTTTTAGGTACAATGTTTTTTCAGGGGTTTTATGTTTAGTGCTTTGGGTTTGTTTGGTTATGGATTTTTAGGATTTTATAGACTTAGGGTTTAGGGCTTAGGGTTTTTTGTGTATGTTTTTTAGGGTTTAGCATATACAATTTAGGGCTTTATAGGGTTTAGAGTTAAGAGTTTTTTGAAGTTTAGGTGTTTAGTTTTAAGGGTTAAGTGTTTCTTAGGGTTTTTTAAGATTCAGGGTTACATCTTAGGGTTTTTGTGTGTTTTCAGGTTTAGGGTTTATGGATTTTTAGGATTTAAGGTTTTGAGGTTAGGGGTTTGTTGGGGATTTAAATGGTTTTCGAGTATATTTTTGGGTTTGTAGGATTTAGGGTTTCTTATGGTTTTAGGTTTAGGATTTAGGTTTTTAGGTTATGGTTTAGGGTTTTGGACTTAGGGTTTTTTTCAATTTAGAGTTTTAGTGTAACGGTTTTATGTAGGTTTTTAGGGTTTAGGGATTTGGGTTTTTTAGGTTATGTTTTTTTAGGGTTTTATAAGTTTAGTGTTTAGGGCGTAGAGTTTTTTCTTTCCTGTTTTTTAGGCTTTAGCATATACAATTTAGGTTTTATATGGTTTAGAGCTTAGAGTTTTTTAGGTTTAGGGATTTTTATGGGTTTTACGGATTAAGTGTTTCTTAGGGTTTAGGTGTTTTTGGATTTTTTAGGTTTAAGGTGGGTTTTGTTGGGGTTTAATTAGTTTTATGGTTTATTGTAGTTAGGGTTCTTAAGGTTTAAGGTTTCTTATGGTTTTAGGTCTAGAATTTAGGGTTTTAGGTTAGTATTTAGGGTTTAGGTCTTAGGAATTTTTTAGGTTTAGGGTTTTGGGTTAAGGTTTTTATCTACGTTTTTAGGGTTTAGCGCTTTGGGTTTTTTAGGTTAAGGTTTATTAGGATTTGATAGGTTTATGGTTAAGGGCTTAGGGTTTTTTCAGGAATTTTTTAATGTTTTTTGGGGTTTCGCATATACAATTTAGGGCTTTATAGGGGTTTAGGGCTTAGGGTTGTTTTAGGTTTAGGAATTTAGGTTAAGGATTTTATCTAGGCTTTTTGGGTTTTTTAAGTTAAGGTTTTTCAATGTTTTATAGGTTTAGGTTTTAGGGCTTGGGGAATTTTTGTGATTTTTAGGTTTATGGTTTAAAAGTTTTTAAGATTTAGGGTTTAGAGCTTAGGGTTTGGTAGGTGCTTGAAATGGTTTTTAGGGATTATTTTAGGGTTTATAGGATTTAAGGTTTCTTAAGGTTTAGGGTTTTAGGTTAGGGTTAAGGGTTTAGGGCTTAGGTGTTTTTAATGTTTAGGGTTTTATGTTAATGTCTTATCTATATTTTTAGGGTTTATTGATTTAGGTTTTTTAGGTTTAGGTTTTTTAGGGTTTTAAAAGGTTTAGGGTTTAGGAAATAGGGTTTTTTGTGTTTTGTAGGATTTAGCATATATGATTTAGGGCTTAATAGGGTTTAGAGCTTAAAGTTTTTTAGGTCTAGAGTTTTTTTGGGTTTTTAAGGGTTAAGTGTTCCTTAGGATTTGGGGTTTAGGGCTTATGGTTTTTTGTCTTTTTTAGGCTTAGGGTTTATGGGTTTTTAGGATTTAAAGTTTAGAGCTTTGGATTTTGTAGGGATTTTAAATGGTTTTTAGGGTATTTTTAGGGTATATAAGATTCTGGGTTTCTTAAGGTTTGGGGTTTCGGGTTTCTTAGGATTTTAGGTTTAGGATATATGGTTTTATGTTTGGGTTTAGGGTATAGGGCTTTGGGTTCTTTTGTATTTTTAGGGTTTAGCATATATGATTTAGGGTTTTATAGGGTTAGAGCTTAGAGTTTTTTTGGTTTAGGGGTTTTTGGGTTTTTTTTAGAGTTTTTAAGGGTTAACTTTCTCTTTGGTTTTTTTGGGATTTAGGGCTTAGGATTTTTTTTTTGTGTTTTTTAGGTTTAGGGTTTACGAATCATTAAGATTTAAGGTTTAGAACTTAGGGTTTTGTAGGGGTTTTAAATGGTCTTTAGGGTTTATTTTAGGGTTTATAGGATTTTAGATTTCTTAACATTTAAGGTTTAGGGTTTCTTTGGGTTTTTTAGGGTTTAGGGTTTAGGGCTTAGGATTTTTTAGTGATTTTTAGGTTTAGGGTTTACGAATCTTTAAGATTTAACTTTTACAGCTTAGGGTTTCATAGGGTTTTTAATGGTTTTCAGGGTTTATTTTAGGGTTTATAGGATAGGGTTAAAGGTTTCTTAGTGTTTTTGGTTTAGGATTTTGGGTTTTAGCATGGTTTAGGGTTTATGTATTAGGTTTTTTTAGGTTAAGGGTCTTATATTGGTTTTCAGGGTTTAGGGCTTTGGGTTTTTTAGGTTAAGGTTTTTTAGGGTTTTATAGGTTTAGAGTTTAAGGTTTTCTTTGTGTTTCCAAAGATTTAGAATATACAATTTAAGGCTCTATAGGCTTTAGAATTTATAGATTTTAGGTTTGGGGGTATTAGGGTTTTTAGGGTTTTTAATGGTAGTGTTTCTTAGGGTCTTTTAGGGTTTAAGGTTTATGGTTTATAATTTTTTTTTTTGTGTTTTTTAGGTTCAGGGTTACGGATTTTTATTATTTAGGTTTTAGAACTGAGGGTTTTTAATGGGTTTTAGGGTTTATTTTAGGTTTAATAGGTTTTAGAGTTTCTTAAGTTTTAAGGTTAAGGGTTTCTTAGGGTTTTAGGTTTAGAATTTAGGGGTTTTTTAGGTTTTGGGTTTTATGTACAAGGTTTTTTCTAGGGTTTAGTTTTAGGGCTTTGGTTTTTGGGTTTTTTAGGATAATGTTTTTTTAGGATTTTAAAGCTTTAGGTTTTAGGGCTTAGGTTATTTTTTTTATGTTTTTTAGGATTTAATATATACGATTTAGGGCTTTATAGGCTTTAGAACAGAGTTTTTTAGGTTTAGGCATTTTTGGGTATTTTAGGGTTTTAAGGGTTCGGTGTTTCTTAGGATTTTTTTAAGATCTAGGGTTATAGCGTAGGGTTTTTGGGTTTTTAGGATTTAGCGTTTTGAGGGTTTTAAATGGTTTTAGGTTTATTTTGGGGTTTGGAAGATTTAGGGTTTCTTATGGTTTAAAGTTTAGGATTTAGGGTTTTATGTTAGGGTTTAGGGTTTTTTTCAGTGTGGAGTTTTAGTTTAACGGTTTATGCAGGTTTTTAGGGTTTAGGGCTTTGGGTTTTTTCGGTTAATTTTTTTAGGGTTTTATAGGATTAGTGTTTAGGGCTTAGCTTTTTTTTTTTTGTGTGTGTGTTTTTTAGGCTTTAACATATACGATTTAGGCTTTATATGGTTTAGATCTTTGAGTTTTTTAGATTTAGGGGTTTTTATGGGTTTTAAGGATTAAGTGTTTCTTAGGGTTTAGTTTTTTTTTTTTTTTTTTTTGGTGTTTTTTTAGGTTTAGAGTTTAAAATTTTTTAAGATTTAGGGTTTAGAGCTTAGGGTTTTGTTGGGGTTTTAAATGGTTTTTAGGGTTTATAGGATTTAAGGTTTCTTAAGGTTTAGGGTTTAGGATTTAGGGTTATAGGTTAGGGTTTAGGGTTTATGTCTTAGCTTTTTTTAATGTTTAGGGTTTTAGCTTAATGGTCTTATCTAGGTTTTTAGGGTTCAGGACTTTCGATTTTTTAGGTTTTAGTTTTTTAGGGTTTTAAAGGTTTAGGTTTTGCGCTTAGGGTTTTTTGTGTTCTGTAGGATTTAGCATACATTATTTAGGGATTAATAGGGTTTAGAGCTTAGAGTTTTTTAGGTTTAGGGCTTCTTTTTTTTTTTTAGGGATTTTAAAGGTTAAGTATTTCTTAGGGTTTGGGGTTTAGGGCTTAGGGTTTTTTTTTTGTCATTTTATGTTTATGGCATACGGATTTATATGATTTAAGGTTTAGAGCTTTGGATTTTGTGGGGATTTTAAATGGTTTTTAGGGTGTTTTTAGGTTTTATAAGATTTAGGGTTTCTTAAGGTTTAGGGTTTAGGGTTTCTAGGCTTTTAGGTTTAGGATTTAAGATTTTAGCTTACGGTTTAGGGTATAGGGCTTAGGTTTTTTTTTGTGTTTTTAGGGATTAGCATATACGATTTAGGGCTTAGTGAGCTTAGAGTTTCTTTGATTTTGGGGTTTTTTGGGTACTTTAGAGGTTTTAAGGGTTAACTTTATCTTAGGGTTTTTTATGGTTTAGGGTTTAGGCCTTTTGATTTTTTTTGGGTTTAGGTTTTATGAATAATTAAGATTTAAGGTTTAGAGCTTAGGGTTGTGTAGTGGATTTGAATGGTTTTTAGGGTTTATAGGATTTTGTATTTCTTATGGTTTAGGGTTTAAGGTTTCTTAGGGTTTTTAGGGTTTAGGGCTTAGGATTTTTTTAGTGTTTTCTGGGTTTAGGGTTTACGAATCTCTAAGATTTATGGTTTAGAGCTTAGGGTTTTTGTAGGGGTTTTGAATGGTTTTTAGGGATTATAGGATTTAGGTTTCTTAAGGTTTAGGGTTAAGGGTTTCTTAGGATTTTAGGTTTAGGATTTAGGGTTTCTTAAGGTTTAGGGTTAAGGATTTCTTAGGATTTTAGGTTTAGGATTTAGGGTTTTAGGTTAGGATTTAGGATTTAGGTATTACGTTTTTTTTTAGATTTAGGGTTTTAGGTTAAGGGTCTTATTTTAGTTTTTAGGGTTTAGGGCTTTGAGTTTTTTAGGTTAAGGTTTGTTAGGGTTTTATAGGTTAAGAGTTTAGGGCTTAGGGGTTTTTTTGTGTTTTCAAAGGTTAAGAATATACAATTTAGGGCTCTATAGGGTTTAGAGCTTAGAGATTTTAGGTTTGGGGGTCGTTGGGTTTTTAGGGTTTTTAAGGGTTAAGTGTTTCTTTGGGTTTTTTAGGATTTAAGGTTTATGGCTTAGGTTTTTTTTTTTTGTGTTTTTTAGGTTTAGGGTTACGGATTTTTAGGATTTAGGATTTACCGCTTAGGGTTTTAATGGGTTTTGTGGTTTATTTTAGGTTTTCTAGGATTTAGAGTTTTTTAAGTTTTAAGGTTAAGGGTTTCTTAGGGTTTTTGCTTTAGAATTTTAGGTGTTTTTCAATGTTTTGGGTTTTAGGTACAAGGTTTTTTCTAGGGTTTAGGTTTAGGCTTTGGGTTTTTTAGGTTAAGGTTTATGTAGGATTTTAAAGCTTTAGGGTTTAGGGCTTAGGGTTTTTTGTTTATGTTTGTTAGGGTTTAATATATACGATTTAAGGCTTTATATGGTTTAGAACTTATGGTTTTTAGGTTTAGGGTTTTAAGGGTTTAATGTTCCTTAGGGTTTTTTTTAAAGATTTAGGGTTATAGCCTAGGGTTTTGTGTGTTTTTAGGTTTAGGGTTTACAAATTTTTAGGATTTAGGGTTTAGAGCTTATGGTTTTGTAGAGTTTTAAATGGTTTTAGGGTTTATTTTTGGGTTTCTAGGATTTAGGGTTTCTTATGGTTTTAGGTTTAGGATTTAGGGTTTTATGTTAGGGTTTAGGGCTTGGGGTTTTTTTCAAGTTAGAGTTTTAGTTTAACGGTTTTATGTAGGATTTTAGGGTTTAGTGCTTTGGTTTTTAAGGTTAAGTTTTTAAGGGTTTTATAGGATTAGTTTTTAGGGCTTAGGGTTATTTTTATGTTGTTTAGGCTTTAGCATATACGATTTAAGCTTTATATGGTTTAGAGCTTAGAGTTTTTTAGGTGTAGGGGTTTTTGGGTTTTTTATGGGTTTAAAGGATTAAGTGTTTCTTTGGCTTTAGGTTTTTTTTTGTGTGTTTTTTAGGTTTAAAGTTTACAGATTTTAAGGATTTACGGTTTAAAGCTTAGGGTTTTGTTATGGGTTTAAATGGGTTTTAGGGATTATTTTAGGGTTTATTGTGTTTAGGGTTTCTTAGGGTTTTAGGTCTAGGATTTAGGGTTTTAGGTTAGTGTTTAGGGTTTAGGGCTTAAGGTTTTTTTAGGTTTAACATTTTAGGTTTAGGTTTCTATCTATGTTTTTAGGGTAATTTAGGTTAAGGTTTATTAGGATTTTATAGGTTTAGGGTTTATGGCTTATGGTTTCTTTAGGATTATTTTTGTGTTAATTAGGGTTTAGGATATACGATTTAGGGATTTATAGGGTTTAGGGCTTAGGGTTTTTTAAGGTTTAAATATTTAGGTTAAGGGTTTTATTTAGGTTTTTAGGAATTTTTAAGTGAAGGTTTTTTAGAGTTTTACTGGTTTAGGGTTTAGGACTTAGGGTATTTTTGAAATTTTTAGAGGGTTTACAAATTTTTAAGATTTAGGCTTTAGAGCTTAGTGTTTTGTAGGTGTTTTAAATGGTTTTTAGGGTTTATAGGATTTAGGGTTTCTTATGGTTTAGGGTTTTAGGTTTAGGATTTAGGGTTTTAGGTTAGGGTTTAGGGTTTAGGGCTTAGATTTTTTTAATGTTTACGGTTTTAGGTTAATGGTCTTTTCTAGGTTTTTAATGTTTTGGGCTTTGGGTTTTTTAGGTTAAGGTTTTTAAGGGTTTTATAGGTTTAGGGTTTAGGGCTTAGATTTTTTTTTGTGTGTGTGCCTTTTAGGGTTTATCTTAGACAATTTAGAGCTATATAAGGTTTAGAGTTTTTTTAGGTTTAGCGGTTTTAGGGTTTTTATGGGTTAAGTGTTTCTAAGGGTTTTTTTATTTCTTTTTATTTTAACGACCCTTGGGGAGTCTGGGGCTTAGCAACACCCTCAGACCTAAGCATAAATAAAAACAACAATAAAATACAAGGAGGGTTTTGGGCTTAGGGTTTCTTCTGTTTTTTAGGTTTAGTGTTTATAGATTTTAAGGATTTAGGATTTTGGTCTTAGGGTTTTGTTGGGTTTCACATGGTTTTTAAGGTTTATTTTAGTGTTTATAGGATTTAGGATTTTAGGTTAGGGTTTAGGGTTTAGGGTTTTTTGGGGTTTAGGATTTTAAGTTAGGGGTTTTATCTAGGTTTTAAGAGTTTAGGGCATTGGTATTTTTGGGATGAAAGGTTTTTAGGGTTTTATAGGTTTAGGGTTTAGGGTTCAGGGTATTTTTTTTTTTTTTTTAGGGTTTAGCATATACGATTTTTGTCATTATAGGTTTTAGAGCTTAGAGTTTTATAGGTTTAGGGGGTTTGGGTTTTTTAGGGTTATGTGTTTCTTAGGGTGTTTCAGGGTTTAGGGTTTTTTTTTGTGTTTTTTAGGTTTAGGGTTTATGAATTTTTAGGATTAAGAATTTAGAGCTTAGGGTTTTGTTGGGATTTTAAATGATTTTTAGGGTTTATTTTAGGGTTTCTTAAGGTTTATGGTTTAGGATTTTCGGTTATAGGTTAGGGTTTAGGGTTTTTTTAGGTTTAAGGTTTTAGGTTAAGGGTTTTACCTAGGTTTGTATGGTTCAGGGTTTTGGGTTTTTTGGGTTATGTTTTTTTAGGGTTTTATTGCTTTACGGTTTAGGGCTCAAGGGTTTTGTTGTATTTTTTAGGGTTTAGCATATTCGATTTAGGGCTTAATTGGGTTTAGAGCTTAAAGTTTTTTATGTTTATGGGTTTTTGGGGTTTTTAGGGGTTTTAAAGTCTAAGAGTTTCTTAGGGTTTAGGGTGTAGGGCTTGGGTTTTTTTTGTGTTTTTTATGTTTAGGGTGTACGAATATTTAAGATTGAAGGTTTAGATCCTAGTATTTAGGGCTTCTTAGGGTTTTAAGTATAGGATTTAAGGTTTTACGTTAGGTTTTAGGGTTTTAGGGCTTAGGTTTTTTTTAGGTTTAGAGATTTAGGTTAAGGGTGTTATCTAGGCTGTTAGGGTTTTTAAATTTAAGGTTGTTTAGGGTTTAATAGGTTTAGGGTTTATGGCTTAGGGTATTTGTTTTTTGTTTTTTAGGATTTAGCATATACGATATAGGGCTTTATAGGGTTTAGAGCTAAGAATATTTTTAGGTTTAGGGGTATTTGGGATTTTGAAGGTGTTTACGGGTGAAGTGTTTCTTTTGGTTTTTAGTGTTTACGGTTTAGGGCTTAGGGTTTTTTTTAGGGTTACGAATTTTTAGGATTTAGGGTTTAGAGTGTAGGGTTTGGTAGGGGTTTTAAATGGATTTTAGGGTTTATATAATTTAGGGTTTCTTAAGGTCTTGGGCTTAGGGTTTCTTATGGTTTAGGTTTAGGATTTAGGGTTTTAGGTCAGTGTTTACAGTTTAGGGCTTAGGGTCTTTTTACGTAAACGGTTTTATATAGGGTTTTAGGGTTTAGTGCTTTGGGTTTTTTAGGTTAAGATTTTTTAGTGTTTTTATAATTTTGAGTTAAAGGTTTAAGGGTTTTTTTTTGAAATGTTTTTTCGGGTTAAGAAAATACGATTTAGGGCTTTATAGGGTTTCGAGTTTAGATTTTTTTTTTTTAGGTTTAGGGGTTTTTAGGGTTTTTAAGGGTTAAGTCTTACTTAAGGTTTTTGAGGGTTTAGGGTTTAGGGCTTAATGTTTTTTTTTGTGTTTTTGAGGTTTAGGATTTACGGGTTTTTAGGATTTAGAGTTTAGAGCTTAGGGTTTTGTGGGAGTCTTTAATGGTTTTTAGGGTTATTGGATTTACGGTTTCTAAGGTTTAGGGTTTAGTTTTTCTTAGGATTTTAGATTTTGGATTTAGGGTTTTAGGTTCGGGATTAGGGTTTTATAAATTTAGTGTTTTAGGTTAAGGGATTCAGCTAGGTTTTAGGATTTAGGGCTTTGAGTTTTTCAAGTTAAGGTTTTTTAAGGTTTTATAGGTTTAGGGTTTAGAGATTATGTTTTTTTTTTTTGTGTGTTTTTAGGGTTTAGCATATATGATTTAGGCCTTAATAGGGTTAAGAGATTAGAGTTTTTTAGGTTTAGGGATTTTGGGGTTTTTTAGGGGTTTTAAGGGTTAAGTGTTTCTTAGGATTTAGGGGTTTTTTTTGTGTTTTTTAGGTAAAGGGTTTACTGATTTTTAGGATTTAGGGTTTAGAACTTACAATTTTGTAGGGGTTTTAAAAGGTTTTAAGGGTTATTTTATGGTTTATAAGATTTAGGGTTTGTCAGGGTTTTAGGTTTGGGATTTAGGGTTTTAGGTTAGGGTTTAGGGCTTAGGTTTTTTTAGGTTATGGGTTTTTACTTGGTTTTTAGGGTTTAGGGCTTTAGGTTTTTTATGTTAGGGTTTTTTAGGGTTAGGGTTTAGGGCTTAGGTTTTTTTGTGTTTTATAAGGTTTATCATATACAATTTAGGGCTTTATAGGGTTTCGAGTTTATAGTTTTTTAGGTTTAGGGGTTTTTAGGTTTTTTAGGGGTTTTAAGAGTTAAGTGTTTCTTATGGTTTGGGGCTTAGGTTTTTTTTTTTTTTTTTTGTGTGTGTGTGTTTTTTAGTTTAAGGATTTATTTATTTTTAGGATTTTTGGTTTAGAGCTTAGGGTTTTGTAAGGGTTTTTTAATGGTTTTTAGGATTTCTTAAGGTTTAGGGTGTAGGGTTTCTTAGGTTTTTAAATTTAGGATTCAGGGTTTTAGGTTTGGGTTTAGAGTTTAACGCTAAGGGATATTTTAGGTTTAGGGTACTAGGTTGAGGGAATTAGCTAGACTTTTAGTATTATGGGCTATGAGTTTTTTAGGATTTTATTGGTTTAGGGTTTAGAAATTAGGTTTTTTTTTTGTGTTTTTATGGTGTAGCATATATGATTTAGGGCTTTATAGGGTCACTAACTTAGAGTTTTTTTCGGTTTAGGGGTTTTTGGTTATTTAAGGTTTTTTTAGGGCTTAGGGTTTTTTTTTTTGTGTTTTTTAGGTTTAGGGTTTAGTGAATTTAGGATTTATGGTTTAAATTTTAGGTTTTTGTAGGGGTTTTAAATGGTTTTTAGGGTTTATTTTAGGGCTTATAGGATTTAGGGTTTCTTATGGTTTTAGGTTTAGGATTTAGGGTTTAGGGCTTAGGGTTATTTTAGGTTTAGGGTTTTAGGTTATGGGTTTTTTCTTTATTTTTAGGGTTTAAGGTTTTATGTTTTTTAGGGTTTAGCATATACGATTATGGGTTTTATAGGGTTTAGAGCTTAGAGTTTATTAGGTTTAGTGGTTTTGGGGGGTTTTAAGGGTTAAGTGTTTCTTAGGGTTTAAGGTTTAGGGTTTAGGGTTTTTCATTTTTTTTAGGTTTAGGGTTTACAAAATTTTAGGATTTAGGGTTTAGAGTTTAGTGTTTGTAGGGGTTTTAAATTGGTTCAGGGTTTATTTTAGGGTTCATAGGATTTAAGGTTTCTTAAGGCTTAGGGTTTAGGGTTTCTTTGGGCTTTAGGTTTAGGATTTAGGGTTTTAGGTTATAGGGTTTAGGGTTTAGGGCTTAGAGTTTTTTTAGATTTAGGGTTTTAGGTTTTACCTAGGTTTTTATGGTTTAAGGCGTTGGTTTGTTTAGGTTATGGTTTTTTACGGTTGTATAGGTTTATGGTTTAGGGGTTAGGGTTCTTTTGTGTTATTTAGGGTTTAACATATACGATTTTGGGTTTTATAGGGTTTAGAGCATATAATTTTCTAGGTTTAGGGGTTTTGGGTGTTTAAGGGGTTTTAAGGTTTAGTATTTCTTATGGTTTTTTATGGTTTAGGATTGAGGGCTGAAGGTTTTTTTGTGTCTTTTAGATTTAGGGTTTATGAATTTTTTATTATTTATGGTTTAGGGTTTTGAATGGTTTTTTAGTTTTCTAGGATTTAGGGTTTCTTAAGTTTTAGAGTTTAGGATTACTTAGCGTTTTAGGTTTAGGATTTAGGGTTTTACGTTAGATTTTAGCATTTTTGGGTTAGGATTTTTTTTTGGTTCAGGGTTTTAGGTTAAGGGTTTTATCTAGGTTTTTAGGGTTTAGGGCTTTGGGTTTTTTTAGGTTAAGGTTTTTTAGTTTTTTATAGGTCTAGTGTTTAGTGCTTAGGTTTTTTTTCTGTATTTTTTAGGATTTAGCATATAATATTTAAGGTTGTATATCATTTAGAGCTTAAGATTTTTTATGTTTTGGGGTTTTTGAGTTTTTAAGGGTTTTCAATGGTTAAGTATTTCTTAGTATTTTTTAGCGTTTGGGATTAGGGCTTACAGATTTTTAGTATTTAGGTTTTAGATCTTAGGGTTTTGTAAGGGTTTTGAATGGTTTTTTGGGTTTAGAGGATTTAGGGTTTCATAAGGTTTAGAGTATAGGGTTTCTTAGGGTTTTAAGTTTAGGATATATGGTTTTATGTTAGGGTTTTTTTGATTCTTTTATGGTTTTTAAGAGTTAAATGTTTCTTAGGATTTTTTAAGGTGTAGGCCTTAGGTTTTTTTTTTTTTTTTTTTTTTTTTTTTGTGTTTTTTACTTTTAAGGTTTACAGATTTTTTGGATTTAGGGTTTAGAACTTAAGGTTTTGTTGTGGTTTAAATGTTTTAGGGTTTATTTTAGGGTTTATTGTATTTAGGGTTTCTTAAGGTTTAGGGATTAGGGTTTCTTAGGGTTTTAGGTTTAGGATTTAGGGCTTAGGGTTTTTTTAGGTATATGGTTTTGGGTTAAGGGTTTTATCAACGTTTTTAGGGTTTAGGGGTTAAGGATTTTTAGGTTAAGGCTTTTTTAGGATTTTATAGGTTTAGGGTTTAGGGCCTAGGGATTTTTTTTGTGCTTTTAGAGTTCAACATATATGATTTAGGGCTTTATAGGTTTTCGAGCTTAGAGCTTTTTTAGGTTTAGGGTTTTTTAGGGTTAAGTGTTTCTTAGGAGTTAGGGTTTAGAGTTTAGGGTTTAGTTTTTTTTGTGTGTGTGTTTTTAAGGTTTGGGGTGTATGAATTTTTAGGATTAAGGATTTATAGCCTAGGGTTTTGTAGGGGTTTTAAATGAGTTTTAGGGTTTATTTTAGGGTATATAGGATTTTGGGTTTCTTAAGGTTCAAAGCTTAAGGTTTTAGGTTTAGTATTTAGGGGTTTAGGTTAGGGTTTAAGGTTAAGGGCATAGGATTTTTTTAGTTTTAGGGTTTTAGGTTAAGGGTTTTATCTAGGTTTTTAGGGTTTTATTGGTTTAGGGTTTAGGGCTTAGGTTTTTTTTTAAAAAAATGTTTTTTTAGTGTTTTAAGGGTTAAGTGTTTTTAAGGGCTATATAGGGTTTACAGTTTAGACTTTTTTGGGTGTAGGGGTTTTTGGATTTGTAAGGGTTAAGTGTTTCTAAGGGTTTTTTAAGGTTTTGAGTTTATAATTAAGGGTTTTTTTTTTTAGGTTACGGTTTAAGGATTTTTTGGATTTATGGTGTAGAGCTTAGGGTTTTTAAGCCATTTAAATGGTCTTTAGGGTTTATTTTAGAGTTTTTAGGATTTAGGGTTTCTAATGGTTTAGAATTTCTTAGGCTTTTAAGGTTAGGGTTTAGGGTATAGGACCTAGGGTTTTATTATATTTAGGGGTTTAGGTTAAGGGTTTTATCTAGGTTTTAGGGTTTAGGGCTTTGGAATTTTTAGGTTAAGGTTTTTTAGTATTTTTTAGGTTTAGGATTTAGGGTTTAGGTTTTTTTTTTTAGGGTTTAGGATATACGATTTAGGGCTCTATAAGGTTTAGAGCTTAGAGTTTTTTTTAGGTTTAGGAGTTTTTTTGTTTTATAGGGGTTTTCATGGTTAACTGTTTCTTAGGGTTTTTTAGGGTCTAGGGTTTAGGGTTTAGGGCTTAGGGTGCTTTTTGTGTGTTTTTTATGTTTAGGGTTTTCAAATTTTTAGGAGTTAGAGTTAAGAACTTAGGGTTTTGTAGGGTTTCAATTGGTTTAGTTTTATTTTAGTGTTTATAGGATTTAGGAATTTTTAAGGATTAGGGTTTCTTAGGATTTAGGGTTTTTGGTTAGGGTTTTGGATTTAGAGTTTAGGGCTTAGGCTTTTTTGATGTTTAGGGTTTTAGGTTAAGCATTTATCTAGGTTTTAAGAGTTTAGGGCTTTTAATTTTTTAGGTTGCGGTTTCTTAGGGTTTTATAGGTTTAAGGTTTAGGCTTAGGGTATCTTTTGTGTTTTTAGGATTTAGCATATACGATTTGGGGCTTCATAGGTTTTAGAGCTTAGAGTTTTTTAGGGTTAGGGGTTTTTGGGTTTTTTTAGGGTTTAATAACTGGCGGGTTTCATTAATGAAAAGAAAAGCGGAGGCCCGCTATCTGCTAGCATTGTGGTTTTCCATCAATTCTTTATTAATTCTTTCTTTGAACCTAGTCAATGATCGAACTTAAAGATATGAACTGAGTGCCATTTGATGAGTAACTGAGAACAAAGGAGAGGGTTAAGTATTTCTTAGGGTTTTATTGATGTTAGGGTTTATGGTTTTGGGTTTTTTTTTTTTTGTGCTTTTTGGGTTTTGGGTTTACGGACTTTAAAGATTTTTTGTTAAGAGATTGGGGTTTTGTAGGGGTTTTAAATGTTTTTTAGTGTTTATTTTAGGGTTTATTGGACTTAGGGTTTCTTAAGGTTTAGGGCTAAGAGTTTTAGGTTTAAGATATATGGTTTTAGGTTACGGTTTAGGGTTTAGGACTTAAGGAATTTTGGTTTAGGGCTTTAGGTTGTTGATTTTATCTAGTTATTAGGGTTTAGGGCTTTGGGTGTTTTAGGTTAAGGTTTAAGGGTTTTTTTGGTTGTGTTTTAGGGTTTAGCATATACGATTTGGGGATTCATAGGGTTTAGAGCTTGGAGTTTTTTTAGAGGTTTTGGGGTTTTTAATGTTTTGTAGGAGTTTTAAGGTTTGAGTGTTTCTTAGGATATTTAGCGTTTAGGGTTTAGGGTTTAGCATTTTTTTGTGTTTTTTAGGTTTAGGGTTGACGGATTTTTATGATTTAGGGTTAAGATCTTAGGGTTTTCTAGTGGTTTTAGGGTTTATTTTAATGTTTAAAGAATATAGGGTTCCTTAGGGTTTTTTGAGGCATTATAGGTTTTAGAGCTTAGAGTTTTTTTAGGTTTAGGGGTTTTTGGGGTTTTAAGGGTTAAATGTTTCTTAGGGTTTAGGGTTTAGGGCTTAGTTTTTTTTTTTTTTTTTTTTGTGTGTGTTTTTTAGCTTTAGGGTTTATAGATTTTTATGATTTAATGTTTAGATCTTAGGTTTTTGTAGGGGTTTTAAATGGTTTTTAGGGTTGTTTTAAGGTATTATAGGATGTAGGGTTTCTAAAGGTTTAGGGTTTAGGATTTCTTAGGGCTTTAGGATTAGGATTTATGGTTTTAGGTTAGGGTTTAGGGCTTTTATCTAGGTTCAGGGATTTAGGATAAGGCTTTTATCTAGGTTTTAAGGGTTTCTTATGGTATGGTTTTTTAGGGTTTTACAGGTTTAGGGTTTAGGGCTTAGGGTTTCTTTGTGTTTTTTAGGATTTTGCATATACGATTTAGGGATTTATAGGGTTTAGAGCTTATACTATTTTAGGTTTAGGGGTTTTTGGGGTTCTTTTTAGGGGTTTTATTGTTTAAGTGTTTCTTAGGGTTTTAAATGGTCTAGTGTTTAAGCCTTAGGGTTTTTTGTGGTTTTTTGGTTTAGGGTTACAGCTTTTTTGGATTTAGGATTTAAAGATTAGGTTTTTTTTAGGTGTTTTAAATGGGTTTTACGGTTATTTTAGGGTTTATAGGATTTACGGTTTCTTATGGTTTAAGGTTTTGGGTTTCTTATGGTTTTAGGATAAGAGATTTATGTAGGGTTTTAGGTTTAGGGCTTTGGGTTTTGGGTTTTTTGCAGTAAGGTTTTTTTAGGGTTTTCTAGATTTAGGGTTTAGGGCTAAGGGTTTTTTCTGTGTTTTTTATGATTTAGCATATAGGATTTATGGCTTTATAAGGTTTAGAGCTTAGAGTATTTTAGGTTTAGGGGTTTTTCGATTTTTAAAGCTTTTATGGGTTAAGTATATCTTAGGGTTTTTTAGGGTTTAGGGCTTACAATTTTTTTTTTATGTATTTTAGGTTTAGGGTTTACCTATTTTTAGGATTTAGGGTTTAGAGCTTAGGGTTAGTAGGGGTTTTGCATGGTTTTTAGGGTTTATTTTAGAGTTTATAAGGTTTAAGGTTTCTTAAGGTTTAGGGTTTAGGGTTTCTTAGGGTTGTGGTTTAGGATTTATGGATTTAGGTTAGGGTTTAATGCTTATGGTTATTTTAGGTTTGGGACTTTAGGTTAAGGGTTTCATCTAGGTTTTTAGGGTTTAGAGCTTTGGGTTTGTTAGAGTAATGTTTTTTAGGGTTTTATTGATTTAGGGTTTAGGGCTTAGGGACTTTTTATGTTCTTTAAGGTTTAAAATATAAGATTTACTGCTTTATAGAGTTTAGGGCTTAGAGTTTTATTGGTTTAGGGGTTTTTGTGTTTTTTAGGGTTTTTAAGGGTTATGTGTTTCTTAGGGTGTATGGTTTAGGGCTTAGGTTTTTTTTAAGGTTTAGGGTTTTTAAGCATTTTAAATTGTTTTTAGGATTTATTGAATATAGAGTTTCTTAAAGTGTAGGGTTTCGTAGGGTTTTAGGTTTAGGGTTTATTGAATATAGAGTTTCTTAAAGTGTAGGGTTTCGTAGGGTTTTAGGTTTAGGATTTATGGTTTTAGGTTAGGGTTTAAGGTTTGAGGCTTATGGTTTTTTTTAGGTTTAGGGTTTAGTTTAAGGGTTTTATCTAGGTTTTTTGGGTTTAGGGCTTTAGGTTTATTAGGTTAAGGGTTTTTAGGGTTTTATAGGTTTACGATTTAGGGCTTACGGTTTTTTTTGTGTTTTTTAAGGTTTAGCCTAGATGATTTAGGCTTTATAGGGTTTAGAGATTAGTGTTTTTTTAGGTTTAGTGGTTTTTGTATTTATTTGGATTTTTTAGGGTTTTTGAGGGTTAAGTGTTTCTTAGGGCTTTTTAAGGTTTATGGTTTAGGGCTTAGGTTTTTTTTTTTGTGGGGGTTTTTTAGGTATATGGTTTACATATTTTTAGGATTTAGGATTTAGAACTTAGGGTATTATAGGGTTTTGAAATGGTTTTAGGGTTTATTTTGGGGTTTATAGGATTTAGAGTTTCTTAATGTTTAGGGTTTACGGTTGCTTAGCATTTTAGGTTTATGATTTAGGGTTTCAGGTTAGGGTTTACGGTTTAGGGCTTCGGGATTTTTTATGCTTAATGTTTTAGGTTAAGGGTTTTATCTAGGATTTTAGGATTTAGGGCTTAATAAGAATTAGAGCTTAGAATTTTTTTAGGTTTAGGGGTTTTTGTTTTTTTAGGGTTAAGTATTTCTTAGGGTTTTTTTAGTGTTGAAGGTTTAGGGCCTAGGGTTTTTTTAGTGTTTAATGTTTAGGGCATAGGGTTTATAGGGATCTTAGATATTTTAGGTATGGAGGTTTTAGGGTTTTTATGGTTGAGGGCTAAGTGTTTTTTAGGGTTCTTTAGGGTTTAGGGTTTATGGTGTAGGTTTTTTTTGTGTGTATTAGGTTTAAGGTTATGGATTTTTAGGATTTAGGGTTTAGAGGTTAGGGTTTTGTAGGGGTTTTAAATGGTTTTATGGTATATTTTTTAGTTTTTTAGGATTTAGGGTTTCTTATGGTTTTAGGTTTAGGATTTATGGTTTTAGGTTAGGGTTTAGGGACTAGGGTGCAATGTATTTTTTCAATTTAGATTTTTATTTTAAAAGTTTTATGTAGGTTTTTAGGGTTTAGGGATTTGGGTTTACGGAATTAAGTTTGTTTTATAGTTTTATAGGTTTAGTGTTTAGGGCTTAGGATTTTTTTTGTGTTTTTTAGGCTTTAGCATATACGATTTCAGCTTTATATGGTTTAGAGCTTGCAGTTTTCTAGTTTAAGGGTTTTTGGGGTTTTTATGGGTTTTAAGGATTTACTGTTTCTTAGGGTTTAGGTTTTTTTTTTTTTTTTGTATTTTTTATGTTTAAGTTTTACATATTTTATGGTTTAGAGCATAGGGTATTGTTGGGGTTTAAATGGTTTTTAGGGTTTATTGTATATAGGGTTTCTTAAGATGTAGGGTTTAGGGTTTTAGGTTTAGGATTTAAGGTTTTAAGTTAGGGTTTAGGGTTTTAGGTTAATGGTTTTATGTAGGTTTTTAAGGTTTAGGGCTTTGGTTTCTTTGGGTTTAGGTTTTTAAGGGTTTTAAATGTTTAGGGTTTTTTAGGTTTAGGGTTATTTTGGGTTTTTAACGCTTAAGTGTTTCTTAGGGTTTAGGGTTTTATTTTTTAATTTTTTTTTCTTTTTTAGGTTTAGGGTTTACGAATTTTTAGGATTTAAAGTTTAGAGTTTTATGTTTCGAAGGGATTTTAAATGGTTATTAGGGGGTTTTTAGGGTTTCATAAGGTTTAGGGTTTTTTAGGGTTTAAGGCTTAAGATTTTTTTAGTGTTTTTTAGGTTTAGGGTTTACGAATCATTAAGATTTAAGGTTTAGAGCTTATGGTTTTGTAGGGGTTTTGAATGATTATTAGTGTTTATAGGATTTAGGGTTTCTTAAGGTTTAGGGTTAAGGGTTTCTTACTGTTTTAGGTTTAGAATTTAGGATTTTAGGTTAGGGTTTAAGGCTTATGTATTATGTTTTTCTTAGGTTTAAGGTTTTAGGTTAAGGGTCTTATCTTTGTTTTTAGGGTTTAGGGCTTTGGGTTTTTTAGGTTAAGGTTTATTAGGGTTTTATAGCTTTAGAGCTTTGGGCTCAGGATTTTTTTTTGTTTTCAAAGGTTTAGAATATACAATTTAGGGCTCTATAGGGTTTAGAGCTTAGAGATTTTAGGTTTGGGGGTCTTAGGGTTTTTAAGGGTTAAGTGTTTCTTAGGGTTTTTTAGTGTTTAAGGTTTATGGCTTAGGTTTTTTTGTTGTGTTTTTTAGGTTTAGGGTTACGGATTTTTAGGATTTAGGGTTTAGAGCTTAGGGTTTTAAATAGGTTTTATGGTTTATTTTAGGTTTGATAGGCTTTAGAGTTGTTTAAGTTTTAATGTTAAGGGTTTCTTAGGGTTTTTGGTTTAGAATTTTAGGGGTTTTTTAGGTTTTGGGTTTTTTTTTAGGTACAAGTTTTTTCCTAGGGTTTAGGTTTAGGGATTTGGGCTTTTTAGCTTAAGGTTTTTTAGGATTTTAAAGCTTTAGGGTTTATGGCTTAGGGTTTTTTGTGTATGCTTTTTAGGGTTTAACATATACGATTTTGGGCTTTATATGGTTTAGAAGTTATAGTTTTTTAGGTTTAAGGTTTACGGATTTTAAGGATTGTCGGTTTAGAGCTTAGGGTTTTGTTGTGGGTTTAAATGGGTTTTAAGGTTTATTTTAGGGTTTATTGTGTTTATGGTTTCTTAAGGTTTAAGATTTAGGGTTTTAGGTTAGTGTTTAGGGTTTAAGGCTTAGGGTTTTTGTAGGTTTAGCATTTTAGGTTTAGGTTGCTATCTACGTTTTTAGGGTTTAGGGTTTTTAAGGGCTAATTCTTTCTTAGGGTTTTTGAGGGTTTAGGGTTTTGGGGCTTAGTGTTTTTTAGGTTTAGGATTTACAGATTTTTAGGATTTAGGGTTTAGAGCTTAGGGTTTTTTGGGGGTCTTCATTGGTTCTTAAGGTTTATTTTAGGATTTATTGGATTTAGGGCTTCTTAAGGTTTAGGGTTAGTGTTTCTTAGGATTTTAGGTTTACGATTCAAGGTTTTGGGTCTGGGATTAGGGTTTAGGGCTTAGGGTTTTTTAGGTTTAGTGTATTAGGTTAAGGGATTTAGCTAGGTTTTAGGATTTAGGGCTTAGAGTTTTTTAGGTTAAGGTTTATTAACGTTTTATAGGTTTAGGGTTTAGGGATTATGTTTTTTTTTTTTTTTTTTTTTTTTTTTTTTTGTGTTTTTAGGGTTTAGCATATATGATTTAGCGCTTAATTGGGTTAACAACATAGAGTTCTTTGGGTTTAGGGATTTTGGGGGTTTTAAGGGTTAAGTCAGGTTTAGGGATTTTGGGGGTTTTAAGGGTTAAGTGTTTCTTCGGGTTTAGGGTTTTTTCTTTTGTGATTTTTGGGTTAATGGTTTGCAAATTTTTAGGATTTAGGATTTAGAACTTACGATTTTGTAGGGGTTTTAAATGGTTTTTAGGGTTTCTTAAGATTTAGGGTTTGTCAGGGTTTTAGGTTTAGGATTTAGGGTTTAGGGCTTAGGATATTTTTTGGTTATGGGTTTTTACTTTAGGGTTTAGGGCTTTAAGTTTTTTACGTTAGGGTTTTCTAGGGTTAGGGTTTAGGGCTTAGGTTTTCTTTGTGTTTTATAAGGTTCATCATATCCGGATTAGGGCTTTATAGGGTTTCGAGTTTAGAGTTTTTTAGATTTAGGGGTTTTGGTGTTTTTTAGTGGTTTTAAGGGTATGTGTTTCTTAGGGTTTGGGGCTTATGTTTTTTTGTGTGTGTGTGTGTTTAGGTTAAGGATTTACAGATTTTTAGGATTTTTGGTTTAGAGTTTAGGGTTTTGTAGGGGGGGTTTTTAATGGTTTTTAGGATTTCTTAAGGTTTAGGTTGCATGGTTTCTTAGGTTTTTAAGTTTAGGATTCAGGGTTTTAAGTTTGGTTTGAGGGTTTAAGGCAAAGAGATATTATAGGTTTAGGGTTTTAGGTTAAGGGCATTAGCTAGGTTTTAGGATTATGGGCTTTTAGTTTTTTAGGATTTTATAGGTTTAGGGATTAGGGTTTTTTTTGTGTTTACATGGTATAGCATATATGATTTAGGGCTTAATAGGGTTAACAACTTAGTGTTTTTTTTTATTTTGGGGTTTTAGGTTTTTTGGGTTTTTAAGGTTTATGTGTTTTCTAGGGTTTAGGGTTTAGGACTTAGGGTTTTTTTTGTGTCTTTTAAGTTTAGGGTTTAGGGAATTTAGGATTTAGGGCTTAAATTTTAGGTTTTTGTAGGGGTTTTAAATGGTTTTTAGGGTTTATTTTATGTCTTATAGGATTTAGGATTTTTTAAGATTTAGTGTTTCTTAGGATTTTAGGGTTTATTTTAGGGCTTATAGGATTTAGGATTTCTTAAGATTTAGTGTTTCTTAGGATTTTAGGTTTAGGATTTAGGGTTTAGGGCTTAGGGTTTTTTTAGGTTTAGGGTTTTAGGTTATGGGTTTTTTCTTTATTTTTAGGGTTTAAGGTTTTAAGTTTTTTAGGGTTTAGCATATTTGATTTTGGGATTTTATAGGGTTTAAAGCTTAGAGTTTATTAGGTTTAGGGGTTTTTGGGGGTTTTAAGGGTTAAGTGTTTCCTAGTGTTTAAGGTTTTTCTTGTTTTTAAGGTTTAGGGTTTACAGAATTTTAGGATTTAGGGTTTAGAGCTTAGTGTTTGTAGGGGTTTTTAATGGGTTTTAGGGTTTATTTTTGGGTTCATAGGATCTAGTGTTTCTTAAGGCTTAGGGTTTCTTTGGTCTTTAGGTTTAGGATCTAGGGTTTTAGGTTATAGGGTTTAGGGTTTAAGGCTTAGGGTTTTTTTAGATTTAGGGTTTTAGGTTAAGGGTTTTACCTAGGTTTTTATGATTTAGTGCTTTGGGTTTTTTAGGTTATGATTTCTTACGGTTTTATAGGTTTATGGTTTAGGGGTTAGGGTTCTTTTGTGCTATTTAGGGTTTAACATATACGATTTTGGGTTTTATAGGGTATAGAGCATATACTTTTTTAGGTTTAGGTGTTTTGGGGTGTTTTGGGGTGTTTAAGGGTTAAGGTTTAGTATTTCTTGTTGTTTTTAATGGTTTGGGATTTAAGGCTGAAGGGTTTTTTTTTTTGTGTATTTTTGATTTAGGGTTTATGAATTTTTTATTATTTAGGGTTTAGAGGTTAGGGTTTTGTATGGGTTTTGAATGGTTTTCCGGTTTTATAGGATTTTGAGTTTCTTAAGGTTTAGAGTTTAGGATTTCTTAGGATTTTAGGTTTAGGATGTGGGGTAGGTTATATTTTAGCATTTTGGTGTTAGGATTTTTTTAGGTTCAGCGTTTTAGGTTAAGGGTTTTATCTACGCTTTTAGGGTTTAGGTCTTTGGGTTTTTTAGGTTTTTATAGATCTAGTGTTTAATGCTATGGTTTTTTTCTGTATTTTTTAGGATTTAGCATATAAGATTTAAGTCTTTATTTCATTTAGAACTTAAAGTTTTTTAGGTTTAGGGGTTTCTGAGTTTTTTAGGGTTTCTAAGGGTTAAGTATTTCTTAGGATTTTTTATTGTTTAGGATTTAGAGCTTAAAAATTTTTAGTATTTAGGTTTTAGATCTTAGGGTTTTGTAGGGGTTTTGAATGGTTTTTCGGGTTTATAAGATTTAGGGTTTCATAAGGTTTAGGGTTTAGGGTTTCTGAGGGTGTTATATTTATGATATATGGTTTTAGGTTAGGTTTTTTTGGGTTTTTTACGGTTTTTAAGGGTTAAATGTTTCTTAGGATTTTTTAAGGTGTAGGCCTTAGGTTTTTTTTTCTGTTTTTTACATTTAAGGTTTACAGATTTTTTGGATTTAAGGTTTAGAACTTAGGGTTTTGTTGTGGTTTAAATGTTTTAGGGCTTATTAAAGTTTAGGGATTAGGGTTTCTTAGGGTTTTAGGTTTAGGATTTATGGCTTAGGGCCTTTTTAGGTATAGGGTTTTGGGTTTAGGGTTTTATCAACGTTTTAGGGTTTAGGGGTTAAGAATTTTAAGGTTAAGTTTTTTTAGGATTTTATAGGTTTAGGGTTTAGGGAATTTTTTTGTGTTTTTAGGGCTTAGCATCTACGATTTTGGGCTTTATAGGTTTTAGAGCTTAGAGTTTTTTAAGGTTTAGGGTTTTTTAGGGTTAAGTATTTCTTAGAGTTTAGGGCTTAGGTTTTTTTTTTTGTGTGTGTTTTTATGATTTAGGGTGTATGAATTTTAGGATTAAAGGATAAGATCCTAGGGTTTTGTAGGGTTTTGAATGAGTTTATGGTTTATTTTAGGGTATATAGGATTTAGGGTTTCTTAAGGTTCAAGGCTTAAGGTTTCTTAAGGTTTTAGGTTTCGTATTTAAGGAGTTAGGTTAGGGTTTAAGGTTTAGGGCTTAGGATTTTTTTAGGTTTAGGGTTTTAGGTTAAGGGTTTTATCTAGGTTTTTAGGGTTTTATTGGTTTAGGGTTTAGGGTTAGGTTTTTTTTTAATTTTATTTTTAGTGTTTTTATTGGTTAAGATTTTTTTAGGGCTATATAGGATTTAGAGTTTAGACTTTTTCAGGTTTAGGGGTTTTTGGGTTTATAGGGGTTAAGTGTTTCTAAGGGTTTTTTTAGGGTTTTGAGTTTAGGATTAAGGTTTTTTTTTTTTTTGGGGTATAGGGTTTACAGATTTTTAGGATTTAAGAATTTGAGCTTTTGGTTTTTAAGGAATTTATATGGTTTAGGGCTTTGGGATTTTTGGGTTAAAGTTTTTTAGTATTTTTTAGGTTTAGGATTTAGGGCTTAGATAATTTATTTATTTTTAGGGTTTAGCATATACGCTTTAGGGCTTTATAAGGGTTAGAGCTTAGAGTTTTATTAGGTTTAGGGGTTTTTGTGTTTTTTAGGGGTTTTCATGGTTAAGTGTTTCTTAGGGTTTAGGGTTTAGGGTTTAGGGCTTAGGGTTTTTTGTGTTTTTTTTAGGTTTAGGGTTTACAAATTTTTAGGAGTTAGGGTTAAGAGCATAAGGTTTTGTAGGGTTTCAAATAGTTTTAGGGTTTATTTTAGCATTTATAGGATTTAGGGCTTTTTAAGGTTTAGGGTTTATTAGGATTTTAGGTTTAGGATTTAGGGTTTTAGGTCAGGGTTTGGGGTTTAGAGTTTAGGTCTTAGGCTTTTTTGATGTTTAGGGTTTTAGGTTAAGGGTTTTATCTAGATTTTAAGGTTTAGGTCTTACGATATCTTTTGTGTTTTTTAGGATTTAGCATATACGATTTGGGGCTTCATAGGTTTTAGAGCTTAAATTTTTTTGGAGTAGGGGTTCTTGGGTTTTTTTAATGTTTTATGGGTTAAGTTTTTATTAGGGTTTTATAGGATTTAGGGTTTATGGTTTTGGGTTTTTTTTTTTTTTTGTGTTTTACAGGTTTTGGGTTTACGGACTTTAAGGATTTGTTGTTAAGAGAATGGGGTTTTGTACGGGTTTTAAATGGCTTTTAGTGTTTATTTTAGGGTTTATTGGATTTAGGGTTTCTTAAGGTTTAGGGTTAAGAGGTTTAGGTTTAAGATATACGGTTTTAGGTTACGGTTTAGGGTTTAAGACTTAGGGATTTTTTTGGCTTAGGGTTTTAGGTAATGGATTTTATCCAGTTATTAGAGTTTAGGTCTTAAGGTGTTTTAGGTTAAGGTTTTTAGGGTTTGTTTGGTTGTGTTTTAGGGTTTAGCATATACGATTCAGGGCTTCATAGGGTTTAGAGCTTGGAGTTTTTTTAGGGGTTTTGGGGTTTTTAGGGTTTTGTAGGGTTTTTAAGGTTCAAGTGTTTGTTAGGATTTTTTAAGGTTTAGGGTTTAGGGCTTTGCATTTTTTGTGTTTTTCAGGTTTGGGGTTCACGGATTTTTACGATTTAGGGTTAAGATCTTAGGGTTTTCTAGTGGTTTTAAATAGCTTTAGAGTTTATTTTAATGTTTATAGGATTTAGGGTTTTTTATGTTTTAGGGTTTCTTAGGGTTTTTTGGGGCTTTATAGGTTTTAGAGCTTAGAGTTTTTTTAGGTTTAGAGGTTTTTGGGGTTTTAAGGGTTAAGTGTTTCGTAGGGTTTGGGATTTAGGGCTTTCTTTTTTTTTTTGTGTGTGTTTTTTAGGTTTAGGGTTTATAGATTTTTATGATTTAAGGTTTAGAGCTTAGGGTTTTGTAGGGGTTTTAAATGGTTTTTAGGGTTTCTTCAAGGTATTATAGGATGTAGGGTTTCTAAAGGTTTAGGGTTTAGGGTTTCTTCGGGTTTTAGGATTAGGATTTATTCTTTTAGGTTAGGGTTTAGGGTTTACGGCTTAAGGTATTTTTAGGTTTAGGGATTTAGGATATGGTTTTTATCTAGGTTTTAAGGGTTTCTTAAGTTATGGTTTTTCAGGATTTTATAGGTTTAGGGTTTTTTTTTGTGTTTTGTAGGATTTTGCATATTCGATTTAGGGATTTATAGGATTTAGAGATTATACTATTTTAGGTTTTTTTGGGATTTTTTTTTTTGTGTTTTTATGGTTTAAGTGTTTCTTAGGATTTTAAAGTGTCTATGGTTTACAACTTTTTGTGGTTTTTTGGTTTAGGGTTACAGATTTTATAGATTTAAGGTTTAGAGATTAGGGTTTTGAAGGGGTTTTTAATGGGTTTTAGGGTTTATTTTAGGGTTTATAGGATTTACGGTTTCTTATGGTTTAAGGTTTAGGGTTTCTTAGGATTTTAGGTTTAGGGTTCTAGGTTAAAGGCTTTATGTCGGGATTAAGGTTTAGGGGTTTTTCGATCTTTAAAGATTTTATGGGTTAAGTATCTCTTAGGTTTTATAGGGTTTAGGGCTTACAATTTTTTTTTAAAAAATAATGTTTTTTAGGTTTAGGGTTTACCTATTTTTAGGATTTAGGGTTAAGAGCTTAGGGTTTTATAGGGGTTTTGAATGGTTTTTAGGGTTTATTTTAGAGTTTATAAGGTTTAAGGTTTCTTAAGTTTTAGGGTTTAGCGCTTCTTAGGGTTGTAGGTTTAGGATTTATGGATTTAGGTTAGGGTTTAGGCTTATGGTTATTTTAGGTTTGGGATTTTAGGTTAAAGGTTTCATTTAGGTTTTTAGGGTTTAGGGCTTTGAGTTTTTTAGATTAATGTTTTTTAGGGCTTTATAGGTTTAGGGCTTAGGGATTTTTTGTGTTCTTTAAGGTTTAAAAGTTAAGATTTACTGCTTTATAGAGTTTAGGGCTTAGAGGTTTTTTGGTTTAAGGGTTTTTGTGTTTTTTAGGGTTATGTGTTTCGTAGAGTTTATGGTTTAGGGCTTAGGTTTTTTTTTAAGGTTTAGGGTTTTAAAGCATTTTAAATGGTTTTTAGGATTTATTTTAGGGTTAATTGAATATAGAATTTCTTAAAGCTTATGGTTTCGTAGGTTTTTAGGTTTAGGATTTGTGATTTTAGGTTAGGCTTTAGGGTTTGAGGCTTATGGTTATTTTAGGTTTAGGGTTTAGTTTAAGGGTTTTATCTAGGTTATTTGGGCTTAGGACTTTGGGTTTTTTAGGTTAAGGGTTTTTAGGGTTTTATAGGTTTAGGGTTTAGGGTTTAGGGCTTTCCCTTTTCTTGTGTTTTTTAGGGTTTAGCATATACGATTTAGGGATTTATAGGGTTTAGAGCTTAGTGTTTTTTTCGGTTTAGGGGTTTTTGGATTTATTTTATTTTTTAGGGGTTTTGAGGGTTCAGTATTTCTTAGGGTTTTTTATGGTTTAATGGTTAGGGCTTAGGGTTTTTTTTTGGGTTTTTTAGGTATAGGGTTTACATATTTTTAGAATTTCAGATTTAGAGCTTAGGGTATTGTAGGGTTTTTAAATGGTTTACGGTTTCTTAGAATTTTAGGCTTTTGATTTAGGCTAATTACTTTTGTCCCTAGACATATTTAATCAAGAGATATTCCAACTCTTTTGAGTTTCATCTCTTTCCTTTTAAATAATTCTGACTCTTTGAGTCTCTATTCAAAAGGTCAGTAATTCCGGATTTTAATATCCTCTACTGGATTATTTCCAAAAGGGACATTGAAAGCAGTTTTATATTTATTTTTTTCAGAAATCTGTATTTGCCAAAATCCTGACTTCATATCAAATTTACTATAAATATTTGCTTTAAAGGTTCTCTTTAAAAGATCTCTTTTGTTAGGAATCGGATATCTAATCCATTTTAAAACAGAGTTTAATGGTTTATAATTAATAACAAGTCGAGGAGAGCCTCTCTCTTTTTCTGCAGCGTTGTTGACATAAAATGCTGAACAACTCTACGGAGATTTAGAAGGCCTGATTATTTTATTTTCTAAAAGAGTGTTGATCTGTTTTTTAAAAATTTCCATTAAATCATGATTCATCTGAAAAGGCCTAGCTTTCGTAGAAATGGCCTTTTCATTGAATCCATCAATATAGGGGAGGTCAACAGTACGGGCTTTTCTAAACCAAAATGCATTTGGAAATTCAAAGCAAATTTCTTTTTTGAAAGTATTTTGTAAATTGGCAATTTTAGTTACAATTCCCGGGGTTTTTAAAATTTGCTCAATTTTCTTAATTTTTATATCTTCTTTAAGAAAATAAATCTGATTAGAAATTAGATTAATTCTAAAGGCAGTTTGTTTATGTAGAAATTTACTTTCTTCCTGAGAAAGCGTTTTAATAAAAGGAAATGAAATTTCTTTTCCTAAAATCTTTGTTTTGATAGAATCAAAGTAAAAAATATAAGGTTTTATTTGAGTAATAAATGGTATTCCCAAAATAATTTCTTCATTAATATTCTTAGTAATAACAAAGTCATTTTTAAGACATATACCATTATTGAAAATATGAGAATCAAATAACTTATAATCAATAATTATACGTTCACCTGTGGCGCTGTATAATTTAGTAGTTCCTTTGGTAAGGTACTTAGTGGGAATTAATCCTTCAATAATGCAATTTCGATTTGCACCACTATCTAACAAAGCAATCTTGTTAAGGGTCAAATGATCATTAATAACAAGTTTAATCATAATATGAGAACTCTGAGGTCTAATTTTGGTAATAGCATGGATACCTGCTTCGCTATTCGTATCTTCCTCAGGTTCTTCATTATCTGAAGCAGCAGCCTTGGAGCATCCTTCATCTTTTTTAACTTCTTTGAGAAGTTTTTCTGTGATAGCTTCAATTTCCATCTTATGAAGTCTGGACTTAATTCCTTTTATTTCTTCTTTAAGAGAGTTGACTTCTCTTTTAAGTTTTTCAACCAAAGGTTCTTCCTTTTTGGAATCAAATCTGTCCATGATATGTTTCATGCTAAAAGGAGTTACTTTAGGCTTTTCTTCCTTTTGCCTAGTAACCAATTTCTGCAATTCAAGGAGGTATTTTCTCCTAGCTTCTTCATCTTGAATATGCTCAATTGTAGAAAAGAGAGTTTCAGCAGTTTTTTCAGAGATGACATTGATACTTTTACTATCACAAAGGCAAAATGCACCATTGCAATTACACTCTGACTCACTTTCTTCAGATTCTGAATTATGAGCGACATTAAGAAACTCTTCATCACTTTCTTTTTCAGAAGAAGAATATTCTGAGTCTGGAGCTTCTTCCTCTTCAATGATTGAGAAGAGCTTTTGTTTGATTTCATCATGAACTTCAAGGAGATTAATTTTCTTTTTCTTCTTCTTATTTCTGGGACACTTATTAGATCGGTGACCCTATTTACCACATGTCCAGCATGTGTCTTCAGAAGAGGATTCTTTAGCAACATGCTTTTTTCCTTTTTTCCTGGATTTTTCACGGGGTTCTCTTCCTTTTCTAGAAGATTTTTTATATTTCCCCGTAGTTCTTTCTCTTTTTCCCGCTTTCCTAGCAGAAGGCGGTTTTAACAATAGAAATCCAAAATCTTGGCAAAAACTTCCAAGTTCTGCATATGAAGTCTTCTGATCCTTTTTAAGCTGATCCTTCAGCTTAAGATCAGTACAAAGTTCCATTGCAACTACATTAATAAGACTGATGAGATCTCCGTATGCCAATTGGGAATATGGGATTTTTCCTTCCCATCGATCTTTAATTTTGGATCTAACTTTTTCAGCGAAATGAGTAGGTAATCCACTGATAAATCGTTCTTTCCAATAATCATTATTACAATCAGATCTTATCATAACCTTATTCAGAAATATGTCTTTGTACCATCTGAAATCTGTCAATTTCTTGTAGTACAAATTATTCAGAATTTCCAAACTTCTATCTTGGAAAAGATGTGGTTCTGCCACGAAATGTTTTGCTATGCTATAAAGAAAAGTAGCAGTAGCATCTTCATAGACAGTTTCGGAAGGGACACTAATTCCTTCTTCAGTCTTTATAACTACTTTAGTGGTTACAACACCAAGTATTTCAGCCCTATTTTGATCTGTGAGGTAATTGTCCCACCAATTTCTCAGTGTTCCTGTAAAACCTGCAATGATAATGTTAGCTGCTTCCTTATCACCAGCACCTTTCATTTTGTATGCTTTGATGTTCATCCCTATTTCCTAGAGTTTGGCATATATTTGGCCTTTTGCCATTCCATCTATGTTTCATTCAGTCAGACTAGTTCCATCTGCTGCTGAAAATGGGTGCAGGACATCCTTCTCAAACTGTACGTCTGGGAAAGAAGGTCTAGGATAATAATTCCTTTTATTTGGATGTCTTTCCAACAAGGTTCTAAGCTTATTCCCTTAGGTAATATTAAGCTTAGAAAATTTCTCATTAATCCAGTCTAGAAGATCATTGGAGTAGCTAAACTCTTTAGAAAGTTTAGGGAAGTTTTCCTTGGAGAACTTAGGAATCTTAAAAATAGGAGTCTCTATTTGAGGACTAGATTTTGAAGAACTGGGTTTATCCCCTATCTAACTAATTCCTTTGAAATTATTTCCTTTGTATTCTTCTATCTGTCTAGAGATAACATGGAGAATCTGGTTGGTATAATTGTTTTGTTCAAGGATTCTATTAATATCCCCTCCTGTTATTAAAGTTGCTTCCTTTTCTATGGTTTTCTTAAAGGGAGCAGCTTTCAAGATCTCTTTATGATAGGGAATGCAAAGTCCCACAAGTGGAGGAGTAATACTTTTAACCACCTGATATTTGGTGTACTATTTGTTAATTAGGACTTGAAGCAATGACTGCTTATCGTCAATTTGTCCAGAGGATTCAAACCATTTGAAAAATTCAATTTCTGTCTTAAATCTTCTCATGTCTTTGAACCACTTATCTCTAAAAGAGGTTCATTGTTCCACATTATAGGTAGTTTTATACCAATCTATCTTTTTTTATGTTCTGGAGATTTCCACCAAACGTGCAATTTTCTTTTATTGGGTACAAAATCTTCCTCATCGGATGTAAGCACTCTAATAGAATCTTTTCTTTGATGAACAGGTTTCATATCACTGGCAGTAGGTCTTCCCAAAGTTTCTTCGTAGTAAACCTTAAGAATAGTTTGGGAGAAATCTACACCATGAAGCTTTCTATGGTCAGGTTGGCTAATACTTTTTTCTTCCTCCTCCCGGGTTTGAAAAGAAAAAGGTCTTAACAGAGACATTCTTCTACTTAAAGAAGCTTGGCTAAATGAGCTGGATCGTAAAAACTTAAGGTTAATAGATCCATCAGTAAATTGAATCACTCGGTTTAACTGAGAAGTCTCAGGTTGAAGAGGTAAAGGGTTTGTAATGGAATCGAATTTCCATTCTTCATCTGCTAATATATCATTCCACTTAAGAAGTCTAGGGACAAAAGTAGTACTATGCTCTTGGTTAGCTTCCATAAGCATAGTAACTCCTTTAACACTAGAAGCTATAGCCTTTGGGGCTATAGTGGTCTTCATTATCTTATAATATACCCGATATATTACAGCTATTTCTCTAGTATCAATTTTACTATTCATGTTCTTAGTTTTGACATTAAGTGTCAACGTATCAATAATATTTGGATCATGAATATCAACAGTAAAATTTGGGTAACAGTTAAAGTAAACTGGTCCATAAGCAAGATTACTTTCCAAAACTCCTAATAGAGAATCATCAAAATTAAGTAGTCTATCATCTCTAAGAAGCAGACAAATAGGAATATTTAAACCTTTACGAAAAAGAGGTTTAACGGCAACTTGTACTAGTCCAATATGAAGAAATTTAAATTCCTTCATATATCTATCTATATTAGCAGATAATAACAACTTGATAGTTTCAAGAGAATTATTAATAGCTATATTAGATTCACAAGTTTTAATATTATATAGTTTAAACATCAAAAAATTACCTAACTGGTAAATCTTTTCAAAAGGTTCTTTAGGGATAGACCAATTTTGCAAATCATTTTCTGTTTTAGAAATAGATATATTAACAGAATTTAAGATATGTTGTCTATTATCCATAGAGAGAGAATGTCCTTGACTATACTAATGATACTATAAAAAGTAACTAAGCATTCTAGTAAAGATATCAGCTAGTCATACAACATGATATTTCAAAATCTTATAAGATAATTATGGATTCATGCTCGGATTTTACATTAAGGATTATCGATTTTACAAGAGATATTCAAGTAAAGTACCTTGCAGTCTACATGCCTGTCCTTTCGGTTTAATGACCGCCTGTTGGCATCGCAACTACTTGAAAAATTACTCAACACCTTTCCTTAATCACCATACATAAACTCCATTTTTATCATTAAAGAAATGAAAATTCATATTGTATAACAAGGTGATAACTTTACTAATTTGCTAAGTAACTAATTAAAGTTTCATCAGCATAGTCTAGGCAAAAGTGATTAGCCTAACATGGCACTTATTTAACAATATAGAATTACAGTTAACATGCTTAATATGCCTAACATGGCTCTGATACCATTCAAAATGATCGTAGCATTTAACAGTAATAATATATAAACAACAAGTATAAACAAGAGAGAGATATACAAGAACTCACAATTTTATTCCAACTGAAACGGAAGCAAAAGCAAACATCCACGAGAAAACATTACAGCGAAAATCTAAAGGCTAAAAGAAAATTCTAGTGTAAAATTTCTGATGCCTTCTAATGAGAAAGGAGTAGCCTTATATAGACTAGAAAAAAGATAAGGGCAATCTAGAAGCCTTCTTCTGATTGGTTCTTTGGAGAATCTCCTTTATCTTGAGTGGGTTTCTTTAAAATTGTCGGTCAACTTCTTTTCTTTTGGACAGTAGTGGCTGCTTTTCTTTTTGTCGGGCATCTTCTTTCTTGAAAGCGATGTCCGCTTTTATAACGTTGTCTGCCACAAGTGATGACTCTGCAACCTGACAAATTATTGAGATATTCCATCTCTAATTAATTAAATATTTAATCAAGAGATATTCCAACTCTTTTGAGTTTCATCTCTTTCCATTTAAATAATTCTGACTCTTTGAGTCTCTATTCAAAAGGTCAGTAATTACGAATTTAACATCCTCTACTGGATTATTTATTTAATTAATCATAGAATGGATCTAGATAAGATTATGCTAAAGCTTTTAGCTTTAACATATATCCATTGTCGTCACTCTATGAAGAGGCTTCATCTAACATCTGCAAGGCTGTTTCTTCATTGGAATTGTCTTCTTCCAGATCTGATAAGGCCTTTTGGAGTCTTTTCTTTAAATCATCCTTTGAAGATGATTTTTTACCACTTGTAGAAGCCAGAGAAGGGCGTTGAGCTTCTTTAGGAGCTAGCGACCATCTTTTATTGCATATTTCTTTTGACAAATACTTGATCCTGTCAAATACATGGATAGAAATTGTCTAACTAATAATAAAAGAAACTCTTGTTTGGACAAAATATTTACACAATGTAATGTGCTCATGAAGAGTAGAAATGTCTTGTTCAGTTTGAAACTAACTGAATTTATCTAAAAATAGTTTTGGTAAAACTTTCTGATTTCCTCCGAAACGGTTCCACCATTCATTGAACCATCTGGGGATGACTGATTTTGAAAATTCTGGACTATATTTGACAAACCATGTATGAGTGGTCGACCTTAGATATAAAAAATTAAACCAAACATTTTTATAGTCATACCAAGTAAAGGTTTGGAGTCTATGCTCCCTAGAAAGGTTAATGGGAGTATGCAAATGATCCACCTGCCAATCAAATGGAGATAGAACTTTCTTGATTGTAAATTTCAAATAGGCAATGCTATTTGGATCTGAATCATGACTAAGTTTATGCTCCACTTCGATGGAACCTGTGTCAACAAGAATGAATTCATAATACTTTCTAATTTTTAATGGATTTTCTGTATCCACATAATTCCTGTTGGTGTAACAAGGTTTAAGCAGATGCTTAACCTCATAGCTTTCAAATTCCTTGTCAAGGGCGAGAATAGAGTTGACTTGCAAGGTTACAATATCAAAGACTTCTCTTTCTTTAGCTTCATTATGACTTGGAGAAACAGATTCTTTAAAACTCTAAGGTGTTTTCATTGTATAGGAATATTTAGTTTGAGGGGAGGAAAATCTAGGTTTTCCTAATGGAGAGAAGGAACATGGTTCAAATTCTTTAGAAAACGGTTTCTTTAGAATCAAAGGGTTCAATGAAGACGAGCCAGGTGGTAGTTGTGGGAAAGGGCTTATAGCATAGGCAGGATTTATGGGTGGTAAGCTTGCAAGAGCTGAAAACTTATTTGGGCTATTCAAGGATGGCCTGATTGCAAACGGGGAAGCTGAAGGATTCTTGTCAGTGTCTTTTCCCTTTTCTTTGAAAAGGTCTTGTGTTCCAGATCTTGGCCTAACTTCTGGCCTCATGATTTTCCCTACAAAAATTCTTGGGTTAGAAAATCAGGGAGAGAGTTTTCTTCTCCTTTAATGTATTCTACCTGAAAATCAAAACTTGACAATAAAGCTTGCCATCTAACAAATATCTATTTAGAAACTACATTTTTAACATCTTTTTGTAAAATTTCTTTTGCAGATTTACAGTCTACTTTAAGCAAGAATTCTTTATTAATTAAATCATCTTGAAACTTAGTAATGCAAAGAACAACAGCAAGAACTTCCTTTTTAACAGTACTATAGTTTTTTTGGGCGGAGTTCCAAACTTCGAAAGTAAGACGAACTAATTGTTCAGAACTTTCAGGAGTTCTCTTTTGTTTAAGAATTCCTCCATAACCGATATCTGAAGCTTCAGTTTCTACAATCATAAAAGAATTTGGATTAGGGATACCTAAGCAAGGCAAACTCTTAACCATCTCTTTATTCTTAATAACCGCGGTGGTCTGTTCTTTTGTCCATGGAACAGGTATCTTCTTAAGCCTATCATATAATGGTTTACAAACCTGTCTCACCTTAGGGATGAAGTCCGCAACATAGTTAAGACTACCCAAAAACCTCTGTAGCTGGGTTTTATCAATAATAATGTCTAAAAATTTATCAGAAAACTCAATGGCTCTGCAAATAGGTTTATAGGTGCCTTGATACAAATAATGACCAAGAAATCTGCTTTTTGTTT
The DNA here is from genome assembly GCA_037074985.1 of Solanum bulbocastanum. Lineage (NCBI taxonomy): Eukaryota > Viridiplantae > Streptophyta > Magnoliopsida > Solanales > Solanaceae > Solanum > Solanum bulbocastanum. The sequence goes on from CM073605.1 coordinate 29,283,072, forward strand.
GAAAAAGTTTAATCTTTTTGGCGCAAACCACCAAACCATTATGTTTAAAAATTTTAAAGAATATATTTAAATGTTTAAAGTGAGAAACAATGTCCTCAGAAAAGATTAACACATCATCAATATAAACAATAGAAATATGACAACTGTGATTAAAAATGGAATTCATAATGTTTTGAAATTCTGAAAGGGAGTCGAGGAGAGCCTCTCTCTTTTTCTGCAGCGTTGTTGACATAAAATGCTGAACAACTCCACGGAGATGTAGAAGGCCTGATTATTTTATTTTCTAAAAGAGTGTTGATCTCTTTTTTACAAATTTCCATTAAATCATGATTCATCTGAATGGCCCTAGCTTTCGTAGAAATGGATTTTTCATTGAATCCATCAATATAGAGGAGATAAACAGTATGGGATTTTCTAAACCAAAATGCATTTGGAAATTCAGAGCAAATTTCTTTTTTGAAAGTATTTTGTAAATTGGCAATTTTAGTTACAATTCCCAGGGGTTTTAAAATTTTCTCAATTTTCGTAATTTTTATATCTTTTTTAAGAAAATAAATCTGATTAGAAATTAGATTAATTCTAAAGGCAGTTTGTTTATGTAGAAATTTACTTTCTTCCTGAGAAAGCGTTTTAATAAAAGGAAATGAAATTTATTTTCCTAAAATCTTTGTTTTGATAGAATCAAAGTAAAAAATATAAGGTTTTATTTGAGTAATAAATGGTATTCCCAAAATAATTTCTTCATTAATATTCTTAGTAATAACAAAGTCATTTTTAAGACATATACCATTATTGCAAATATGAGCATCAAATAACTTATAATCAATAATTATACGTTCACCTGTGGCGCTGTAATTTTGTAGTTCCTTTGGTAAGGTACTTAGTGGGAATTAATCCTTCAATAATGCAATTTCGATCTGCACCACTATCTAACAAAGCAATCTTGTTAAGTGTCAAATGATCATTAATAACAAGTTTAATCATAATATGAGAACTCTGAGGTCTAATTTTGGTAATAGCATGGATACCTGCTTTGCTATCTGCATCTTCCTCAGGTTCTTCATTATCTGAAGCAGTAGCCTTGGAGCATCCTTCATCTTTTTTAACTTCTTTGAGAAGTTTTTCTGTGATAGCTTCAATTTCTATCTTATGAATTCTGGGCTTAATTCCTTTTATTTCTTCTTTAAGAGAGTTGACTTCTCTTTTAAGTTCTTCAACCAAAGGTTCTTCCTTTTTGGAATCAAATCTGTCCATGATTTGTTTCATGCTAAAAGGAGTTACTTTAGGCTTTTCTTCCTTTTGCCTAGTAACCAATTTCTGCAATTCAAGGAGGTATTTTCTCCTGGCTTCTTCATTTTGAATATGCTCAATTGTAGAAAAGAGAGTTTTAGCAGTTTTTTTAGAGATGACATTGATAGTTTTATTATCACAAAGGCAAAATGCACCATTGCTATTACACTCTGACTCACTTTCTTCAGATTCTGAATTATGAGCGACATTAAGAAACTCTTCATCACTTTCTTTTTCGGAAGAAGAATATTCTGAGTCTAAAGCTTCTTCCTCTTCAATGATTGAGAAGAGCTTTTGTTTGATTTCATCATCAACTTCAAGGAGATTAATCTTCTTTTTCTTCTTCTTATTTCTGGGACACTTATTAGATCGGTGACCCTATTTACCACATGTCCAGCATGTGTCTTCAGAAGAGGATTCTTTAGCAACATGTTTTTTTCCTTTTTTCCTGGATTTTTCATGGGGTTCTCTTCCTTTTCTAGAAGATTTTTTATATTTCCCCGTAGTTCTTTCTCTTTTTCCCGCTTTCCTAGCAGAAGGCAATTTTAACAATAGAAATCCAAAATCTTGGCAAAAACTTCCAAGTTCTGCATATGAAGTCTTCTGATCCTTTTTAAGCTGATCCTTCAGCTTAAAATCAGTACAAAGTTCCATTGCAACTACATTAATAAGACTGATGAGATCTCTGTATGCCAATTGGGAATATGGGATTTTCCCTTCGCATCGATCTTTAATTTTGGATCTAACTTTTTTAGCGAAATGAGTAGGTAAGCCGCTGATAAATCGTTCTGTCCAATAATCATTATTACAATCAGATCTTATCATAACCTTATTCAGAAACATGTCTTTGTACCATCTGAAATCTGTCAATTTCTTATAGTACAAATTATTCAGGATTTCCAAACTTCTGTCTTGGAAAAGACGTGGTTCTCCCACGAAATATTTTGCTATGCTATAAAGCAAAGTAGTAGTAGCATCTTCATAGACAGTTTCGGAAGGGTCACTAATTCCTTCTTCATTCTTTATAACTACTTTAGTGGTTACAACACCAAGTATTTCAGCCCTATTTTGATCTGTGAGGTAATTGTCCCACAAATTTCTCAGTGTTCCTGTAAAACCTGCAATGATCATGTTAGCTGCTTCCTTATCACCAGCACCTTTCATTTTGTATGCTGTGATGATCATCCCCATTTCCTGGAGTTCGGCATATATTTGGTCTTCTGCCATTCCATCTACCGCTGAAGATGGGTGAAGGACGCCCTCCTCAAACTGCCAGTCTGGGAAAGAAGGTCTAGGATAATAATTCCTTTTATTTGGATGTCTTTCCAACAAGGTTCTAAGCTTATTTCCTTGGGTAATATTAAGCTTAGACAATTGCTCATTAATCCTGTCTAGCAGTTCATTGGAGTGGCTAAACTCTTTAGAAAGTTTAGGGAAGTTTTCCATGGAGAACTCAGTAATCTTAAAAATAGGAGTCTCTATTTGAGGACTAGATTTTGAAGAACTGGGTTTATCACCTATCTGACTAATTCCTTTGAAATTATTTCCTTTGTCTTCTTCTATCTGTCTAGAGATAACATGGAGAATTTGGTTGGTATAATTGTTCTGGTCAAGGATTCTGTTAATATCCCCTCCTGTTATAAAAGTTTCTTCCTTTTCTATGGGTTTCTTAAAAGGAGCGGCTTTCAAGATCTCCTTACGATAGGTAATGCTAAGTCCCTCAAGTGGAGGAGTAATACTTTCAACCACCTGATCTTTGGTGTACCATTTGTTAATTAGGACTTGAAGCGATGACTGCTTATCATCAATTTGTCCAGAGGATTCAAACCATTTGAAAAACTCAATTTCTGTCTTAAATCTTCTCATGTCTTTGAACCACTTATCTCTAAAAGAGGTTCGTTGTTCCACATTATAGGTAGCTTTATACCAATCTATCTTTTGTTTATGTTCTGGAGATTTCCACCAAACGTGCAATTTTCTTTTATTGGGTACAAAATCTTTCTTATCGGATGTAAGCACTCCAATAGAATCTTTTCTTTGATGAACAGGTTTCATATCACTAGTAGTGGGGCTTCCCAAAGTTTCTTCATAATAAACCTTAGGAATAATTTGGGAGAAATCTACACCATGAAGCTTTCTATGGTCAGGCTGGCTAATACTTTCTTCTTCCTCCTTTAATTGGTATGACTATTAAAATGCTTGGTTTAATATTTTATATCTAAGGCCAACCACTCATACATGGTTTGTCAAATATAGTCCAGAATTTTCAAAATCAGTCATCCCCAAATAGTTCTATGAATGGTGGAATTGTTTCGGAGGAAATCAGAAAGTTTTACCAAAACTATTTTTAGAAAAATTCAGTCAGTTTCAAACCGAACAAGACATTTTTACTCTTCCTGAGTACTTTAAATTGTGTAAATATTTTGGCCAATAAAGAGTTTCTTTTATTATTAGTTGGACATTTTCTATCCATGTATTTGACAGGATCAAGTATTTGTCAAAAGAAATATGCATTAAAGGATGGTCGCCAGCTCCTAAAGAAGCTCAATGTCCTTCTCCGGCTTCTACAAGTGGTTAAAAATCATCTTCAAAGGATAATTGAAAGAAAAGGCTCCAAAAGGCCTTATCAGATCTGGAAAAAGACAATTCCAATGAAGAAATAGCCTTGCAGCTGTTAGATGAAGACTCTTCACAGACTGACGACAATGGAGATATGTTAAAGCCAAAAGCTTTAGCATTATCTTATCTAGATCCATTCTATGATTAATTAAATAAATAATCCAGTAGAGGATATTAAAATCTGAAATTATTGACCTTTTGAATAGAGACTCAAAGAGTCAGAATTATTTAAAAGGAAAGAGATGAAACTCAAAAGAGTTGGAATATCTCTTGATTAAATATTTAATTAATTAGAGATGGAATCTCTCAATAATTTGTCAGGTTGCGGAGTCATCACTTGTGGCCGACAACTTTATAAAAGCGGACATCACTTTCAAGAAAGAAGATGCCCGACAAAAATAAAAGCAGCCACTACTTTCCAAAAGAAAAGCAGATGGCCGACAATTTTAAAGAAACTCACTCAAGATAAAGGAGATTCTCCAAAGAACCAATCAGAAGAAGGCTTCTAGTTTCCCTTATCTCTTTTCTAGTCTATATAAGGCTACTCCTTTCTCATTAGAAGGCATCAGAAATTTCACACTAGAATTTTCTTTTAGCCTTTAGATTTTTGCTGTAATGTTTTCTCGTGGATGTTTGCCTTTGCTTCCATTTCAGTTGGAATAAAATTGTGAGTTCTTGTATATTTCTCTCTTGTTTGTACTTGTTGTTTATATACTATTACTATTGAATGCTACGATCGTTTTGAGTGGTATCAGAGCCATGTTAGGCATATTAAGCATGTTAACTGTAATTCTATATTGTTATATAATTGCCATGTTAGGCTAATCACTTTTGCCTAGACTATGCTGATGAAACTTTAATTAGTTACTTAGCAAATTAGCAAAGTTATCACCTTGTTATACAATATGAATTTTCAATTCTTTAACGATAAAAATAGAGTTTATGTATGGTGATTAAGGAAAGGTGTTGAGTAATTTTTCAAGTAGTTGCGATGCCGACAGGCGGTCGTTAAGCCGAAAGGACAGGCGTGTAGATTGCAAGGTACTTTACTTGAATATCTCTTGTAAAATCCATAATCCTTAATGTAAAATCCGAGCATGAATCCATAATTATCTTATAAGAGTTTGAAATATCATGTTGTATGACTAGCTGATATCTTTACTAGAATGCTTAGTTACTTTTATAGTATCATTAGTATAGTCAAGGGCATTCTCTTTCTATGGTCAGGCTGGCTAATACTTTCTTCTTCCTCCTCCTAGAGCCATTCAAAATGATCGTAGCATTTAACAGTAATAATATATAAACAACAAGTACAAATAAGAGAGAGATATACAAGAACTCACAATTTTATTCCAACTGAAACGGAAGCAAAAGCAAACATCCACGAGAAAACATTACAACGAAAATCTAAAGGCTAAAAGAAAATTCTAGTTTGAAATTTCTGATGCCTTCTTATGAGAAAGGAGTAGCCTTATATAGACTAGAAAAGAGATAAGGGCAATCTAGAAGCCTTCTTCTGATTGGTTCTTTGGAGAATCTCTTTTATCTTGAGTGGGTTTCTTTAAAATTGTCGGCCATCTGCTTTTCTTTTGGAAAGTAGTGGTTGCTTCTCTTTTTCTCGGGCATCTTCTTTCTTGAAAGTGTGTCCGCTTTTATAAAGTTGTCGGCCACAAGTGATGACTCTGCAACCTAACAAATTATTGAGAGATTCCATCTCTAATTAATTAAATATTTAATCAAGAGATATTCCAACTCTTTCAAGTTTTATCTCTTTCCTTTTAAATAATTTTGACTCTTTGAGTCTCTATTCAAAAGTTCAGTAATTCTAAATTTTAATATCCTCTACTTGATTATTTATTTAATTAATCATAGAATGGATCTAGATAAGATAATGCTAAAGCTTTTGGCTTTAACATATCTCCATTGTCGTCACTCTGTGAAGAGGCTTCATCTAACAGCTGCAAGGTTGTTTCTTCATTGGAATTGTTTTCTTCCAGATCTGATAAGGCCTTTTGGAGTCTTTTCTTTAAATCATCCTTTGAAGATGATTTTTTACCACTTGTAGAAGCCGGAGAAGGGCGTAGAGCTTCTTTAGGAGTTGGCGACCATCCTTTAATGCATATTTCTTTTGACAAATACTTGATCCTATCAAATACATGGATAGAAACCGTCCAACTAATAATAAAAGAAACTCTTTTTTGGACAAAATATTTAAACAATTTAATGTGCTCAGGAAGTGTAGAAATGTCTTGTTCAGTTTGAAACTGACTGAATTTATCTAAAAATAGTTTTGGTAAAACTTTCTGATTTCCTTCGAAACAGTTCCACCATTCATTGAACCATCTGGGGATGACTGATTTTGAAAATTTTGGACTATATTTGACAAACCATGTATGAGTGGTCGGCCTTAGATATAAAAAATTAAACCAAACATTTTTATAGTTATACCAATTAAAGGTTTGGGGTCTATGCTCCCTAGAAAGGTTAATGGGAGTATGCAAATGATCCACCTGCCAATCAAATGGAGATAGAACTTTCTTGATTGTAAATTTCGAATAGGCAATGTTATCCGGATCTGAATCATGACTAAGTTTATGCTCCACTTCGATGGAACCTGTGTCAACAAGAATGAATTCATAATACTTTTTGGTTTTTAATGGATTTTCTGTATCCACATAATTCTTGTTCGTGTTACAAAGTTTAAGCAGATGCTCAACCTCATAGCTTTCAAATTCCTTGTCAAGGGCGAGAATAGAGAATAGGGTTGACCTGTAAGGTTACAATATCAAAGACTTCTCTTTCTTTAGCTTTATTATGACTTGGAGAAACAACTTCTTTAAAACTCTCAGGTGTTTTCATTGTATTGGAATCTTTAGTTTGAGGGAAGGAAAATCTAGGTTTTCCTAATGGAGAGAAGGAACATGGTCAGATTCTTTAGAAAACGGTTTCTTTAGAATCAAAGGGTTTGATGAAGACGAGCTAGGTGGTAGCTGTGGGAAAGGGCTTATAGCATAGGCAGGATTTATGGGTGGTAAGCTTGCAAGAGCTGAAAACTTATTTGGGCTATTCAAGGATGGCCTAATTGCAAACGGGGAAGCTAAAGGCTTCTTGTCAGTGTCTTTTCCCTTTTCTTCGAAAGGGTCTTGTGTTCCAGATCTTGGTCTAACTTTTCGCCTCATGATTTTCCCTGCAAAATTTCTCGGGTTAGAAAATCAAGGAGAGAGTTTTCTTCTCCTTTACTGTATTCTACCTGGAAATCAAAACTTGACAATAAAGCTTGCCATCTAGCAAATATCTATTTAGAAACTACATTTTTAACATCTTTTTGTAAAATTTCTTTTGCAGATTTACAGTCTACTTTAAGCAAGAATTCTTTATTAATTAAATCATCTTGAAACTTAGTAATGCAAAGAACAATAGCAAGAACTTCCTTTTTAACAGTACTATAGTTATTCTGGGCGAAGTTCCAAACTCCGAAAGTAAAACGAACTAATTGTTCAAAACTTTTAGGAGTTCTTTTTTTTTTTAAGAATTCCTCCATAACCGATATCTGAAGCATCAGTTTCTACAATCATAAAAGAATTTGGATTAGGGATACCTAAGCAAGGCAAACTCTTAACCATCTCTTTAATCTTAATTACCATGGTGGTCTGTTCTTTTGTCCATGGAACATGTATGTTCTTAAGCCTATCATATAATGGTTTACAAACCTGTCTCACCTTAGGGATGAAGTCCGCAACATAGTTAACACTACCCAAAAACCTCTGTAGCTTGGTTTTATCAATAATAACGTCTGGAAATTTATCAGAAAACTTAATGGCTCTGCAAATGAGTTTACAAGTGCCTTGATACAAATCATGACCTAGAAATCTGATTTTTGTTTGAAAAAGTTTAATCTTTTTGGCACTAACCACCAAACCATTATGTTTAACAATTTTAAAGAGTATATTTAAATACTTAAAGTGATAATCAATGTCCTCAGAAAAGATTAACACATCATCAATATAAACAATAGAAATATGACTCATGTGATTAAAAATGGAATTCATAATGTTTTAGAATTCTGAAGGGGCATTCTTAAGCCCAAAAGGCATGACGTTCCATTCATATTGTCCAAAAGGGACATTGAAAGCAGTTTTATATTTATCTTTTTCAGAAATCTGTATTTGCCAAAATCCTGGCTTCATGTCAAATTTACTATAAATATTTTATTTAAATGTTCTCTTTAAAAGATCTCTTTTGTTAGGAATTGGATATCTAATCCATTTTAAAACAGAGTTTAATGGCTTATAATTAATAACAAGTCGAGGAGAGCCTCTCTTTTTCTGCAGCGTTGTTGACATAAAATGCTGAACAACTCCACGGAGATTTAGAAGGCCTGATTATTTTATTTTCTAAAAGAGTGTTGATCTCTTTTTTACAAATTTCCATTAAATCATGATTCATCTGAGTGGGCCTAGCTTTTGTAGAAATTGCCTTTTCATTGAATCCATCAATATAGGGGAGATCAACAGTATGGTCTTTTCTATCCCAAAATGCATTTGGAAATTCAGAGCAAATTTATTTTTCGAAAGTATTTTCAATGGTTTTTAGGGTTTATTTTAGAGTTTATATGGTTTAAAGTTTCTTAAGTTTTAGGGTTTAAGGTTTCTTAGGGTTGTAGGTTTAGGATTTATGGATTTAGGTTATGGTTTAGGCTTATGGTTATTTTAGGTTTGGGATTTTAGGTTAAGGGTTTCATCTAGGTTTTTAGGGTTTAGGGCTTTGAGTTTTTTAGATTAATGTTTTTTAGGGTTTTATAGGTTTAGGGCTTAGGGATTTTTTGTGTTCTTTAAGGTTTAAAATATAAGATTTACTGCTTTATAGAGTTTAGAGCTTAGAGGTTTTTTGGTTTAGGGGTTTTTGTGTTTTTTAGGGTTTTTGAGGGTTATGTGTTTCATAGTGTTTATGGTTTAGGGCTTAGGTTTTTTTTAAGGTTTAGGGTTTTTAAGCATTTTAAATGGTTTTTAGGATTTATTTTAGGGTTAATTGAATATAGAGTTTCTTAAAGCTTATGGTTTCGTAGGTTTTTAGGTTTAGGATTTATGGTTTTAGGTTAGGCTTTAGGGTTTGAGGCTTATGGTTATTTTAGGTTTAGGGTTTAGTTTAAGGGTTCTATCTAGGTTTTTTGGGCTTAGGACTTTAGGTTTTTTAGGTTAAGGGTTTTTAGGGTTTTATAGGTTTAGGGTTTAGGGATTTCCCCTTTTTTTTTTGTGTGTTTTTTAGGGTTTAGCATATATAATTTAGGGATTTATAGGGTTTAGAGCTTAGTGTTTTTTTTGGTTTAGGGGTTTTTAGATTTATTTTATTTTTTAGGGGTTTTGATGGTTAAGTGTTTCTTAGGGTTTAATGGTTAGGGCTTAGGGTTTTTTTTTTGGGGGTTTTTTAGGTATAGGGTTTACATATTTTTAGAATTTCAGATTTAGAGCTTAGGGTATTGTAGGGTTTTTAAATGGTTTACGATTTCTTAGCATTTTAGGCTTACGATTTAGGGTTTTAGGTCAGGGCTTACGGTTTAGTGCTTTAGGATTTTTTATGCTTAATATTTTAGGTTAAGGGTTTTATCTAGGTTTTTAGGGTTTATGGCTTTGGGTTATTTAGGTTATGGTTTTTAGGGTTTTATAGGTTTAGAGTTTTGGGCTTAGGGTCTTTTTGTGTTCCTTAGGGTTTAGCATATATAATTTAGGGCTTTATAGGGTTTATATCTAGGAGTATTTTAGGTTTAGGGTTTTGGGTTTTTTAGGGTGTGTAGGGATTAAGTGTTTCTTAGGGTTTATTGAATTTAGGGCTTCTATTTTATTTTTTTTTGGTTTTGGGTTTATGAATTTTTAGGATGTAGGATTTAGAGCTTAGGATTTTGTAGGGGTTTTGAATGGATTTTAGGGTTCCTTTTAGGTTTAATAGGATTTAGGGTTTCTTAAGATTTACGATTTAGTGTTTCTTAGGCTTTTAGGTTTTGGATAAAGGTTTGGGTTTTTTAGGCTTAGGTTTTTTATGGTTTCATAGGTTTATGGCGTAGGAGTTTCTTTGGATTTTTTAGGGTTTAGCATATACGATTTAGGGCTTAATAGGGTTTAGCGTTAAGAGTTTTTTAAGGTTTAGGGGTTTTGGGGGTTTTTAGGGCGTGTAGGGGTTAAGCGTTTCTTAGGGTTTTTAGACTTTAAGGCTTAGAGTTTTTTGTGTTTTTTAGGTTTAGAATATATGGATTTTTAGGTTTTAAGGTCTAGAGCTTAGGAATTTTAGGGCTTTTAAATGGATTTTAGGGTTTATTTTAGGTTTTATATGATTCACGGTTCATAAGGTTTAGGGTTTAGGGTTTCTTAGGGTTTTAGGTTTGGGATAAAGGTTTGGGTTTTTAAGGTTTAGGTTTTTTAGGGTTTTATAGGTCTAGGGTTAAGGGCTTAGGGTTTTTCTTGGATCTTTAAGGGTTTAGCATTTACAATTTAGGGATTAATAGGGATTAGAGCTTAGAGCTATTTTAGGTTTAGGGTTTTTGGGTTTTTCAGGGTTAAGTGTTTCTTAGGGTTTTTTTTAGTGTTTACGGTTTAGGGCCTAGGGTTTTTTAAGTGTTTAATGTTTAGGGCATAGGGTTTATATGGTTTAGATGTTAGAGATTTTAGGTATGGGGTTTTAGGGTTTTTATTAATAAGTGTTTCTTAGGGTTCTTTAGGGTTTAGGCTTTGGGTTTGTAGGATTTAGGGTTTCTTATGGTTTTAGGTTTAGGATTTGTGGTTTTAGGTTAGGGTTTAGGGTTTAGGGTGTACGGTTTTTTTTTTCAATTTGGAGTTTTAGTTTAACAGTTTTATGTAGGTTTTTAGGGTTTAGGGCTTTGGGTTTTTGAGATTAAGTTTGTTTTATGGTTTTATAGGTTTAGTGTTTAGGGCTTAGGGTTTTTTTTTTTTTTTAATGTTTTTTAGGCTTTAGCTTATAACGGTTTAGGCTTTAACAGTTTTCTGGTTTTATCGTGTTAAGGAATAATTGTTTCTTAGGGCTTAGGTTGTTTTTTTGTATGTGTTTTTTAGATTTAAGGTTTACATATTTTAAGGATTTACGGTTTAGCGCATAGGGTATTGTTGGGGTTTAAATGATTTTTAGGGTTTATTGTATTTAGGGTTTCTTAAGATGTAGGGTTTAGGGTTTCTTACGGTTTTAGGTCTAGGATTTATGGTTTTAGGTTAGTTTTTAGGGTTTAGGGCTTAGGGTTTTTTTAGGTTTAGGGTTTTGGGTTAAGGTTTTCATCTACATTTTTAGGGTTTAGCACTTTGGATTTTTTAGGTTAAGGTTTATTATAATTTTATAGGTGAAGGGTTTAGGGATTAGGGTTTTTTTAAGAATTTTTTTTCTGTGTTTATTAGGAATTAGCATATACGATTTAGGGCTTTATAGCTTAGGGTTTTGTAGGTGTTTTAAATGACTTTTAGGTTAAGGTTTACAAATTTCTAAGATTTAGGGTTTAGAGCTTAGGGTTTTGTATGGGTTTTAAATGATTTTTAGGATTTATTTTAGGGTTTATAGGATTTAGGGTTTCTTAATTTTAGGGTTTAGGGTTTTAGGTTTAGGATTTAGGGTTTAAGGTTTTAGGTTTAGGATTTAGTGTTTTAAGTTAGGATTTAGGGTTTATGTTTTTTTAATGTTTAGGGTTTTAGGTTAATGGTCTTATCTAGGTTTTTAGGGTTTAGGGATTTGGATTTTTTTTAGGTTTAGGTTTTTAGTGTTTTAAAGGTTTAGGGTTTAGGGCTTAAGGCTTTTTAGGTTTAGGGTTATTTTGGGTTTTTAACGGTTAAGTGTTTCTTAGGGTTTGGGGTTTAGGGCATAGGGTTTTTTTTTGTCTTTTTGAGGTTTAGGGCTTACGAATTTTTATGATTTAAGGTTTAGAGCTTTGTGTTTCATAGGTATTTTAAATGGTTATTAGGGGTTTTTTAGGGTTTCTTAATGTTTAGGATGTAGGGCTTAGGATTTTTTTTTTAGTGTTTTTTAGGTTTAGGGTTTACGAATCTTTAAGATTTAAGGTTTAGAGCTTAGAATTTTGTAGGGGTTTTGAAAGATATTTAGGGTTTATAGGAAGGTTTAGAGTTAAGGAATTCTTAGGGTTTTAAGTTTAGGATTTAGGGTGTTAGGTTAGGGTTTAGGGGTTATGTATTAGGTTTTTCGTAGGTTTAGGGTTTTAGGCTAAGGGTCTTATCTTGGTTTTTAGGGTTTAGGGCTTTGGGTTTTTTAGGTTAAGGCTTTTAGGGTTTTATAGTTTTAAAGTTTAGAGTTTAGGGTTTAGTTTTTTTTTTTTTTTTTTTTTTTTTTTTTTTTTTTTTTTTTTTTTGTGTGTTTTCAAAAGTTTAGAATATACAATTTAGGGCTCTCTAGGATTCAGAGCTTAGTGATTTTAAATTTGGGGGTCTTAGGGTTTTTAGGATTTTTTAGGGTTTAGTGTTTCTTAAGGTTTTTTAGGGTTTAGGGTTTATGGCTTAGGTTTTTTGTGTTTTTTAGGTTTAGGGTTACGGATTTTTAAGATTTAGGGTTTAGAGCTTAGGGTTTTTAGGGGCTTTAAATGGGTTTTAGTGTTTATTTTTGGTTTTATAGGATTTAGAATTTCTTAAGTTTTAAGGTTAAGGGTTTCTTAGGGTTTTAGGTTTAGAATTTAGGGGTTTTTTAGGTTTTGGTTTTTCGGTACAAGGTTTTTTTATAGGTTTTAGGTTTAGGGCTACAGGTTTTTTATGTTGGTTTAGAGCTTAGGGTTTTTAGGGGTTTTAAATGGGTTTTAGGGTTTATTTTTGGTTTTATAGGATTTAAAGTTTCTTAAGTTTTAAGGTTAAGGTTTCTTAGGGCTTTAGGTTTAGAATTTAGGGGTTTTTTAGGTTTTGGGTTTTAGGTACAAGGTTTTTTTCTAGGTTTTAGGTTTAGGGCTATGGGTTTTTTAGGTTGGTTTAGAGCTTAGGGTTTTTAGGGGTTTTAAATGGGTTTTAGGGTTTTTTTTTGGTTTTATAGGATTTAAAGTTTCTTAAGTTTTAAGGTTAAGGGTTTCTTAGGGCTTTAGGTATAGAATTTAGGGGTTTTTTAGGTTTTGGGTTTTAGGTACAAGATTTTTTCTAGGTTTTAGGTTTAGGGCTACGGGATTTTTAGGTTAAGGACTTTTTAGGATTTTAAACATTTAGGATTTAGGGCTTAGGATTTTTTTGTGTATCTTTTTTAGGGTTTAATATATACTATTTAGGGCTTTATAGGTTTTATAACTTAGGGTTTTTATGGTTTAGGGGTTTTTGGGCTTTTTACGGTTTTAAGGGTTCACTGTGTCTTAGGGGTTTTTAAGATTTAGGGTTACAACCTAGGATTTTTGTGTGTTTTTAGGTTTAGGGTTTACAATTTTTAATATTTAGGGTTACAACCTAGGATTTTTGTGTGTTTTTAGGTTTAGGGTTTACGGTTTTTTAGGATTTAGGGTTTAGAGCTTAGGATTTTGTAGGGGTTTTAAATGGTTTTAGGGTTTATTTTTGGGTTTGTAGGATTGAAGGTTTCATATGGTTTTAGGTTTAGGATTTATGGTTTGAGGTTAGGGTTTAGGGCTTAGGGTTTTATTTAGTTTAGAGTTTTAGTTTAATAGTTTTATGTAGATTTTTAGGGTTTAGGGCTTTGGAGTTTTTAGGTTATGTTTTTTTAGGATTTTATAGGATTAGTGTTTAGGGCTTAGGTTTTTTTTTTTGTGTGTGTGTTTTTTAGGCTTTAGCATATATTTTTAGCCTGTGTATGGTTTAGAGCTTAGAGTTTTTTAGGTGTAGGGTTTTTTGAATTTTTTGTTAAGGGTTTTAAGGATTAAGTATTTATTAGGGTTTAGATTTTTTTTGTGTTTTTTAGGTTTAAGTTTACAGATTTTAAGGATTTACGATTTAGAGCTTAGGGTTTTGTTGGGATTTAAATGTGTTGTAGGATTTATTTTAGGTTTTATTGTGTTTAGGGTTTCTTATGGTTTAAGGATTTAGGGTTTCTTTGTGTTTTACGTCTAGGATTTAGTGTTTTACGTTAGTGTTTAGGGTTTAGGGCTTAGAGTTTTTTTATGTTAAGGGTTTTGGGTTAAGCTTTTTATCTACATTTTAGGGTTTATTAGGGCTTTGGGTTTGTTAGGTTAAGGTTTATTAGGATTTTATAGGTTTAGAGTTTAGGGCATAGGGTTTCTTTAGGATTTTTCTTTGTGTTTTTTAGGGTTTAGCATATACAATTTAGGACTTTGTAGGCTTTAGGGCTTAGGGTTATTTTAGGTTTAGGAATTTAGGTTAATGGTTTTATCTAGGTTTTTAGGGTATTTTAAGTCAAGGTTTTACAGGGTTTTATAGGTTTAGGGTTTAGGGATTATGGTATTTTCGTGTTTTTTAGGTTTAGGATTTACAAAATTTTAAGATTTAGGGTTTAGACCTTAGGGTTTTGTAGGGTTAGGGTTTAGGGTTTAGGGCATAGCTTTTTTTATGGTTGAGGGTTAAGTGTTTCTTAGGGTTCTTTAGGGTTTAGGGTTTATGGCGTAGGTTTTTTTGTGTTTTTTAGGTTTAGGGTTATGGATTTTTAGGATTTAGGGATTAGAGGTTTGGGTTTTGTATGGGTTTTAAATGGTTTTAGGGTATATTTTTGGGTTTGTTGGATTTTGGGTTTCTTATGGTTTTAGGTTTCGGATTTAGGATTTTAGGTTAGGGTTTAGGGTTTAGGGCGTAGGGTATTTTTCAATTTAGAGTTTTAGTTTAACGGTTTTATGTAAGTTTTTAGGGTTTAGGGCTTTGGGTTTTTGAGATTAAGTTTGTTTTATGTTTTTATAGGTTTAGTGTTTAGGGCTTAAGTTTTTTTTTTTTTTTTTTTTTTTTTTGTGTTTTTCAGTCTTTGGTATATAGATTTAATCTTAATATGGTTTTGAGCTTACAATTTTTTAGGTTTAGGGGTTTTAGGGGTTTTTATGGGTTTTAAGGATTAAGTGTTTCTTAGGGTTTAGGTTATTTTTTTTGTGTTTTTTAGGTTTAAGGTGTACATATTTTAAGGATTTACGGTTTAAAGCATAGGGTTTTGTTGGGGTTTGAATGGTTTTAAGGGTTTATTGTATTTAGGGTTCCTTAAGATGTAGGGTTTAGGGTTTCAAGTCTAGGATTTATGGTTTTAGGTTAGTTTTTAGGGTTTAGGACTTAGGGTTTTTTTAGGTTTAGGGTTTTGGGTTTAGGTTTTTATCTACGTTTTTAGGGTTTAACGCTTTGGGCTTTTTAGGTTAAGGTTTTTTAGAATTTTATAGATTAAGGGTTTAGGGATTAGAGTTTTTTCTAGGATTTTTTTTTGTGTTTTTTAGAGTTTAGCATGTACGATTTAGGGCTTTATAGGGTTTAGGGCTTATGGTTTTTATTAGGTTTAGGGATTTAGGTTAAGGGTTTTATCTAGGTTTTTAAGTTTTTTAAGTTAAGGTTTTTCAGAGTTTTATAGGTTTAGGGTATTTTTTCAGATTTTTAGGTTTAAGTTTACAAATTTTTAAGATTTAAGTTTAGATCTTAGGGTTTTGTAGGGGTTTAAATAGTTTTTAGGATTTATTTTAGGGTTTATAGGATTTAGAGCTTTTTAAGGTTTAGGGTTTTAGGTTTAGGAATTGGGGTTTTAAGTTGGGTTTAGGGTTTAGGGCTTAAGTTTTCTTAATGTTTAGGGTTTTAGGTTAATGGTCTTATCCAAGTTTTAGGGTTTAGGGCTTCGGTTTTTTTGGTTTAGGTTTTTTAGGGTTTTAAAGGTTTAGGGTTTTTTTGGGGTTTTAATAGTTAAGTGTTTCTTAGGGTTTGGAGTTTAGGAATTAGGGTTTTGTTTTTCTTTTTTAGGTTTAGGGTTTAGGAATTTTTAGGATTTAAGGTTTAGATCTTTGTGTTTTGTTGGGTTATCACAACTAAAAAACAGCAAAAAAACAACGGAAGAAAAAGTGACGAACGGTGTCGCTCCAAAAAGTGACGGACTCAACGATGCCGTCCGTCGCTTTTTAAATTAAAATTTAAATTTTTTTAATTTTTTTTAAAAGTGATGAACGGCATCGCTGAGTCCGTCGCTTTTTAAATTTTTAATTTTAAATTTTTTAATTTTAATTTTTTAAAAAGCGACGGACGGCATCCAGAGTCCGTCGCTTCTAAATGTTTTTATTTTTAATTTTTATTATTTTTTAAAAGCTACGGACTACATTACCAAGTTCGTCGCTTTTTAATTTAATTTTTTAAATTTTAATTTATTTTTTTAATTTTTTTTAAAAGCTACGGACTACATCGCCAAGTCCATCGCTTTTTAAATAATTTTTTTACGGTGCTGCATCGCTAAGTCCATCGCTTTTCTTCACGGAATTTACAACATTATTTATTATATATCGATAGTGATGCAGTCCGTCGCTTTTTATTAATTTTAATTGTTTAACTATTTTTTAAATTATCGATGGATAGCATCTTTATGTATGTTGATTCTTGCTCGAAATATGTGGTAAAATATTTTTAAAAAGAGAAGGACAATGTCTCTTTGTCCGTCGCTTTTTGGTGAAAAGGTCATCAAACTTTTTTTAAAAAAAGCGATGGACATAGTTACTCTGAGGTCCGACTTCATGAGATCGGTATATTTTATTAAATCTAATTACTTTTAATAAAAGTGACATTCGGAGGTCGATTTGTTTAAAATATTTCTATAAATCATAATTTTTCTATTGTGCATAATACTAAAATTTCATTTACACCTATAATTAATTGTTCAAAAAGTGTAACAATTTTGTATACGTAATTTATAAAAAAAAGTTAGAATTCGTGGAATAAATAAAAAAATATCTATAATTCATATTTAGAATATGAAACTACGTTGATATGAATTAGGAGAAAATTAACTTGATGGATAAATTAATATATAAACCTCGATAAATTGAATTGATTAAATTAAAATTTTGCTGACATGTAGTTAAATTAATATATATATATATATATATATATATATATATATATATATATATATATATATATATATATATATATATATATATATATATATAATTTTAATTAATAAAACTAATTTCTCTCTCATTCTCTCTCTTCCACACTCACTCTCGCGATTCCGACGGACGGCAGGCAACAATTTCGACCGGCGCCACGCCACCAGCCCAGCAGCAGAAGTTTGCAGGCCCGCAGTAGATCGATCTGCCGCGGCAGCGCAGCTCACACCAGCAGCAAATCGACCACGCCGGCACCGCGTCGATCTTGACCGATGCTGCCTCCATCCCGCCAGGCGTGTCTCCATCTCGACCCATTGTCCTTCTCCTTTAATTCAAGGTTAGGGCATAATATTATTTTTAATTTCTTTCAATTTGAGTATTTAATTTGTTAATTAGTATATTGAATTATTTTTTAATTGATTGATTGTTAGTTAGTAAGGGAATGATTTAGGGTTTTTGATTGTTAGTTTGAATTAGGGATTATTTGATTGTTAGTTTGTGTTTGTTGATTGTGAATTGAAATTTTAATGTTAGGGTTAGTTTAAATTAGGGTATCTTAGAATTTGTTTGAAATTTGGTATTTCTTGAGTTAATTAGTTTGATTTTGGAATTGCATGTAAGATTAGATTGAATTAGGGTATTTAAGGAGTTGTTTGAATTTGGGTATTATTTGAGTTAGTTTGAATTATTATTGAGATTTTAAGACTAATATTTTGAATTTGGGATTAGGAATAGGTAACTAGTTGAATTTAGGATTTTAGCACTAGTTAGATTTTGGGATTTTATGACTAGTTTGAATTTGTGATTTTAAGACTAGTTTGAAATTTGAATTTATGACTAGTTTGAATTTATTACTGAGATTTTAGGACTACTAATAGTTTGAATTTGGGATTTTAGCACTATAGTTTGAATTTGAAATTTTAGAGATTTGAATTACAACTTAATTAAAACTTATAATTAATTAGAACTTGAATTTACTTTAAATTGAACTTAATTAGGAATATGAACTTGAAATTAGATTGGGCTAGTTGGAACTAATTAGCTTGAATATATAACTAATTAAGTTTAATTAGAAATTAAATATGAACTTGAATTGAAACTTCAACTTATTAAAACTTAAATATATATACATATATATATTGTGCTAGGCAACTGAGGAAGCTCAACATCAAAAAAAGTTGATATAAGACTATATTGATTCTTTCACAAAGTGGAGATAATGTTGGTGCTTCTAACTTAAGTTCAAGTACAACTGCATGTTTTCAATAATGTGTTTGTGTCCTTCTAGTATTAATACTTAGCTTTAATTTTGTGATAATGTGTTTGTTAAGCATAAGTACCAAAACTAGTTGATCCTATTGATGACAAAATTGATTTTCTTGCAAGATCAATTTGTGTCCATCTAGTGTTGACACTTAGCTTTAATTTTGTGATAATATGTTTATTAACCATAAGTACCAACACTAGTTGATCCTATTGATGACAAAATCAATTTTCTTGCAAGATCGATTTGTGTCCATCTAGTGTTGACACTTAGCTTTAATTTTGTGATAATGTGTTTGTTAAGCATAAGTACCAACACTAGTTGATCCTATTAATGACAAAATTTATTTTCTTGCAAGATTGATTTGTGTCCATATAGTGTTGACACTTAGCTTTAATTTTGTGATAATGTGTTTGTTAAGCATAAGTACCAACACTAGTTGATCCAATTGATGACAAAATTGATTTTCTTGCAAGATCGATTTATGTCCATCTAGTGTTGACACTTAGCTTTAATTTTGTGATAATGTGTTTGTTAAGTTGTGTGAATATGTTAAGATAAATAATGTGGTTTAGTTGGTGGATTGGTTGTTGGTTTAAGTTTAAACTAAACTAGTTTAGGTTGTTAAGTTGTGTGAATATGTTAAGATAAATAATGTGGTTTAGTTGTTGGATTGGTTGTTGTTTTAAGTTTAAACTAAACTAGTTTAGGTTGTTAAGTTGTATGTGAATATGCTAAGATAAATAATGTGGTTTAGTTGGTGGATTGGTTGTTGGTTTACGTCTAAACTAAACTAGTTTAGGTTGTTAAGTTGTGTGAATATGCTAAGATAAATAATGTGGTTTAGTTGGTGGATTGGTTGTTGGTTTAAGTCTAAACTAAACTAGTTTAGGTTGTTAAGTTGTGTGAATATGTTAAGATAAATAATGTGGTTTAGTTGGTGGATTGGTTGTTGGTTTAAGTTTAAACTAAACTAGTTTTGGTTGTTAAGTTGTGTGAAAATGCTAAGATAAATAATGTGGTTTAGTTGGTGGATTGGTTGTTATTTTAAGTCTAAACTAAACTAGTTTCGGTTGTTAAGTTGTGTGATTATGCTAAGATAAATAATGTGGTTTAGTTGTTGGATTGGTTGTTGGTTTAAGTTTAAACTAAACTAGTTTAGGTTGTTAAGTTGTGTGAATATGCTAAGATAAATAATGTGGTTTAGTTGGTGGATTGGTTGTTGTTTTAAGTCTAAAATAAACTAGTTTAGGTTGTTAAGTTGTGTGAATATGTTAAGATAAATAATGTGGTTTAGTTGGTGGATTGGTTGTTGGTTTAAGTCTAAACTAAACTAGTTTAGGTTGTTAAGTTGTGTGAATATGCTAAGATAAATAATGTGGTTTAGTTGGTGGATTGGTTGTTGGTTTAAGTCTAAACTAAACTAGTTTAGGTTGTTAAGTTGTGTGAATATGCTAAGATAAATAATGTGGTTTAGTTGGTGGATTGGTTGTTGGTTTAAGTCTAAACTAAAATAGTTTAGGTTGTTAAGTTGTGTGAATATGCTAAGATAAATAATGTGGTTTAGTTGGTGGATTGGTTGTTGTTTTAAGTCTAAACTAAACTAGTTTTGGTTGGTAAGTTGTGTGAATATGCTAAGATAAATGATGTGGTTTAGTTGGTGAATTGGTTGTTGGTTTAAGTTTAAACTAAACTAGTTTAGGTTGTTAAGTTGTGTGAATATGCTAAGATAAATAATGTTGTTTAGTTGGTGGATTGGTTGTTGGTTTAAGTCTAAACTAAGATATTAAATTGTTATATTGTTTAAACAAGTTAAACTAAATAATTATTTATAATATAATTGAATATCTATATTTTTGTAGATGTATCATCATTTGTGGATGTATAATATGCATTATGAAAATGGTTCTGGATTGAAACCTCAGTTTATTGACGGTGTTAGAAATTTTATTGAACATAGAATGACACTTGACATTTTCAAGAATAATGGATTGGTTAGGTGTCCTTATAGTGCATGTAAGTGCTTAAAATTTTTTAAACTAGATACAGTTATGGTTCATCTGTACCGTAATAGATTTAATCCAAGATATTTTGTATGGATTGATCATGGAGAAAGTGATGGATTGGATGGTATGTTTTATAATTCGATGCCTGTGGATGTATATAATATGGTTGCACTAGATGGCCAGATTAGGGTTGAACAGGTTAGGGTTGAACACGATAGGGTTGAACGTGATAGGGTTCATGAAATGATCAATGATGCTTTTGGAGTTCAAAGTGGGATGGAACCGGAACAATATTTTGATGAAGCTCCTAATGAAGAAGCAAGACGCTTTTATGATCAATTAGAAGAGTCTAGTCGTCCACTATGCGAAGGGAGTCCGCATTCTGCTTTGTCAGTTGCAGTTAGATTAATGAATATTAAATCAGATTGGAATGTTCCTAATGCTGCTATGGACTCAATGGTTGATCTTTTGGGTGAACTAGTTAATCCGGAGTTTGACATTCCAAAGAACTTCTATCAGGCAAAACATTTGGTGTCCAAGTTAGGATTGACGTATGATAGAATTCATTGTTGTGTTAATGGCTGCATGTTGTTTTACAAGACTGATAATGAATTAGAAAATTGTAAGTTTTGTGGACATGCTCGTTATAAGAGGACTCCGGCTGGGAAGATGGTCCCAGTTCAAGCGATGCATTATCTACCTCTCATTCCTAGGTTAAAGAGGTTGTATGCATCGATGAGGTCTGCCCCACATATGAGATGGCATCGTGAATATAGTAGGTCGTAGGGTGTCTTGTCTTATCCATCTGATGGTGAAGCGTGGAAGCATTTTGATAATATATATCCTGATTTTGCTAGTGAACCAAGAAATGTTAGATTGGGGTTGTGTTCAGATGGCTTCACACCATTCTCTAATAATGCTTCACCTTATTCATGCTAGCAGGTATTTCTTACTCCGTATAATCTTCCTCCTGAAATGTGCATAACCAGTCCCTACATCTTTCTAAGTTGTGTTATTCCAGGTCCCCGTAATCCAAAAAGATTGATTGATGTCTATCTACAACCATTGATAGATAAGCTCAAACAATTGTGGTTTGACGGCGTTTTAACTTATGATATATCAACTAAGCAGAATTTCGTTATGCGTGCTTCTTTAATGGGGACTATTAATCATTTCCCTGCATATGGGATGTAAACTTATAAATAAATAATTAGTTGATTCATATATATCGTTATAAATTTCAGTTTTTTTTATAGGCAAAAGAATTGTGACGTCCTCCCATTGAACCAGAGGTTTTCAAGAAGACTCATGTAAGGAAGAAAGAAAATGAGTCGGATCCGGATGTGTGGGTGGAGGAAAGGGCCGAACGAACTTTTGTAAGTTATTTAATATGAATAATATATATATATATATTAATAGTGAATATATAATATGTATATATATTAATGTCAATTTTTATATTTAATATGTAGAATGACTTTTAGCACTACGTCGCTGAGAATCTAGATAGTTCGGTCTAATTGACCCCTGAACTGTCCACCCAGATTGGAAAGGAAAAGTGGTAGGGGGGACACACAAGGGTAGATGCTATGGTCTAGACTCTCGAAATGATGTTAGACGACTCCTATCAGGCTTAGAAGGTATTGGAACGTCACGTCAAGCCGAGGCACTTGACGCTGTTCAAATTGCTGCTATGTCAGATCAAATAGCTAAACTTATAGCAGCACTAGCAGAGTCAGAGCAAAGAAGAGTAGCTGAACAAAAAAGCATGAATAGACTGTTTAGCAAATCAAAGAACAAGTGATGAACCTCGTTCGTCGACCTAATACTTTAGCTCCTGATGACACCGACGACGAGAGTGATGAGCATGATTATGTAGATCTCACTCCCTAGTTTATATCTTTGGACATTTATAAACTTTTTTAAACAAATGTTGAAAGATTTTATAATTTTATAATTTATGATTTATGTACTTTTGAATGTTATTTTATATTTTGTTTATATTGTTATAATTGTGTGTTTGATTGGGCTGAATACTGTAGTATTGAATTCAATTCAATTCAATTCAATTGAATTTTATTTGCAGGTGGGCAAGCAGGAAAAGCAACGGACCGTGTGGTTTTGTCCATCGCTTTTCTGGGTTTTATTTTTTAAAAATTCCAGAAAAGCGACGAACAGCTTGGTTTTGTCCATCGCATTTTTGGATTTTATTTTTTAAAAATTCCAGAAAAGCGACGGACTGCGTGGTTATGTCCGTTGCTTTTCTGGATTTTTTTTAAAAATTCCCAGAAAAGCGACGGACAAAACCACACAGTCCATCCCTTTTCTGGAATTTTTTTTTTAAAAAATTTCCGAAAAAGTGACAGACAGCGTCTCAATTTAGAAATAAAAAAAATTAAAACAAAAGGGACGGAGTCCGTCGCTTTTTTGAAAAAATTTTAAAAAATCAAATTTCCAAAAATAGACGTTGTTCGTCGCATTTTTGCGACGCTGTCCGTCGCTTTTTGAAAAGCGTCGAGCTAAAAAGCGACGGAATTGATTGCGTCGCTTTTCCGTCGATTTTGACGCGAAAAGCGACGCAGTCCATCGCTTGTTGGCGTCTTTTTTTGAATTTTTTTTAGTAGTGGATTTTAAATGGTTATTAGGGGTTTTGTAGGGTTTCATAAGGTTTTGGGTTTAGGATTTCTTAGCATTTTTTAGGGTTTAGGGCATAGGATTTTTTAGTGTTTTTTAGGTTTAGGGTTTATGAGTCTTTTAGATTTAAAGTTTAGAGCTTAGGGTTTTGTACGGGTTTTGAATGATTTTTAGGGTTTATTTTAGAGTTCATAGGATTTAGGGTTTCTTAAGGTTTATGGTTAAGGGTTTCTTAGGGTTTTAGGATTTAGGGTTTTAGGTTAGGGTTTAGGGTTTATGTATTATGTTTTTCTTAGATTTAGGGTTTTAGCTTAAGGGTCTTATCTTATTTTTTAGGGTTTAGGGCATTAGGTTTTTTAGGGTTTTAAAGTTTTAGAGTTTAGGGTTTAGGTTTTTTTTTTCCATGTTTTCAAAGGTTTAGAATATACAATTTAGGGCTCTGTAGGGTTTAGAGCTTAGAGATTTTAGGTTTGGAGGTTTTAGGGTTTTTAGGGTTTTTTAGGGTTATGTGTTTCTTAAGGTTTTTTAGGGTTTAGGGTTTATGGCTTAGGTCTTTTGTGTTTCTTAGGTTTAGGGTTATGGATTTTTAGGATTTAGGGTTTAAAGCTTAGGGTTTTTAGGGGTTCTAAATGGATTTTAGGGTTTGCTTTAGGGTTTATAGGATTTAGGGTTTCTTCAGTTTTAAGGTTAAGGCTTTCCTATGGTTTTAGGTTTAGTATTTAGGGATTTTTTTGGTTTTGGGTTTTAAATACAAGTTTTTTTCTAGAGTTTAGGTTTAGGGCTTTTGGTTTTTAGGTTAAGTTTTTTTAGGAATTTAAAGATTTAGGATTTAGGGCTTAGGGTTTTTTTGTTTTATCTTTTTTAAGGCTTAATATGTACGATTTAGGGCTTTATAGGATTTAGAACTTAGAGTTTTTGAGGTTTAGGGGTTTTGGGGGTTTTTAGAGTTTTAACAGTTTAGTGTTTCTTAGGGTATTTAAATATTTAGGGTTATAGTCTAGGGTTTTTATGTGTTTTTAGGTTTAGGGTTTACATATTTTTAGGATTTAAGGTTTAGAGCTGTGTGTTTTATAGGGATTTTAAATGGTTTTTAGGGTTTATAGGATTTAGGATTTCTTAGGGTTTAGGGTTTAGGGTTTTTAGGGTTTACGTATTAGGATTTATTTAATGTTTTTTAGGTTTAGGGCTTATGAATCTTTAAGACTTAAGGTTTAGAGCTTGGGGTTTTGTAGGGGTTTTGAATGGTTTTTAGGATTTATTTTAGAGTTTATTAGATTTAGGGTTTCTTAAGGTTAAGGGTTAAGGGTTTCTTAGGGTTGTAGGTTTAGTATTTAGTGTTTTAGGTTAGGGTTTAGGGTTTAGGTATTAAGCTTTTTTTAGCTTTAAGGTTTTAGGTTAAGGGTGTTATATCTATTTTTAGGATTTAGGGCTTTGGGTTTTTTAGGTTAAGTATTTTTAGGGTTTTATAGTTTTAGAGTTTAGGGCTTAGGTTTATTTATTTATTTATTTATTTATTTTTTTGTGTTTTCAAAGGTTTAGAATATACAATTTAGGGCTCTATAGGGTTTAGAGTTTAGAGATATTAGGTTTGGGGGTCTTAGCGTTTTTAGGGTATTTAAGGGTTAAGTGTTTCTTAGGATTCTTTGGGGTTTAGGGCTTATGGCTTAGGTTTTTTGTACTTTTTAGGTTTAGGGATATGGATTTTTAGGATTTAGGGTTTAGAGCTAAGGGGTTTTAGGAGTTCTAAATGGATTTTAGGGTTTATTTTAGGGTTTATAGGATTTAGGGTTTCTTAAGTTTTAAGGTTAAGGCTTTCTTAGGGTTTTAGGTTCAGAATTTAGGGGTTTTAATTACAAGGTTTTTTTTAGGGTTTAGGTTTAGGGCATTGGGTTTTTTAGGTTAAGGTTTTTTTATGATTTATGGCTTAGGATTTTTTTTAAATGTTTTTTAGGGTTTAATATATGTGATTTAGGGCTTTATAGGGTTTATAACTTAGAGTTTTTTAGGTTTAGGGGTTTTTTGGTTTTTTAGGGTTTTAAGGGTTCTATGTGTCTGAGGGTTTTTTAAGATTTACGGTTATAGCCTAGGGTTTTTGTGTGTTTTTAGGTTTAGGGTTTATATATTTTTAGGATTTAAGGTTTAGAGCTTAGGGTTTTGTAGGGGATTTAAATGGTTTTAGAGTTTACTTTTGGGTTTGTAGGATTCAAAGTTTCTTATGGTTTTAGGTTTAGGATTTATGGTTTGAGGTTAGGGTTTAGGGTTTAGGGCTTTGGATTTTTTAGGTTATGTTTTTTTAGGGTTTTATAGGATTAGTGTTTAGGGCTTAGGGGTCTTTTTTGTGTTTTTTAAGCTTTAGCATATACTATTTAGGCTTTGTATGGTTTAGAGCTTAGAGTTTTTTAGGTGTAGGGTTTTTTGGGTATTTTTTATTGGTTTTAAGGATTAATTGTTTCTTAGGGTTTAAGTTTATTTTTGGTGTTTTTTAGGTTTAAGGTTTACGGATTTTAAGGAATTACAGTTTAGAGCTTAGGGTTTTGTTGGGGTTTAAATGTGTTTATTTTAGGTTTTATTGTGTTTAGGTTTTCTTAAAGTTTAGGGTTTAGGGTTTCTTAGGGGTTTAAGTCTAGGATTTAGGGTTTTAGGTTAGTGTTTAGGGTTTAGGGCGTAGGGTTTTTTATGTTTAAGGTGTTGGGTTAAGCTTTTTATCTATGTTTTAAGGGTTTATTAGGGCTTTGGGTTTTTTAGGTTAAGGTTTATTAGGATTTTATAGGTTTAGGGTTTAGGGCTTAGGGTTTCTTTAGGAGCTTTTTTTGTGTTTTTAAGGGTTTAGCATATATGATTTAGGGCTTTATAGGGATAGGACTTAGGGTTATTTTAGGTTTAGGAATTTAGGTTAATGGTTTTATCTAGGTTTTGAGGGCTTTTTAAGTTATGGTTTTTCAAGGTTTTATAGGTTTAGGGTTTAGGGATTATGGTATTTTTGTGATTTTTAGGTTTAGGGTTTACAAATTTTTAAGATATAGGGTTTAGAGATTAGCGTTTTGTAGGGGTTTTAGCTGGTTTTTAGTGTTTATTTTAGGGTTTCTTAAGGTTTAGGGTTTTATGTTTAGGATTTAGGGTTTTAGGTTAGGGTTTAGTGTTTAGGGCATAGGTTTTTTTAATGGTTAGGGTTTTAGGTTAATGATCTTATCTAGGTTTTTAATGTTTAGGGCTTTGGATTCTTTAGGATTTACAGTTTCTTAGGGTTTTAGGATTTCTTAGTAGTTATATATGGTTTATAGGGTCTATGTTAGGGTTTAAAAGGATTTAAGGTTTAGTAAGGTTTAGGGTTTAGGGTTTCTTAGGGTTTTCAGTTTAGGATTTACGATTTTAGGTTATGGTTTAAGATTTAAGGCTTATGGTTTTAGGGTAAGGATTTTATCTAGGTTTTTTGGGTTTATGACTTTGGCTTTTTTGGGGTTTTATAGGTTTTGGGTTTAGGGCTTAGGTTTTTTTTTGTGTTTTTTAGAGTTTAGCATATACGATTTTGGGCTTAATAGGGTTCAGAGTATAAAATTTTTAGTTTTGGGGGGTGTTTGGGTTTTAATGTTTTTTAATAGTTAAGTGTTTCTTAGGATTTTTTAGGGTTCAGGGATTTGGGCTTAGGGCTTAGGGCTTAGGGCTTAGGGTTTTTTTTTTGTGCTTTTTAGGTTTAGGATTTATGGATTTTTAGGATTTAGGGTTTAGAGCTTAGGGTTTTGTAGGGGTTTTAAATGGTTTTCAGGTCTTATAGGATTTAGGGTTTTTTAAGTTTTAGGGTTTCTTAAGGTTTAGGATTTCTTAGGGCTTTAGGTTTAGAATTTAGGGTTTCAGGTTAGGATTTTGGGTTTAGGGCTTAGGATTTTTTAGGTTTTGGGTTTTGGGTTAAGGGTTTTATCTAAGTTTTTATGGTTTACTACTTTGGTTTTCTTAGATTAAGGGTTTTTAGGGTTTTAGAAGTTTATGATTTAGGGTTTAGGTTTTTTTTTTTTTTTTTTTTTTTTTTTTTTTTTTTTTTTGGGTGTTTTTAGGGTTTAGCATATATGATTTAGGGCTTTATAGGGTTTAGAGCTTATAGTTT
Organism: Solanum bulbocastanum; assembly: GCA_037074985.1. Classification (NCBI taxonomy): domain Eukaryota; kingdom Viridiplantae; phylum Streptophyta; class Magnoliopsida; order Solanales; family Solanaceae; genus Solanum; species Solanum bulbocastanum. The sequence continues at coordinate 29,309,972 of CM073605.1, forward strand.
TCAAGGTTTATGGGTTTTTGGGGAGTCAAGTGTTTCTTGGGGGTTTTAGGGGTTTATGGTTTAGGGCTTAGGGTTTATTGTGATATTTAGGTTTAGGGTTTATGGATTTTTAGGATTTAGAGTTTAGAGCTTAGGGTTTTGTTGGGTTTTTAAATGGGTTTTAGGGTTTATTTAGGGTATATAGGATTTAGGGTTTCTTAAGGTTTAGGATTTACGGTTTTAGGTTAGGGCTTAGGGTTTTTAAGGTTTAGGGATTTAGATTAAGGTGTTTATCTAGGTTTTTAGGGTCTTTAATGTCATGGTTTTGCAGGGTTTAGGGTTTAGGGCTTAGGGTTTTCTGTGTGTTTTAGGATTTAGCATGTACAATTTAGGGCTTTATAAAGTTTAGAGCTTAGAATTTTTAGGTTTAAGGGTTTTCGGGTTTTTAAGGGTTAAGTGTTTATTAGGATTTTTTTAGGGTTTAAGGTTTAGGGCTTAGGGTTTGTTGTGTTTTTTAGGTTAAGGGTTACAAATTCTTAGAATTTAGGGTTTAGAACTCAGGGTTTCGTAGGGGTTTTAAATGGGTTTTACAATTTATTTTAGATTTTATAGGATTTTTTAAAGGTTTTTAGGTTTAAGGTTTCTTAGGGTTTGAGGTTTAACATTTAGGGTTTTTGGTTAGGGTTTAGGGATTAGGGCTTAGGGTTTTTTTGAGTTTTAGGGTCTTATGTTATGGGTATTATCTTGGGTTTTAGGGTTTAGGCCTTTGGGTTTTTTAGATTAAAGTTTTTTAGGGTTTTATATGTTTTAAGTTTAGGGCTTAGGTTCTTTTTTGTGTTTTTTCGGGTTTAGCATATATGATTTTGGGCTTGATATTGTTTAGAGCTTAGAGATTTTTAGATTTAGTGGTTTTTGGGTTTTTTAAGGGTTTTTTTAGTCTTTAGGGCTTAGGGATTTTTATGCTTTTAGGCTTAGGGTTTATGGATTTTTAGGATTTAGGGTTTAGAGCTTAGCGTTTTTGTGGGGTTTATATATTTTTTACCGTTTATTTTTGGGATTATAGGATTTAGGGTTTTTTAATGTTTAGGGTTTAAGGTTTCTTAGGGTTTTAGGTTTAGGATTAGGGTATTAGGTTATTGTTTAGGGTTTAGGGCTTAGGCTTCTTTTAGTTTTAGGATTTTAGGTTATGGGTTTTATCTAGGTTTTTAGGGTTTAAGGCTTTGGGATTTTTAGGTGAAAGTCTTTTAGGATTTTATAGGTTTAGGGTTTAGGGCTTAGGGGTTTTTTGTGTTTTGTTTTAGGGTTTAGCATATAGTATTTATGGCTCTATAGGGTTTAGAGCTTAGAGTTTTTTAGGTTTGGGGGTTTTCTGTGTTTTTTAGGGTTTTTAAGGGTGAAGTGTTTCTTAGGGTTTTTTAGGGTTTTTGGTTAGGGGCTTAGTGTTTTTATGTGTGTTTTTAGGTTTTGGTTTACAGATTTTTAGCATTTAGGGTTTAGATCTTAGGGTTTTGTAGGTTTCATATTATTTAGGGTTTGTTATGGTATAGGGTATCTTAGGGCTTTAGTTTTAGGATTTATGGTTTTAGTTAAGGGTTTAGAGTTTAGGGCTTTGAGTTTTTTTAGGTTTAGTGTTTTAGGTTAAGGGTTTATCTAGTTTTTCAGCATTTAGGGCTTCGGGTTTTTTAGGTTAATGTTTTTAGGGTCTTATAGGTTTAGGGTTTAGGGCTTAGGGTTATATTGTGTTTCTTAGGCTTTAATAAATATTATTTAAGGTTTTATAGGATTAAGAGTTTAGAGGTTTTTAGGTTTAGGGGTTTTTGGATTTTTTAGGGTTTTAAGGGTTAAGTGTTTCTTAGGGTTTAAGGTTTATGATTTAGAGTTTTTTTTGTGTTTTTTAGGTTTTGGGTTTATGAACATTAAGGTTTTGTGGTCAAGAGATTAGGGTTTTGTAAGGGTTTTAAATGGTGTTTAGTGTTTATTTTAGGGTTTATAGGACTTAGGATTTCTTAAGATTTAGGTTGAAGGGTTTCTTAGGGTTTTAGGTTTAAGATATAAGATTTTAGGTTTATGGCTTTGGGTTTTTTATTAGGTTTAGGGTTTTAGGTTATGGGTTTTATCTAGTTATTAGGGTTTAGGGCTTAGGGTTTTTTAGGTTAGGGTTTTTTTTATTGTGTTTTAGGGTTAAGCATATATGATTTAGGGCTTCATAAGGTTTAGAGCTTGGAGTTTTTTATGGGTTTTGGGGTTTTTTAGTGTTTTGTAGGGTTTTTAAGGTTAAAGTGTTTTCTTAGGAACTTTTAAGGTTTAGGGTGTAGCATTTTTTTGTGTTTTTTAGGTTTAGGGTTCATCGATTTTTAGGATTTAGGGTTAAGAGCTTAGGGTTTTGTAGGGGTTTTAAATGGTTTTAGGGTTTATTTTAAGGTTTATAGGATATAGGGTTTCTTAAGGTTTTAGCATATATGATTTGGGGCTTTATATGTTTTAGAGTTTAGAAGTTTTTTAGGTTTAGGAGTTTTTGGAATTTTAAGGGTTAACGGTTTCTTAGGGTTTAGGAGTTAGGGCTTAGGTTTTTTTGTGTTTTTTTGGTTTAGGGTTTATATATTTTTAGAATTGAAGGTTTAGAGCATAGGGTTTTGTAGGGGGTTTAAATGGTTTTTAGGGTTTTTTTAAGGGATTATAGGATTTAGGGTTTCTAAAGGTTTATGGTTTAGGGTTTCTTAAGGTTAGGATTTACAGTTTTAGGTTAGGGTTTAGGGTTTAAGGTTTAGGGCTTAGGGTTTTTTTAAGGTTACAGATTTAGAATAAGGGTTTTATCTAGGTTTTTAGGGTTTCTTAAGTTAAGATTTTTCAGGGTTTTATAGGTTTAGGGTTTAGGGCTTTTTAGGATTTTGCATATATAATTTAGGGCTTTATAGGGTTTAGAGCTTATACAATTCTAGGTTTAGGGGTTTTTGGTTTTTTTGAGGGTGTTTATGGTTTAAGTGTTTCTTAGGGTTTTAAAAGGTCTAGGGTTTATGACTTAGGGTTTTTTGGTTTAGGGTTACAGATTTTTTAGATTTAAGGTTTAGAGATTAGGGTTTTGTAGGGGTTTTAAATGGGTTTTAGGGTTTATAGGCTTGAGGGTTTCTTATGTTTTAAGGTTTAGTGTTTCTTAGGGTTTTAGGTTAAAGGTTTTATGTAGGGTTTTAGTTTTAAGGTTTTGAGTTTTTTGCGTTAAGGTTTTTTTAGGGTTTAGGGATTAGGGTTTTTTGTGTTTTTTTTTAGGGTTTAGAATATATGATTTAGGGCTTTATAAGGTTTAGAGATTAGAGTTTTTTAGGTTTAGGGGTTTTTTGATTCTTAACGCTTTTAAGGGTTAAGTATATCTTAGGGTTTTTTAGGGTATAGGGTTTTGGGCTTACAGATTTTTTTTATGTTTTATAGGTATAGGGTTTACCTAGTTTTAGGATTTTGGGTTTAGAGCTTAGGTTTTGTAGGGGTTTTAGAGTTTATTTTAGATTTTATAAGGTTTAAGGTTTCTTAAGGTTTAGAGTTTAGGGTTTCTTAGGGTTGTACGTTTCGTATGTATGGCTTTAGGTTAGGATTTAGGGCTTATGGTTATTTTAGGTTTGTGATTTTAGGTTAAGGGTTTTATCTAGGTTTTTAGGGTTTAGGGCTTTGTGTTTTTTAGATTAAGGTGTATTAGTGTTTTATAGGTTTAGGGTTTAGGCCTTAGGGATTTTTTTTGTTTTTCTTAAGGTTTAAAATATATGATATATAATTTAGAGCTTAGAGTTTTTTAGGTTTAGGGGTTTTTGTGTATTTTAGGGTTTTTAAGTGTTAAGTGTTTCTTAGGGTTTTTTAGGGTTTATGGTTTAGGGCCTATGTTTTTTTAAGGTTTAGAGTTTTTAGGCATTTTCAATGGTTTTTAGGGTTTATTTTAAGTTTATTGTATATAGAGTTTCTTAAATTTTAGGGTTTCGTAGGGTTTTAGGTTTAGGATCTATGGCTTAAGGTTAGGGTATAGGGTTTATGGTTTTTATAGGTTTAGGGTTTTAGATTAAGGGTTCTATCTAGGTTTTTACGGTTTAGGGCTTTGGGATTTTTAGGTTAAGGGTTTTTAGGGTTTTATAGGTATGGTTTTTTTTTTATGTTTTATAGGTATTGGGTTTACCTATTTTTAGGATTTAGTGTTTAAAGCTTAGGGTTTTGTAGGGTTTTTAGGGTTTATTTTAGAGTTTAGAAGGTTGAAGGTTTCTTAAGGTTTAGGTTTTAAGGTTTCTTAGGGTTGTAGGTTTCGGATGTATGGCTTTAGGTTAGGGTTTAGGGCTTATGGTTATTTTAGGTTTTTGATTTTAGGTTAAGGGTTTTATCTAGGTTTTTAGGGTTTAGGGTTTTGTGTTTTTTAGAGTAAGGTCTTTAGAGTTTTATAGGTTTAGGGTTTTGGGCTTAGGGATTTTTCTGTGTTTTTTAAGGTTTAAAATATAAGATATAGAGATTAGTGCTTATAGTTTTTTTAGGTTTAGAGGTTTTGTGTTTTTTAAGGATTTAAAGGCTTAAGTTTTTCTTAGGATCTTTTAGGGTTTTTGGTTTAAGGCTTAGGTTTTTTTAAGGTTTAGAGTTTTTAGGCATTAAAAATGGCTTTTAGGGTTTATTTTAGGGTTATTGTATATAGAGTTTCTTAAAGTTTGGGGTTTCATAGGGTTTTAGTTTAGAATTTACAGTTTTAGATTAGGGTTTAGGGTTTTGGGCTTAGGGTTTTTTTAGGTTTAGGGTTTTAGATTAAGGGTTCTATCTATGTTTTTACGGTTTAGGGCTTTGGGTTTTTTAGGTTAAGGGTTTTTAGGGTTTTATAGGTATAGGGTTTAGTTCTTAGGGTATTTTTTTGTGTTTTTTAGGGTTTAGCATATACGATTTAGGGTTTTATAGGGCTTAGAGGTTAAAGTTTTTTAGGTTTAGGGGTTTTTGGATATTTTAGGGTTTTGGAGGGTTAAGTGTTTCTTAGGATTTTTTAGGGTTTAAGGTTTAATGTTTAGGTGTTTTATTGGTGATTTTTAAGTATAGGGTTTACATATTTTTAGGATTTAGGATTTTGAGCTTAGGGTTTTGTAGTGGTTTTAAATGGTTTTCGGGTTTATTTTGGGGTTTATAGGATTTAGAATTTCTTAATGTTTAGGGTTTACAATTTCTTTGTGTTTTAGGTTTACGATTTAGGGTTTCAGGTTAAGGTTTACGGTTTAGGTTTAGGGATTTTTTATGTTTAGGGTTTTTGGTTAAGGGTTAATCTAGGTAATTAAGGTTTAGGGCTTTGGGTTTTTTAGGTTAAGGTTGTTTTAGGGTTTTATAGGTTTAAAGTTTAGGCCTTAGGGTCTTTTTGTGTTTCCTATGATTTAGCATATACGATTTAGGGCTTTATAGGGTTTGGAGCTTTGAGTTTATTAGGTTTAGGTGGATTTTGGTTTTTTAGGGTGTGTAGGGGTTAAGTGTTTCTTAGGGTTTATTGGATATACGACTTAGGGATTTTTTTGTGCTTTTTTAGGTTAAGGGTTTACCGATTTTTAAAATTTAGGATTTATAGCTTAGGATTTTGTAGGGGTTTTAAATGGATTTTATAGTTCCTTTTATATTTTATAGGATTTAGGGTTTCTTAACGTTTACGGTTCAGGGTTTCTTAGGGTTTTAGGTTTGGATAAAGGTTTGGGTTTTTTAGGCATAAGATTTTTAGGGTTTTATAGGTTTAAGGTGTAGGGGTTTTCTTGGATTTTTAAGGGTTTAGCATGTATGATTTAGGGCTTAATAGGGTTTAGAGCTTAGAGTGTTTTTAGGTTTAGGGGTTTTGGGGATTTTTAGGATGTGTATAGGGGTTAAGTGTTTTTGAGGGTTTTTGGAGTTTAGGGCTTACAGTTTCTTTTTTGTTTTTTAGGTTTAGGTTTATGGATTTTTAGGATTTAGGGTTTAGAGCTTAGGCTTTTGGATTTTAGGGTTTATTTTGAGGATTTGTAGGATTCAAGGTTCTTAAGGTTTAGGGTTTCTTAGGGTTTTAGGGTTTAGGGCTTAGGATTTTTTTTGTGTTTTTCAGGTTTAGGGTTTACGAATCTTTAAGAATTAAGATTTAGATATTAGGGTTTTGTTGGGGTTTTGAATGGTTTTTAGGGTTTATTTTAGGGTTTATAGCATCTAGGGTTTCTTAAGGTTTACGATTTAGGGTTTAGGGCTTAGGATTTTTTTGTGTTTTTTAGGTTTACATTTTTCAAATCTTTAAGATTGAAGGTTTAGAGCTTAGGGATTTTAGGGGTTTTGAATGGTTTTTAGGTTTATAGAGTTTAAGGTTTCTTATGGTTTAGGGTTTAGGGTTTTAGGGTTTCTTAGGGTTTCAGGTTTAGGATTTAGGGTTTTAAGTTAGGGTTTGAGGTTTAGGTATTAGGTTTTTTTTAGGTTTAGGGTTTTAGGTTAAGGGTCTTATCTAGGTTTTTAGGGTTTAGGTCTTTAGGTTTTTTAGGTTAACATTTTTTAGGGTTTTATAGGTTTAGAGTTTAGGATTTTGGGTTTCTTTGTGTTTTTAAAGGTTTAGAATATACAATTTGGGGCTTTATAAGGTTTAGATCTCAGAGATTTTAGGTTTGGGGGTTTAGGGTTTTTAGGGTTGACGGTTAAGTGTTTCTTAGGGTTTTTTATGGTTTAGGATTTGTGGACTAGGTTTTTTTTTTGTGTTTTTTAGGTTTAGGATTACGGATTTTTTGGATTTAGGGTTTAGAGCTAAAGGGTTTTGTAGGCGTTTTAGAGTTTATTTTAGGGTTTATAGGATTTAGGGTTTCTTAAGGTTTAAGGTTTAAGGTTTAGGATTTCTTAGGATTTTAGGTTTAGAATTTAGGGGGTTTTAAGGTTTTTGGTTTTAGGTGCAATGTTTTTTCAAGGGTTTTAGGTTTAGGGCTTTGGGTTATTGAGGTTAATGATTTTTAGGTTTTTATAGATTTAGGGTTTAGGGCTTAGGGTTTTTTGTGTATGTTTTTTAGGGTTTAGCATATATAATTTAGGGCATTATAGGGTTTAGAGCTTAGAGTTTTTTAAGTTTAGGGGTTTTTGGGTTGTTTAGGGTTAAATGTTTCTTAGGGTTTTTTAAGATTTAGGGTTACAGCCTAGGGTGTTTGTGTGCTTTCAAGTTTAGGGTTTATAGATTTTTAGGATTTAGGGTTTAGAGGTTAGGGTTTTGTAGGGGTTTTAAATGGTTTTAGGGTTTATTGTTGGGTTTGTAGGATTTAGGGTTTCTTATGGTTTTAGATTTAGGATTTAGGGTTTTAGGTTAGGGCTTAGGGTTTTGGCCTTAGGGTTTTTTTCAATTTAGAGTTTTAGTTTAATGGTTTTATGTAGGTTTTTAGGGTTTAGGGCTTTGCGTTTTTTTGGTTAAGTTTTTTTTTTATGGCTTTGGGTTTTTTAGGTTATGTTTTTTAAAGGTTTTACAGGTCTAGTGTTTAGGGCTTTGGGTTTTTTTTTGTGTTTTTTAGGCTTTAGCATATACGATTTAGGCTTTATATAGTTTAGAGCTTAGAGTTTTTTAGATTTTGGGGTTATTATTGGTTTTAAGGATTAAGTGTTTCTTAGGGTTTAGTTTTTAGGTTTAAGGTAAGTTTTGTTGGGGTTTAAATGGTTTTTAGGGTTTATTGTACTTAGGGTTCTTAAAATTTTGGGTTTCTTATGGTTTTAGGTCTAGGATTTAGGGTTTTAGGTTAGTGTTTAGGGTTTAGGGCTTAGGAATTTTTAGGCTTAGAATTTTGGGTTAAGGTTTGTATCTACGTTTTTAGGGTTTAGCACTTTGGGTTTTTTAGGTTAAGGTTTATTAGGATTTGATAGGTTTATGGTTTTGGGCTTAGGGTTTTTTTAGGATTTTTTTTTTTTGTGTGTTTTTTAGGGTTTAGCAAATACAATTTAGGACTTTATAGAAGTTTAGAGCTTAGGGTTGTTTTAGGTTTAGGAATTTAGGTTAAAGATTTTATCTATGTTTTTAGGGTTTTTTACGATAAGGTTTTTCAGGGTTTTTGTAGGTTTAGGTATTAGGGCTTAGGGTATTTTTGTGATTTTTAGGTTTATGGTTTATAAGTTTTTAAGATTTAGGGTTTAGAGCTTAGGATTTGGTATGTGTTTCAAATGGATTTTAGGGACTATTTTAGGGTTTTTAGGGATTATTTTAGGGTTTATAGGATTTAGGTTTCTTAAGGTTTAGGGTTTTAGGTTTAGGATTTAGGGTTTTAGATTAGGGTTATGGGTTTAGGGCTTTGGTGTTTTTAAAGTTTAGGGTTTTAGGTTATTGGTCTTATATAGGTTTTTAGGGTTTAAGGATTTGGGTTTTTTAGGTTTAGGATTTTTAGGTTTAGGTTTTTTAGGGTTTTAAAGGTTTAGGGTTTACGGCTTAGTGTTTTTTGTGTTTTGTAGGATTTAGCATATATGATTTAGGGCTTAATAGGGCTTATAGCTTAGAGTTTTTTAAGTTTAGGGTTTTTTTGGATTTTTAAGGGTTAAGTGTTTCTTAGGGTTTGGGGTTTAAGGCTTAGGATTTTTTGTCTTTTCTAGGTTTATGGTTTACGGATTTTTAGGATTTAAGATTTAAAGCTTTCGGTTTTGAAGGAATTTCTAAATGATTTTTAGGGTACATAAGATTTAGGGTTTCTTAAGGTTTAGGGTTTAGGGTTTCTTAGGGTTTTAGGTTTAGGATTTAGGGTTTTAGGTTAGGGTTAAGGGTATAGGGCTTTGGGTTATTTTGTATTTTTAGGGTTTAGTATCACTACTAAAAAAATAGTGAATACTGACCTAAAAGTTACGGACGTCAAATGGAGGTCGGTAATTTCTGACCTCCGTAGGTCGGTATTCTTAAAAAGAATAAAAAATTTAAAAAACTTAAGAATACTGACTACAAGTTGTTGGATTTTATGCAAAATAAAGCGGGAAAACAAAATTTCGACCTCTGGAGGTCAGAATTTTTCCCAGGAAAAATGAATTACAGTAAAAACCGACCTCTTGATGTCGGTATTAATAAAATAAATAAATAACAATATTTTATTTTTTCCCAATTAAATATAAAAATCAAAATTGAGAAATATTTTGATTTAATTTTATTAAAATTGCTTTCGGATGAAGGTTTTGCATAAAATAAAATACAAAAAATATTATAATACTGACTTTCGAAAGTCGGTAAAATTAAATATTATGTAATTAAATTAATTTTCATTAAAATATTTATATAGTGACTTTCATAAAATTAATAAATTAGTATTTTCAATCAACTTTAAATAAATAGTCTTCCAGATGACGGTTTATATAAATTAAAAAATAAATTAATTTAAAATACCGACCTCATGAGGTTGGTATTTTTATTTCATCTAAATATTTTAATAAAAGTGACATCCCGAAGTCGGTTTGTTTAAAATGTTCCTATTAATCATAATTTTGTTAGCATAATACTAAATTTTCATTTTACACCTTCAATTAATTGTTTAAAAAAGTATAACAATTTTGTATAATTTTATAAATAAAAGGTTAGAATACGTGGAATAAACCAAAAACATCAATAATCCATATTTAGAGTATAAAACTACGTTCATAAGAAAATCAACCACAAGTAGTCGTTTTTATGCAAAATAAACCAAGAAAATAAATAAATAACAATATTTTATTTTTTTCTCAATTACATATATAAAAAAAATTGAGAAATATTTTGTTTTAATTTTATTTAACCTATTTTGCGTAAAATAAAAAATAAAATTACTGACCTCTGAAGGTCAGAATTTAAAAAATATAAAAGTAATAATACCAACCTCCGAAGGTCGTAATTTAAAAAATACAAAAATAAAATTACCGACCTCCGGAGGTCAGAATTTCAAAAATACAAAAATAAAAATACCGACCTCCGGAGGTCGGAATTTAAAAAATACAAAAATAAAATTACCGACCTCCCGAGGTCAGAATTTCAAAAATATAAAAATAAAAATACCGACCTCCGGAGGTCAAAATTTAAAAAATACAAAAATAAAATTACCAACCTCCGGAGGTCAGAATTTTAAAAATACAAAAATCAAAATGCCAACCTCTGGAGGTTGGAATTTTTCCCGAAAAGAAATGAATTACAATAAAAATCAACCTCATGATGTCGGTATTAAATAAAATAAATAAATAACAATATTTTGTTTTTTTATCAATTAAATATTTAAAAAAAAGAGAAATATTTTGATTTAATTTTATTTAAATCGTCTTTCGGAGGACGGTTTTGCGTAAAATAAAAAACAAAAAATATTATAATACCGACTTACAGAAGTCGGTAAAATTAAATAGTATGTAATTAAATTAATTTTAATTAAAATATTAATATAGTGGCTTCCAGAAAATAAATAAATTCATATTTTCAATTAACTTTAAATAAATCGTTTCCGGATGACGATTTTATATAAGTTAAAAAATAAATTAATATAAAATACCAACCTCATGAGGTCGATATTTTTATTTCATCTAATTATTTTAATAAAAGCGACATTCAGAGGTCAGTTTGTTTAAAATGTTCCTATAAATCATAATTTTGCTAGCATAATACTAAATTTTCATTTTACACCTACAATTAATTGTTTAAAAAAGTGTAGCAATTTTGTAAAATTTTATAAATAAAAAGTTAGAATTCGTGGAATAAATAAAAAAAATATCTATAATCCACATTTAGAGTATGAAACTATGTTGATATGAATTAAGATATAATTATACTTATATTTGTAGAGTAATGTACAAATTCTATCAGCCTGTTGTCAAATGATGAACTTAATATATCATGTCATGATATACATGGTGAAGAGCTAATTAACATATAATATAATCTATTCTAGTATGAAATGAGATATAATATTATTATATACGTTCGATCTTGAATGGATGTCAAGTGTAGTGATAATATCGTAGGCAATGATGACATGTAAAGGATAATTCATCGGAATATGAAATACGTTGATTAACTATATATACTTCTTGTGTAGTTTAACAAATCAAGTCTTACATATATATTACTGGTTCAGATATGAAATACATTATCAATTAAAGAAATACCGATGATCAATTAATTCAAGGAGATAATATATATTAAATTTGATATTGATAAACTTTGATTTGTTGATCGATAAAATTAAATTTATTAAATTAAACTTCTGTTGATGTGTAGTTAAATTAAATTTATATATGTGTGTGTGTGTGTGTGTACATATATATATATATATATATATATATATATATATATATATATATATATATATATATATATATATATAATTTTAATTTATAAATGTAATTTTAATTAATAAAATCAACCTCAAGAGATGTGTTTATATTAAAAATAAATTAATAAATACCGAACTTAAGAGGTAGGTATATTTAAATTATTATTTTATTTAAATAATATCGACATCCTGTGGTCGGTAAATTAAACACTTCTCTTAAAAAAAGAATGATAGTATCAAAACCCTAAGTCATCCCTCACTCCATTCTCAGTCCTCTCTCACCCCGACCCACCGCCCCATCTTTGCCCATCCCCACCCATCCCTGCGCCGCGCCGCGCCACGCTACACCACCAAGCTCGAAAAAATGAATTACAATAAAAACCGACCTCTTGATGTCGGTATTAAATAAATAAATAAATAAATAAATAAAAATATTTTATTTTTTCTGAATTAAATATTAAAAACAAAATTGAGAAATATTTTGAATTAATTTTATTTAAATCGTCTTTTGGAGGACGATTTTGTGTAAAATAAAAAAATAAAAAATTATAATATGGATTTTTGAAAGTCGGTAAAATTAAATAGTACGTAATTATATTAATTTTCATTAAAATATTTATATAGTGGCTTCCCAAAAAGTTAATAAATTAATATTTTCTTTAAATAAATCATTCTCTGAATGAAGGTTTTATATAAGTTAAAATATAAATTAATATAAAATACCGACCTCCCAATGTCAATATTATTTAATTAACATGATTACTTTTTATTTATCCTAAAACTTAATGTGATACCGACCTCATGAGTTCGGTATTTTTATTAAATCTAATTACTTTTAATAAAAGAGACATTCGGAGGTTGATTTTATGAAATACGTTGATTAATTATATACTCTTCGAGTAGTTTGACAAATCAAGTCTTATATATTAGTGGTAATGTACAAATTCTATCAATCCATCGTCAAATCATGAACTTAAAATCTCATGTAATGATGTAGAGGTGAAAAGCTAACATATAATCCATTCGAGTATGAAATGCAAGATAGTACTCATATAAATGTTATGATAACAATTAATTAAAAATTTTATATTAATATAATTAATTGTTTAATTATTTGTACGTATAACCTTCAACGTCTTATCTCGTTTGATGAAATAGACAATAAAACATCGTAAATTACTGTACAAAGCAAGTTCTATCAAGATTATTATGTTCGATCATGAATGGATGTCAAGTGTAGTGATCATATCGTAGGCAATGACATGTAAAGGATAATTCATTGGAGTATCAAATATGTTGATTAATTATATACTCCTCGAGTAGTTTAACAAATAAAGTCTTATATATTAGTGGTTCAGTTATGAAATACATTATCAATTAAAGAAATACCGATGATCAATCCAAGGAGATTTATATATTAAATTTGATATTGATAAATTTATATAATTGGAAAGGGTGTATATATATGTGTGTGTGTGTGCGCGCGCGCGTGTGTAATTTTAATTAATAAAATCGACCTCAAGAGGTCTGATTATATTAAAATAAATTAATAAATACCGACCTCAAGAGGTCGGTAAATTTAAATTGGTATTTTTTAAAAATAATATTGACTTCACGAAACCTATATTTATTAAATATTTTTAAATATAGATAGTTATTTTAAAACATACTAACATCTCGTAGTCAATTAATTAATACTTCTTTTAAAAAAGAATGATAATTATTTCCATTCACTCACAAAACCTTAACTGACATCTCTCACTCCTTAACCTCTCTCACCTCTCCCACCCATCTGCCATTGCTAGCCACGCCACCATCTCCAACCAACAGGAGGCGGTAGCGTAACCATCTCCAACTAGCAGGAGGCAGCAATGCCACCATCTCCACGCTTCAACAACAACATCAGGAGGTCGCAATGTCGCACCAGTAGATGGAAGCAGCAGCTGCTGATGATGCAACAACAGTTGCAAATAACGCAATAGCACCAGGGTAGAGTGCTACACCAACAGACATCGGCATCAGCGCACAAACGGCGACAACATCTGTAGACGGCAGCAGTAGCAAACTTAGGTAAGTTTTTAATTTTTGAAACTTACCCTAACCTCAGAAGTTGGAGTTGCCAATTGATGATTCTCTTCCTGATTTTAGGAGCTTGTACATTGTCTACATTGAGAAATATTTTACCTTGCATAGGACTAATAGTTTGAATTATTTTTGGGGAGTTGTTTGAATTTGGGTATTATTTGAGTTAGTTTGAATTATTATTGAGATTTTAGGACTAATAGTTTGAATTTGGGATTAGGAATAGCTAGCTAGTTTGAATTTAGGATTTTAGCACTAGTTAGATTTTGGGATTTTAGGACTAGTTTGAATTTGTGATTTTAAGACTAGTTTGAATTTTGAATTTAGGACTAGTTTGAATTATTATTGAGATTTAGGACTACTAATAGTTTGAATTTTGGATTTTAGCACTATAGTTTGGTTTTTGAATTCTAGGAGTACTTCCAATTTGTGATTTTAAGACTAGTTTGAATTTGGAATTTAGGACTAATAGTTTGAATTATATTTGATATTTTAGGCTAATTAATAGTTTGAATTTGGGACACTAACTAGCTAGTTTGAATTTGGAATTTTAGGGATTTGAATTAAAACTTAATTAGAACTTATAATTAATTATAACTTGAATTTACTATAAATTGAACTTAATTAGGAATATGAACTTGAAATTAGAACTTGAACTTGGAACTAATTAGGTTGAATATATAACTAATTAAGTTTAGAAATTAGATATGAAGTTGAATTGAAGCTTGAACTTATTTTATATATATATATATATATATATATATAACTAATATTCTTGGATTTGAAGTTTGTATTTAACTAATTTAAGAAATTTTTGTGCCATGTAGTAACTAATAATTATTGAATATTTTTCTAGTGTTGATAGAGTTAATTTTGTGGGCTAGGCAACAAAGGAAGCTCAACATCAAAAAAGTTGATACAAGCTTCTTTCATCAAAGTAGAAGATAAGGTTTGGCATTTCTAAATTTATAAAGTTCAATTAAAATTTCTTTTTATAATGTGTTTGTGTCCTTCTAGTATTGGTACTTCGTTTAAATTTTGTGATAATTTGTTTGTGTCCATCGACTGTTTGTTTAGCAGAAGTACCAACACTAGTTGATCCTATTGATGACAAAATTGATTTTCTTGCAAGATCGATTTGTGTCCATCTAGTGTTGACACTTAGCTTTAATTTAATGTGTTTGTTAAGCATAAGTACCAACATTAGTTGATCCTATTGATGACAAAATTGATTTTCTTGCAAGATCGATTTGTGTCCATCTAGTGTTGACGCTTAGCTTTAAATAAGTTAAAATAAATAATGTTGTTTAGTTAGTAAATTTAGTTGTTGGAATTAAGTCAAAACTAATGTTGTTAAAGTTAAAAAGTTGTTAAGTTGTTTAAATTAGTTATAATAAATAATGTGGTTTGTTAGTGAATTTAGTTGTTGGAATTAAGTCAAAACTAATGTTGTTAAAGTTAAAAAGTTGTTAAGTTGTTTAAATAAGTGAAAATAAATAATGTCGTTTAGTTGGTCGATTTAGTTGTTGGAATTAAGTCAAAACTAATGTTGTTAAAGATAAAAAATTGTTAAGTTGTTTAAATAAGTGAAAATAAATAGTGTCATCTAGTTTGTCGATTTAGTTGTTGGAATTAAGTGAAAACTAAACTAGTTAAGTTAAAAAGTTGTTAAGCTGTTTAAATTAGTTATAATAAATAATGTGGTTTGTTAATGAATTTAGTTGTTGGAATTAAGTCAAAACTAATTTTGTTAATGTTAAAAAGATGATAAGTTGTTTAAATTAGTTATAATTTATAATGTGGTTTGTTAGTAAATTTAGTTGTTGGAATTAAGTCAAAACTAATGTTGTTAAAGTTAAAAAGTTGTTCAGTTGTTTAAATAAGTGAAAATAAATAATGTCGTTTAGTTGGTCGATTTAGTTGTTGAAATTAAGTTAAAACTAAACTAGTTAAAGTTAAGTTGTTTAAATTAGTTATAATAAATAATGTGGTTTAGTTGTTGAAATTAAGTCAAAACTAATGTAGTTAAGTTAAAAAGTTGTTAAGTTGTTTCAATAAGTTAAAATAAATAATGTCGTTTAGTTGGTCGATTTAGTTGTTGAAATTAAGTCAACTAATGTTGTTAAAGTTAAAAAATTGTCAAGTTGTTTAAATAAGTGAAAATAAATAGTGTCGTTTAATTGGTCGATTTAGTTGTTGGAATTAAGTCAAAACTAAACTAGTTAAAGTTAAGTTGTTTAAATTAGTTATAATAAATAATGTGGTATGTTAGTGAATTTAGTTGTTGGAATTAAGTCAAAACTAATGTTGTTAAAATTAAAAAGTTGTTAAGTTGTTTAAATTAGTTATAATAAATAATGTGGTTTGTTAGTGAATTTAGCTGTTGGAATTAAGTCAAAATTAATATTGTTAAAGTTAAAAGGTTGTTAAGTTGTTTAAATAAGTGAAAATAAATAATGTCGTTTAGTTGGTCGATTTAGTTGTTGGAATTAAGTCAAAACTAAACTAGTTAAAGTTAAGTTGTTTAAATTAGTTATAATAAATAATGTGGTTTAGTTGTTGGAATTAAGTCAAAACTAATGTAGTTAAGTTAAAAAGTTGTTAAGTTGTTTCAATAAGTTAAAATAAATAATGTCGTTTAGTTGGTCAATTTTGTTGTTGGAATTAAGTCAAAACTAAACTAGTTAAAGTTAAGTTGTTTAAATAAGTTAACATAAATAATGTCGTTTAGTTGGTGAATTTAGTTGTCGGAATTAAGTCAAAACTAATGTTGTTAAAGTTAAAAAGTTAAGTTGTTTCAATAAGTTAAAATAAATATGTCAAAACTAGTTAGACTTAGAAAATTGTTAAGTTATTTAAATAAGTTCAAATGTTATTTAGCTGTTGGAATCAAAATTATCATTATTGTTTTTGTAGATGGATCCTGATCGTAGTTGGATGTATAATAGAAACAATCCTGGTCGAGCGGAGGAGGAGATTGCGGCAGCAAAAGAGGTAGAGAACAAGAGGTATGTAGCGCTTCAGGCCCAACTAACTTTTCTTTTTGAATCAAGAAATATTCTTCCTCCATGTCCGGCCAGCAGTGATGGATCTGATCAAGAGGGTGATGAGAATGATAAGTCTGATAAGGAGAGTGATCAAGGTGATGAGGAGTAGTTGTATCTATTTGGCATTTTAGACTTCTATATTTTGGAATTGTTTGATTGTATTTTGGTTTATTTTGAAGTTGGATGAAGTTTATTTTGAAATAGTTTAATGTATATATTGAAAATATTGTGTTTTTTTTGGTTGGATGAAGTTTATTTGAAATTATTTGGGTTGTTTTGGTATAAATATGCAGGTGGCAATTAAAATTGCAGCAATTTGCTGCCAGTTTTATAGCAGAAAACCGACCTCCAGAGGTCGGAATTTTAAAAATAAAAAAATAAAAATACCGACCTCCGGAAGTCAGAATTCCAAAACTAAAAAATAAAAATACCGACCTCCGGAGGTCAGAATTACAAAACTAAAAAATAAACATACCGACCTCCGGAGGTCGAAATTTAAAAGATACAAAAATAAAATTACCTACCTCCGGAGGTCGGAATTTAAAATATACAAAAATAAAATTACCGACCTCCGAATGTCGGAATTTCAAAAATACAAAAATAAAAATACCGACCTCCGGAGGTTAGAATTTCAAAAATAGAAAAAAAACAAAACTGACCTCCGGAGGTCGGAATTTAAAAATTAAGATTATATAAAGAATTAATAAATACCGACATCTGGATGTCGGTATTACAAAATATGAGAAATAACAAAATTGACATCAGGAAGTCGAAAAATAATATAATGAATTTTCTGACTTAAAATAAAAACTGACCTCGAGAGGTCAGTAAATACCAACCTCCGGAGGTCGGTATTGAATAGAGACCAAGCTTTTTCCGACCTAAGCTGGGATGTCGGTTTTAGGTCGGAATTATAGGGAATACCGATCTCCAGAGGTCAGTATTTGTAGGTCGATATTCACTATTTTTTTAATAGTGTATATACGATTTAGGGCTTTATAGGATTAGAGCTTAGAGTGTTTTTGGTTTAGGGGTTTTTGAGTTTTTTTAGAGTTTTTAAGGGTTAACCTTTTCTTAGGGTTTTTTAGGGTTTAGGACTTAGGATTTTTCTTTTGTGTTTTTTAGGTTTAGGATTTACGAATCATTAGGATTTGAGGTTTAGAACTTAGGGTTTTGTAGGGTTTATTTTATGGTTAATAGGATTTTAGGTTTCTTAACATTTAGGGTTTAGGGTTTATGATTTCTTAGGGTTTTTTAGGATTTAGGGTATAGGGGTTAGGATTTTTTTATGTTTTTTAGGTTTATAGTTTACAAATCGTTAAGACTTATGGTTTAGAGCTAAGGATTTTGTAGGGATTTTGAATGGTTTTAGGGTTTATTTTAGGGTTTATAGAATTTAGGGTTTCTTAAGGTTTAGGGTTAACGGTTTCTTAGGGTTTTAGGTTTAGGATTTTGGGTTTTAGGTGAGGATTTAGGGTTTAGGTACTTGGTTTTTTTTAGGTTTAGGATTTTAGGTTAAGGGTCTTATCTTCGGTTTTAGGGTTTAGGGCTTCAGATTTTTTAGGTTAAGGTTTTTTAGGGTTTTATAGGTTTAGAGTTTAGGGCTTAGGGATTGTGTTGTGTTTTCAAAGATTTAGAATATACAATTTAGGGCTCTTTAGGATTTAGAGCTTAGAGATTTTAGGTTTGAGGGTGTTAGGGCTTTTAGGGTTTTTAATGATTAAGTGTTTCTTAGGATTTCTTTTAGGGTTTAAGGTTTATGGCTTAGTTTTTTTTTTTGTGTTTTCTAGGTTTAGGGTTACGAATTCTTAGGATTTAGGGTTTAGAGCTTAGGGTTTTTAGGGGGTTTTAATGGGTTTTAGGGCTTATTTTAGGTTTTATAGGATTTAGAGTTTCTCAAGTTTAAAGGTTAAGGGTTTCTTAGGGTTTAAGGTTTAGAATTTAGGGGCTTTTTAGGTTTTGGGGTTTTAGGTGCAACGTTTTTTCTAGGGTTTAGGTTTAGGGCTTTGGGTTTTTTAGGTTAATTTTTTTTAGGATTTTAAAGCTTTAGGGTTTAGGGCTTAGGGTTTTTTGTGTATTTTTTTTAAGGTTTAATATATACGATTTAGGGCTTTATAGGGTTTAGAACTTAGAGTTTTTTAGGTTTAGGGGTTTTAAGGGTTCAATGTTTCTTAGGGTTTTTTTTGTTAAGATTTAGGGTTACAACCTAGGGTTTTTGTGTGTTTTTAGGTTTAGGGTTTACAGATTTTTAGGATTTAAGGTTTAGACTTAGGGTTTTGTATAAATGGTTTTAGGGTTTATTTTTGGGTTTGTAGGATTTAGGGTTTCTTATGGTTTTAGGTGTAGGATTTAGTGTTTTATGTAAAGGTTTAGGGATTAGGGTTTAGATCTAGGGTTTTTTTTCGATTTAGAGTTTTAATTTAATGGTATTATGTAGATTTTTAGGGTTTAGGGCATTGGGTTTTTTCAGTTAAGTTTTTTAGGGTTTTATAGGATTAGTGTTTAGGGCTTAGGGTTTTTTTTTTTTTTTTTTGTAGGCTTTAGCATGTACGATTTAGGCTTTATATGGTTTAGATCTTAGAGTTATTTATATTTAGGGGGTTATGGATTTTAAGGATTAACTTTTTCTTAGGGTTCAAGTTTTTTTTTTTCTTCTTTTTTTTTTTTTTTATGTTTTTTAGGTTTACGGTTTACGAATTTTAAGGATTTATGGTTTAGATCTTAGGGTTTTGTTGGGGGTTTAAATGGCCTTTAGGGTATATTGTATTTAAGGTTTGTTAAGGTGTAGGGTTTCTTAGGGTTTTAAGTCTAGGATATAGGGTTTTAGGTTAGTGTTTAGGGTTTTTTTAGGTTTAGGGTTTTGGGTTAAGGTTTTTATCTATATTTTTAGGCTTTAGCGCTTTGGGTTTCTTGGGTTAAGGTTTATTAGGATTTTATAGGTTAAGAGTTTAGGGATTAGAGGTTTTTTAGCATTTTTTTGTATTTTTTAGGCTTTAGCATATACGATTTAGGGCTTTATAGGGTTTAGGGCTGAGGGTTTTTTAGGTTAAGGGTTTTGTCTAGGTTTTTAGGATTTTTTAAGTTAGGGTTTTTCAGGGTTTTATAGGTTTAGGGTTTAGGGCTTAGGGTATTTTTGTGATTTTTATGTTTAGGGTTTAAAAAATTTTAAGATTTAGGGTTTGGAGCTTAGGGTTTTGTACGGGTTTTATATGGTTTTTAGGGTTTATAGGATTTAGGGTTTCTTAAGATTTAGGGTTTAAGATTTAGGGTTTTAGGTTAGGGTTTAGGGCTTAGGGCTTATGTTTTTTTTTAATGTTTAGGGTTTTAGGTTAATGGTCTTATCTAGGTTTTTAGGATTTAGAGCTTTGGATTTTTTAGGTTTAGGTTTTTTAGGTTTTAAAGGTTTAGGGTTTAGGGCTTAGTGTTTTTTGTGTTTTGTAGGGTTTAGCATATATGATTTAGGGCTTAATAGGGTTTAGAGCTTAGAGTTTTTTAGGTTTAGGCTTTTTTTTTTGGGTTTTTAAGGGTTAAGTTTTTCTTATGGTTTGGGATTTAGGGCTTAGGGTTTTTTTTTTTTGTCTTTTTTATGTTTAGGGTATACGAATTTATTGGATTTAAGGTTTAGAGCTTTGGGTTTTGTCGGGATTTTAAATGATTTTTAGGATGTTTTTAGGTTTGATAAGATTTAGGGTTCCTTAGGGTTTAGGGTTTAGGGTTTTGTTGGCTTTTAGGTTTAGGATTTAGGGTTTTAGTTTAGGGTTTAAGGTATAGGGCTTAGGTTTTTTTTTTTTTTTTTTGTGTGTTTTTAGGGATTAGCATATACAATTTAGGGCTTTATAGGGTTAGAGCTTAGAGTTTTCTTGATTTAGTGGTTTTAGGGTATTTTAGAGTTTTTAAGGGTTAACTTTATCTTAGGGTTTTTTAGGGTTTAGGGTTTAGGCCTTTTGATTTTCTTCGTGTGATTTTTAGGTTTAGGGTTTACGAATCTTTAACATTTAAGGTTTAGAGCTTAAGGGTTTTATAGGGATTTTGAATTGTTTTTAGGGTTTTTTTTAGGGTTTATAGGATTTTTGTTTTCTTAAGGTTTAGGGTTGAAGATTTGTTAGGGTTTTTAGCGTTTAGGGCTTAGGATTTTTTTTAGTTTTTTTTGGGTTTACGGTTTACAAATCTTTAAGATTTAAGTTTTCGAGCTTAGGGTTTTTGTAGGGGTTTTGAATGGTTTTTATGATTTACAGGATTTATGGTTTTTTGAGGTGAAGGATTAAGGGTTTCTTAGGGTTTTAGGTTTAGGATTTAGCATTTTAGGTTAGGGTTTAGGGTTTATGTATTAGGTTTTTTTTAGGTTTAGTGTTTAAGGTTAAGGGTCTTATCTTGATTTTTAGGGTTTAGGGCTTTGGTTCTTTTAGGTTAAGGTTTATTAGGGTTTTATAGGTTTAGAGTTTTGGACTTAGGATTTTTTTTTTTGGTGTTTTCAAAGGTTTAGAATATGCAATTTAGGGCTCTACAGGGTTTAGAGCTTAGAGTCTTTAGGTTTGCGCGTTTTAGGGTTTTTAAGGGTTAAGTATTTCGTAGGGTTTAAGGTTTATGGCTTAGGTCTTTTTTGTGTGTTTTTGAGGTTTAGGGTTTATATATTTTTATTATTTAGGATTTAGAGGTTAGGGTTTTGTAGGGGTTTTAAAATGGTTTTTGTGTTTATTTTTGGGTTTGCAGGATTTAGGGTTTCTTATGGTTTTAGGTTTAGGATTTAGGGTTTTAGGTTAGGGGCATAGGGTTTTTTTCAATTTAGAGTTTTAATTTAATGGTTTTATGTAGGTTTGTAGGATTTAGGGCTTTGCATTTTTTAGGTTAAGCTTTTTTTTTAGGGCTTTGGGTTTTTTAGGTTTTTTTTTTAAGGTTTTACAGGTATAGTGTTTAGGGCTTAGGGTTTGTTTTTTGTGTTTTTTAGGCTTTAGCATATATGATTTAGGATTTATATGGTTTAGAGGTTAGAGGTTTTTAGGTTTTGGGGTTTTATGGGTTTTAAGGATTAAATGTTTCTTAGGGTTTAGTTTTTTTTTTTTTTTTTTTTTGGATTTTTTAGGTTTAAGGTGGGTTTTGTTGGGGTTTAAATGGTTTTTAGGGTTTATTGTACTTAGGGTTCTGAAGGTTTTGGGTTTCTTATGGTTTTAGGTCTAGGATTTAGGGTTTTAGGTTAGTGTTTAGGATTTAGGGCTTAGGAATTTTTTTGGTTTAGGTTTTGGGTTAAGGTTTTTATCTACGTTTTTAGGGTTTAGTGCTTTGGATTTTTTAGGTTAAGGTTTATTATGATTTGATAGGTTTATGGTTTTGGGCTTAGGAATTTAGGTTAAGGATTTTGTCTAGGTTCTTAGGATTTTTTTAAGATAAGGTTTTTCTGGGTTTTTGTAGGTTTAGGTATTAGGGCTTAGGGTATTTTTGTGATTTTTAGGTTTATGGTTTACAAGTTTTTAAGATTTAGGGTTTAGAGCTTAGGGTTTGGTATGTGTTTCAAATGGTTTTTAGGGATTATTTTAGGGTTATAGGAGTTAGGGTTTCTTAAGGTTTAGGGTTTTAGGTTTAGGATTTTGGGTTTTAGGTTAGGGTTAAGGGTTTAGGGCATTGGTGTTTTTAAAGTTTAAGGTTTTAGGTTATTGGTCTTATCTATGTTTTTAGGGTTTAAGGATTTGGGCTTTTTAGGTTTAGGTTTTTTAGGGTTTTAAAGGTTTAGGGTTTAGGGGTTAGTGTTTTTTGTGTTTTGTAGGATTTAGCATATATGAATTAGGTCTTAATTTAGGGTTTAGAGCTTAGAGTTTATTAGGTTTAGGGTTTTTTTGTGGTTTTAAGGGTTAAGTGTTTCTCAGGGTTTGGGGTTTAAGGCTTAGGATTTTTTGTCTTTTTTAGGTTTATGGTTTACGGATTTTTAGGATTTAAGGTTTAGAGCTTTCGGTTTTGGAGGAATTTTTAAATGGTTTTTGGGGTATATTTAGGGTATGTAAGATTTAGGGTTTCTTAAGGTTTAGGGTTTAGGGTTTCTTAGGATTTTAGGTTTAGGATTTAGGGTTTTAGGTTACGGTTTAGAGCATAGGGCTTTGGGTTCTTTTGTAATTTTAGGGTTTAGTATATACGATTTAGGGCTTTATAGGCTTAGAGCTTAGAGTTTTTTTGGTTTAGGGGTTTTTGGGTTTTTTTAGAGTTTTTAAGGGTTAACCTTTTCTTAAGGTTTTTTAGGGTTTAGGGCTTAGGATTTTTTTTCTGTGTTTTTAGGTTTAGGATTTACGAATCATTAGGATTTGAGGTTTAGAATGGTTTTTCGGGTTTACTTTATGGTTAATAGTATTTTAGGTTTCTTAACATTTAGGGTTTAGGGTTTAGGGGTTAGGATTCTTTTTTTTTTGTTTTTTAGGTTTATGGTTTACAAATCGTTATGATTTATGGTTTAGAGCTTAGGGTTTTGTAGGGGTTTTGAATGGTTTTTAGGGTTTATTTTAGGCTTTAGAGGATTTAGGGTTTCTTATGGTTTAGGGTTAATGGTTTCTTAGGGTTTTAGGTTTAGGATTTTGGATTTAAGGTTAAGGTTTAGGGTTTAGGTATTATGTTTTTTTTAGGTTTAGGGTTTTAGGTTAAGGGTCTTATCTTCGGTTTTAGGGTTTAGGGCTTTCGGTTTTTTGGATTATGGTTTTTTAGGGTTTTATAGGTTTAGAGTTTAGGGCTTAGGGTTTTGTTTCTGTTTTCAAAGATTTAGAACATATAATTTATGGCTCTTTAGGGTTTAGTGCTTAGACATTTTAGGTTTGGGGGTATTAGGGCTTTTAGGGTTTTTAATGGTTAAGTGTTTCTTAGGGTTTTTTTTAGTGTTTAAGGTTTATGGCTTACTTTTTTTTGCGTTTTTTAGGTTTAGGGTTATGAATTCTTAGGATTTAGGGTTTAGAGCTTAGGGTTTTTATGGGTTTTAGGGTTTATTTTAGGTTTTTATAGGATTTAGAGTTTCTTAAGTTTAAAGGTTAAGGGTTTCTTAGGGTTTTAGGTTTAGAATTTCGGGGCTTTTTAGGTTTTGGGGTTTTAGGTACAACATTTTTTCTAGGGTTTAGGTTTAGGGCTTTAGGTTTTTTATGTTAGTGTTTTTTTAGCATTTTAAAGCTTTAGGGTTTAGGGCTTAGGGTTTTTTTGTATTTTTTTAGGGTTTAATGTACACGATTTGGGGCTTTATAGGGTTTAGAACTTAGAGTTTTCTAGGTTTAGGGGTTTTTGTGTTTTTTAGGGTTTTAAGGGTTCAGTGTTTCTTGGGTTTTTTTTTTTTGTTTTAAGATTTAGGGTTACAGCCTTGGTTTTTTGTGTGTTTTTAGGTTTAGGGTTTACAAATATTTAGGATTTAGGGTTTAGAGCTTAGGGTTTTGTAGAAATGATTTTAGGGTTTATTTTTGGGTTTGTAGGATTTAGGGTTTCTTATGGTTTTAGGTGTAGGATTTAGGGTTTTATGTTAAGGTTTAGGGGTTTTTTTTCAATTTAGAGTTTTAATTTAACGGTATTTAGTAGGTTTTTAGGGTTTAGGGCTTTGGTTTTTTTATGTTAGGTTTTTTTAGGGTTTTCTAGTATCAGTGTTTAGGGATTAGGGTTTTTTGTTTTTTAGGCTTTGGCTTATACGATTTTGGCTTTTGATGGTTTAGATCTTAGAGTTATTTATATTTAGGGGTTTTTATGGATTTTAATGATTAGCTGTTTCTTAGGGTTCAGGTTTTTTTTTTTTGTGTGCTTTTTTTGGTTTAAAGTTTATGGAATTTAAGTATTTATGGTTTAGTTCTTAGGGTTTTGTTGGGGTTTAAATGGCCTTTAGGGTTTATTGTATTTTAGGTTACTTAAGGTGTAGGGTTTCTTAGGGTTTTAGGTCTAGGATTTAGGGTTTTATGTTAGTGTTTAGGGATTTTTTAGGTTTAGGATTTTGGGTTAAGGTTTTTATCTATGTTTTTAGGGTTGAGTGCTTTGGGTTTCTTAGGTTAAGGTTTATTAGAATTTTATAGGTTAAGAGTTTAGGGATTAGAGTTATTTTAGGATTTTTGTTTTTGTGTTTTGTAGGCTTTAGCATATACTATTTAGGGTTTTATAGGGTTTAGGGATTTAGGTTAAGGGTTTTATCTAGGTTTTTAGGGTTTTTTAAGTTGAGGTTTTTCAGGGTTTTATAGGTTTAGGGTTTAGGGCTTAGGGTATTTTAGTGATTGTAGGTTTAGGGTTTAAAAAATTTTAAGATTTTGGGTTTAGAGCATAAGATTTTGTAGGGTTTTTAAATGGTTTTTAGGGTTTATAAGATTTAGGGTTTCTTAAACTTTAGGGTTTTAGGTTAGGGTTTAGGGCTTAGGGCTTAGGTTTTTTAATGTTTAGGGTTTTATGTTGATGTTCTTATCTAGGTTTTTAGGGTTTAGGGCTTTGGGTTTTATAGGTTTTAAAGGTTTAGGGTTTAGGGCTTAGTGTTTTTTGTGTTTTGTAGGGTTTAGCATATATGATTTAGTGCTTAATAGGGTTTAGAGCTTAGAGTTTTTTAGGTTTACAAATTTTTTTGGGTTTTTAAGGGTTAAGTGTTTCTTAGGGTTTTTTTTTTTTTTTTGTCTTTTTTATGTTTAGGGTATACAAATTTATAGGATTTAAGGTTTAGAGCTTTGGGTTTTGTAGGGATTTTAAATGGTTTTTAGGGTGTTTTTAGGTTTTATAAGATTTAGGGTTTAAGGTTTAGGGTTTTGTAGGCTTTTAGGTTTAGGATTTAGGGTTTTAGTTTAGGGTTTTGGGTGTAGGGCTTTGGTTTTTTTTGTGTTTCTAGGTATTAGCATATATGGTTTTGGTCTTTATAGGGTTAGAGCTTAAAGTTCTTTTTGATTTAGGGGTTTTTGGGTATTTTAGAGTGTTTAAGGGTTAACTTTATCTTAGGGTTTTTTAGGGTTTATAGTTTAGTCCTTTTGATTATTTTTTTGTGTTTTTTAGGTTTAGGTTTTACAAATCTTTAAGATTTAAGGTTTAGAGCTTCGGGTTTTGTAGGGGTTTTAAATGGTTTTTAGGGTTTATAGGATTTTTGATTTCTTAAGGTTTAGGGTTTAAGATTTCTTAGGGTTTAGGGCTTAGAGTTTATTAGGTTTAGGATTTTTTTGGGTTTTTAAGGGTTAAGTGTTTCTTAGGGTTTGGGGTTTAAGGCTTAGGATTTTTTTGTCTTTTTTAGGTTTATGGTTTACGGATTTTTAGGATTTAAGGTTTAGAGCTTTTGGTTTTTTATACGGTTTAGGGTATAGGGCTTTGGGTTATTTCGTATTTTTAGGGTTTAGTATATACGATTTAGGGCTTTATAGGCTTAGAGCTTAGAGTTTATTTGGTTTAGGGGTTTTTGGGTTTTTCTAGAGTTTTTAAGGGTTAACCTTTTCTTAGGGATTTTTAGGGTTTAGGGCTTAGGATTTTTTTTTCTTTTTTGTGTTTTTTAGGTTTAGGATTTACGAATCATTAGGATTTGAGGTTTAGAATGGTTTTTAGGGTTTATTTTATGGTTAATAGGATTTTAGGTTTGGTTTTCAATGGTTAAGTGTTTCTTAGGGTTTTTTTTAGGGTTTAAGGTTTATGACTTAGTTTTTTTTTTGTGTTTTTTAGGTTTAGGGTTACGAATTCTTAGGATTTAGGGTTTAGAGCTTAGGGTTTTTAGGGGTTTTAAATGGGTTTTAGGTTTTTTAGGTTTTATAGGATTTAGAGTTTCTTAAGTTTCAAGGTTAAGGGTTTCTTAGGGTTTAAGTTTAGAATTTAGGGGCGTTTTAGGTTTTGGGGTTTTAGGTACAAAGTTTTTTCTAGGGTTTAGGTTTAGGGTTTTGGGTTTTTTAGCTTAATGTTTTTTTAGGGTTTTAAAGCTTTAGGGTTTTTTTAGGGTTTATTGTGTATTTTTTTTAAGGTTTAATATATACGATTTAGGGCTTTATAGGGTTTAGAACTAGAGTT
Source organism: Solanum bulbocastanum (assembly GCA_037074985.1). Taxonomy (NCBI): domain Eukaryota; kingdom Viridiplantae; phylum Streptophyta; class Magnoliopsida; order Solanales; family Solanaceae; genus Solanum; species Solanum bulbocastanum. The sequence goes on from CM073605.1 coordinate 29,336,256, forward strand.
TTCTAGGTTTAGGAGTTTTTGGGTTTTTTAGGGTTTTAAGGTTTCATTGTTTCTTAGGTTTAGGGTTTACAGATTTTTAGGGTTTAGGGTTTAGAGCTTAGGGTTTTGTATAAATGATTTTTGGGTTTGTAGGATTTATGGTTTCTTATGGTTTTAGGTGTAGGATTTAGGGTTTTATGTTAAGGTTTAGTGTTTAGGGCTTAGGGCTTTTTTTCAATTAAGTTTTAATTTAACAATATTATGTAGCTTTTTATGGTTTAGGGCTTTGGGTTTTTTAGATTAGGTTTTTTTAGGGTTTTATAGGATTAGTGTTTAGGGCTTAGGGCTTTTTTTTTTTTTTTTCTTTTTTTTTAGTCTTTAGCATATACGATTTAGGCAATATATGGTTTAGATCTTGGAGTTATTTATATTTATGGGTTTTTATGGATTTTAAGGATTAACAGTTTCTTAAAGATCATGTTTTTTTTTTCTTGTGTTTTTTAGGTTTAAGGTTTACGAATTTTAAGGATTTACGGTTTAGATCTTAGGGTTTTGTTGGGGTTTAAATTGCCTTTAGGGTTTATTGTATTTTTGGTTTCTTAAGGTGTAGGGTTTCTTATGGTTTTAGGTCTAAGATTTAGGGCTTTATGTTAGTGTTTAGGGGTTTTTTTGGTTTAGGGTTTTGGGTTAAGTTTTTATCTATGTTTTTAGGGTTTAGCGCTTTGGGTTTCTTGGGTTAAGGTTTATTAGGATTTTATAGATTAAGAGTTTAGGGATTAGAGTTATTTTAGGATTTTTTTTTTTTTTTGTGTTTTTTAGGCTTTAGCATACACGATTTAGGGCTTTATAGGGTTTAGGGCGTAGGGGTTTTTTAGGTTTAGGGATTTAGGTTAAGGGTTTTATCTAGGTTTTTAGGGTTTTTTAAGTTAGGGTTTTTCAAGGTTTTATAGGATTAAGGTTTAAGGTTTAGGGTTTAGGGTATTTTTGTGATTTTTAGGCTTAGGGTTTAAAAAATTTTAAGATTTAGGGTTTTGTAGTGATTTTAACTGGGTTTTAGGGTTTATAGGATTTAGGGTTTCTTAAGGTTTAGGGTTTATGATTTAGGGTTTTAGGTTATGGTTTAGGGCTTAGAGCATAGGTTTTTTTAATGTTTAGGGTTTTAGGTTAATGGTCTTATCTAGGTTTTTAGGGTTTAGGGCCTTGGATTTTTTAGGTTTAGGTTTTTTAGGTTTCAAAGGTTTAGGGTTTAGGTCTTAGTCTTTTTTGTGTTTTATTGGGTTTGGCATATATGATTTAGGGCTTAATAGGGTTTAGAGCTTAGAGTTTTTTAGGTTTAGGGATTTTTTTGGCTTTTTAAGGGTTAAGTGTTTCTTAGGGTTTGGGATTTAGGGCTTAGGGTTTTTTTTGTCCTTTTTATGTTTAGGGTATACGAATTTATAGGATTTATGGTTTAGAGCTTTGGGTTTTGTAGGGATTTTAAATGGTTTTTAGGGTGTTTTTAGGTTTTATATCATTTAGGGTTTTCGGGTTTAGGGTTTTGTAGACTTTTAGGTTTAGGATTTAGGGTTTTAGTTTAGGGTTAAAGGTATAGGGATTATTTTTTTTTGTGTGTTTTTAGGGATTAGCCTATACAATTTATGGCTTTATAGGGTTAGAGCTTAGAGTTTTCTTGATTTAGGGGTTTTTGGGTATTTTAGAGTTTTTAAGGGTTAACTTTATCTTAGAGTTTTTTAGGGTTTAGGGTTTAGGCCTTTTGATTTTTTTTTTTTTTTTGTGTTTTTTAGGTTTAGGGTTTATGAATCTTTAAGATTTAAGGTTTAGAGCTTAGGGTTTTGTAGGGGTTTTGAATGGTTTTAAAGGTTTATTTTAGGGTTTATAAAATTTTTGTTTTTTTAAGATTTAGGGTTTAAGATTTCTTAGGGTTTTTAGGGTTTAGGGCTTAGGATTTTTTTTAGTATATTTGGGGTTTAGGGTTTATGAATCTTTAAGATTTAAGGTTTAGAGCTTAGGGTTTTTGTTGGGGTTTTGAATGGTTTTTTCGATTTATAGGATATACGGTTTCTTAAGGTTTCGGGTTAAGGGTTTGTTAGGGTTTTAGGTTTAGGATTTAGTGTTTTAGGTTAGGGTGTAGGGTTTAGGTATTAGGTTTTTTTTTTTTAGGTTTAGTGTTTTAGGTTAAGGGTCTTATGTTGGTTTTTAGGGTTTAGGGCTTTGGGTCTTTTAGGTTAGGGTTTATTAGGGTTTTATAGGTTTAGATTTTTGGGCTTAGGATTTTTTTTTTGTGTTCTCAATGGTTTAGAATATACAATTTAGGGCTCTATAGGTTTAGAAATTAGAGTCTATAGGTTTGCGTGTTTTAGGGTTTTTGGGGTTTTTAAGGGTTAAGTATTTCTTAGGATTTTTTTAGGGTTTAAGGTTTATGATTTAGGTTTTTTTTTTTCTGTTTTTTAGGTTTAGGTTTTATAGATTTTTAGGATTTAGGGTTTAGAGGTTAGGGTTTTGTAGGGGTTTTAAAATGATTTTAGGTTTTATTTTTGGGTTTGTAGGATTTAGAGTTTCTTATGGTTTTAGGTTAGGATTTAGGGTTTTAGGTTAGGGCTTAGGGTTTTTTTCAATTTAGAGTTTTAGTTTAATGGTTTTATGTAGGTTTTTAGGGTTTAGGGCTTTGCGTATTTTAGGTTAAGTTTTTTTTAGGGCTTTGTGTTTTTTAGGTTATTTTTTTTAAGGTTTTACAGGTTTAGTGTTTAGGGCTTATGGTTTTTTTTTTTTTTGTGTTTTCTAGGCTTTAGCATATATGATTTAGGCTTTATATGGTTTAGACCTTAGAGTTTTTTAGGTTTTGGGGTTATTATGGGTTTTAAGGATTAAGTGTTTCTTAGGGTTTTTTTTTTTTTGGATTTTTTAGGTTTAAGGTGGGTTTTGTTGGGGTTTAAATGGTTTTTAGGGTTTATTGTACTTAGGGTTCTTAAGGTTTTGGGTTTCTTATGGTTTTAGGTCTAGGATTTAGGGTTTTAGGTTAGTGTTTAGGGTTTAGGGCTTAGTAATTTTTTAGGTTTAGGGTTTTGGGTTAAGGTTTTTATCTACGTTTTTAGGGTTTAGCACTTTGGGCTTTTTAGGTTAAGGTTTATTAGGATTTTATAGGTTTATGGTTTTGGGCTTAGGGTTTTTTTAAGATTTTTTTTTTGTTTGTGTTTTTTATGGTTTAGCAAATACAATTTAGGTCTTTATAGAGTTTTAGGGCTTAGGGTTGTTTTAGGTTTAGGAATTTAGGTTAAGGATTATATCTACGTTTTTAGGGTTTTTTAAGATAGGGTTTTTCAGGGTTTTTGTAGGTTTAGGTATTAGGGCTTAGGGTATTTTTGTGATTTTTAGGTTTATGGTTTACAAGTTTTTAAGATTTAGGGTTTAGAGCTTAGGGTTTGGTATGTGTTTCAAATGGTTTTTAGGAATTATTTTAGGGTTTATAGGATTTAGAATTTCTTAAGGTTTAGGATTTAGGGCTTTAGGTTAGGGTTAAGGTTTAGGGCTTTGGTGTTTTTAAAGTTTAGGGTTTTAGGTTATTGGTCTTATCTATGTTTTTAGGGTTTAAGGATTTGCGCTTTTTAGGTTTAGGGTTTTTATGGTTTTAAAGGTTTAGGGTTTAGGGCTTAGTGTTTTTTGTGTTTTGTAGAATTTACCATATATTATTTAGGGATTAATAGGGTTTAGAGCTTAGAGTTTATTAGGTTTAGGGTTTTTTGGGTTTTTAAGGGTTAAGTGTTTCTTAGGGTTAGGAGTTTAAGGCTTAGGGTTAGGAGTTTAAGGCTTAGGTTTTTTTGTCTTTTTTAGGTTTATGGTTTACGGATTTTTAGGATTTAAGGTTTAGAGCTTTCGGATTTGTAGGAATTTTTAAATGGTTTTTAGGTTATATTTAGGGTATATACAATTTAGGGTTTCTTAAGGTTTAGGGTTTAGGGTTTCTTAGGGTTTTAGGTTAGGGTTTAGGGTATAGGGCTTTGGAATCTTTTGTATTTTTAGGGTTTAGTATATACGGTTTATGGCTTTATAGGCTTAGAGCTTAGAGTTTTTTTGGTTTAGGGGTTTTTGGGTTTTTCTTTAGAGTTTTTAAGGGTTAACCTTTTCATAGGGTTTTTTAGGGTTTAGGGCTTAGGATTTTTTTTTCTTTTTTGTGTTTTTTAGGTTTTGGATTTACGAATCATTGGGATTTGAGGTGTAGAACTTAGGGTTTTGTAGGGGTTTGAATGGTTTTTAGCATTTATTTTATGGTTAATAGGATTTTAGGTTTCTTAACATTCAGGGTTTAGGGTTTAGGGGTTAGGATTTTTTTTTTGTTTTTTAGGTTTATGGTTTACAAATCGTTATGATTTATGGTTTAGAGCTTAGGGTTTTGTAGGGGTTTTGAATGGTTTTTAGGGTTTATTTTAGGCTTTAGAGGATTTAGGGTTTCTTATGGTTTAGGGTTAACGGTTTCTTAGGGTTTTAGGTTTAGGATTTTGGATTTAAGGTTAAGGTTTAGGGTTTAGGTATTATGTTTTTTTTAGGTTTAGGGTTTTAGGTTAAGGGTCTTATCTTTGGTTTTAGGGTTTAAGGTTTAGGGTTTTTTAGGTTAAGGTTTCTTAGGGTTTTATAGGTTTAGAGTTTAGGGCTTAGGGTTTTCTTTTTTGTGTTTTCAAAGATTTAGAATATACAATTTAGGGCTCTTTAGGGTTTAGAGCTTAGAGATTTTAGGTTTGGGGGTATTAGGGCTTTTAGGGTTTTTAATAGTTAAGTGTTTCTTAGGGTTTTTTTAGGGTTTAAGGTTTATGGATTAGTTTTTTTTTTTATTTCTTTTTTGTGTTTTTTAGGTTTAGGGTTATGAATTCTTAGGATTTAGGGTTTAGAGCTTAGGGATTTTAGGGGTTTTAGATGGGTTTTAGGGTTATTTTTGGTTTTATCGGATTTACGGTTTCTTACATTTTAAGGTTAAGGGTTTTTTAAGGCTTTAGGTTTAGAATTTAGCGGCTTTTTAGGTTTTGAGGTTTTAGGTACAACGTTTTTTTCTAGGGTTTAGGTTTAGGGCTTTGAGTTTTTTAGGTTAATGTTTTTTTTAGGATTTTAAAGCTTTAGGGTTTAGGGCTTAGGGTTTTTTGTGTTTTTTTTTTATAGGGTTTAGAACTTAGAGTTTTTTAGGTTTAGGGGTTTTTGGGTTTTTTAGGGTTTTAAGGGTGTAGTGTTTCTTAGGGTTTTTTTTTTTTTTTAATATTTAAGGTTACATCCTAGGGTTTTTTGTGTGTTTTTAGGTTTAGGGTTTACAGATTTTTAGGATTTAGGGTTTAGAGCTTAGGGTTTTGTATAAATGGTTTTAGGGTTTATTTTTGGGTTTGTAGGATTTTGGGTTTCTTATGGTTTTAGGTGTAGGATTTAGGGTTTTATGTTAAGGTTTAGGGTTTAGGGCTTTGGGTTTTTTAAGTTATGTTTTTTTTAGGGTTTTATAGGATTAGTGTTTAGGGCTTAGGGCTTGTTTTTTTTTTTTTTTTTTAGTCTTTAGCATATACGATTTAGGCATTATATGGTTTAGATCTTAGAGTTATTTATATTTATGGGTTTTTATGGATTTTAAGGATAAACAGTTTCTTAGGGATCATGTTTTTTTTTCTTGTGTTTTTTAGGTTTAAGGTTTACGAATTTTAAGGATTTACGTTTTATATCTTAGGGTTTTGTTGGGTTTTAAATGGCCTTTAGGGTTTATTGTATTTAAGGTTTCTTAAGGTGGAGGGTTTCTTATGGTTTTAGGTCTAGGATTTAGGGTTTTAGGTGAGTGTTTAGGGTTTTTTTAGGTTTAGGATTTTGGGGGTTAAGGTTTTTATCTGTGTTTATAGGGTTTAGTGCTTTGGGTTTCTTAGGTTAAGGTTTATTAGGATTTTATAGGTTAAGAGTTTAGGGATTGGAGTTTTTATAGGATTTTTTATGTGTTTTTGAGGCTTTATTATATACAATTTAGGGCTTTATAGGGTTTAGGGTTTAGGGCTTTATTAGTTTTAGGGATTTAGGTTATGGGTTTTATCTTGGTTTTTAGGGTTTTTTAAGTTAAGGTTTCTTAGGGTTTTATAGGTTTAGGGTTTAGGGCTTAGGGTATTTTTGTGTTTTTTAGGTTTAGGGTTTAAAAAATTTTAAGTTTTAGGGTTTAGAGCTTAGTGTTTTGTTGGGGTTTTAAATGGGATTTAGGGTTTATAGGATTTAGGGTTTCTTAAGGTTTAGGGTTTATGATTTAGGGTTTTAGGTTATGGTTTAGGGCTTAGGTTTTTTTAAAGTTTAGGGTTTTAGGTTAATGGTATTATCTAGATTTTTAGGGTTTAGGGTTTTGGGTTGTTTAGTTTTAGGTTTTTTAGGTTTTAAAGGTTTAGGGTTTAGGTCTTAGTGTTTTTTGTGTTTTGTTGGGTTTAGCATATATGATTTAAGGCTTAATAGGGTTTAGAGTTTAGAGTTTTTTAGGTTTAGGGTGTTTTTTTTTGGTTTTTAAGGGTTAAGTGTTTCTTAGTATTTGGGATTTAGGGCTTAGGTTTTTTTTTTTGTCTTATTTATGTTTAGGGTATACGAATTTATAGGATTTAAGGTTTAGAGCTTTGGGTTTTGTAGGGATTTTAAATGGTTTTTAGGGTGTTTTAGGTTTTATATGATTTAGGGTTTCTTAGGGTTTAGGTTTTAGGGTTTTGTAAGCTTTTAGGCTTAGGATTTAGGGTTTTAGTTTAGGGTTTAGGGTATAGGGATTAGGTTTTTTTTTGTGTTTTTAGGGATTAACATATACGATTTAGGGTTTTATAGGGTTATAGCTTTGAGTTTTTTTTTTTTTTTGATTTAGGGGATTTTGGGTATTTTAGAGATTTTAAGGGTTAACTTTATCTTAGGGGTTTTTAGGGTTTAGGGTTTAGGCCTTTTGATTTTTATTTATTTTTGTGTTTTTTAGGTTTAGGGTTTACGAATCTTTAAGATTTAAGGTTTAGAGCTTAGGGTTTTGTAGGGGTTTTGAATGGTTTTAAGGGTTGATTTTAGGGTTTATAGAATTTTTGTTTTCTTAAGGTTTAGGGTTTAAAATTTCTTAGGGTTTTTAGGGTTTAGGGCTTAGGATTTTTTTAGTGTTTTTGGGGTTTAGGGTTTACAAATCTTTAAGATTTAATGTTTAGGGCTTAGGGTTTTTGTAGGGGTTTTGAATGGCTTTTATGACTTATAGGATATACGGTTTCTTAAGGTTTAGGGTTAAAGGTTTCTTAGGGCTTTAGGTTTAGGATTTAGCGTTTTAGGTTAGGTTTTAGGGTTTAGGTATTAGGTTTTTTTTTTAGGTTTATCTTGGTTTTTAGGGTTTAGGGCTTTAGGTCTTTTAGGTTAAGGTTAATTAGGGTTTTATAGGTTTAGAGTTTTGGGCTTAGGATTGTTTTTTGTGTTTTCAAAGGTTTAGAATATACAATTTAGGACTCTATAGGGTGTAGAGCTTAGAGTCTTTAGGTTTGTGTGTTTTAGGGTTTTTAAGGGTTAAGTATTTCGTAGGGTTTAAGGTTTATGGCTTAACTTTTTTCTTTTTTTTTTTTTTTTTAGGTAAAGGGTTACAGATTTTTAGGACTCAGGTTTTAGAGCTTAGGGTTTTAAATGGGTTTTATGGTTTATTTTAGGCTTAATTGGATTTAGAGTTTTTAAAGTTTTAAGGTTAAGGGTTTCTTAGGGTTTTAGGTTTAGAATTTAGGGGTTTTATAGGTTTTGGGTTTTAGGTTCAAGGTTTTTTCTAGTGTTTAGGTTTAGGGTTTTGGGTTTTTTAGGTTAAGGTTTTTTAAGGATTTTAAAGCTTTAGGGATTACGGATTAGGGTTTTTTGTGTATGTTTTTTAGGATTTAATATATACGATTTAAGGCTTTATAAGGTTTAGAACTTAGAGATTTTTAGGTTTAGGGGTTTTTGGGTTTTTTAGGGTTTTAAGCATTCAGTGTTTCTTAGGGTTTTGTTTTTTAAGATTTAGGGTTACAAACTAGGGTTTTGTGTGTTTTTAGGTTTAGGGTTTATAGATTTTTAGGATTAGGGTTTATTTTTGGATTTTTAGGATTTAGGGTTTCTTATGGTTTTAGGTTTAGCATTAGGGTTTATTTTTGGGTTTTTAGGATTTAGGGTTTTATGTTAGGGTTTTGGGTTTAGGGCTTAGGGTTTTTTTCAGTTTAGAGTTTTAGTTTAACAGTTTTGTGTAGGTTTTTAGGGTTTAGGGCTTAGGGTTTTTAGGTTAAGTTTTTCTAGGGTTTTATAGGATTAGTGTGTAGGGGTTAGGGTTTTTTTTGTGTTTTTTAGGCTTTAGCATATATGATTTAGGGTTTATATGGTTTATAGCGTAGAGTTTTTTAGGTGTACGGGTTGTTGGGTCTTTATGGGTTTAAAGGATTAAGTGTTTGTTAGGCTTTAGTTTTTTGTGTGTTTTTTAGGTTTAAGGTTTACGGATTTTAAAGATTTATGATTTAGTGCTTCGGGTTTTGTTGTGGGTTTAAATGGGTTTTAGGGTTTATTTTATGGTGTATTGTGTTTAGGGTTTCTCAAGGTTTAAGGTTTAAGCTTTACGGTTTATTATTTAAACTCTAGGATTTAGGGTTTTAGGTTATTGTTTATGGTTTAGGGCTTTGGGTTTTTTTTGGTTTAGAGTTTTAGGTTTAGGTTTCTATCTATGTGTATAGGGTTTAGGGCTTTGGGTTATTTAGGTTAAGGTTTATTAGGATTTTATAGGTTTAGGGTTTAGGGCTTATGGTTTCTTTAGGATTATTGTTGTGTTTATTAGGGTTTAGCTTATACGATTTAAGGCTTTATAGGGTTTAGGGTTAAGGTTTTTTAAGGTTTAGGAATTTAGGTTAAGGGTTTTATCTAGGTTTTTAGGGTTTTTTAAGTTAAGGTTTTTCAGAGTTTTATAGGTTTAGGGTTTAGGGCATAGGGTATTTTTGTGATTTTTAGGTTTAGGGTTTACAATTTTTTAAGATTTAGGGTTTAGATCTTAGATTTTTGTAGGGGTTTAAAATGGTTTTTTGGGTTTATAGGATTTAGGGTTTTTGAAGGTTTAGGGTTTTAGATTGAGGATTTAGGGTTTTAGGTTAGGGTTTAGGGTTTGGGGCTTAGGTTTTTTTAATGTTTAGGGTTTTAGGTTAATGGTCTTATATAGGTTTTTAATGTTTGATTTGGATTTTTTAGGTTAAGGTTTTTAAGGGTTTTATAGGTTTCGAGTTTAGGGCTTAGATTTTTTTTTTGTGTTTTTTAGGGTTTAGCTTAGATGATTTAGGGCTATATAAGGTTTAGAGTTTAGAGTTTTTTTAGGTTTGGGGGTTTTAGGGTTTTTATGGGTTAAGTGTTTCTAAGGGTTTTTGTTTTTCTTTTCATTTTAACGACCCTTGGTGGGTCAGGGTGTTAGCAACACCCCTAGGCCTTTGCATAAATAAAAACAACAACAAAATACAAGGAGGGTTTTTATAGGGTTTAGGGCTTAAGGTTTTTTGTGTTATTTAGGTTAAGTGTTTATGGATTTTAAGGATTTTGGGTTTTGGTCTTATGTAGGGTTTCACATGGTTTTTAGGGTTTATTTTAGTGTTTATATGATTTAGGGTTTATTAAGAGTTAGGGTTTTCTTAAAATTTTAGGTTTAGGATTTAAGATTTCAGTTAGGGTTTAGGGTTTAGGGTTTTTTGAGGTTTAGGATTTTAGGTTAAGGGTTTTATCTAGGTTTTAAGGGTTTAGGGCTTTTTTTTTTGGATTAGATTTTTTAGGGTTTTATAAGTTTAGGGTTTAGGGCTCAGAGTATTTTTTGTATTTTTTAGGGTTTAGCATATACGATTTAGGTTTTTATAGGTTTAGAGTTTAGAGTTTTATAGGTTTAGGGTTTAGGGCTCAGGGTATTTTTTGTATTTTTTAGGGTTTAGCATAAACGATATGGGTCTTTATTGGTTTAGAGCTTAGAGTTTTATAGGTTTAGGGGTTTTGGGTTTTTTAGGATTAAGTGATTCTTAGGGTGTTTCAGGGTTTATGCTTTAGGACTTAGGGTTTTTTTTGTGTTTTTTAGTTTTAGGGTTTATGAATTTTTAGGATTAAGGATTTAGAGCTTAGGGTTTTGTAGGGTTTATAGGATTTAGGGTTTCTTAAGGTTTATGGTGTAGGCTTTTAGGTTTAGGATTTTTGGATATAGGTTAGGGTTTAGGGTTTTTTTAGGTTTAGGGTTTTAGGTTAAGGGTTTTACCTAGGTTTGTATGGTTTAGGGCTTTGGGTTTTTTGGGTTATGTTTTTTTAGGGTTTTTTTTTTTTTGGTTTATGGTTTAGGGCTTAAGGGTTTTCTGTGTTTTTTAGGGTTTAGCATATTCAATTTAGGGCTTAATAGGGTTTAGAGCTTAGAGTTTTTTAATGTTTACGAGTTTTTAGGGGTTTTAAGGTCTAAGTGTTTCTTAGGGTTTAGGGTGTAGGGCTTGGGTTTTTTTTTGTGTTTTTTAGGTTTATGGTGTACAGATATTTAAGATTGAAGGCTTAGAGCCTAGTGTTTAGGGCTTCTTGGGGTTTTAAGTATAGCATTTAAGGTTTTACGTTAGGGTTTAGGGTTTAGGGCTTAGGTTTTTCTAAGGTTTAGGGATTTAGGTCAAGGGTCTTATCTAGGTTGTTAGGGTTTTTAAAGTTAAGGTTTTATAGGGTTTAATAGGTTTAGGATTTATGGCTTATGATTTTTTTTTGTTTTTTAGGATTTAGCATATACGATATAGGGCTTTATAGGGTTTAGAGCTAAGAATTTTTTTAGGTTTAGGGGCATTTGGGATTTTAAAGTTGTTTAAGGGGGAAGTGTTTCTTTTGGTTTTTAGGGTTTAGGATTAGGGCTTAGGTTTTTTTTTTAGGTTTAGTGTTACAGATTTTTAGGATTTAGGGTTTAGATTATAGGGTTTGGTAGGGGTTTTGAATGGATTTTAGGGATTATTTTAGGATTTATGTGATTTAGGGATTCTTTAGGTCTAGGGCTTAGGGTTTCTTAAGGTATTAGGTTTAGGATTTAGGGTTCTAGGTCAGGGTTTATAGTTTAGGGCTTAGGGTATTTTTATGTAAAGGGTTTTATATAGGGTTTTAGGGTTTAGTGCTCTGGGTCTTTTAGGTTATGATTTTTTAGGGTTTTATAAGTTTTGAGTTAAGGGTTTAAGGTTTTTTTTTAATGTTTTTTCGGGTTAAGTATATACAATTTAGGGCTTTATAGGGTTTAGAGATTAGAGTTTTGTTTTTTTTTTTTTTTAGGTTTAGGGGTTTTTAGGGTTTTTAAGGGTTAAGTCTTTCTTAGGGTTTTTGAGGGTTTAGGGTTTAGGGCTTAGCATTTTTTCTTTGTGTTTTTTATGTTTAGGATTTATGGATTTTTAGGATTTAGGGTTTTCTAGGGATCTGTAATGGTTTTTAGGGTTTATTTTAGGGTTTACTGGATTTAGGGTTTCTTAAGGTTTAGGGTTTAGTGTTTCTTAAGATTTTAGGTTTAGGGTTTAGTGTTTCTTAGGGTTTTGGGTTTAGGATTCAGGGTTTTGCGTTTGGAATTAGGGTTTAGGGTTTAGGGTTTTTTAGGTTTAGTGTTTTAAGTTAAGAGATTTGGCAAGGTTTTTAAGATTTAGGGCTTTGAGTTTTTAGGTTAAGGTTTTCTAAGGTTTCATAGGTTTAGGGTTTATGTCTTTTTTTTTTTTTTTTGTTTTTAGGGTTTAGCATATATGATTTAGGGCTTAATAGGGATAAGATCTTAGTGTTTTTTAGGTTTAGGGATTTTAGGGTTTAAGTGTTTCTTAGGGTTTAGGTTTTTTTTTTTTTGTGTTTTTTGGGTTAAGGGTTTACAGATTTTTAGGATTTAGGGTTTAGAACTTCTGGTTTTGTAGGGGTTTTAAATGGTTTGTAGGGTTATTTTATGGTTTGTAGGATTTAGGGTTTCTTAATATTTAGGGTTTGTCAGGGTTTTAGGTTTAGGATTTAGGGTTTTAGGTTAAGGTTTAGGGCTTAGGGTTTTAGGTTTAGGATTTAGGGTTTTAGGTTAGGATTTAGGGCTTAGGGTTTTTTTAGGTTATGGAACTTTACTTGGTTTTTAGGGTTTAGGGCTTTAGGTTTTTTATGTTGGGGTTTTTTAGGGTTAGGGTTTAGGGCTTAGGGTTTTTTTGTGTTTTATAAGGTTTATTATATACAATTTAGGGCTTTATAGGGTTTCGAGTTTAGAGTTTTTAAGGTTTAAGGGTTTTTGGGTTTTTTAGGGGTTTTAAGGGTAATGTGTTTTTTAGGGTTTGGGGATTAGGTTTTTTTTTTTTTTTTTTTTTTTTTGGTGTGTTTTTGAGGTTATGGATTTATAAATTTTTAGGATTTAGGGTTTAGAGCTGAGGTTTTGTAGGGGGTTTCAATGGTTTTTAGGGTTTCTTAAGGTTTAGGGTGTAGGAATTCTTAGGTTTATAAGTTTAGGATTCAGGGTTTTAGGTTAGGGTTTAGGGTTTAGGGCTAAGGGATATTTTAGGTTTAGGGTTTTAGGTTAAGGGCATTAGCTAGGTTTTTAGGATTATGGGCTTTGAGTTTTTTATGATTTTATAGGTTTAGGGTTTAGGGCTTCGATTTTTTTTTTTTTTTTTGTGTTTTTATGGTTTAGCATATATGATTTAGGGATTAATAGGGTTAACAACTTAGAGTTTTTTATCAGTTTAAGGGTATTTGGTTTTTTAGGTTTTTAAGGGTTAAGTGTTTTTTAGGGTTTAAGGTTTAGGGATTAGGGTTTTTTTTTTTTTTTTTGATATTTAGGTTCAGGGTTTTTGGAATTTAGGATTTAGGGTTTAAAGTTTAGGTTTTTTGTAGGGGTTTTAAATGGTTTTTAGGGTTTATTTTAGGGGTGATAGGATTTAGGGTTTCTTAGGGTTTTAGGTTTAGGATTTAGGGTTTAGGGCTTAGGGTTTTTTAGGTTTAGGGATTTAGGTTATGGTTAGGGTTTAAGGTTTTAAGTTTATTAGGGTTTAGCATATACGATTTTGGGCTTCATGGGGTTTAAAGCTTAGAGTTTATTAGGTTTATGGGTTTTGGGAGGTTTTAATGGCTAAGTGTTTCTTAGGTTTTAAGGTTTAGGGTTTAGGGTGTTTTGTGTTTTTTAGGTTTAAGGTTTATAGAATTTTAGGATTTAGGGTTTCGAGTTTAGTGTTTGTAGGGGTTAGAAATGGGTTTTAGGGTTTATTTTAGGGTTCATAGGATTTAGTGTTTCTTAAGGTTTAGGGTTTATGGTTTATTTGGGCTTTAGGTTTAGGATTTAGGGTTTTAGGTTATAGGGTTTAGGGCTTACGGTTTTGTTAGATTTAGGGTTTTAGGTTAAGGGTGTTACCTAGGTTTTTATGGTTTAGGGCATGGTTTTATAGGTTTATGGTTTAGGGGTTAGGTTTCTTTTGTGTTATTTAGGGTTTAACATATACGATTTTTGCTTTTATAGGGTTTAGAGCATATACCTTTTTATGTTTATGGGTTTTGGGTGTTTAAGGGGTTTTAAGGTTTAGTATTTCTTATGGTTTTTTATGGTTTAGGATTTAGGGCTTAAGGTTTTTTTTTGTATATTTTAGATTTAGGGTTTACGATTTTTTTATTATTTAGGTTTTAGAGGTTAGGGTTTTTTGGGGTTTTGAATGGTTTTTCAGTTTTATAGGATTTAGGATTTACGATTTTTTTATTATTTAGGTTTTAGGGGTTAGGGTTTTTTAGGGGTTTTGAATGGTTTTTCAGTTTTATAGGATTTAGGGTTTCTTAAGGTTTAGATTTTAGGATTTCTTAGGGTTTTAGGTTTAGGATTTGGGGTTTTAGGTTAGATTTTAGCGTTTTGGGTTAGGATTATTTTAGGTTCAGGGTTTGATGTTAAGGGTTTTATCTAGATTTTTAGGGTCTAGGGCCTTGGGTTTTTTAGGTTAAGGTTTTTAGGTCTTTATAGGTCTAGCGTTTAGTGCTTAGGTTTTTTTTTTTTTTTTTTGGGTATTTTTTAGGGTTTAGCATATATGATTTAAGGCTTTATATCATTTAGAGCTTAGAGTTTTTAAGGTTTAGGGGTTTTGGAGTTTTTAGGGTTTATAAGGGTTAAGTATTTCTTAGGATATTTTGGCATTTAGGATTTAGGGCTTACAATTTTTTAATATTTAGGTTTTAGAGCTTAGGGTTTTGTAGGGATTTTGAATGATTTTCCGGGTTTATTGGATTTAGGGTTTAGGGTTTTTTAGGGTTTTAAGTTTAGGATATATGGCATTAGGTTAGGGTTTTTGGGTTTTTTACATTTTTTAAGGGTTAAATATTTCTTAGTATTTTTTAAGGTATAGGCCTTCGATTATTTTTTTTGTGTTTTTTACTTTTATGGTTTATAGAATTTTTGGATTTAGGGTTTTGTTGTGGTTTAAATGTTTTAGGGTTTATTGTATCTAGGGTTTCTTAAGGTTTAGGGATTAGGGTTTCTTAGAGTTTTAGGTTTTTAGGGCTTAGCGTTTTTTTTTAGGTATAGGGTTTTGGGTTAAGGGTTTTATTAATGTTTTTAGGGTTTAGGGGTTAAGGATTTTTAGGTTAAGGTTTTTTTAGGATTTTATAGGTTTAGGGTTTAGGGCTTAGGGATTGTTTTGTGTTTTTAGGGTTTAGCATATATGATTTAGGGCTTTATAGGGTTTAGAGTTCAGAGTTTTTTTAGGTTTGGGATTTTTTCGAGTTAAGTGTTTCTTAGGGTTTAGGGTTTAGGGCTTAGGGTTTTTTTTTTTTTGTGTGTGTTTTTAAGGTGTAGCAATTACGGATTTTTAGTATTAAGGGTTTAGAGCTTAGGGTTTTGTAGGGGTTTAAATGAGTTTTAGGGTTTATTTTAGGGTATATAGGATTTAGGGTTTCTTAAGGTTCAAGGCTTAAGGTTTCTTAAGGTTTTAGGTTTAGTATTTTGGGGTTTAGATTAGGATTTTTTTAGGTTTAGGGTTTTAGGTTAAGGGTTTTATCTAGGTTTTTAGGATTTTATTGGTTTAGGGTTTAGGGCTTAGGGATTTTTGTTATGGTTTTTTAGTGTTTTTAAGGGTTAAGTGTATTGTAGGGCTATATAGGGTTTAGTGTTTAGACTTTTTTAGGTTTAAAGGGGTTAAGTGTTTCTAAGGATTTTTTTAGGGTTTTGGAGTTAGGGTTAAGGGTTTTTTCCTATTTTTAGGTTTAGGGTTTACAGATTTTTAGGATTTATGGTTTAAAGCCTATGGATTTTAAGGCATTTAACTGGTTTTTAGGGTTTCTTTTAAAGTTTATAGGATTTCAGGTTTCTAAAGGTTTATAATTTCTTAGGGTTTTAGGTTAGGGTTTAGGATTTAGGACCTAGGGTTTTATTAGCTTTAGAGTTTTAGATTAAGGGTTTTATCTAGGTTTTTAGGGTTTACGGCTTTGGGATTTTTAGGTTAAGGTTTTTTAATATTTTTTTGGTTTAGGATTTAGGGCTTAGGTTTTTTTGTTTTTTGTTTTTTAGGGTTTAGCGTATACAATTTAGGGCTTTATAAGGTTTAGAGCTTAGAGTTTTTTTAGGTTTAGGGGTTTTTCTGTTTTTAGGGATTTTCATGGTTAAGTGTTTTTTAGGGTTTTTTAAGGTTTTTTTTTTTTTTGTGTTTTTAATGTTTAGGGTTTACAAATTTTTAGGAGTTAGGGTTAAGAACTTAGGGTTTTGTAGGGTTTCAAATGGTTTTAGGATTTATTTTAGTGTTTATAGGATTTAGGGCTTTTTAAGGTTTAGGGTTTCTTATGATTTTAGGTTTAGGATTTAGGGTTTTAGGTTAGGGTTTAGGGTTTACAGTTTAGTGCTTAGACCATTTAAAACCCTAAGAAACACTTAAACCATAAAAATCCTAAAAAGAACCCAAAAACCCCTAAGCCTAAAATATTATAAGCTCTAAACACTATAAATCCCTAAATTGTATATGCAAAATCCTAAAAAACAGAAAGAAACCCTAAGCTCTAAACCCTAAACCTATAAAACCCTGAAAAAACATAACTTAAGAAACCCTAAGCACCTAGATAAAAGCCTTATCCTAAATCCCTAAACCTAAAAAAACCCTAAACCCTAACCTAAAACCGTAAATCCTAATCCTAAAACCCTAAGAAACCCTAAAGCCTACAACTTTAGAAACCCTACATCCTATAATACCATAAAAAAATCCTAAAAACCATTTAAAACACCAATAAAACCCTAAGCTCTAAACCTTAAATCATAAAAATCTGTAAACCCTAAACCTAAAAAACACAAAAAAAAAAACTAAGCCCTAAACCCTAAACCCTGAGAATCACTTAACCCTTAAAACCCCTAAACATAAAAAAAACACTTTAAAGCTCTAAAACCTATAAAGCCCCAAATCGTATATGCTAAAACCCTAAAAACCCTAAATCTAATAAACAATGAAATAAACATTAAAACCATTTAAAACCACTACAAAACCCTAAGCTCTTAACCCTAAATCGTAAAATTTCGTGAATCCTAAACCTAAAAAACACAAAAATGTGCTATGCCCTAAACCCTAAACCTTAAAAAATCCTAAGAAACACTTAAACCTTAAAAACCCTACAAAACACTAAAAACCCCAAAACCCCTAAAAACACTCCAAGCTCTAAATGCTATGATGCCCTAAATCATATATGATAAACCTTTTAACACAACCAAAAAACCCTAAAAAAGTTAACCTAAAACACCATAAGCCCTAAACTCTAATAACTAGATAAAACCCATAACTTAAAACCCTAAACCTAAAAAATCTTTAAGTCCTAAACCCTGAACCGTTACCTAAACTCCTATATCTTCAACCTAAAACACTTAACCCTAAACCTTAAGAAACCCTAAATCCAATAAACCCTAAAATAAACACTAAAAACCATTTAAAACCCCTACAAAACCCCAATCACTTAACAACAAATCCTTAAAGTTCCTAAACCCAAAACCTAAAAAACACACAAAAAAAAAAGAGCCCTAAACTATAAACCCTAAACCCTATAAAACTCTTAGTAACACTAAACCTTTAAAACCCTAAAAAAACCCAAAAAACCCTAACCCAAAAAAAACTCTAAGCTCTAAAACCTATGAAGAACCAAATCGTATATACTAAATCCTAAAAAACAAAAAAGATACCCTAAGCCCTAAACCCTAAACCTATAAAACACTAAGAAACCGTAACCTAAAAAACTCAAATTTTTTGGATTTAGGGTTTAGAGATTATGGTCTTGTAGGTGTTTTAAATGGGTTTTAGGGTTTATAGGATTTAGGGTTTCTTATGGTTTATGGTTTAGGGTTTTTTAGAGTTTTAGGTTTAGGGTTTTAGGTTAGGGTCTTTATGTAGGGTTTTAGGTTTAGGGCTTTGGGTTTTTTGCATTAAGGTTTTTTAGGGTTTTATATATTTAGTGTTTTGGGCTAAGGATTTTGCTTTGTTTTCAAAGGGTTTAGGATATAGGATTTATGGCTTTATAGGGTTTAGAGCTTAGAGTATTTTAGGTTTAAGGGTTTTTCGATTTTTAAGGCTTTTATGGGTTAAATATCTCTTAGGGTATTTTAGGGTTTAGGGCTTACGGTTTTTTATTTATGTTTTGTTAGGTTTAGGGTTTACCTATTTTTAGGATTTAGGGTTTAGAGCGTAGGGTTTTGTAGGGTTTTTGAATGGTTTTTAGGGTTTATTTTAGAGTTTATAAGGTTTAAAGTTTCTTAAGGTTTAGGGTTTAGGGTTTCTTAGGGTTGTAGGTTTAGAATTTATGGATTTAGGGCTTATGATTATTTTAGGTTTGGAATTTTAGGTTAAGATTTTCATCTAAGTTTTTAGGATTTAGGGCTTTCGGTATTTTAGATTAATGTTTTTAGGGTTTTATAGGCTTAGGGTTTAGGGCTTAGGGATTTTTTGTGTTCTTTAAGGCTTAAAATATAAGATTTACTGCTTTAGAGAGTTTAGAGCTGAGAGTTTTTTAGGTTTAGGGGTTTTTGTGTTTTTAGGGTTTTTAAGGGTTAAGTGTTTCTTAGGATTTATGGTTTAGGGCTTAGGTTTCTTTTAAGGTTTAGGGTTTTAAATAATTTTAAATGGTTTTTAAGATTTATTTTAGGGTTTAATGGCTATAGAGTTTCTTAAAGTTTAGGGTTTCGTAGGGTTTTAGGTTTAGGATTTATGGTTTTAGGTTAGGGTTTAGGGTTTGAGGCTTATGGGTTTTTTAGGTTTAGGGTTTAAATTAAGGCTTTTATCTAGGTTTTTAGGGTTTAGGGCTTTAGGTTTTTTAGGTTAAGGATTTTTAGGGTTTTATAGGCTTAGGGTTTAGAGCTTACAATTTTTTTTTGTGTGTGTTTTTTAGGGTTTAGCATATATGATTTAGGGCTTTATAGGGTTTAGAGCTTTGTGCTTTTTTAGGTTTAGGGCTTTTTGTATTGTTTTGGATTTTTTAGGGGTTTTGAGGGTTAAGTGTTTCTTAAAGTTTTTTAGGGCTTAAGGTTTAGGGCTTAGAGCTTAGGGTATTGTAGGGTTTTTAAATGGTTTTAAGGTTTATTTTGAGGTTTATATGATTTAGAGTTTCTTAATGTTTAGGGTTTATGGTTTCTTAGCATTTTAGGTTTACGATTTAGGGTTTTAGGTTAGGGTTTACGATTAAGGGCTTCGGGATTTGTTATGCTTATGGTTTTTGGTTCAGAGTTTTATCTAGGTTTTTAGGGTTTAGGGCTTTGGGTTATTTAGGTTATGATTTTTTAGGGTTTTATAGGTTTAGATTTTAGGGCTTAGGGTTTTTTTGTGTTTCTTAGGGTTTAGCATATACAATTTAGGGCTTTATAGGGTTTAGAGCTTGGAGTCTTTTAGGTTTAAGGGGTTTTGGGTTTTTTAAGGTGTGCAGGCGTTAAGTGTTTCTTAGGGTTTATTGAATTTAGGGCTTCAATTTTATTTTTTTTTTGTGTTTTTTAAGTTTAGGATTTATGGATTTTTAGGAATTAGGACTTAGAGCTTAGGATTTTATAGGGGTTTCAAATGGATTTTAGGGTTCCTTTTAGGTTTTAGGGTTTCTTAGGCTTTTAGATTTTGGATAAAGGTTTGGGTTTTTTAGGTTTAGGTTTTTTATGGTTTTATAGGTTTAGGGCGGAGGGGCTTTCTTGGATTTTTTTTAGGGTTTAGCATATACGATTTAGGGCTTAATATGTTTTAGAGCTTAGAGTCTTTTAAGGTTTAGGGGTTTTTGGAGTTTTTGGGGTGTGTTGGGGTTAAGTGTTTCTTAGGGTTTTTAGAGATTAGGGCTTAGGGTTTTCTGTGTTTTTTAGGTTTAGGGTTTAAGGATTTTTAGGATTTAGGGTCTAGAGCTTAGGATTTTTAGGGATTTTAAATGGATAGTATAGTTTATTTTAGGTTTTATATGATTCAGGGTTCTTAAGGTTTAGGGTTTCTTAGCGTGTTAGGTTTAGGATAAAGGTTTGGGTTTTTTGAGGTTTAGGTTTTTTAGGGTTTTATAGGTCTAGGGTTTAGGGATTAAGGTTTTTCTTAAATTTTTTTGGGTTTAGCATATACGATTTAGGGCTTAAGAGGGATTAGAGCTTAGAGTTTGTTTAGTTTTAGGGTTTTAGGGTTTTTCACGGTTAGGTGTTTTTTAGGGTTTTTTTTAGTGTTTAAGGTTTAGGGCCTAGGGTCTTTTTAGTGTTTAACGTTTAGGGCATAGGGTTTATAGGGTTTATATCTTAGAGATTTTAGGTTTTTGGGTTTTAGGGTTTTTAGGGTTTTTAGAGTTAAGGGTTAAGTGTTTCTTAGGGTTTATGTTTATGGCGTAGGTTTTGTTATACTTTTTTTGTTTAGAGTTACAGATTTTTAGGATTTAGGGTTTAGAGCTAAGGGTTTTGTTGGGGTTTTAGGGTTTAATTTAGGGTTTATAGGATTTAGAGTTTCTTAAGGTTTAAGGTTTAAGGTTTCTTAGGGTTTTTGGTATAGAATTTAGGGGGTTTTTAGGTTTTGGGCTTTGTGTTTTTTTGGTTAAGGTTTTTTAGTATTTTATAGATTTAGGGTTTAGAGCATAGGTTTTCTTGTGTATGTTTTTAGGCTTTAGAATATACAATTTAGGGCTTTATAGGGTTTTGAGGTTAGAGTTTTTAGGTTTAGGGGTTTTTGGGTTTTTTAGTGTTTTAAGGGTTAAGACGTTTCTTAGAGTTTATAAGATTTAGGGTTACAACCTAGAGATTTTGTGTGTTTTCAGGTTTATGGTTTACAGATTTTTAGGATTTAGGGTTTAGAGATTAGGGTTTTGTAGGGGTTTTAAATGGTTTTGTGGTGTATTTTTGGGTTTGTAGGATTTAGGGTTTCTTATGATTTTAGGTTTAAAATTTAGGGATTTAGGTTAGGGGTTAGGGTTTAGGGCTTAAGGTTTTTTTTCAATTTAGAGTTTTAGTTTAACCTTTTTATATAGGTTTTTAGGGTTTAGGGGTTTGGGTTTTTTAAGGTTAAGGTTTTTTTTAGGGCTTTATAGGTTTAGTGTCTATGGCTTAGGGTTTTTTTTGTGTTTTCTAGGCTTTAGCATATACGATTTAGGCTTTATATGGTCTAGAGCTTAGAGTTTTTTATGTTTTGGGGTTTTTGGGTTTTTTTTTTTTTTATGGATTTTAAGGTTTAAGTGTTTCTTAGGGTTTAGGTTTTTTTGTATTTTTTTGGTTTAAGGTGAACATATTTTAAGGATTTACAGTTTAGAGCTTAGGGTTTTGTTGGGGTTTAAATGCTTTTTAGGGTTTTTGGTATTTAGGGTTTCTTAAGGTTTAGGGGTTTAGGGTTTCTTAGGATTTTAGGTCTAGGATTTAGGGTTTTAGGTTAGTGTTTAGGGTTTAGGAATTAGGCTTGTTTTAGGTTAAGGGTTTTATCTAGGTTTTTAGGGTTTAGGGATTTGGGTCTTTTAGATTAATGCTTTTAGGGTTCTATAGGCTTAGGGTTTAGGGCTTAGGGATTTTTGTATTCTCTAAGGTTTAAAATATAAGATTTACTGTTATATAGAGCTGAGAGCTTAGAGTTTTTTAGGTTTAGGGGTTGTTGTGTTTTTTAGGGTTTTTAAGGTTAAGTGTTTCTTTGGGTTATTTAGGGTTTATGGTTTAGGGCATAGTTTTATTTTAAGATATAGGGTATTTAGGCTTTTAAATGGTTTTTAGTGTTTATTGGAAATAGAGTTTCTTAAAGTTTAATATTTCATAGGGTTTTACGTGTATTGTTTGCGGTTTTAGGGTAGGGTTTAGGGTTTGAGGCTTAGGGTTTTTTCAGGTTTAGGGTTTAGATTAAGGGTTTTACTAGGTTTTTTGGGTTTAGGGCTTTGGGTTTTCTAGGCTTAGGGTTTAGGGCTTAGGGTTTTTTTGCATTTTTTAGGATTTAGCATATACGATTTAGGGCCTTATAGGGTTTAGATCTTAGTGTTTTTTTAGGCTTAGGGGTTTTTGGATCTTTTTGTTTTTTTTGGGGTTTTTGAGGGTTAAGTGTTTCTTAGGGTTTTTTAGGGTTTAAGGTTTAGGGCATAGGGTTTTTTTTTTTTTTGGATTTTTTAGGTGTAGGATTTACATATTTTTATGATTTAGGATTTAGAGCTTAGGGTATTTTAGGGGTTTTAAATGGTTTTAGGATTTATTTTGGGGCTTATAGGATTTAGAGTTTCTTAATGTTTAGGGTCTATAGTTTCTTAGTGTTTTAGACTTACGATTTAGGTTTCAGGTTAGGGTTTACAGTTTAAGGCTTAGGGATTTTTTATGCTTAATGTTTTAGGTTAAGGGTTTTATCTAGGTTTGTAGGGTTTAGGTCTTTGGGTTATTTAAGCTAAGTTTTTTTAGGGTTGTATAGCTTTAGAGTTTAGGGCTTAGGGTCTTTTTGTGTTTCTTAGGATGTAGCATAAACGATTTAGGTCTTTATAGGGTTTAGAGCTTGGGGTTTTTTAGGTTTAGGGGGTTTTGGGTTTTTTCGGTTGTGTATTGGTTAAGTGTTTCTTAGGGCTTATTGAATTTAGGGCTTTGAGTTTTTTTTTGTTTTTTCTAGGTTTATGGTTTACAGATTTTTATTATATAGGAATTATAGCTTAGGATTTTGTAGGGGTTTTAAATGGATTTTAGGGTTCCTTTTAGGTTTTATAGGATTTGGGTTTCTTAAGGTTTGCGGTTTAGGATTTATTAGGGTTTTACGTTTTGGATAAAGGTTTGGGTTTTTTAGGGTTTCATAGGTTTAGGGCCCAGGGGTTTTCTTGGATATTTTATGGTTTAGCATATACGATTTATGGCTTAATAGGGTTTAAAGCTTAGAGTTTTTTTAGGTTTAGGGGTTTTTGGGGTTTTTAGGGGTGTGTAGGGGTGAAGTGTTTCTTAGGGTTTTTAGAGTTTAGGGCTTAGGATTTTTTGTGTTTTTTAGGTTTAGGTTTTACAGATTTTTAGGATTTAGTGTCTAGAGCTTAGGATTTTGTAGGGCTTTCAAATGGATTTTAGGGTTTATTTTAGGTTATAAAGGATTTAGGGTTCTTAAGGTTTAAGGTTTGTGGTTTCTTAGGGTTTTAGGTTTAGGATAAAGGTTTAGGTTTTTTAGGGTTTTATAGGGTTAGGGTTTTCTAGGATTTTTTAGGATTTAGCATATATGATTTAGGGCTTAATAGGGTTTAGAACTGAGTGTTTTTTTTTAGGTTTAGGGGTTTTGGGGTTTTGAGGGTTAAGTTTTTCTTGTGGTTTTTTATTGTTTAAGGTTTAGGGCCTAGGGTTTTTTTTTTTTTTTTTTTTTTTTTTTTTTTGTATTTTTTAGATTTTGGATTTATGGATTTTTAGGATTTAAGGTTTAGAGCTTTGGGTTATGTAGTGGTTTTAAATGGTTTTTAAGGTTTTTTAGGGATTATAGGATTTTGGGTTTCTAAAAGTTCAAGGTTTAGCGGTTCTTAGGGTTTTAGGTTTAGGATTTGGGGTTTATGGTTTAAGGCATAGGGTTTTATGTAGGTTAAGGGATTTAGGTTAATGGGTTTATCTAGGTTTTTAGGGTTTTTGAAGTTAAGATTTTTCAGGGTTTTGTTGGTTTAGAGTTTAGGTCTTAGGGTTTTTTTTTGTGTTTTTTTAGGATTTAGCATATACAATTTAGGGCTTTATAGGGTTTAGAGCTTCCAATATTTTATATTTAGGGGTTTTTGGTGTTTTTTTTAGTGTTATATATTTCTTAGGGTTTTTTCGGGCTTAGGATTTATGGTTTATAGTTATTTTGTGTGATTTTAGGTAATAGGGTTACAAATTATTAGGATTTAGGGTTTAGGGCTTAGGGTTTTTTTTGTTCTTTTTAGGTTTAGGGTTTACGAATTTAAGGTTTAGAGATTTGGGTTTTGTAGGGATTTTAAATGGTTTTTAGGGTTTATAAGATTTAGGGTTTCTTTAGGTTTATAAGATTTAGGGTTTCATAGGGTTTTAAATTTAGGATTTAGGGTTTTTTTATCTGTCTTTAGGGTTTTGCATATATTATTTAGGTTTTTACAGGGTTAGAGCTTAGAGTTTTTTTTGGTTTAGGGGTTTTTGGGTCTTTTAGAGATTTTAAGGGCAAAATGTTTCTTACAGTTTTTTTAGTGTTTAGAGCTTAGGATTCTTTTTTTGTTTTTTTAGGTTCAGGGTCTACAAATCTTTAAGATTTAAGGTTTAGAGCTTAGGGTTTTGTAGGGATTTTGAGCGGTTTTTAGGGTTTATAGGATTTAGGGTTTCTTAAGGTTTAGGGTTTAGGGCTTAGGATTTTGTTTTTGTGTTTTTTAGGTTGAGGGTTTACGAATCTTTATGATTTAAGGTTTAGAGCTTAGGATTTTGTAGGGGTTTTGAATGGTATTTAGGGTTTGTTTTAGGGTTTATAAGATTTAGGGTTTCTTAAGATCTACGGTTTAGGGTTTCTTAGGGTTTTAGGTTTAGGGTTTAGGGTTTTAGGTTGGGGTTTAGGTATTAGGTTTATTTTAGGTTTAGGGTTTTACGTTAAGGGTATTATCTAGGTTTTTAGGGTTTAGGGCTTTTAGTTTTTTGGGGTTTTATAGGTTTAGAGTTTAGTGTTAAGTTTTTTTTTGTGTTTTTAAAAGTTTAGAATGTACAATTTAGGGCTTTATAGGGTTTAGATCTTAGAGATTTTAGGTTTGTGGGTTTTAGGGGTTTTAGGGTTGAGGGTTAAGTGTTTCTTAGGGTTTTTTTGGGTTAATGGTTTATAGCATAGGTTTTATTGTGTTTTTTAGGTATAGGGTTATGGATTTATAGAATATAGGGTTTAGAGCTAAGAGTTTTGTAGGGGTTTTAGGGTTTATAGTATTTAAGCTTTCTTATAGTTTAAGGTTTAGGGTTTCTTAGGGTTTTAGGTTTAGAATTTAGGGGGTTCTCAGGTTTTGGGCTTTGGGTTTTTTAGGTTAAGGTTTTTTAGTATTTTATAGATTTAGGGTTTAGGGCTTAGGGTTTTTTTTTTGTTTGTTTTTTATGGTATAGCATATACAATTTATGGCTTTATAGGGTTTAGAGCTTAGAGTTTTTGAGGTTTAGGGGTTTTTGGGTTTGTTGGGGTTTTAAGGGTTACGTGTTTCTTAGGGTTTTTTAAGATTTAGGGTTACAACCTACAGATTTTTTATGTTTTCAGGTTTAGGGTTTATAGATTTTTAGGATTTAGGGTTTAGAGGTTAGGTTTTTGTAGGAGTTTTAAATAGTTTTAGGGTGTATTCTTGGGTTTGTAGGATTTAGGGTTTCTTATGGTTTCAGGTTTAGGATTTAGTGCTTTAGTGCTTTAGGTTAGGGTTTAGGGTTTATGGTTTAGAGCTTAGGGTTTTTTTCAATTTAGAGTTTTAGTTTAATGGTTTTATGTAGGTTTTTAGGGTTTATGGCTTTGTGTTTTTTAGGTTATGTTTTTTTTAGGGTTTTATAGGTTTAGTGGATTGGGCATAGGGTTCTTTTTTTGTGTTTTTTAGGCTTTAGCATATACGATTTAGGCTTTATATTGTTTAGAGCTTAGGATCTTTTAGGTTTAGGGGTTTTTGGGTTTTATATGGGTTTTAATGATTAAGTGTTTCTTAGGGTTTTGGTTTTTTTTTTTTTTTTTGTGTTTTTTAGGTTTAAGGTTTACATATTTTTAGGATTTACTGTTTAGGGCTTAGGATTTTGTTGGGGTTTAAATGCCTTTTAGGGTTTATTGTATTTAGGGTTTCATAAGGTTTAGGGGGTTAGGGTTTCTTATAGTTTTAGGTCTAGGATATAGGGTTTTAGGTTTGTGTTTAGGGTTTAGGGCTTAGGGTTGTTTTAGGTTTATGGTTTACGGCTTAGGCTCTTTTTAGGATATTTTTGTGTTTTTTAAGGTTTACCATATACAATTTAGGGCTTTATATGGTTTAGGGCTTAGGGTTGTTTTATGTTTTGGAATTTAGATTAAGGGTTTTATATATGTATTTATGGTTTTATAAGTTAAGGTTTTTCAGGGTTTTTTACGTTTAGGGTTTAAGTCTTAGGGTATTTTTGTGATTTTTTGGTTTAGGGTTTACAATTTTTTAAGATTTAGGGTTTAGAGCTTAGGTTTTGGTACGTGTTTTAAATGGTTTTTCGGGTTTGTTTTAGGGTTTATTGGATTTAGGGTTTTAGGTTAGGATTTAGGGTTTATGGCTTAGGTTTTTTTAATGTATAGGGTTTTAGGTTAATGGTCTTATCAAGGTTTTTAGGGTTTAGGGATTTTGGTTTTTTAGGTTTAGGTTTTTTATGGTTTTAAAAGTATAGGGTTTAGGGCTTAGGTTTTTTAATGTTTTGAAAGATTTAGCATATATGATTTAGGGCTTAATAGGATTTAGAGGTAAGAGCTTTTTAGGTGTAGGGTTTTTTTTGTCTTTTTTATTTTTCGGGTTTATGGATTTTTAGGATTTAAGGTTTAGAGTTTTAGGTTTTTAGGTATTTTAAATGATTTTTAGGGTTTTTTTTAGGGTTTATAAGATTTAGGGTTTCTTAAGATTCAGGGTTTAGGATTTCTTAGGGTTTTAGTTTTAGGATTTTAGGTTTTAGGTTAGGGTTTAGGGTATAGGA
This sequence comes from Solanum bulbocastanum, assembly GCA_037074985.1. Lineage (NCBI taxonomy): Eukaryota > Viridiplantae > Streptophyta > Magnoliopsida > Solanales > Solanaceae > Solanum > Solanum bulbocastanum. The sequence goes on from CM073605.1 coordinate 29,362,219, forward strand.
TGTTTTTAGGGTTTCGCATATACGATTTAGGGCATTATTGGGTTAGAGTTTAGAGTTTTTTAGGTTTAGGTGTTTTTGGGTTTTTTAGAGTTCTTAAAGGTTAACTTTTTCTTAGGGTTTAGGATTTTTTTTTTGTTTGTGTTTTTTAGGTTTAGGGTTTATGAATCTTTAAGATGAAAGGTTTATAGCTTTGGGTTTTGTAGAGGTTTTGAATAGTTTTTAGGTTTTATTTTATGGGGTTTTGGATTTTTTAGGGTTTTTAAGGGTTAAGTGTTTATTAGAATTTTTTAGGGTTTAGGGTTTAAGGAGGGATTAGGATATTTTTTGTTTTATTTAGGTTTAGGGTTTACAGATTTTTAGGATTTAGGGTATATAGCTTATGGTTTTGAAGTGGTTATATATGGGTTTTAGGGTTTATTTTAGGGTTTAGACGATTTAAGGTTTCTTAAGGTTTAGGGTTTAGGGTTTCTTAGGGTGTTCGGTTAAGGATTTAGGGTTTTAGGTTAGGGTTTAAGATTTAGGGCTTAGAGTTTCAGGGAAAGGATTTTATCTAGATTTTTAGGGTTTAGGACTTTTGGTTTTTTAGATTTAGGTTTTATATATGTTTAGGTTTTAGGGCTTAGGGTTTTTTTTTTTGTGTATTTTAGCGTTAGTATATACGATTTAGGGCTTAATAAGGTTTAGAGATTACATTTTTTTTAGTTTCAGGGGTTTTGGGTTTTAAGGATTAAGTGTTACTTAGGGTTTTTTAGGGTTTAGGGTTAGAACTTGGGTTTTATATTGTTTTTTAGGTTTAGGGTTATGGATTTTTTGGATTTAGGGTTTACAACTTAAGGTTTTTTGGGGGTTGTAAATGGGTTTTAGGGTTTATTTTAGGGTTTATGATTTAGGGTTTCCTAAGGTTTAATGTTTAGGGTTTCTTAGGGTTTTAGGTTAAGAATTTAGCGGTTTTTTAGGTTTTAGGTTTTAGGTACAAGGTTTTTTCTAGGGTTTAGGTTTAGGGCTTTGGGTTTTTTAGGATTTTAATGATTTAGGGTTTAGGTCTTAGGGTTTTTTGTGTGTGTGTTTTTAGGGTTTAATATATATGATTTAGGGTTTATAGAGTTTAAAGCTTTTCGTTTTTGAGGTTTAGGGGTTTTTTGGATTTTAAGGTTTAAATGATTCTTAGGGTTCTTTAAGATTTAAGGTTACAACCTAGGGTTTTTGTGTTTTTTGAGGTTTAGGGTTTACAGATATTTAGGATTTAGGGTTTAAAGCTTAGAGTTTTGTAGGGGTTTTAAATGGTTTAAGGGTTTATTTTTGAGTTTGTAGGATTTAGGGTTTATTATAGTTTTAGGTTTAGAATTTAGGGTTTTAGGTTAGGGTTTAGGGTTTAGGGCTTAGGGTTTTTTTTTAGTTTAAAGTTTTAGTTTAGCGGTTTTATGTAGGTTTTTAGGGTTTAGGGCTTTGGGTTTTTTAGGTTAATCCTTTTTAAGGTTTTATAGGATTAGTGTTTAGGGCTTAAGGGTTTTTTTGGGTCTTTTAGGCTTTAGCATATACGATTTAGGCTTTATATGGTTTAGAGCTAAGTGTATTTTGGATTTAGGCTTTTTTGGGTTTTTTAGGGTTCTAAGGATTAAGTGTTTCTTATGGTTTAGGTTTTTTTTGTCTTTTTTAGGTTTAAGGTTTACGAATTTTAAGGATTTTTGGTTTAGATCTTAGGGTTTTGTTGGGGTTTAAATGGTTTACTGTAGGGTTTATTGTATTTAGGGTTTCTTAAGGTTTGGGGTTTAGGGTTTCTTACGATTTTAGGTCTAGTATTTTGGGTTTTAGGTTACTGTTTAGGGTTTAGGGCTTTGGGTTTTTTGAGTTAAGGCTTATTAGGATTTTATAGGTTTAGGGTTTAGGGCTTAGGGTTTCTTTAGTATTTTTTTTGTGTTCTTAAGGGTTTAGCATATATGATGTAGGGCTTTATAAGGTTTAGGGCTTAGGATTATTTTAGGTTTTGGAATTTAGGTTAAGGGTTTTATTTAGGTTTTTAGGATTTTTTAAGTTAAGGTTTATAGGTTTAGAGTTTAGTGGTTAGGGTATTTTTGTGATTTCTAGGTTAAGGGTTTACAATTTTTTATGATTTATGGTTTAGAGCTTAGGGTTTTGTAGGGATTTTAAATGGTTTTAGTGTTTATTTTAGGGTTTGAAGGATTTAGGGTGTCTTAAGGTTTAAGGTTAAGGATTTAGGGTTGGGGTTTAGGGTTTAGGGCTTAGGTTTTTTTTAATGTTTAGGGTTTTAGGTTAATGGTCTTATCTAGGTTTTTAGGGTTTAGGGCTTTGGGTTTTTTTAGGTTAGGTTTTTTAGGGTTTTAAAGGCTTATGGTTTTGGGCTTAGGGTTTTTTGTGTTTTGTAGGATGTAGCATATATGATTTAGGGCTTATAGGGTTTAGAGCTTAGAGATTTTTAGGTTTAGGGTTTTTTTCGGGTTAAGTGTTTCTTAGAGTTTTGGGTTTAGGGATTATGGTTTTTTTTGTCTTTTTTATGTTTAGGGTATATGGATTTATAGGATTTAAGGTTTAGATCTTTGAGTTTTGTATGGATTTTAAATGGTTTTTAGGGTGCTTTTAGATTTTATAAGATTTAGGGTTTCTTAAGGTTCAGGGTTTATGGTTTCTTAGGCTTTTAGGTTTAGGATTTAGGTTTTTTGGTTAGGGTAGGGTATAGGGCTTAGGTTTTTTTGGTGTTTTTAGGGATTAACATATACGATTTAGGGCTTTATAGGGTTAGAGCTTAGAGTTTTTTTTTTATTTAGGGGTTTTTGGGTATTTTAGAGTTTTTAACGCTTAACTTTATCTTATGGTTTTTTAGGGTTTAGTGTTTAGGTCTTTTGATTTTTTTTTTGTGTGTTTTTTAGGTTTAGGGTTTATGAATCTTTAAGATTTAAGGTTTAGAGATTAGGGTTTTGTATGGATTTTGAATGGTTTTTAGGGTTTATTTTAGTGTTTATAGGATTTTGGCTTTCTTAAGGTTTAGGGTTTAAGGTTTCTTAGGGTTTAGGGCTTTGGATTTTTTTTTGTGTTTTTTGGGTTTAGGGTTTATGAATCTTTAGGTTTTAAGGTTTAGAGCTTAGGGTTTTTTAAGGGGTTTTGAATGGTTTTTACGGTTTATAGGATATAGGGTTTCTTAAGGTTTAGGGTTAAGGGTTTCTTAGGGTTTTAGGTTTAGGATTTAGGGTTTTAGGTTAAGGGTTTTATCTTGGTTTTTAGGGTTTAGGGCTTTGGGTCTTTTAGTTTAAGGTTTTTTAGGGTTTTATAGATTTAGAGTTTAGGGCTTAGATTTTTTTTTTTTGTGTGTTTTCAAAGGTTTAGAATGTACAATTTAGGGCTCCATAAGGTTTAGAGCTTAGAGATTTTAGGTTTGGGCGTCTTAGGGTTTTTAGGGTTTTTAAGGGTTAAGTGTTTCTTAAGATTTTTTAGGATTTAAGGTTTATGGCTTAGGTTTTTTTTTTTGTGTTTTTTAGCTTTAGGATTACGAATTTTTAGGATTTAGTCTTTAGACCTTAGGGTTTTAAATGGGTTTTATGGTTTATTTTAGGTTTTATAGGATTTTGAGTTTTTTAAGTTTTAAGGTTAAGGGCTTCTTAGGGTTTTAGGTTTAGAATTCAAGGGTTTTTTAGGATTTGGGTTTTAGGTACAAGGTTTTTTCTAGGGTTTAGGTTTAGGGCTTTGGGTTTTTTAGGTTAAGGTTTTTTAGGATTTTAAAGATTTAGGGTTTAGGGATTGGGGTTTTTCGTGTATGTTTTTTAGGGTTTAATATATACGATTTAGGGCTTTATAGGGTTTAGAATTTAGAGATTTTTAGGTTTAGGGGTTTTTGGGTTTTTTAGGATTTTAAGGGTTCAGTGTTTCTTAGGGTTTTTCTTTTTTATTTTTTATTTTTTTTTTTTAATTTTTAGGGTTACAACCTAGGGGTTTTGTGTTTTTTTAGTTTTAGGATTTAGGGTTTAGAGCTTAGGGTTTCGTACGTTTTTTAATGGTTTTAGGGTTTATTTTTGGGTTTGTAGTATTTAGGGTTTCTTATGGTTTTAGGTTTAGGATTTAGGGTTTTATGTTACGGTGTAGGGTTGAGGTCTTCGGGTTTTTTTCATTTTAGATTTTTAGTTTAATGGTTTTATGTAAGTTTTAGGGTTTAGGGATTTGGGTTTTTTTAGGTAATATAGGGTTTTATAGGATTGATATTTAGAGCATAGGTTTTTTTTTTTTTTTGTGTTTTTTAGGCTTTATCATAGATGATTTAGGCTTTATATGGTTTAGATCTTAGAGTATTTTACGTGTAGGGGCTTTTGGGTTTTTTATGGGTTTAAAGGGTTAAGTGTTTCTTAGGTTATTGTTTTTTTTGTGCTTTTTAGGTTTAGAGTTTTTTAAGGATTAGGAATTTAGGAGGGTTTTATCTTGGTTTTTAGTGTTTTTTAAGTTAAAGTTTTTCAGAGTTTTAAAGGTTTAGGATTTAGGGCTTAGGGTATTTTTGTGATTTTTAGGTTTAGGGTTTGCAAATTTTTAAGATTTAGGGTTTAGAGCTTAGAGATTTGTAGAGTTTTTAAATGATTTTTAGGGTTTATAGGATTTAGGGTTTCTTAAGGTTTAGGATTTAGGGTATTAGGTTAGGGTTTAAGGTTTAGGGCTTAGGTTTTTTTAATGTTTAGGGTTTTAGGTTAATGGTCTTATCTAGGCTTTTAATGTTTAGGGCTTTGAGGTTTTTAGGTTATGGTTTTTAAGGGCTCTATAGGTTTAGGGTTTAGGGCTTAGGTTTCTTTTTGGTGTTGTTTAGGGTTTAGCTTAGACGATTTAGGGATATATAAGGTTTAGAGTTTAGAGTGTTTTAGGTTTAGGGGTTTTAGGGTTTTTATAGGTTAAGTGTTTCTAAGAGTTTTTTGTTCTTTTTATTTTGACAACCCTTTGGGGATCAGGGGGTTAGCAACACCCCCATGCCTTAGCATAAATAAAAAAAAAAACAAAATACAATGAGGGTTTTTTAGGGTTTACGGCTTGGGGTTTTTGTGTATTTTAGGTTTATTGTTTACAGATTTTAAGGATTTAGGGATTTGGACTTAGGGTTTTGTAGGGTTTCACATGGTTTTTAGGGTTTATTTTTGTGTTTATAGGATTTAGGGTTTCTTATAATTTTAGGTTTAGGATTTAGGGTTTTAGGTAATGGTTTAGGGTTTTTTGAGGTTTAGGATTTTAGGTTAAGGGTTTTGTCTAGGTTTAAAGGGTTTAGAGCTTTGATTTTATTTTTTTTATTAAGGTTTTTTAGGGTTTTATAGGTTTAGGGTTTTGGGCTTAGGGTATTTTCTTTATTTTTTAGGGTTTAATATATACGATTTGGGTCTTTTTAGGTTTTAGAGCTTAGAGTTTTATAGGTTTAGGGGTTTTGGGTTTTTTAGGGTTAAGTGTTTCTTAGGGTGTTTTAGGGTTTAGGGTTTAGAGCATAGGGTTTTGTAGGGGTTTTAAATGGCTTTTAGGGTTCATTTTAGGGTTTATAGGATTTAGGATTTCTTAAGGTTATGGTTTAGGGTTTTAATATTAGGATTTTCGGTTATTGGTTAGGGTTTAGAGTATTTTTATTTTGAAGAGTTTTTGGGTTTTTAGGGGTTTTAAGGTCTAAGTATTTCTTTGGGTTTAGGGTGTAGGGCTTGGTTTTTTTTGTGTTTTTTTAGGTTTATGATGTATAGATATTTAGGATTGAAGGTTTAGAACCTAGTGTTTAGGTCTTCTGAAGGTTTTAAGTGTAGGATTTAAGATTTTACATTAGGGTTTAAGGTTTAGGGCTTAGGTTTTTCTAAAGTTTAGGGATTTAGGTTGAGGGTGTTATCTAGGTTGTTAGGGTTTTTAAAGTTAATGGTTTTTAGGGTTTAATAGGTTTAGGGTTTATGGCTTAGGGTTTTTTTTTGGTTTTTTTTTGGTTTTTTTTGGATTTAGCATATACGATATAGGGATTTATAGGGTTTAGAGCTAAGAATTTTTTTAGGTTTAAGGGCATTTGGGATTTTAAAGGTGTTTAAGGGTTAAGTGTTTATTTTGGTTTTTAAGGTTTATGGTTTAGGGCTTAGGTTTTTTTTTTAAAGGTGTAAGGTTATAGATTTTTAGGATTCAGGGTTTTGAGTGCAGGGTTTGGTAGGGTTTCTTAGGGTTTTATGTTTTGGATAAAGGTTTGGGTTTTTTAGGGTTTTATAGGTTTAGGGCCTAGGGGTTTTCTTGCATATTTTAGGGTTTAGCATATATGATTTATGGCTTAATAGGGTTTAAAGCCTAGAGTTTTTTTTCAGTTTAGGTGTTTTTGGGGTTTTTAGGGTGTGTAGGCGTAAAGTGTTTCTTAGGGTTTTTAGAGTTTAGGGCTTAGGGTTTTTTGCATTTTTTAGCTTTAGTGTTTACAGATTTTTAAGATATAGTGTCTAGAGCTTAGGATTTTGTAGGGCTTTCAAATGGAATTTAGGGTTTATTTTAGGTTATATAGGATTTATGGTTCTTAAGGTTTAGGGTTTAGGGTTTCTTACGATTTTAGGTTTAGGATAAAGGTTTGGGTTTTTTAGGGTTGTATAGGGTTAGGGTTTAGGTCTTAGGGTTTTTGTAGGATTTTTTAGCATTTAGTATATATGATTTAGGGCTTAATAGGGTTTAGAACTTAGTGTTTTTTTTAGGTTTAGGGGTTTTGGGTTTTTGAGGGTTAAGTTTTTCTTATGGTTTTTTAGTGTTTAAGGTTTAGGGCCTAGGGTTTTGTTTTGTATTTTTTAGATTTTGGGTTTATGGATTTTTAGGATTTAAGGTTTAGAGCTTAGTGTTTTGTAGGGGTTTTAAATGTTTTTTTAGGGATTATAGGATTTTGGATTTCTAAAAGTTCAACGTTTAGAGGTTCTTAGGGTTTTAGGTTTAGGATTTAGGGTTTAGGTTTGGCATTAGGGTTTAAGGCATAGTAGGTTTAGTGATTTAGGTTAATGGGTTTATCTAGGTTTTTAGGGTTTTTTAAGTTAAGGTTTGTTAGGGTTTTATAGGTTTAGAGTTTTGTCTTAGGGTTTTATTTTTTGTGCTTTTTAAGGATTTAACATATACAATTTAGGGCTTTATAGGGTTTAGAGCTTGTAATATTTTATATTTAGGGGTTTTTGGTTTTTTTTTGGGTTATCTGTTTCTTAGGGTTTTTTCGGGCTTAGGATTTTTGCCTTATAGTTTTTTGTGTGATTTTAGGTAATAGGGTTACAAATTATTAGGATTTAGGGTTTAGGGCTTAGGTTTTTTTTTTTGTGTGTGTGTGTTTTTTAGGTTTAGGGTTTACGGATTTAAGATTTAGAGCTTTGGGTTTTGTAGGGATTTTAAATGGTTTTTAGGGTTTATAAGATTTATGGTTTCTTAAAGTTTATAAGATTTATGGTTTCATAGGGTTTTAGATTTAGGATTTAGGGTTTTTTTTCTGTGTCTTTAGGGTTTTGCATATATGATTTAGGGCTTTATAGGGTTAGAGCTTAGAGCTTTTTTGGTTTAGGGGTTTTTGGGTCTTTTAGAGTTTTTAAGGGTGAAATGTTTCTTAGTGTTTATTAGGGTTTAGGGCTTAGGGTTTTGTAGGGGTTTTAAACGGTTTTTAGGTTTAGGGTTAACAAATCTTTAAGATTTAAGGTTTAGAGCTTAGGGTTTTGTATTGGTTTGGAACTGTTTTTAGGGTTTATTTTAGGATTTATAGGATTTAGGGTTTATTAAGGTTTAGGGTTTAAAGCGTAGGATTTTTTTTTGTGTTTTTTAGGATAAGGGTTTACGAATCTTGAAGATTTAAGGTTTAGAGCTTAGGCTTTTGTAGGGGTTTTGAATGGTTTTTAGGGTTTGTTTTAGGGTTTATAAGATTTAGGGTTTCTTAAGGTCTAGGGTTTAGGGTTTCTTAGGGTTTTAGGTTTAGGGTTTAGGGTTTTAGGTATTAGGTTTTTTTTAGGTTTAGGGTTTTAGGTTAATGGTCTTATCTAGGTTTTTAGGGTTTAGGGCTTTTGATTTTTTAGGGTTTTATAGGTTTAGAGTTTAGGGTTTAAATTTTTTTTTTTTGTGTTTTTAAAAGTTTAGAATGTAGAATTTAGGGCTTTATAGGTTATAAATCTTAGAGATTTTAGGTTTGTGGGTTTTAGGGATTTTAGGGTTGAGGTTAAGTGTTTCTTAGGGATTTTTAGGGTTTATGGTTTATAGCGTAGGTTTTATTGTGTTTTTGGTTATGGATTTTTAGGATTTAGGGTATAGAGCTAAGAGTTTTGTAGGGATTTTAGGGTTTATTTTAGGGTTTATAGTATTTAGCGTTTCTTAAGGTTTAATGTTTAGGGTTTCTTAAGGTTTTAGGTTTAGAATTTAGGGGGTTTTCAGGTTTTGGGCTTTGGATTTTTTAGGTTAAGGTCTTTTAGTTTTTATAGATTTGGGGTTTAGGGCATAGGGTTTTTTTTTTTTTTGTATGTTTTTTAGGGTTTTGCATATACGATTAAGGGTTTTATAGGGTTTAGAGCTTAGAGTTTTTGAGGTTTAAGGGTTTTTGGGTTTTTTAAGGGTTTTAAGGGTTAAGTGTTTCTTAGGGTTTTTTAAGATTTAGGGTTACAACCTAGGGATTTTGTGTGTTTTCAGGTTTAGGGTTTACAGATTTTTAGGATTTAGGGTTTAGAAGTTAGGGTTTTGTAAGAGTTTTAAATGGTTATAGTGTGTATTTTTGGGTTTGTAGGATTTAGGGTTTCTTATGGTTGTAGGTTTAGGTAGGGTTTTGTAGGAGTTTTAAATGGTTATAGTGTGTATTTTTGGGTTTGTAGGATTTAGGGTTTCTTATGGTTTTAGGTTTAGGATTTAGTGCTTTAGGTTAGGATTTAGGGTTTAGGGCTTAGGGTTTTTTTTCAATTTAGGGTTTTAGTTTATCGGTTTTATGTAGGGTTTTAGGGTTTAGGGCTTTGGGTTTTTTAGGTTATGTTTTTTTAGGGTTTTATAGGTTTAGTGGTTAGGGCATAGGTTTTTTTTTTTTTTTTTTTTTGTGTTTTTTAGGATTTAGCATATACAATTTAGGCTTTATATGGTTTAGAGCTTAGGGTCTTTTAGATTTAGGGGTTTTTGGGTTTTATATGGGTTTTAAGGATTAAGTGTTTCTTAGGGTTTAGTTTTTTTTTTTTTTTTTTTTGTGTTTTTTAGGTTTAAGGTTTACACATTTTAAGGATTTACGGTTTAGGGCTTAGGGTTTTGCTGGGGTTTAAATGCTTTTTAGGGTTTATTGTATTTAGGGTTTCATAAGGTTTAGGGGTTTAGGGTTTCTTACAGTTTTAGGTCTAGGATTTAGGGTTTTAGGTTAGTGTTCAGGGTTTAGGGCTTAGGGTTGTTTTAGGTTTAGGGTTTAGAACTTAGGGTTTTTTTAGGATTGTTTTTGTGTTTTTTAAGGTTTACCATATACAATTTAGGGCTTTATAGGGTTTAGGGCTTAGGGTTGTTTTATGTTTTGGAATTTAGATTAAGGGTTTTATCTATGTTTTTAGGGTTTTATAAGTTAAGGTTTTTCAGGGTTTAGGTCTTTGGGTATTTTTGTGACTTTTCGGTTTAGGGTTTACAATTTTTTAAGATTTAGGATTTAGAGCTTAGGTTTTGGTAGGTGCTTTAAATGGTTTTTCTGGTTTATTTTAGGATTTATAGGATATAGGGTTTTATGTTAGGGTTTAGGGTTTATGTCATAGGTTTTTCTAATGTTTAGGGTTTTAGGTTAATGGTCTTATCAAGGTTTTTAAGGTTTAGGGATTTTGGTCTTTTAGGTTCAGGTTTTTTATGGTTTTAAAGGTATAGGGTTTAGGGTTTAGGTTTTTTTTGTGTTTTGTAGGATTTAGCATATATGATTTACGGATTAATAGGATTTAGAGCTAAGAGTTTTTTTAGTGTAGGGTTTTTTTGTCTTTTTTATGTATAGGGTTTACGGCTTTTTAGTATTGAAGGTTTAGAGTTTTGGGTTTTTAGGGATTTTAAATGGTTTTTAGGGTTTTTTTAGGGTTTATAAGATTTAGGTTTTCTTAATATTTAGGATTTAGGATTTCTTAGGGTTTTAGTTTTACGATTTTGGGTTTTAGGTTAGGGTTTAGGGTATAGGGCTTAGGATTTTTTTGTGTTTTTAGGGTTTCACATGTACGATTTAGGGCATTATTGGGTTAGAGTTTAGAGTTTTTTAGGTTTAGGTTTTTTTGGCTTTTTTAGATTTTTCAATGGTTAACTTTTTCTTAGGGTTTTTTAGGGTTTAGGATTTTTTTTGTGTGTTTTTTAGGTTTAGGGTTTATGAATCTTTATGATGTAAGGTTTATAGCTTAAGGTTTTGTAGGGGTTTTGAATGGGTTTTAGGTTTTATTTTATGGGGTTTTGCATTTTTTAGGGTTTTTAAGGGTTAAGTGTTTCTTAGAATTTTTTAGGGTTTAGGGTTTAGGGAGGGATTAGGATATTTTTTGTTTTTCTTAGGTTTAGGGTTTATAGATTTTTAGGATTTAGGGTATATAGCTTATGGTTTTGAAGTGGTTATATATGGGTTTTAGGGTTTATTTTAGAGTTTAGAGGATTTAAAGTTTATTAAGGTTTAGGGTTTAGGTTTCTTTGGGTGTTAGGTTAAGGATTTAGAGTTTTAGGTTAGGGTTTAAGGTTTAGGGCTTAGGGTTTTAGGGAAAGGATTTTATCTAGGTTTTTAGGGTTTAGGACTTTTGGTTTTTTAGATTTAGGTTTTATAGGTTTAGGGTTAAGGGCTTAGGGTTTTTTTTTTTTGTGTATTTTACCATTAGCATATACGATTTAGTTTTAGGGGTTTTGAGTTTTATGGATTACGTGTTTCTTAGGGTTTTTTAGGGTTTAGGGTTAGAGCTTAGGTTTTATATTGTTTTTTAGGTTTAGGGTTGTGGATTTTTAGGATTTAGGTTTACAACTTAGGGTTTTTTAGGGGTTTTAAGTGGGTTTTAGGGTTTATTTTAGGGTTTAGGATATAGGGATTCCTAAGGTTTAAGGTGTAGGGTTTGTTAGGTTTTTAGGTTTAGAATTTAGCGCTCTTTTAGGTTTTGGGTTTTAGGTTTTAGGTACAAGGTTTTTTCTAGGGATTAGTTTTAGGGCTTTGGGTTTTTTAGGATTTTAATGATTTAGGGTTTAGGTCTTAAGGTTTTTTATGTATGTTTTTTAGGGTTAAGTGTTTCTTAGAGCTTTGCGTTTCTTAGGTTTAGGGGTTTTTGGATTTTAAGGGTTAAGTGTTTCTTAGGTTTTTTTTTTAAGATTTAAGGTTACAACCTAGGGTTTTTGTGTTTTTTGAGGTTTAGGGTTTATAGATTTTTAGGATTTAGGGTTTAGAGATTAGGGTTTTATAGGGGTTTTAAATGGTTTTAGGGTTGATTTTTGAGTTTGTAGGATTTAGGGTTTCTTATGATTTTAGGTTTAGGATTTAGGGTTTTAGGTTAGGGTTTAGGGTTTAGGGCTTAGGGTTTTTTTTAATGTTTAGGGTTTTAGGTTAATGGTCTTTTCTAGGTTTTTAGGGTTTAGAGCTTTGGGTTTTTTAGGGTTTTAAAGGTTTATGGTTTAGGGCTGAGGGTTTTTTTTTGTTTTGTAGTATTTAGCATATATGATTTAGGGCTTAATAGGGTTTAGATCTTAGAGTTTTATCGGTGTAGGGTTTTTATTTTTTGGGTTTTTAAGGGTTAAGTGTTTCTTAGAGTTTGGGGCTTAGGGCTTAGGGTTTTTTTTTGTCTTTTTCATGTTTAGGGTATACGGATTTATAGGATTTAAGGTTTAGAGCTTTGGGTTTTGTATGGATTTTAAATAGTTTTTAGGGTGTTTTTAGGTTTTATAATATTTAGGGTTTCTTAAGATTTAGTGTTTAGGATTTCTTAGGATTTTAGGTTTTGGATTTAGGGTTTTAGGTTAGGGTACGATATAGGGCTTAGGTTTTTTTGGTGTTTTTAGGGATTAGCATATACGATTTGGGGCTTTACAAGGTTAGAGCTTAGAGTTTTTTTTTGATTTAGGGGTTTTTGGGTATTTTAGACTTTTTAACGCTTAAATTTATCTTATGGTTTTTTAGGATTTAGTGTTTAGGCCTTTTGATTTTATTTTTTTTTGTGCTTTTTAGGTTTAGGGTTTACAAATCGTTAAGATTTAAGGTTTAGAGCTTAGGGTTTTGTAGGGTTTTTGAATGGTTTTTAGGGTTTATTTTAGGGTTTATAGGATTTTGGCTTTCTTAAGGTTTCGGGTTTAAGGTTTCTTAGGGTTTAAGGCTTTGAATTTTTTTAGTGTTTTTTGGGATTAAGGTTTGTGAATCTTTAAGATTTAAAGTTTAGAACTTTGGGTTTTGTAAGGGTTTTGAATGGTTTTTAGGGTTTATTTTAGGGTTTATAGGATTTTGGCTTTCTTAAGGTGTAGGGTTTAAGGTTTTTTAGGGTTTAGGGCTTTGGATTCTTTTAGTGATTTTTGGGTTTAGGGTTTGTGAATCTTTAAGATTTAAGGTTTAGAGCTTAGGGTTTTGGTAGGGGTTTTGAATGGTTTTTACGGTTTATAGGATATAGGGTTTCTTAAGGTTTAGGATTAAGGGTTTCTTAGGGTTTTAGGTTTAGGATTTAGGGTTTTAGGTTAGGGTTTAGGGTTTAGGTATTAGGTTTTTTTTTAGGTTGAGGGTTTTAGGTTAAGGGTCTTATCGTGGTTTTTAGGGTTTAGGGCTTTGGGTCTTTTAGGTTAACGTTTTTGAGGGTTTTATAGGTATAGAGTTTAGGGCTTAGGTTTTTTTTTTTATGTGTTTTCAAAGGTTTAGAATATACAATTTAAGGCTCTATAAGGTTTAGAGCTTAGAGATTTTAGATTTGGGCGTCTTAGGGTTTTTAAGGGTTAAGTTTTTCTTAAGGTTTTATAGGGTTTAAGTTTATGGCTTAGGTATTTTATTTTTTTTTTGTGTTTTTTAGGTTTAGGGTTACAGATTTTTAGGATTTAAGGTTTAGACCTTAGGGTTTTAAATGGGTTGTATGGTTTATTTTAGGTTTTATAGGATTTTGAGTTTTTTAAGTTTTAAGGTTAATGGTGTCTTAGGGTTTTAGGTTTAGAATTTAGGGGTTTTTTAGGTTTTGGGTTTTCGGTACAAGGTTCTTTCTAGGGTTTAGGTTTAGGGCTTTGGGTTTTTTAGGTTAAGGTTTTTTTAGGATTTTAAAGCTTTAGGGTTTTGAGCTTAGGGTTTTTTGTGTATGTTTTTAGGGTTTAGTATATACGATTTAGGGCTTTATAGGGTTTAGAACTTAGAGTTTTTTAGGTTTTGGGGTTTTTGGGTTTTTTAGGGTTTTAAGGGTTAAGTGTTTCTTAGGTTTTTTTTTTTTTTTTTTTTTTTTTTTTTTTTTTTTTTTTTTTTTAAGATTTAAGGTTACAACCTAGGGGTTTTGTGTGTTTTTAGTTTAAGGGTTTACAGATTTTTAGGATTTAGGGTTTAGAGCTTAGAGTTTCGTACGGGTTTTAAATGGTTTTAGGGTTTATTTTTGGGTTTGTAGGATTTAGGGTTTCTTATGCTTTTAGGTTTAGGATTTAGGGTTTTATGTTAAGGTTTAGGGTTTAGGGCTTAGGGTTTTTTTTCTTTTTAGAGTTTTGGTTTAACGGTTTTATGTAGGTTTTAGGGTTTAGGGCTTTGGGTTTTTTGGGTTAATATAGGGTTTTATAGGATTGGTATTTAGGGCTTAGGGTTTTTTGGTATTTTTCTTGGCTTTAGCATATCTGATTTAGGCTTTATATGGTTTAGAGCTTAGAGTTTTTTAGGTGTAGGGGTTTTTGGGTTTTTTATCGGTTTAAAGGATTAAGTGTTTCTTAGGCTTTAGTTTTTTTTGTGCTTTTTAGGTTTAAGGTTTATGGATTTTAAGGATTTATGATTTAGAGCTTCGGGTTTTGTTGTGGGTTTATTATTTTATGGTTTATTGTGTTTAGGGTTTCTTAAGATTTAAGGTTTAGGGTTTGTTAGGGTTTGGGTCTAGGATTTAGGATTTTAGGTTAGTGTTTAGGGTTTAGGGCTTAGATTTTTTTTAGGTTTAGGGTTTTAGGTTTAGGTTTCTATCTACGTTTTTAGGGTTTAGTGCTTTGGGTTATTTAGGTTAATGTTTATTAGGATTTTATAGGTTTAGGGTTAAGGGCTTATGGTTTCTTTATGATTATTTTTGTGTTTGCTAGGGTTTAGCATATACGATTTAGGGTTTTATAGGGTTTAGGGCTTAGATTTTTTTAAGGTTTAGGAATTTAGGTTAAGGGTTTTATCTAGGTTTTTAGTGTTTTTTAAGTTAAGGTCTTTCAGTGTTTTATAGGTTTAGGGTTTAGGGCTTGGGGTATTTTTGTGATTTTTAGGTTTAGGATTTACAAATTTTTAAGATTTAGGGTTTAGAGCTTAGAGATTTATAGGGTTTTTAAATGATTTTTAGGGTTTATAGGATTTAGGGTTTCTTAAGGTTTAGGGTTTTAAGTTTAGGATTTGGGGTTTTAGGTTAGGGTTTAGGGTTTAGGGCTTAGGTTTTTTTAATGTTTAGGGTTTTAGGTTAATGATCTTATCTAGGCTTTTAATGTTTAGGGCTTTGGGTTTTTTAAGTTAAGGTTTTTAAGGGTTTTATAAGTTTAGGGTTTAGGGCTGATGTTTCTTTTTTGTGTTTTTTAAGGTTTAGGTTAGATGATTTAGGGCTATATAAGATTTAGAGTTTAGAATCTTTTAGGTTTAGGGGTTTTAGGGTTTTTATAGGTTAAGTGTTTCTAAGAGTTTTTTTTAGTTGACAACCCTTGGGGTATCAGGGGGTTAGCAACACCCCCAGGCCTTAGCATAAATTAAATCAACAACAAAATACAAGTAGGGTTTTTAAGGGTTTAGGGCTTGGGGTTTTTGTGTTTTTTAGGTTTAGTGTTTACGGATTATAAGGATTTAGGGATTTGGACTTAGGGTTTTGTAGGGTTTCACATGGTTTTTAGGGTTTATTTTTGTGTTTATAGGATTTAGGGTTTCTTAAGGTCTAGGGCTTCTTAGAAATTTAGGTTTAGGATTTAGGGTTTTAGGTTGGGGTTTAGGGTTTTTTGAGGTTTAGGGTTTTAGGTTTTGGGTTTTGTCTAGGTTTTAATGCTTTAGGCCTTTGGTTTCTTTTTTTTTTTTTTTGGATTAAGGTTTTTTAGGGTTTTATAGGTTTAGGGTTTAGGGCTCAAGGTAGTTTTTGTATTTTTTAGGGTTTAGCATGTACGATTTAGGTCTTTTTAGGTTTTAGAGCTTAGAGTTTTATATGTTTGGGGGTTTTGCATTTTTTAGGGTTGAGTGTTTCTTAGGGTATTTTAGGGTTTAGGGTTTAGGACTTAGGGTTTTTTTTTGTGTTTATTAGGTTTAGGGTTTATGAATTTTTAGGATTAAGTGTTTAGAGCATAGGGTTTTGTAGGGGTTTTAAATGGTTTGTAGGGTTTATATTAGGGTTTGTAGGATTTAGGGTTTCTATAGGTTTATGGTTTAGGGTTTTAGGTTTAGAATTTTTGGTTATTGGTTAGGGTTTAGAGTTTTTTCATGTTTATGAGTTTTTGAGGGTTTTAGGGGTTTTAAGGTCTAAGTGTTTCTTAGGGTTTAGGGTGTAGGGCTTGGTTTCTTTTTTTGTGTTTTTTAGGTTAATGGTATAGATATTTAAGACTAAAGGTTTAGAGCCTAGTGTTTAGGGCTTCTGAGGGTTTTAAGTGTAGCATTTAAGGTTTTACGTTAGGGCTTAGGATTTTCTAAGTTTTAGGAATTTAGGTTAAGGGTGTTATCTAGGTTGTTAAGGTTTTTAAAGTTAATGTTTTTTAGGGTTTAATAGGTTTAGGGTTTATGGCTTAGGGTTTTTTTTTTTTTTTTTTGGATTTAGCATGTACAATATAGGGCTTTATAGGGTTTAGAGCTAAGAATTTTTTTAGGTTTAGGGGCATTTGGGATTTTAAAGGTGTTTAAGGGTGAAGTGTTTCTTTTGGTTTTTAGGGTTTAGGGCTTAGGGTCTTTCTTTTATGTTTAGGGTTATAGATTTTTAGGATTTAGGGT
Source organism: Solanum bulbocastanum (assembly GCA_037074985.1). Taxonomy (NCBI): domain Eukaryota; kingdom Viridiplantae; phylum Streptophyta; class Magnoliopsida; order Solanales; family Solanaceae; genus Solanum; species Solanum bulbocastanum. Next base: position 29,378,237 of record CM073605.1, read on the forward strand.
TTAGAGTGTAGGGTTTGGTAGAGGTTTTAAATGGATTATATGGTTTATTTTATTTAGGGTATCTTTAGGTCTAGGTCTTAGGGTTTTAGGTCAGGGTTTATAGTTTAGGGCTTAGGGTATTTTTACGTTAAGGGTTTTATATAGCGTTTTAGGGTTTAGTGCATTGGGTCTTTTAGGTTAAGATTTTTCAGCGTTTTTATAAATTTTGAGTTAAGGGTTTAAGGTTTTTTTTTTTTTGTTTTTTCGGGTTAAGAAAATACGATTTAGGGCTTTATAGGGTTTAGAGTAGAGTTTTTCTAGTTTTAGGGGTTTTTGGGGTGTTTAGGGTTTATAAGGGTTAAGTCTTTCTTAGGGTTTTGAGGGTTTAGGGCTTAGTGTTTTTTTTGTGTTTTTTTAGGTTTAGGATTCAGGGTTTAGGGCTTAGGGTTTTTTAGATTTAGTGTTTTAGGTTAAGGGATTTATTTAGGTTTTCAGGATTTAGGACTTTGAGTTTATTAGGTTAAGGTTTTATAAGGACTTATAGGTTTAGGGTTTAGGGCTTGGTTTTTTTTTTTTTGGTGTGTTTTTAGGGTTTACCATATATGATATAGGGCTTAATAGGGTTAAGAGCTATGAGTTTTTTAGGATTACGTATTTTGGGGGGTTTTATGGGTTTTAAGGGTTAAGTGTTTCTCAGGGTTTAGTGTTTTTTTTTTTTTTTTGTGTTTTTTAGGTTAAGGGTTTATGGATTTTTAGGATTTAGGGTTTAGAGATAAGGGTTTTGTAGGGGTTTTAAATGATTTTTAGGGTTATTTTATGGTTTATAGGATTTAGGGTTTCTTAGTGTTTTAGGTTTAGGATTTAGGGTTTTAGGTTAGGGTTTAAGGCTTAGGCTTTTTTCTTTTTAAAGGTGTAGGGTTACAGATTTTTAGGATTTAGGATTTTGAGTGTAGGGCTTGGTAGGGTTTTTAAATGGATTTGAGGGTTTATTTTAGTGTTTATATGATTTAGGGTTTCTTTAGGTCTAGGGCATAGGGTTTCTTAGGGTTTTAGGTTAAGATTTAGGGTTTTAGGTCAGGGTTTATAGTTTAGGGCTTAAGGTCTTTTTACGTAAATGGTTTTAGGGTTTAGTGCTTTGGATTTTTTAGGTTATGATGTTTTAGCTTCTTTTTTTTTTTTAAGTTTTGAGTTAGCGGTTTAAGGTTTTTTTAATGTTTTTTGAGGTTAAGCAAATATGATGTAGGGCTTTATAGGGTACGATTTTAGAGTTTTTTTTTTTTTTATGTTTAGGGGGTTTTTAAGGTTTAAGTCTTTCTTAGGGTTTTTGAGGGTTTAGGGTTTAGGGCTTAGTGTTTTTTTTTTTGTGTTTTTTAGGTTTAGGATTTACAGATTTTTAGGATTGAGCGTTTAGAGCTTAGGGTTTTTTAGGGGTCATTAATGGTTTTTAGGGTTTATTTTAGGGTTTATTGGATTTAGGGTTTCTTAAGGTTTTGGGTTTAGTATTTCTTAGGGTTTTAGGTTTAGGATTTAGGGTTTTGGGTCCGGGATTAGGGTTTAGGGCTTAGGGTTTTTGAGGTTTAGTGTTTTAGGTTAAGGGATTTAGCTAGGTTTTTAGGGTTTAGAGCTTAGGGTTTTGTAGGGGTTTTAAATGGGTTTTATGGTTTATTTTTCAGTTTATTGGATTTTCTTTAAGGTTTTTAGGGTTTAAGGTTTCTTAGGGTTTAATGTTTAGGATTTAGGGTTTTGGGTTAGGGTTTAGGGATTAGGGCTTATGGATTTTTTTAGTTTTAGGTTCTTATGTTATGGGTATTATCTTGGGTTTTAGGGATTAGGACTTTGGGTTTTTTAGGTTAAGGTTTTTTTGGGTTTTATAGGTTTTAAGTTTAGGGCTTACGTCTTTCTTTGTGTTTTTTAGCATTTAGGATAGTGTTTAGAGCTTAGGCTTTTTTAGATTTGGAGGTTTTTGGGATTTTTAAGGGTTTTTTTTTTTTTTGGGTTTAGGGCTCAAGGTTTTTTGTGTTTTTAGGCTTAGAGTTTTGTCAAGGTTTATATAATTTTTATGGTATATTTTTGGGACTATAGAATTTATGGTTTCTTAAGATTTAGGGTTTAGGGTTTCTTAGGGTTTAGGTTTAAGATTAGGGTTTTAGGTTAGGGTTTAGGGTTTAGGGCTTAGGCTTTTTTTAGGTTTAGGATTTTAGGTTAAGGGCTTTATCTAGGTTTTTAGGGTTTAGGGCTTTGGGATTTTTAGGTTAAAGTTTTTTAGGATTTTATAGGTTTAGGATTTAGGGCTTAGGGGTTTTTTGTGTTTTTTTTAGGGTTTAGCATATAGTATTTAGGGCTTTATAGGGTTTAGAGCTTAGAGTTTTTTAGGTTTCGGGTTTTTTTTGTGTTTTTCAGGGTTTTTAAGGAAAAAGTGTTTCTTCAGTTTTTTAGGGGTTTTGGTGAAGGGCTTAGTGTTTTTTTGTGTGTTTTTAGGTTTTGATTTACGAATTTTTAGGATTTAGGGTTTAGATCTTAGGGTTTGGTAGGGTTCAGATTATTTGGGGTTTATTAAGGTTTAGGTTTTCTTAGGGCTTTAGTTTTAGGATTTATGGTTTTAGTTAAGGGTTTAGAGTTTATTAGGTTTAGTGTTTTAGGTTAACGGTTTATCTAGTTTTTTAGCACTTAGGGCTTTGGGGTTTTTCGGTTAAGGTTTTTAGGGTCTTATAGGTTTAGGGTTTAGGGCTTAGGGTTATATTGTGATTTTTAGGCTTTAGTATATACGATTTAAGGCTTTATAGGGTTTAGAGCTTAGAGTTTTTTAGGTTTAGGGGTTTTTTGGTTTTTTAGGGTTTTAAGGGTTAAATGTTTCTTAGGGTTTTATAAGGTTTAGGGGTTTTTTTTTTGTGTCTTTTAGGTTTTGGGTTTACGAACTTCAATGATTTTTGGTGAAGAGATTAGGGTTTTGTAAGGATTTTAAATGGTTTTTAGTGTTTATTTTAGGGTTTATAGAACTTAGAGTTTCTTAAGGTTTAGGGTTAAGAGTTTCTTAGGGTTTTAGGTTTAAGATGTAGAGTTTTAGGTTAGGGTTTAGGGTTTAGGGCTAGGGATTTTTTTTAGATTTAGGGTTTTTGGTTATGGGTTTCTCTAGTTATTAGGGTTTAGGGATTAGGGTTTTTTAGGTTAAGGTTTGTATGGTTTTAGGGTTTAGGACTTAGGGTTTTTTTATTGTGTTTTAGGGTTAAGCATATATGATTTAGGGTTTCATAGGGTTTAGAACTTGGAGTTTTTAAGGGGTTTTGGGGTCTTTTAGTGTTTTGTTGGGATTTTAAGGTTAACGTGTTTCTTAGGATTTTTTAGGGTTTAGGGTTGAGCATTTTTTTTGTGTTTTTTAGGTTTAGGGTTCACAGATTTTTAGGATTTAGGGTTAAGAGCTTAGGGCTTTGTACGAGTTTTAAATGGTTTTAGGGTTTATTTTAAGGTTTATAGGATTTAGGGTTTTTTATGGTTTAGGATTTCTTAGGGTTTTAGCATATACTATTTGGGGCTTTATATGTTTTAGAGCTTAGAGGTTTTTTAGATTTAGGGGTTTGGGGGTTTTAAGGGTTAAGGGTTTCTTAGGGTTTTTAAGGGTTTAGGGTTTAGGGCTTAGATTTTTTTGTATTTTTTTGGTTTAGGGTTTATAGATTTTTAGGATTTAAGGTTCAGAGCTTAGGGTTTTGTAGGGGGTTTAAATGGTTTTTAGGATTTTTTTAAGGGATTATAGGATGTGGGGTTTGTAAAGGTTTATGGTTTAAGGTTTCTTAGGGTTTTAATATTTACGGTTTTAGGTTAGGGTTTAGGGTTTATGGTTTAGGGCTTAGGGTATTTTTAGGTTTAGGGATTTAGGATATGGGTTTTATCTAGGTTTTTAGGGTTTCTTAAGTTAGGGTTTTTCAAGTTTTATAGATTTAGGGTTTTATAGGGTTTAGAGCTTATACTATTTTAGGTTTAGGGATTTTTGAGTTCTTTTAGGGTTTTTTTGATTTAAATGTTTCTTAGAGTTTTAAAAGGTCTAGGGCTTATGGCTTAGGGTTTTTTGTGATTTTTTGGTTTAGGGTTACATATTTTTTGGATCTAAGGTTTAGAGATTAGGGATTTGTAGGGGTTTTAAATGGGTTTTAGGGTTTATTTTAGGGTTTATAGGATTTAGGGTTTCTTATGTTTTAAGGTTTAGTGTTTCTTAGGGTTTTAAGTTGAGGGTTTTAGGTTAAGGGTTTTATGTAGGGTTTTAGGTTTAGGGCTTTGGATTTTTTGCGTTAAGATTTTTTTAGGGTTTAGGGCTTAGAGTTTTTGTGTGTGTTTTTAGGGTTTAACATATAGGATTTAGGGCTTTATAGGGTTTAGAGCTTAGAGATTTTTTGGTTTAGGGGTTTGTCGATTTTTAAGGCTTTTAAGGGTTAAGTATCTCTTAGGTATGTTTAGGGTTTAGGGTTTAGTGCTTACAGTTTTTTTATGTTTTATAGGTATAGGGTTTACCTATTTTTAGGATTTAGGGTTTAGAGCTTAGGGTTTTGTAGGGTTTTTAGGGTTTATTTTAGAGTTTGTAAGGTTTAAAGTTTCTTAAGGTTTAGGGTTTAGGGTTTCTTAGGGTTGTAGGTTTCGGATCTATGGCTTTAGGTTAGTGTTTAGGGCTTATGGTTATTTTAGGTTTGCGATTTTAGGTTAAGGGTTTTATCTAGTTTTTAAGGTTTAGGGCTTTGTGTTTTTTAGAGTAAGGTTTTTTATGGTTTTATAGGTTTAAGGTTAGGGCTTTGGGATTTTTTTGTGTTTTTCAATGTTTAAAATATAAGATATAGAGTTTAGATCTTAGAGTTTTTTAGTTTTAGGGGTTTTTTGTGTTTATTAGGGTTTTAAAGGGTTAACTATTTCTTAGGGTTTTTTAGGGTTTATGGTTTAGGGCTTAGGTTTTTTTAAGGTTTAGAGTTTTTAGGCATTTAAAATGGTTTTTAGGGTTTATTTTAGTTTTATTGTATATTGAGTTTCTTAATGTTTAGGGTTCGTAGGGTTTTAGGTTAAGGATTTATGGTTTTAGGTTAGGGTTTAGGGTTTAGGGCTTAGGGTTTCTTTAGGTTTAGGGTTTTTGATTAAGGGTTATATCTATGTTTTTATGGTTTAGGGCTTTGGGTTTTTTGGGTTAAGGGTTTTTAGGATTTTATTGGTATAGGGTTTAGTGCTTAGGCTTTTTTTTTGTGTGTGTTTTTTAGGGTTTAGCATATACGATTTAGGGTTTTATAGGGTTTAGAGATTAGTGTTTTTTAAGGTTTAGGGGTTTTTGGATTCTTTAGGGTTTAAGGTTTAAGGTTTAGGTTTTATTTTAGGTATAGGGTTTACATACTTATAGGATTTAGGATTTAGAGCTTAGGGTTTTTTAGGGTTTTTAAATGGTTTTAGGGTTTATTTTGGTGTTTATAGGATTTAGAGTTTCTTAATGTTTAGGGTTTACGGTTTCTTAGTGTTTTAGGTTTGCGATTTAGGGTTTTAGGTTAGGGTACGGTTTAGGTTTAGGGATTTTTTATGTTTAGGGTTTTTTGTTAAGGGTTTTATCTAGGTATTTAAGGATTAGGGGTTTGGGTTTTTTAGGTTAAGTTTGGTTTAGGGTTTTATGGGTTTAGAGTTTAGGCCTTAGGGTCTTTTTGTGTTTCTTAGGGTTTAGCATATACGATTTAGGGCTTTATAGGGTTTGGAGCTTGGAGTTTATTAGGTTTAGGTGGTTTTTGGATTTTTAGGGTGTGTAGGGGTTAAGTGTTTCTTAGGATTTATTGGATTTACAACTTAGGGATTTTTTGTGTTTTTTAGGTTTAGGGTTTACGGATTTTTAAGATTTAGGATTTACAGCTTAGGATTTTGTAGAGGTTTTAAATGGATTTTAGGGTTCCTTCTAGGTTTTATAGGATTTAGGGTTTCTTAACATTTACGGTTTAGGGTTTCTTAGGGTTTTAGGTTTTGCATAAAGTTTTGGGTTTTTTAGGGTTATATAGGTTTAGGGCGTAGGGGTTTTCTTGGATTTTTAAGGGTTTAGCATGTATGATTTAGGGCTTAATAGGGTTTAGAGCTTAGAGTGTTTTTAGGGTTTTTAGGATGTGTATAGGGGTTAAGTGTTTCTTAGGGTTTTTAGAGTTTAGGGCTTAGGTTTTTTTTTTTTTTTTTTTTTTTATAGGTTTAGGCTTATTGATTTTTAGGATTTAGGGTTTAGAGCTTAGGATTTTGTAGGGCTTTTAAATGGATTTAAGGGTTTGTTTTCAGGATTTATAGGATTTAGAGTTCTTAAGGTTTAGGGTTTAGGGTTTCTTAGGGTTTTAGGGTTTAGGGCTTACGATTTTTTTTGTGTTTTTTAGGTTTAGGGTTTACGAATCTTTAAGAATTAAGGTTTAAAGCTTAGGGTCTTGTAGGGGTTTTGAATAGTTTTTAGGGTTTATTTTAGGATTTATAGGATCTAGGGTTTCTTAAGGTTTATGGTTTAGGGTTGCGGGCTTAGTATTTTTTTTGCGTTTTTTATGTTTAGGGTCAAATCTTTAAGATTGAAGGTTGAGAGCTTAGGGATTTTAGGCGTTTTGAATGGCTTTTAGGGTTTATAGAGTTTAGGGTTTCTTATGGTTTAGGGTTTCTTAAGGTTTAGGGTTTAGGGTTTCTTAGGGTTTTAGGTTTAGGATTTAGGGTTTTAAGTTAGGGTTTAAGGTTTAGGTATTAGGTTTTTTTTAGGTTTAGGGCTTTATGTTAAGGGTCTTATCTAGGTTTTTAGGGTTTACGTCTTTAGGTTTTTAAGGTTAATATTTTTTTAGGGTTTTATAGGTTTAGAGTTTGGGATTTTGGGTTTCTTTGTATTTTTAAATGTTTAGAATATACAATTTGGGGCTTTATAAGGTTTAGATCTTCAAAATCTTAGGTTTGTGGGTTTAGGTTTTTTAGGGTTGACGGTTAAGTGTTTCTTAGGATTTTTTAGGTTTTAGGTTTTAGGGTTTGTGGACTAGGTTTTTTTGTGTTTTTTAGGTTTAGGATTACAGATTTTTCATATTTAGGGTTTAGAGCTAAGGGTTTTTGTAGGGGTTTTAGGGTTTATAGGATTTAGGTTTCTTAAGGTTTAAGGTTTCTTAGGGTTTTAGGTTTAGAATTTAGGGGGATTTTAGGTTTTTGATTTTAGGTGCAATGTTTTTTCAAGGGTTTTAGGTTTAGGGCTTTGGGTTTTTTAGGTTAATGATTTTTAGGATTTTATAGATTCAGGGTTTAGGGCTTAGGTTTTTTTGTGTATATTTTTTAGGGTTTAGCATATACGATTTAGGGCCTTACAGGGTTTAGAGCTTAGAGTTTTTTAAGTTTAGGGGTTTTTGGGTTTTTTAGGGTTTTAAGGATTAAGAGTTTATTAGGGTTTTTTTAAGATTTAGGGTTACCGTCTAGGGTTTTTGTGTGTTTTCATGTTTAGGGTTTATAGATTTTTAGTGTATAGGGTTTTGTAAGGGTTTTAAATGGTTTTAGGGTATATTTTTGGGTTTGTTGGATTTAGGGTTTCTTATGGTTTTAGGTTTAGGATTTAGGGTTTTAGGTTAGGGTTTAGGGTTTTGGGCTTAGGGTCTTTTTCAATTTAGAGCTATAGGTTAACGGTTTTATGTAGTTTTTAGGGTTTAGGGCCTTGGGTTTTTTAGGTTAAGTTTTTTTAGGGTTTTACAGGTTTTGTATTTAGGGCTTAGTGTTTTATTTTTTTATTTTTTTTTGTGTTTTTTATACTTTAGCATATATGATTTAGGCTTTATATGGTTTAGAGCTTAGAGTTTTTTAGGTTTAGGGTTTTTTATTAGTTTTAAGGATTAAGTGTTTCTTAGGGTTTAGTTTTTTTTTTTTTTTGGATTTTTTAGGTTTAAGGTGGGTTTTGTTTGGGTTTAAATGATTTTTAGAGTTTATTGTACTTAGGTTTATGTTTAGGGTTTAGGGCTTAAGAATTTTTTAGGTTTAGATTTTTGGGTTAAGGTTTTTATCTACGTTTTTAGGGTTTAGCGCTTTGGGTTTTTTGGGTTAAGGTTTTTAGAATTTGATAGGTTTATGGTTTAGGGCTTAGCATTTTTTAAGGATTTTTTTTTTTTGTGTTTTTTAGGGTTTAGAAAATACAATTTAGGGCTTTAGGGCTTAGGGTTATTTTAGGTTTAGGAATTTAGGTTAAGGATTATATCTAGGTTTTTAGGGTTTTTTAACTTAAGGTTTTTCAGGGTTTTTGTTGGTTTACGTTTTAGGACTTAGGGTATTTTTGTGATTTTTAGGTTTATGGTTTACAAGTTTTAAAGATTTAGGGTTTAGAGCTTAGGGTTTGGTATGTGTTTCAAATGGTTTTTAGGGATTATTTTAGGGTTTATAGGATTTAGGTTTTCTTTAGGTTTAGGGTTTTAGGTTAGGGTTAAGGGTTTAGGGCTTTGGTGTTTTTAAATTTTAGGTTATTGGTCTTATCTAGGTTTTTAGGGTTTAGGGATTTGGGTTTTTTAGGTTTAGGGCTTAGGGTTTTTTGTGTTTTGTAGGATTTAGCATATATGATTTAGGGCTTAATAGGGTTTAGAGCTTAGAGTTTTTTAGGTTTAAGGTTTTTTTGAGTAATTTTAAGGGTTAAGTGTTTCTTAGGGTTTGGGGTGTAAGGCTTAGGGTGTTTTGTCTTTATTAGGTTTATGGTTTACGAATACTTAGGATTTAAGGTTTAGAGCTTTCGATTTTGAAGGAATTTTTAAATGGTTTTTAGGGTATACCAGGGTTTCTTAAAGTTTAGGGTTTAGGGTTTCTTAGGGTTTTAGGTTTAGGATTTAGGGTTTTAGGTAGGGTTTAGGGTATAAGGCATTGGGTTCTTTTATATTTTTAGGGTTTAGCATATATGATTTAAGGCTTTATAGGGTTAGAACTTAGGGCTTTTATTCTTTAGGGGTTTTTGGGTTTTTTTTTTAGAGTTTTTAAGGGTTAACCTTTTCTTAGGGCTTTTTAGGGTTTAGGGCTTAGGATTTTTATTTTTTTTTGTGTTTTTTAGGTTTAGGATTTTCGAATCATTAGGATTTGAGGTTTAGAACTTAGGGTTTTTTTTTGGGGTTTTGAATGGTTTTTAAGGTTTATTTTAGGGTTAATAGGATTTTAGGTTTCGTAACATTTAGGGTTTAGGATTTATAGGTGAGGATTTTTTTGTGTTTTTTAGGTTTAGGGTTTACGAATCTTTAAGATTTATGGTTAAGAGCTTAGGGTTTTGTAGGGGTTTTGAATGGTTTTTAGGGTTTATTTTAGGGTTTCTTAAGGTTTAGGATTATGGGTTTCGTAGGGTTTTAGCTTTAGGATTTTGGGTTTTAGGTTAGGGTTTAGGGTTTAGGGTTTAGGTATTAGGTTTTTTTTAGGTTTAGGGTTTTAGGTTAAGGATCTTATCTTCGGTTTTAGGGTTTAGAGCCTTGGGTTTTTTAGGTTAAGGTTTTTTAGGGTTTTATAGGTTTAGATATTAGGGCTTAGGGTTTATTTTGTGTTTTCAAAGATTTAGAGTATACAATTTAGGGCTCTATAGAGTTTAGAGATTACAAATTTTAGGTTTGGGGGTATTAGGGTTTTTAATGGTTAAGTGTTTCTTAGGGTTTTTAATGGTTAAGTGTTTCTTAGGGTTTTTTAGGGTTAAAGGTTTATGGCAGACGATTTTTTTTTGTGTTTTTTAGGTTTAGGATTATGGATTTTTAGGATTTAGGGTTTAGAGCTAAGGGTTTTTAGGGGTTTTAAATGGATTTTAGGGTTTATTTTAGGTTTTATAGGATTTAGAGTTTCTTAATTTTTGAGGTTAAGGTTTTCTTAGGGTTTTAGGTTTAGAATTTAGTGGCTTTTTAGGTTTTGGGGTTTTAGGTACAACGTTTTTTCTAGGGTTTAGGTTTAGGGCTTTGGGTTTTTTAGGTTAATGTTTTTTTAGGATTTTAAAGCTTTAGGGTTTAGGGCTTAGGGTTTTTTGTGTATGTTTTTTAGGGTTTAATATATACGATTTAGGGCTTTATAGGGTTTAGAACTTAGAGTTTTTTAGTGTTAGGGGTTTTTGGGTTTTTTTAGGGTTTTAAGGGTTTAGTGTTTCTTATGTTTTTTTTTTTTTTTTAAGATTTAGGGTTACAGCCTAGGGGTTTTGTGTGTTTTTAGGTGTAGGGTTTACAGATTTTTTGGGCTTAGAGCTTAGGGTTTTGTAGGGGTTTTAAATGGTTTTAGGGTTTATTTTTGGGTTTGTAGGATTTAGGGTTTCTTATGGTTTTAGGTTTAGGATTTAGGGTTTTATGTTAAGGTTTAGGGTTATTTTTTTTTTTCAATTTAGAGTTTTAATTTAACGCTTTTATGAAGGTTTTTAGGGTTTAGAGCTTTGGGTTTTTTCGGTTAAGTTTTTTTAGGGTTTTATAGGATTAGTGTTTAGGGATTAGTGTTTTTTTTTTTTTGTTTTTTTTAGGCTTTATTATATATGATTTAGGCTTTATAAGGTTTATATCTTTGAGTTTTTTTAGATTTAGGGGTTATTATGGGTTTTAAGGATTAAGTGTTTCTTGGGGTTTAGGTTTTTTTTTTTTTTTAGGTTTAAGGTTTACGGATTTTAAGGATTTACGGTTTAGATCTTAAGGTTTTGTTGGGTTTAAATGGCCTTTAGTGTTTATTGTATTTATGGTTCTTTTAAGGTGTAGGGTTTCTTAGGGTTTTAGGTCTAGGATTTTGGGTTTTAGGTTAGTGTTTAGGGTTTTGGGTTAAGGTTTTTATCTTTGTTTTTAGGGTTTAGTGCTTTGGGTTTCTTAGGTTAAGGTTTATTAGGATCTTATAGGTTAAGAGTTTAGGGATTAGAGTTTCTTTAGGATTTTTTTGGGTTTTTAGGGTTTAGCATATACGATTTAGGGCTTTATAGGGTTTAGGGCTTAGGGTTTTTTTAGGTTTAGGGATTTAGGTTATGGGTTTATCTAGGTTTTTATGGTTTTTTAAGTTAAGGTTTTTCAGGGTTTTATAGGTTTTGGGTTTAGGGCTTAGGGTATTTTTGTAATTTTTATGTTTAGGGTTTAAAATTTTTTAAGATTTAGGGTTTTGTAGGGGTTTTAAATGGTTTTTAGGGTTTATAGGATTTAGGGTTTCTTAAGGTTTAAGGTTTAGTATTTCGGGTTTTAGGTTAGGGTTTGGGATTTAGGGCTTAGGTTTTATAGTTTAGGGTTTTGGGTTAATGGTCTTATCTAGGTTCTTAGGGTTTAGTGCTTTGGGTTTTTTAGGTTTAAGTTTTTTAGGGTTTTAAACATTGAGTTTAAGGTTTAGGGTTTTTTGTGATTTGTAGGGTTTAGCATATATGATTTTGGGCTTAATAGGGTTTCGAGATTAGAGTTTTTCAGGTTTAGGTTTTTTTTTTGTGGGTTTTGAAGGGTTAAGTGTTTCTTAGGGTTTGGGGTTTAGGGCTTAGGTTTTTTTTTTTGTCTTTTTTATGTTTAGGGTATACAGATTTATCGAATTTAAGGTTTAGAGATTTGGGTTTTGTAGGGATTTTAAATGGGTTTTAGGGTGATTTTAGGTTTTATAAGATTTAGGGTTTCTTAAGGTTTAGGGTTTAGGGTTTAGGGTTTTGTAGGCTTGTAGGTTTAGGATTTTAGGTTTTAGGTTATGGTTTAAGGTTTAGGGCCTAGGTTTTTTTGTGCTTTTAGGGATTAGCATATATGATTTAGGGCTTTATAGGGTTAGAGCTTAGAGTTTTTTTGATTTAGGGGTTTTTGGGTATTTTGGAGGTTTTAAGGGTTAATTTTATCTTAGGGTTTTTTAGGGTATAGGGTTTAGGCCTTTTGATTTTATTTTTTTTATGTGGTTTTTAGGTTTAGGGTTTACAAATCTTTAAGATTTAAGGTTTATAGTTTAGGGTTTCGTAGGGGTTTTGAATGGTTTTTAGGGTTTATTTTAGGGTTTATAGGATTTAGGGTTTCTTAAGGTTTAGGGTTTAAGGTTTCTTAGGATTATAGGGTTTAGGGCTTAGGATTATTTTAGTGTTTTTTGGGTTTAAGGTTTACTAATCTTTAAGATTTAAGGTTTTGAGCTTAGGGTTTTTGTAGGGGTTTTGAATGGTTTTTACGGTTTATAGGATAGATGGTTTCTTAAAGTTTAGGGTTAAGGGTTTCTTAGGGTTTTAGGTTTAGGATTTAGGGTTTTAGGTTAGGGTTTAGGGTTTAGGGTTTAGGTTTTTTTTTAGCTTTAGGGATTTAGGTTAAGGGTCTTATCTTGGTTTTTAGGGTTTAGGGCCTTTGGTCTTTTAGGTTAAGTTTTTTAGGGTTTTATAGGTTTAGAGTTTTGGCCTTAGGGTTTTTTTTTTTTTTGTATTTTCAAATGTTTAGAATATACAATTTAGGGCTCTATAGGAGTCTTTAAGTTTGTGCGTTTTAGGGTTTTTAGGGTTTTTAAGGGTTAAGTGTTTCTTAGGGAAAAGGTTTTAACATTTTTGGCATAGGTTTTTTTTTGTGTTTTTTAGGTTAAGGGTTACGGATTTTTAGGATTTAGGGTTTAGAGTTTAGGGTTTTAAATGGGTTTTATGGCTTATTTTAGGCTTTATAGGATTTAGAGTTTTTAAAGTTCTAAGGTTAAGGGTTTCATAGGGTTTTAGGTTTAGAATTTAGGGGTTTTTTAGGTTTTGGGTTTTAGGTACAACGTTTTCTCTAGGATTTGGGTTTAGGGCTTTGGGTTGTTTAGGTCAAGGTTTTTTTAGGATTTTAAAGCTTTAGGGCTTATGGTTTTTTGTGTATTTTTTTAGTGTTTAATATATATGATTTAGGGCTTTATAGGGTTTAGAACTTAGAGTTTTTTAGGTTTATTGGTTTCTTAGGGTTTTAAGGGTTCAGTGTTTCTTAGGGTTTTTTTTTTTTAAGATTTAGGGTTACAACCTAGGGTTTTTGTGTGTTTATTGGTTTAGGGTTTACAGATTTTTAGTATTTGGGTTTATTTTTGGGTTTGTAGGATTTAGGGTTTCTTATGATTTTAGGTTTAAGATTTAGGGTATATGTTAGGGTTTAGAGTTTATGGCTTAAGGTTTTTTTCAGTAAGAGTTTTAGTTTAACGACTTTATGTAGGTTTTTATGGGTTAGGGCTTTGGGTTTTTTAGGTTATGTTTGTTTAGGGTTTTATAGGATTAGTGTGTAGGGCTTAGGGTATTTTTTTTTGTGTTTTTTAGGATTTAGCATATACGATTTAGGCTTTATATGGTTTAGAGCTTAGAGTTTTTTAAGTGTATGGGTTTTTCGGTATTTATGGGTTTAAAGGATTAAGTGTTTCTTAGGCTCTAGTTTTTTGTGTGGTTTAGGTTTTGTTGTGGGTTTAAATGGGTTTTAGGGTTTATTTTATGATTTATTGTGTTTAGGGTTTCTTAAGGTTTAAGGTTTAGGGTTTCTTAGGGTTTAAAGTCTAGGTTTTAGGGTTTTAGGTTAGTGTTTATGGTTTAGGGCTTAGGGTTTGTTTAGGTTTAGCATTTTAGGTTTATGTTTCTATCTATGTGTTTAGGGTTTAGGGCTTCGGGTTATTTAGGTTAAGGTTTATTAGGATTTTATAGGCTTAGGGTTTAGGGCTTATGGTTTCTTTAGGATTATTTTGGATTTTATTAGGTTTCAGCATATATGATTTAGGGTTCTATATGGTTTAAGGCTTAGGGTTTTTTAAGGTTTAGGAATTTAACTTAAGGGTTTTATCTAGGTTTATAGGGTTTTTTAAGTTAAGATTTTTCAAAGTTTTATAGGTTTAGGGTTTAGGGCTTAGGGTATTTTTGTGATTTTTAGTTTAGGGTTTACAAATTTTTAAGATTTAGGGGTTAGATCTTAGATTTTTGTAGGGGTTTAAAATGGTTTTTCGGGTTTATAGGATTTAGGGTTTCTTAAGGTTTAGTGTTTTAGGTTTAGGATTTAGGGTTTTAGGTTAGGGCTTAGGGTTAAGGGCTTAGGTTTTTTTAATGTTTAGGGTTTTAGGTTAATAGTCTTATCTAGGTTTTTAATGTTTAGGGCTTTGGGTTTTTTAGGTTAAGGTTTTTAAGGGTTTTATAGGGTTTAGGGCTTATGCTTCTTTTTTGTGTTTTTTAGGGTTTAGGTTAGATGATTTAGTGCTATATAATGTTTAGAGTTTATAGTTTTTTAGGTTTAGGGGTTTTAGGGTTATTATGGGTTAAGTGTTTCTAAGGGGTTTTTTTATTTCTTTTTATTTTAATGACCCTTGGGGGGTCAGGGGCTTAGCAAAACCCCCAAGCCTTAGCATAAATAAAAACAACAACAAAATACATGTAGGGTGCTTTAGGGTTTAGGGCTTAGGATTTTTTGTATTTTTTAGGTTTAGTGTTTATGGATTTTAAGAATTTAGGGATTTGGTCTTAGGGTTTTGTAGGGTTTCACATGGTTTGTAGGGTTTATTTTAGTGATTATAGGATTTAGGGTTTATTAAGGTTTAGGGTTTCTTAGAAATTTAGGTTAAGGATTTAGGGTTTTAGGTTAGGGTTTAGGGTTTTTTGAAGTTTAGGATTTTAGGTTAAGGGTTTTATCTAGGTTTTATGATTTTAGGGCTTTGGTTTTTTTTTTTTTTGTATCTAAGTTTTTTAGGGTTTTATAGATTTAGGGTTTAGGGCTCAGGGTATTTTTTGTATTTTTTAGGGTTTAACTTATACGATTTGGGTCTTTATAGGTTTTAGAGCTTAGAGTTTTATAGGTTTAGGGGTTAGGTTTTTTTTTTGTGTTCTTTAGGTTTAGGGTTTATGAATTTTTAGGATTAAGTGTTTAGATCTTAGGATTTTGTAGGGGTTTTAAATGGTTTTTAGGGTTTATTTTAGGGTTTATAGGATTTAGGGTTTCTTAAGGTTTAGGGTTTAGGGTTTTTGGTTTAGGATTTTCGGTTATAGGTTAAAGTTTACGGTTTTTTTAGGTTTAGGGTTTTAGGTTAAGGGTTTTACCTAGGTTTGTATGGTTCTGGGCTTTGGGTTTTTTGGGTTATTTTTTTTAGGATTTTGTGGTTTACGGTTTAGGGCTTAAGGGTTTTCTGTGTTTTTAGGGTTTAACATTTCGATTTAGGACTTTATAGGGTTTAGAGCTCAGAGGTATTTTTATGTTTACGAGTTTTTGGGGTATTTAGGGGTTTTAAGGTATAAGTGTTTCTTAGGGTTTAGGGTATAGGGCTTAGGTTTTTTTTGTGTTTTTTAGGTTTATGGTGTACAAATATTTAAGATTGAAGGTTTAGAGCCTAGTGTTTATTGCTTCTTAGGGTTTTAAGTATAGGAATTAAGGTTTTACATTAGGGTTTAGGGTTTAGGGCTTAGGTTTTTCTAAGGTTTAGGGATTTAGGTTAAGGGTGTTATCTAGGTTGTTTGGGTTTTTAAAGTTAAGGTTTTATAGGGTTTAATAGGTTTAGGGTTTATGACTTAGGGTTTTTTTTTGTGTTTTTTAGGATTTAGTGTATACAATATAGGGCTTTATAGGGTTTACAACTAAGAATTTTTTTAGCTTTAGGGGCATTTGGGATTTTAAAGGTGTTTAAGGGTGAAGTGTTTCTTTTAGTTTTTAGGGTTTAGGATTTAGGGCTTAGGTTTTTTTTTTTAGGTTTAGGGTTACAAATTTTTAGGATTTAGGGTTTAGAGTGTAGGGTTTGGTAGGGGTTTTAAATGGATTTTAGGGTTTATTTTTGGTTTATGTGATTTAGGATTTCTTTAAGTATAGGGCTTAGGGTTTCTTAGGGTTTTAGTTTTAGGATATAGGGTTTTAGGTTAGGGTTTACAGTTTAGGGATTAGGGTCTTTTTACGTAAAGGATTTTATATAGGGTTTTAGGGTTTAGTGCTCTTGGTTTTTTAGGTTATGATTTTTTAGCGTTTTTATAAGTTTTGAGTTAAGGGTTTAAGGTTTTTTTTAATGTTTTTTGTGGTTAAGCAAACATGATTTAGGGCTTTATAGGGTTTAGAGTTTAGGGCTTTTTTTAGGTTTAGGGGTTTTTAGGGTATTTAGGGTTTTTAAGGGTTAAGTCTTTCTTAGGGTTTTTGAGGGTTTAGGGCTTAGTGTGTTTTCTGTGTGTGTTTTTTTAGGTGTAGGATTTACGGATTTTTTGGATTTAGGGTTTAAAGCTTAGGGTTTTGTAAGGGGTCTTTAATGGTTTTTAGGGTTTATTTTAGGGTTTATTGGATTTAGGGTTTCTTAAGGTTTAGGGTTTAGTGTTTCTTAGGGTTTTAGGTTTAGGATTCAGGGTTTTGGGTTCGAGATTAGGGTTTTAGGTTTAGGATTCAGGGTTTTGGGTCCGAGATTTGGGTTTAGGGCTTAGGGATTTTTAGGTCTAGTGTTTTAGGTTAAGGGATTTAGCTAGGTTTTTAGGATTTTGGGCTTTGAGTTTTTTAGGTTAAGGTTTCTTAAGGTTTTATAGGTTTAGGTTTTAGGGCTTTTTTATTTTTTTTTATTTTTTTTTATTTTTTTTTAAGGGTTTAGCATATATAATTTAGGGCTTAATAGGGCTAAGATCTTAGAGTTTTTTAGGTTTAGGGATTTTGGGGTTTTTAAGGGGTTTTAAGGGTGAAGTGTTTCTTAGGGGTTAGGTTTTTTTTTTTTTTTTTTTTTTTTTTTTTTTTTAGTGTTTGTTAGGTTAAGGGTTTATGGATTTTTAGGATTTAGGGTTTAGAACTTATGGTTTTGTAGGGGTTTTAAATAGTTTTTAGGGTTATTTTATGGTTTATAGGATTTAAGGTTTCTTAAGATTTAGGGTTTGTTAGGGTTTTAGGTTTAGAATTTAGGACTTTAGGTTAGGGTTTAGGGCTTAGGGATTTTTTAGGTTATGGGTTTTTACTTGGTTTTTAGGGCTTAGGGCATTAGGTTTTTTATGTTAGGGTTTTTTAGGGTTTGGGTTTAGGGCTTAGGATTTTTTTGTGTTTTATAAGGTTTATCATATACGATTTAGGGCTTTATAGGGTTTCGAGTTTAGAGATTTTTAGGTTTAGGGGTTTTTGGGTATTTTAGGGGTTTTAAGGGTTATGTGTTTCTTAGGGTTTGGGGCTTAGGTTTTTTTTTTTTTTTGTGTGTTTTTTAGGTTAAGGATTTATAGATTTTTAGGATTTACATTTTAGAGTTTAGGGTTTTGTAGGGGGTTTTAATGGTTTTTAGGGTTTCTTAAGGTTTAGGGTGTAGGGTTTCTTAGGTTTTTAAGTTTAGGATTCAGGGATTTAGGTTAGGGTGCAGGGTTTAGGGCTGAGGGATATTTTAGGTTTAGGGTTTTAGGTTAAGGGCATTAACTAGATCTTTAGGATTATGGGCTTAGAGGTTTTAGGATTTTATAGGTTTAGGGTTTAGGGCTTAGGTTTTTTTTTTTTTTTTTTTTTTTTTTTTTTTTTTTTTTTGTGTGTGTGTTTTTATGGTTTAGCGTATATGATTTAGGGATTAATAGGGTTAACAACTTAGAGTTTTTTTTCAATCTAAGGGTTTTTGGATTTTAGGTTTTTAAGGGTTAAGTGTTTTTTTAGGGTATAGTGCTTAGGGCTTTTTTTGTGTTTTTAAGGTTTAGGGTTTATGGAATTTAGGATTTAGGGTTTAAAGTTTAGGTTTTTTGTAGGGGTTTAAAATGGTTTTTTGGGTTTATTTTAGGGGTTATAGGATTTTAGGGTTTCTTAAGATTTAGGGTTTCTTAGGGTTTTAGGTTTAGTATTTAGGGTTTAGGGCTTAGGGTTTTTTAGGTGTAGGGTTTTAGGTTATGGGTTTTTTCATTATTTTTAGGGTTTAAGGTTTTAAGTTTTTTAGGGTTTAGCATATACGATTCTGTGCTTTATAGGGTTTATAACTTAGAGTTTATTAGGGTTAGGGATTTTGGGGCTTTTATGGGTTTAGTGTTTCTTAGAGTTTAAGGTTTAGGGTTTAGGGTTTTTTGTGTTTTTTAGGTATAGGGTTTACAGAATTTTAGGATTTAGGGTTTAGAGCTTAGTGTTTGTAGGGGTTATAGATGGGTTTTAGGGTTTATTTTAGGGTTCAAGGATTTAGGGTTTAGGGATTATTTGGGCTTTAGGTTTGGGATTTAGGGTTTTAGGTTATAAGGTTTAGGGTGTTTTTTAGATTTTGGGTTTTAGGTTAAGGGTTTTACCTAGGATTTTATGGTTTAGGGCTTTGGGTTTTTTAGGTTAAGGTTTTTCACGGTTTTATAGGTTTATGGTTTAGGGGTTAGGGTTCTTTTGTGTTATTTAGGGTTTAACATATACTATTTTGGCTTTTATAGGGTTTAGAGCATATACTTTTTTAGGTTTAGGGGTTTTGGATGTTTACGGGGTTTTAAGGTTTAGTATTTCTTATGGTTTTTTATGGTTTAGGATTTAGGGCTTAAGGTTTTTTTTTTTTTTTTTGTGTATTTTAGATTTAGGGTTTTACGAATTTTTTATTATTTAGGTTTTAGAGGTTAGGGTTTCGTAGGGGTTTTGAATGGTTTTTCGGTTTTATAGGATTTAGGGTTTCTTAAGTTTTAGAATTTAGGATTTCTTAAGGCTTTCGATTTAGGATTTGGGGTTTTAGGTTAGATTATAGCGTTTTGGGCTTAGGATTTTTTTAGGTTCAAGGTTTTAGGTTAAGGGTTTTATCTAGGTTTTTAGGGTTTAGGGCTTAGGGTTTTTTAGGTTAAGGTTTTTTAGGTTTTTATAGGTCTAGCATTTAGTGCTTAGGTTTTTTTTTTTAAAATTATTTTTTTGGGTTTAACATATAAGATTTAAGGCTTTATATCGTTTAGAGCTTAGATTTTTTAGGTTTAGGGGTTTTTGAGATTTTTAGGGTTCATAAGGGTTAAGTATTTCTTAGGACTTTTTAGCACTTAGGATTTAGGGCTTACAAATCTTTAGTATTTAGGTTTTAGAGCTTAGGGTTTTGTAGGGGTCTTGAATGGTTTTTCAGGTTTATTGGATCTAAGGTTTCATAAGGTTTAGGGTTTTCTAGGATTTTAGTTTAGGATATATGGTTTTAGGTTAGGGTTTTTGGGTTTTTTACGGTTCTTAAGGGTTAAATATTTCTTAGGATTTTTGAAGGTATACGCCTTAGATTTTTTTTTTGTGTGTGTTTTTTACTTTTAAGGTTTATAGATTTTTTTGGATTTAGGGTTTAGAACTTAGGGTTTTGTTGTGGTTTAAATGTTTAAGGGTTTACTGTATTTAGTATTTCTTAAGGTATAGGGATCCGTAGGGTTTTAGGTTTTTAGGGCTTAGGGTTTTTTTAGGTATAGTGTTTTGGATTAAGGATTTTATTAACGTTTTTAGGGTTTAGGAGTTAAGGATTTTTGGGTTAAGTTTTTTTTAGGATTTTATAGGTTTAGGGTTTAGGGCTAAGGGATTTTTTTGTGTTTTTAGGGTTTAGAATATACGATTTAGGGCTTTATATGGTTTAGAGCTTAGAGTTCATTTAGGTTTTGGGCTTTCTTGGGTTTAGAGCTTAGGTTCTTTTTTGTGTTTTTAAGTTGTAGGGTTTATGGATTTTTAGGATTAAGGGTTTAGAGCTTAGGGTTTTGTATGGGTTTAAATGAGGTATATAGGATTTAGGGTTTCTTAAGGTTCAAGGCTTAAGGCTTCTTAAGGTTTTAGGTTTAGTATTTAGGGGTTTAGGTTAGGGTTTAAGGTTTAGGGCGCAGGATTTTTTTAGGTTAAGGGTTTTAGGTTAAGGGTTTTATCTAGGTTTTTAGGGTTTTATTGGTTTAGGGTTTAGGGCTTAGTGTTTTTTGTTATGTTTTTTTTAGTGTTTTTAAGGGTTAAGTGCTTTGTAGGGCTATATTGGGTTTAGAGTTTAGACTTTTTTAGGTTTAGGGGCTTTTGGGTTTATAAGGGTTAAGTGTTTCTAAGGGTTTTTTTAGGGTTTTGGGTTTAGGGTTAAGGGTTTTTTCTTATTTTTAGGTTTAGGGTTTATGGATTTTTTTAGAGCATAGGGTTTTTAAGGCATTTAAATAGTTTTTAGGGTTTATTTTAGAGTTTATAGGATTTAGGATTTCTAAAGGTTTAGAATTTCTTAGGATTTAGGGTTTAGGACATAGGGTTTTATTAGCTTTAGGGTTGTACATTAAGGGTTTTATCTAGGTTTTTAGGGTTTAGGGCTTTAGGATTTTTGAGGTTAATGTTTTTTAGTGTTTTTTAGGTTTAGGATTTAGGTCTTAGGTTTTTTTTTTTTTTCGTTTTTTAGGGTTCAGCATATACGATTTAGGGCTTATAAGGTTTAGAGCTTAGAGCTTTTTTAGGTTTAGGGTTTTTTGTGTTTTTAGGGGTTTTCATGGTTAAGTGTTTCTTAGGGTTTTTTAGAGTTTAGGGTTTAGGGCTTAAGGCTTTTTTTGTGTGTGTTTTTTAGGTTTAGGGTTTATAGATTTTCAGGAGTTAGGGTTAAGAGTTTAGGGTTTAGTAGGGTTTCAAATGGTTTTAGGGTTTATTTTAGCGTTTATAGGATTTAGGGATTTTTAAGGTTTATGGTTTCTTAGGATTTAAGGTTTAGGATTTAGGGTTTTCGATTAGGGTTTAAGGTTTAGAGTTTAGGACTTAGGCTTTTTTGTTGTTTAGGGTTTTGGGTTAAGGGTTTTATCTAGGTTTTAAGGGTTTAGGGCTTTGGGTTTTCTAGGTTACAATTTCTTACGGTTTTATAGGTTTAAGATTTAGGGCTTAGGGTATCTTTTGTGTTTTTTAGGATTTAGTATATACGATTTGGGGCTTCATAGGTTTTAGAGCTTACAGTTTTTTAGGGTTAGGGGTTTTTGGGCTTTTTTAGGGTTTTAAGGGTTAAGTGTTTCTAAGGGTTTTATAAGGTTTAGGGCTTAGCGTTTTTTGTGGTTTTTAGGTTTAGGATTCATAGATTTTTATGATTTAGGGTGAAGAGCTTAGCATTTCGTAGTGGTTTTAAATGGATTTAGGGTTTATTTTAATGTTTATAGGATTTAGGCTTTCTTATGGTTTTGGGTTTCTTATGGTTTTAGCATATACGATTTGGGGCGTTTTAGGTTTTAGAGCTTAGAGTTTTTTTTTAGGTTTAGGGGTTTTTAGGGTTTTAAGGGTTAAGCGTTTCTTAGGGTTTAGGGCTTAATTTATTTTTTTTGTGTTTTTTAGGTTTAGGGTTTACAGATTTTTATGATTTAAGGTTTAGAGATTAGGGTTTGTTAGGGGTTTTAAATGGTTTTTAGGATTTTTTTTAAGGTATTATAGGATGTAGGGTTTCTAAAGGTTTAGGGTTTAGGGGTTTTTGGGTTTTTTAGGGTTTTTATGGTTTAAGTGTTTCTTAGTGTTTTAAAGGGTCTAGGGCTTATGGCTTAGGGTTTTTGTGGTTTATTGTTTAGGGTTACAGATTTTTTGGATTTACGGTTTAGAGATTAGGGTTTTGTAGGGCTTTTAAATGGGTTTTTGGGTTTATAGGATTTAGGGTTTCTTATGGTTTATGGTTTAGTGTTTCTTAGGGTTTTAGGTTAACGGCTTTATGTAGGGTTTTAGGTTAAGGGCTTAGGGCTCTTTGCATTAAGGTTTATTAGGGTTTTATATATTTAGGGTTTAGGGCTAAGGGTTTTTTCTTTGTTTTCAAGGTTTTAGTATATAGGATATATGACTTTATAGGGTTTAGAGCTTAGAGTATTTTGGGTTTAGGGGTTTTTCGATTCTTAAGGCTTTTATGGGTTAAGTATATCTTAGGGTTTTTTAGGGTTTCGAGCTCATGGGTTTTTTTTTTTTTATATGTTTTTTTAGGTTTAGGGTTTACCTATTTTTAGGATTTAAGGTTTAGAGCTTAGGGTTTTGTAGGGATTTTGAATGGTTTTCAGGGTTTATTTTAGAGTTTATAAGGTTTAAGGTTTCTGAAGGTTTAGTGTTTAGGGTTTCTTAGGGTTGTAGGTTTAGGATTTATGGATTTAGGGCTTATGCTTATTTTAGGTTTGGGATTTTAGGTTAAGGGTTTTAGAGTTTAGGGCTTTGGATTTTTTAGATTAATGTTTTTAGGGTTTTATATGTTTAGGGTTTAGGGCTTAGGGATTTTATGTGTTCTTTAAGTTTTAAAATATAAGATTTACTGGTTTAGAGAGTTTAGAGCTAAGAGTTTTTTTAGGTTTAGGGGTTTTTGTGTTTTTTAGGATTTTTAAGGGTTAAGTGTTGTTTTTTAGATTAATATTTTTAGGGTTTTATAGGTTTAGGGTTTAGGGCTTAGGGATTTTATGTGTTCTTTAAGTTTTAAAATATAAGATTTACTAGTTTAGAGCTAAGAGTTTTTTTAGGTTTAGGGGTTTTTGTGTTTTTTAGGATTTTTAAGGGTTAAGTGTTTCTTAGGGTTTAGGGTTTAGGGCTTAGGTCTTTTTTTAAGGTTTAGGGTTTTTAATCATTTTAAATGGTTTTTAGGATTTATTTTAGGCTTTAATGGATATAGAGTTTCTTAAAGTTTAGAATTTCGTAGGGTTTTAGGTTTAGGATTTATGGTTTTAGGTTAGGGTTTAGGGTTTGAGGCTTAAGGGTTTTTTGAGGTTTAGGGTTTAGATAAAGGCTTTTATCTAGGTTTTTAGAGTTTAGGGCTTTAGGTTTTGTTAGGTTAAGGGTTTTTAGAGTTTTATAGGTTTAGGGTTTAGGGCATACGTTTTTTTTAATTTTTGTCTGTCTTTTAGGGTTTAGCATATACGATTTAGGGCTTTATAGGATTTAGAGCTTTGTGCTTTTTGAGGTTTAGGGGTTTTTGGACTGTTTTGGATTTTTTAGGGTTTTTGAGGGTTAAGTGTTTCTTATGGTTTTTTAGGGTTTTAGGTTTACTATTTAAGGTTTTAGGTTAGGGTTTACGGTTTAGGTCTTCGGGATTTGTTATTCTTAAGGTTTTAGGTTAAGGTTTTATCTAGGTTTTTAGGGTTTAGGGCTTTGGGTTGTTTAGGTTATGGTTTTTTAGAGTTTTATAGGTTTAGAGTTTAGGGCTTAGGGTCTTTTTGTGTTTCTTAGGGTTTAGCATATACAATTTAGGGCTTTATAGGGTTTAGAGCTTGGAGTCTTTTAGGTTTTAGGGGTTTTGGGTTTTTTAAGGTGTGTATGGGTTAAGTGTTTCTTAGGATTTATTGAATTCAGGGCTTCAGTTTTTTTTTTTTTTTTTTTTTTTTGTGTTTTTTAGGTTTAGGGTTTACGGATTTTTAGGATTTAAGATTTAGATCTTAGGATTTTGTGGGGGTTTTTAATGAATTTTAGGGTCCCTTTTAGGTTTTATAGGATTTAGGGTTTCTTATGGTTTACGGTTTAGAGTTTCTTAGGATTTTAGGCTTTGGATAATGGTTTGGGTTTTTAGGCCTAGGTTTTTTTATGGTTTTATAGGTTTAGGGCGTAGGGGTTTTCTTGGATTTTTTTAGGGTTTAGCATATACGATTTAGGGCTTGATAGGGTTTAGAGCTTAGAGTCTTTTTTAGGTTTAGGGGTTTTTGGAGTTTTTGGGGTGTGTAGGGGTTAAGTGTTTCTTAGGGTTTTTGGAGTTTAGGGCTTAGGGGTTTTAGAGTTTAGGGCTTAGGATTTTTTGTGCTTTTTAGGTTTAGGGTTTAAGTATTTTAAGGATTTAGGGTCTAGAGCTTAGGATTTTTAGGGCTTTTAAATTGATTTTAGGGTTTATTTTAGGTTTTATATGATTCAAGTTTCTTAAGGTTTAGGGTTTTGGGTTTCTTAGTGTTTTAGGTTTAGGATAAATATTTGGATTTTTTAGGTTTAGGTTTTTTAGGGTTTTATAGGTCTAGGGTTTAGGGCTTAGGGTTTTTTGTTGAATTCTTTTAGGGTTTAGCATATACGATTTAGGGCTTAATAGGGATTAGAGCTTAGAGTTTTTTTAGGTTTAAGGGTTTTGGTTTTTTCAGGGTTAAGCATTTTTTTATGGTTTTTTTAGTGTTTAAGGTTTAAAGCCTAGGGGGTTTTTAGTGTTTAATATTTAGGGCATAGGGTTTATAGGGTTTAGATCTTAGAGATTTTAGGTTTGGAGTTTTAGGGTTTGTAGGGTTTAGGGTTAAGTGTTTCTTAGGGTTTTAGGGCTTATGGTTTATGGCATAGGTTTTATTGTGTTTTTTATGTTTAGGGTTATGGAGTTTTAGGATTTAGGGTTTAGAGCTAAGGGTTTTGTAGGGCTTTTAGGTTTTATTTTAGGTTTATAGGATTTAGATTTTCTTACGGTTTAAGGTTTAGGGTTTCTTAGGGTTTTAGGTTTAGAATTTGTGGGGTTTTTAGGTTTTGGGCTTTGTGTTTTTTGGGTTAAGATTTTTTAGTATTTTATAGATTTAGGGTTTAGGGCTTAGGTTTTTTTGTGTATGTTTTTTAGGGTTTAGAATATACGATTTTGGGCTTTATACGGTTTAGAGCGTAGAGTTTTTTTGGTATAGGGGTTTTTGGGTTTTTTAAGGTTTTAAGGGTTAAGGCGTTTCTGAGGGATTTTGTGTGTTTTTAGGTTTATGGTGTATAGATTTTTAGGATTTAGGGTTTAGAGGTTTGGTTTTATAGGAGGTTTAAATGGTTCTAGGGTGTATTTTTGGGTTTGTAGGATTTAGTGTTTCTTATGGTTTTAGGTTTAGGATCTCGTGCTTTAGGTTAGGGTTTAGGGTTTAGGGCTTAGGGTTTTCTTCAATTTAGGGTTTTAGTTTAACGGTTTTATGTAGGTTTTTAGGGTTTAGGGCTTTAGGTTTTTTGGGTTATGTTTCTTTTAGGGTTTTATAGGTTTAGTGGTTAGGGCTTAGGATTTTTTTTTTTTTTTTTGTTTTTAGTCTTTAGCATATACGATTTAAGATTTACATCGTTTAGAGCTTAGGGTCTTTTAGGTTTAGGGGTTTTTGGGGTTTTTTTTGGATTTTAAGGTTTAAGTGTTTCTTAGCGTTTAGGTTTTTTTTTGTGTTTTTTAGGTTTAAGGTTTACATATTTGAAGAATTAACGGTTTAGAGCTTTGGGTTTTGTTCGGGTTTAAATGGTTTTTAGGGTTTATTGTATTTAGGATTTCTTAAGGTTTAGGGATTTAGGGTTTCTTACGGGTTTAGGGTTTCTTAGGGTTTTATGTCTAGGATTTAGGGTTTTAGGTTAGTGTTTAGGGTTTAGGGATTAGGTTTTTTTTAGGTTAAGGGTTTTATCTAGGTTTTTAGGGTTTAGGGATTTGGGTTTTTTAGATTAATGTTTTAAGGGTTTTATAGGCTTAAGGTTTAGGGATTAGGGATTTTTTTTGTGTCCTCTAAGGTTTAAAATATAAGATTTACTACTTTATAAAGTGTAGAGCTTAGAGTTTTTTTGGTTTAGGGGTTTTTGTGTTTTTTAGGGTTTTTAAGGTTAAGTGTTTCTTAGGATTTTTTAGGGCTTATGGTTTAGGGCTTAGTTTTATTTTAAGATATAGGGTTTTTAGGATTTTAAATGGTTTTTAGTGTATATTTTATGGTTTATTGGAAATAGAGTTTCTTAAAGTTTAGTTTTTCGTAGGGTTTTAGGTTTAGAATTTTTGGTTTTAGGTTAGGGTTTAGGGTTTGAGGCTTAAGGTTTTTTTAGGTTTAGGGTTTAGATTAAGGGTTTTATGTAGGTTTTTAGGGTTTAGGGCTTTGGGTTTTTTAGGTTATGTGTTTTATAGGTTTGGGGTTTAGGGCTTAGGTTTTTTTTTTTGTGTTTTTTAGGATCTAGCATATACGATTTAGGGCTTTATAGGGTTTAGGGCTAAGGGTTTTTTTTGTGTTTTTTAGGATTTAGCATATACGATTTAGGGATTTATAGGGTTTCGATATTAGTGTTTTTTTTCGGCTTAGGGATTTTTGGAATTTTTTGGATTCTTTAGGGGTTTTGAGGGTTAAGTGTTTCATAGGGTTTTTGAGGATTTAAGGTTTAGGGATTAGGGTTTTTTTTTTTTTTTTTTTTTTTGGTTTTTTAGGTATAGGGTTTACATATTTTTAGGATTTAGCATTTAGAGCTTAGGGTATTGTAGGGGTTTTAAATGGTTTTAGGGTTTTAGTTTGGGGTTTATAGAATTTAGAGTTTCTTAATGTTTAGGGTTTACAGTTTCTTAGTGTTTTAGATTTACGATTTAGGTTTTAAGTTAGGGTTTACTGTTTAGGGCTTAGGGATTTTTTATGATTAAGGTTTTAGGTTAAGTGTTTTATCTAGGTTTTTTGGGTTTATGGCTTTGGGTTATTTAGGTTAAGTTTTTTTTTTAGGGTTTTATAGGTTTAGAATTTAGGGCTTAGGATCTTTTTGTGTTTCTTAGGATTTGGCATATACGATTTAGGGCTTTATAGGGCTCAAAGCTTGGGGTTTTTAAGGTTTAGGTGGTTTTGGGTTTTTTACGGTGTGTACAGGTTAAGTGTTTCTTAGGGTTCATTTAATTTAGGGCTTCGAGTTTTTTTTTTTTTTGTCTTTTCTAGGTTTATGGTTTACGGATTTTTAGGATATAGGATTTAGAGCTTAGGATTTTGTAGGGGTTCTAAATGGATTTTAAGGTTCCTTTTAGGTTTTATAGGATTTGGGTTTCTTAAGGTTTACTGTTTAGGGTTTCTTAGGGTTTTATGTTTTGGATTAAGGTTTGGGTTTTTTAGGGTTTTATAAGTTTAGGGCCTAGGGGTTTTATTGGATATTTTAGGGTTTACCATATACGCTTTATGACTTAATAGGGTTTAACGCTTAGAGTCTTTTTAGGTTTACGGGGTTTTGGGGTTTTTAGGGTGTGTAGGGGTGAAGTGTTTCTTAGGGTTTTTAGAGTTTAGGGCTTACGGTTTCTTGGGGTTTTTAGGTTTAGGGTTTATAGATTTTTAGGATTTAGTGTCTAGAGCTTAGGATTTTGTAGGGCATTTAAATTGATTTTAGGGTTTATTTTTGGTTATATAGGATTTAGGGTTCTTAAGGTTTAGGCTTTAGGGTTTCTTAGGGCTTTAGGTTTAGGATAAAGGTTTGGGTTTTTAGCTTTAGGTTTTTTAGGGTTTTATATGTTTACGGTTTAGGGCTTAGGTTTTTTCTAGGATTTTTTAGGATTTAGCATATACAATTTAGGGCTTAATAAGGTTTAAAACTTAGTGTTTTTTTAGGTTTAGGGGTTTTGGGTTTTGAGGGTTAAGTTTTTCTTATGGTTTTTTAGTTTTTAAGGTTTAGGGCCTAGGGTTTTTTTTGTATTTTTTTGATCTTAGGTTTATGGATTTTTAGGATTTAAGGCTTAGAGCTTAGGGTTTTGTAGGGGTTTTAAATGGTTTTTAAGGTTTTTTAGGGATTACAGTATTTTGGGTTTCTAAAAGTTCAAGGTTTAGCAGTTCTTAGGGTTTTAGGTTTAGGATTTAGGGTTTAGGTTTGGGTTTAGGGTTTAAGGCATTCAGTTTTTTCTAGGTTTAGGGTTTTAGGTTAACGGGTTTATCTAGGTTTTCAGGGTTTTTTAAGGTAAGGTTTTCAGGGTTTTATAGGTTTAGAGTTTAGGTCTGAGGGATTTTTTTGTGTTTTTTGGGGATTTAGCATATAAAATTTAGGGCTTTATAGGGTTTAGAGTTTCTAATATTTTATATTTTGGGGTTTTTGGTGATTTTTTTAGGGTTATCTATTTCTTAGGGTTTTTTCGGGCTTAGGATTTATGGCTTATAGTTTTTTGTGTGTTTTTAGGTAATAGGGTTACAAATTATTAGGTTTTAGGGTTTTGGGCATAGGGTTTTTTTTGTGTTTTTTAGGTTTAGGGTTTTTGGATTTAAGGTTTAGAGCTTTGGATTTTGTAGGGATTTTTAATGGTTTTTAGGGTTTATAAGATTTAGGTTTCTTAAGGTTTATAATATTTAGGGTTTCTTAGGGTTTTAGGATTTAGGATTTAGGGTTTTTTTTTTTTTTTTTTTTTTTTTTAGGGTTTTGCATATACTATTTATGGCTTTATAGGGTTAGAGCTTAGAGTTTTTTTGGCTTAGAGGTTTTTGGGTGTTTTAGTGTTTTAAGGGTGAAATGTTTCTTAGGGTTTTTTAGGGTTTAGGGCTTAGGATTCTTTTTTTGTGTTTTTTAGATTTAGGGTTTACGAATATTTAAGATTTAAGATTTAGAGCTTAGGGTTTTGTAGGGGTTTTGAACGATTTTAGGGTTTATTTTAGGGTTTATAGGATTTAGGGTTTCTTAAGGTTTAGGGTTTAGGGTGTAGGGCTTAGGATTTTTTTTGTGTTTTTTAGATTTAGGGTTTATGAATCTTTAAGATTTAAGGTTTAGAGCTTAGGGTTTTGTAGCGGTTTTGAATGGTTTTTAGGGTTTGTTTTAGGGTTTATAAGATTTAGGGTTTCTTGATGTCTAGGATTTGGGGTTTCTTAGGGTTTAGGGTTTTAGGTTAGGGTTTAGGTATTAGGTTTTTTTTAGGTTTAGGGTTTTAGGTTAAGGGTCTTATCTAGGTTTTTAGGGTTTAGGGCTTCCTCCTTTTTAGGGTTTTATAGGTTTAGAGTATAAGGTTTAGGCTTTTTTTTGTGTTTTTAAAAGTTTACAATGTACAATTTAGGGCTTTATAGCGTTTAGATCTTAGAGATTCTAGGTTTGTGGGTTTTAGGGTTTTTAGGTTTGAGGGTTAAGTGTTTCTTAGAGATTATGGTTTATGGTGTAGGTTTTATTCTTCTTTTTTAGGTTTAGGGTTATGGATTTTTAGGTTTTAGGGTTTAGAGCTAAGAGTTTTGTAGGGGTTGTAGGGTTTAATTTAGTGTTTATAGGATTTAGGGTTTCTTAAGGTTTAAGGTTAGGGTTTCTTAGGGTTTTAGGTTTAGAATTTAGGGTGTTTTCAGGTTTTGGGATTTTGGTTTTTTAGGGTTTTAAGGGTTAAGAGTTTCCTTGGGTTTATTAAGATTTAGGGTTACACCCTAGGGATTTTGTGTGTTTTCAGGTTCAGGGTTTGCAGATTTTTAGGATTTAGGGTTTAGAGGTTAGGGTTTTGTAAGAGTTTTAAATGGTTTTAGGGTGTATTTTTGGGTTTGTAGGATTTATGTTTTCTTATGGTTTTAGGTTTAGGATTTAGTGCTTTAGGTTAGGATTTAGGGTTTAGGGCTTACGATTTTTTTCAATTTAGAGTTTTAGTTTAACGGTTTTATATAGGTTTTTAGGGTTTATTGCTTTAGGTTTTCTAGGTTATGTTTTTTTTAGGGTTTTGTAGGTTTAGTGGTTAGGGCTCAGGGATTTTTTTTTTTTTTTTTTGTGTTTTTTAGGCTTTAGCATATATGATTTAGGCTTTATATGGTTTAGAGCTTAGGGTCTTTTAGGTTTAGGGATTTTTGGGTTTTATATGGGTTTTAAGGTTTAAGTGTTTCTTAGGGTTTACGTTTTTTTTTTTTTGTGTGGTTTTTAGTTTTAAGGTTTACATATTTTAAGGATTTATGATTTAGGGCTTAGGGCTTTGTTGGGGTTTAAATGCTTTTTAGGGTTTATTGTATTTAGGGTTTCTTAAGGTTTAGGGGTTTAGGATTTCTTACACTTTTAGGTCTGGGATTTAGGGCTTTCGGTTAGTGTTTATGGTTTAGGGTTGTTTTATGTTTAGCATTTAGGGCTTAGGGTTGTTTTATATTTTGGGATTTAGGTTAAGGGTTTTATCTATGTTTTTAGGGTTTTCTAAGTTATGGTTTTTTAGGGTTTTCTAGGTTTAGGGTTTTGGGCTTAGGGTATTTTTGTGACTTTTCGGTGTAGGGTTTACAAATTTTTAAGATTTATGATTTCGAGCTTAGGTTTTGGTAGGTGTTTAAAATGGTTTTTAGGGTTTATTTAAGGGTTTATAGGATTTAGGGTTTTAGGTTAGGGTTTAGGATTTATGGCTTAGGTTTTTTTAATGTTTAGGGTTTTAGGTTAATGGTCTTATCATGGTTTTTGGGGTTTAGGAATTTTGGTTTTTTAGGTTTAGATTTTTTATGGTTTTAAAGGTATACGGTATAGGATTTAAGGTTTAAATATTTTTTGTGTTTTTTAAGATTTAGCATATATGATTTAGGGCTTAATAGGATTTAGAGCTAAGAGTATTTTAGGTGTAGGGTTTGTTTGTCTTTTTTATGTTTAGGTTTGACAGATTTTTAGGATTTAAGGTTTGGAGTTTTGGGTTTTTATAGATTTTAAATGGTTTTATAGGATTTAGGGTTTCTTAAGGTTTAGGGTTTCTTAAGGTTTAGGGTTTAAGATTTCTTAGGGTTTTAGTTTTAGGATATTGGGTTTTAAGTTAGGGTTTAGGGCTTAGGGTTTTTTTTGTGTTTTTAGGGTTTCATATATACGATTTAGGGCATTATTGGGCTAGAGTTTAGAGTTTTTTAGGTTTAGGTGTTTTTGGGTTTTTTTGAGTTTTTAAAGGTTAACTTTTTCTTAGGGTTTTTTAGGGTTTAGGATTTTTTTTGTGTGTTTTTTAAGTTTAGGGTTTATGAATCTTTAAGATGTAAGGTTTATAGCTTAGGGTTTTGTAGGGGTTTTGAATGGTTTTTAGGGTTTATTTTATGGGGTTTTGGATTTTTTAGGGTTTTTAAGGGTTAAGTGTTTCTTAGAATTTTTAAGGGTTTAGGGTTTAGGGATTAGGTTTTTTTTTTTTTGTTTAGGTTTAGGGTTTATAGATTTTTAGGATTTAGGGTATATAGCTTATGGTTTTGAAGTGGTTATATATGGGTTTTAGGTTAGGGTTTAAGATTTATGACTTAGGGTTTTAGGGGAAGGATTTTATCTAGGTTTTTAGGGTTTAGGACTTTTGGTTTTTTAGGTTTAGGTTTTATAGGGTTTTATAGGTTTAGGGTTTAGGGCTTAGGGTTTTTTTTTTGTGTGTATTTTAGCGTTAGCATATACGATTTAGGGCTTAATAAGGTTTAGAGATTAGATTTTTTTTAGTTTTCGGGATTTTGGGTTTTGAGGATTAAGTGTTTCTTAGGGGTTTTTAGGGTTTAGGGTTAGAGCTTAGGTTTTGTGTTGGTTTTTAGGTTTAGGGTTATGGATTTTTAGAATTTAGGGTTTACAAGTTAGGGTTTTTTAGAGGTTTTAAATGGGTTTTAGGGTTTATTTTAGGCTTTAGGATTTAGGGTTTCCTAAAGTTTAAGGTTTAGGGTTTCTTAGGGTTTTAGGTTTAGAATTTAGGGGTTTTTTAGGTTTTGGGTTTTAGGTACAAGGTTTTTTCTAGGGTTTAGGTTTAGGGCTTTGGGTTTTTTAGGTTAAGGATTTTTAGGATTTTAATGATTTAGGGTTTAGGTCTTAGGGTTTTTTGTGTTTGTTTTTTAGGGTTTAATATATACGATATAGGGTTTTATAGGGTTTAGAGCTTTGCGTATTTTAGGTTTAGGGGTTTTTGGGTTTTAAGGGTTAAGTGTTTCTTAGGGTTTTTAAAGATTTAAGGTTTTTGTGTTTTTTGAGGTTTAGGGTTTACAGATTTTTAGGATTTAGGGTTTAGAGCCTAGGGTTTTGTAGGGGTTTTTAATGGTTTTAGGGTTTATTTTTGAGTTTGTAGGATTTAGGGTTTCTTATGGTTTTAGGTTTAGGATTTAGGGTTTTAGGTTAGGGTTTAGGGCTTAGAGTTTTTTTTTAGTTTAAAGTTTTAGTTTAACGGTTTTCTGTAGGTTTTTAGGGTTTAGGGCTTTGGGTTTTTTAGGTTAATCCTTTTTAGGGTTTTATAGGATTAGTGTTTAGGGCTTAAGGGTTTTTTTTTTTTTTTTTTTTGTCTTTTTTAGTCTTTAGCATATACGATTTAGGTTTTATATGGTCTAGAGCTTAGGGTTTTTTAGATTTAGGGGCTTTTGGGAATTTTTTATAGGTTCTAAGGATTTAGTGTTTCTTAGGGTTTAGGCTTTTCCTTTTTTTTTTTTATTGTGCCTTTTTTAGGTTTGAGGTTTATGGATTTTAAGGATTTTTCGTTTAGAGCTTAGGGTTTTGTTGGGGTTTAAATAGTTTATTTTAGGGTTTATTGTATTTAGGGTTTCTTCAGGTTTAGGGTTTAGGGTTTCTTAGGGTTGTAGGTCTAGGATTTAAAGTTTTAGGTTACTGTTTAGGGTTTAGGGCTTAGGGTTTGTTTAGGTTTAGGGTTTTGGGTTAATGTTTTTTTCTACGTATTTAGGGTTTAGGCCTTTGAGTTTTTTAGGTTAAGGTTTATTAGGATTTTATAGGTTTAGGGTTTAGGGCTTAGAGTTTTTTTAGGTGTAGGAATTTAGGTCAAGGGTTTTATCTAGGTTTTTAGGGTTTTTTAAGTTAAGGTTTATGGGTTTAGGGTTTTGGGCTTAGGGTATTTTTGTGATTTTTAGGTTTAGGGTTTACAAATTTTTTAGATTTATGGTTTAGAGTTTAGGTTTTTGTAGGGGTTTTAAATGGTTTTTAGGGTTTATTTTATGGTTTATAGAATTTAGGTTTTCTTAAGCTTTAGGATTTATGTTAGGGTTTAGGGTTTAGGTATTATGTTTTCTTTAGGTTTAGTGATTTAGATTTAAGTTTCTTATCTAGGGTTTTAGGGTTTAGGGCTTTGGGCTTTTTAGGGATTTGTAGTTTTATAGTTTAGGATTTAGGGTTTTTTCGTGTTTTTAAATGTTTATAATATACAATATAGAGAACTATAGGGTTTAGAGCTTAGAGATTCTAGGTTTGGGGGGTTTAGGGTTTTAAGGTTGAGGGTTAAGTGTTTCTTAGGGTTTTTTTAGGGGTTAGGGTTTATGGATTCGGTTTTTTTGTGTTTTTTAGTTTTAGGGTTACGGTTTGTTAGGATTTAGGGTTTAGAGCTTAGGGTTTTGAAGGGTTTTTAGGATTTATTTTAGGGTTTATAGGATTTGGGGTTTCTTAAAGTGTAAGGTTTAAGGTTTCTTAGGGTTTTAGGTTTAGAATTTAGGGGGTTTATAGGTTTTGGATTTTAGGTACATGGTTTTTTCTAGGGTTTTAGGTTTAGGGCTTTGGGTTTTTTGGGTTAAGATTTTTTAGGATTGTATAGATTTAGGGTTTAGGATTTAGGGCTTATGGTTTTTTGTGTATGTTTTTAGGGTTTAGCATATATGATTTAGGGCTTTATAGGGATTAGAGATTAGAGTTTTTTAGGGTTTTAAGGGTTAAGTGTTTCTTAGGGTTTTTAAGATTTAGGGTTCCAACCAAGGTTTTTTGTGTGTTTTCAGGTTTAAGGTATACATATTTTTAGGATTTTGGGTTTAGGAGGTTAGGGTTTTGTAGGGATTAAATGGTTTTAGGGTATATTTTTTGGTTTGTAGGATTTAGCATTTCTTATGGTTTTAGGTTTAGGATTTAGGATTTTAGGTTAGGTTTTAGGGTATAGGGTTTTTTTTTTTTTTTTGAATTTAGTGTTTTATTTTAACGGTTTTATGTAGGTTTATAGGGTTTAGGGCTTTGGATTTTTGAGATAAAGTTTTTTTATGGTTTTATAGGTTTAATGTGTAGGGCTTAGGGATATTTTTTGTTTGTGTTTTTTAGGCTTTAGCATATACGATTTAGGCTTTATATGGTTTAGAACTTAGAGTTTTTTAGGTTTAGGGGTTTTTGGGGTTCTTATGGGTTTTAAGGATCAAGTGTTTCTTAGGGCTTTGTTTTTTTTTTTTGTGTATGTTTTTTAGGTTTAAGATTTACATATTTTAAGGATTTACGATTTAGAGCATAGGGTTTTGTTGGGGTTTAAATGGTTTTTAGGGTTTATTGTATTTAGGGTTTCTTAAGATGTAGGGTTTAGAGTTTCTTAGGGTTTTAGTTCTAGTATTTATGGTATTAGGTTAGTTTATAGGGTTTAGGGCTTAGGGTTTTTTTAGGTTTAGGATTTTGGGTTAAGGTTTTTATCTATATTTTTAGGGTTTAGAGCGTTGGGTTTTTTTGGTTAAGGTTTATTAGAATTTTATAGGTTAAGGGTTTAGGGATTAGGGTTTATTTTAGGATTTGTTTTGTGTTTTTTAGGGTTTAGCATATATGATTTAGGGCTTTATAGGGTTTAGGATTTTTTTAGGTTTAGGGATTTAGGTTAAGGGTTTTATCTAGGTTTTTAGGGTTTTTTTAAGTAAAGATTTTTCAAAGTTTTATAAGTTTAGGGTTTAGAGGTTAGGGTAATTTTTCTAATTTTTAGGTTTAGGTTTACAAATTTAAGATTTAGTGTTTAGAGCTTAGGGTTTTGTAGGGGTTTAAAATGGTTTTTAGGATTTATTTTTGGTTTTATAGGATTTAGGGCTTCTAAAGGTTTAGGGTTTAGGGTTTTAGGTTTAGCATTTAAGGAATTAAGTTAGGGTTTAGGGTAGGGCTTAGGTTTTTTTAATGTTTAGGGTTTTAGGTTAATGGTCTTATCTAGGTTTTTAGGGTTGAGGGCTTTGGTTTTTTTAGGTTTAGGTTTTTTAGGGTTTCAAAGGTTTAGGGTTTAGGCTTAGTGTTTTTTAGGTTTAGGGTGTTTTTGGGTTATTAACGGTTAAGTATTTCTTAGGGTTTGGGGTTTAGGGCTTAGGAGTTTTTTTTTTTTGTCTTTTTTAGGTTTGGGGTTTACAAAATTTTAGAATTTAAGGCTTAGAGCTTTGTGTTTTATTGGGATTTTAAATGGTTTTTAGGGGTTTTTTAGGGCTTCTTAAGGTTTAGGGTTTAGGGTTTCTTAGGTTTTTTTTGGGTTTAGGGCTTAGGATTTTTTTACTGTTTTTTAGGTTTAGGGCTTACGAATCTTTAAGATTTAAGGTTTAGAGCTTAGGGTTTTATAGGGATTTTGAATGGTTTTTAGGGTTTATTTTAGAGTTTATAGGATTTAGGGTTATATAAGGTTTAGGGTTAAGGGTTTCTCAGGGTTTTAGGTTTAGGATTTAGGGTTTTAGGTTAGGGTTTAGGGTTTAGATATCACATTTTTTTTAGGTTTAGGGTTTTAGGTTAAGGGTCTTCTCTTGGTTTTTAGGGTTTAGAGCTTTGGGTTTTTTAGGTTAAGGTTTAAGGGTTTTATAGTTTTAGAGTTTAGGGTTTAGGTTTTTCTTTTTTGTGTTTTCAAAGGTTTTGAATATACAATTTAGGTCTCTATAGTGTTTAGAGCTTAGAGATTTTAGGTTTGGGGGTCTTAGGATTTTTAGGGTTTTTTAGGGTTAAGTGTTTCTTAAGGTTTTTTAGGGTATAGTGTTTATGGCTAAGGTTTTTTGTTTTTTTAGGTTTAGGGTTATGAATTTTAAGGATTTAGGGTTTAGCGCATAGGGTTTATAGGGGTTATAAATGAATTTTTGGGTTTATACTAGGGTTTATAGGATTTTGGGTTTCTTAAGTTTTAAGGTTAAGGCTTTCTTAGGGCTTTAGGTTTAGAATTTAGGGGTTTTTTAGGTTTTGGGTTTTAAATACAATGTTTTTTCTAGGGTTTAGGTTTAGGGCTTTGGGTTTTTTAGGTTAAGGTTTTCTTAGGATTTTAAAGATTTAGGATTTAGGACGTAGGGTTTTTTTTTGTATGTTTTTTAGGGTTTAATATATATGATTTAGGGCTTTATAGGGTTTAGAACTTAGAGTTTTTAGGCTTAGGGGTTTTTGGGTTTTTTAGGGTTTTAAGGGTTCAGTGTTTCTTACGGTTTTTTAAGATTTAGGGTTACAACGTAGGGTTTTTATGTGTTTTTAGGTTTAGGGTTTACATATTTTTAGGATTTAAGGTTTAGAGCTTTGTGGTTTGTAGGGATTTTCAATGGTTTTTATGATTTTTTTAGGGTTTATAAGATTTAGGGTTTCTTAAGGCTTAGGGTTTAGGGCTTAGGATTTTTTTAGTGTTTTTTCGGTTTAGGGTTTACGAATTTTCAAGATTTAAGGTTTAGAGCTTAGGTTTTTGAATGCTTTTTAGGGTTTATTTAAGGGTTTATAGGATTTAGTTCTTAAGGTCTAGGATTAAGGGTTTCTAAGGGTTTTAGGTTTAGAATTTAGGGTTTTAGGTTAGGGTTTAGGTATTAGATATTTTTTAGGTTTAGGGTTTTAGGTTAAGGGTCTTATCTCTATTTTTTGGGTTTAGAGCTTTGGTTTTTTTTTGTGTTTTCAAAGGTTTAGAATATACAATTTAGGGCTCTATAGGGTTTAGAGCTTAGAGATCTTAGGTTTGGGGGTTTTAGGGTTTTTAGGGTTTTTAAGGGTTAAGTGTTTCTTAGGGTTTTTTAGGATTTATGGCTTAGGTTTTTTTATGTTTTTTAGGTTTAGGGTTATGGATTTTTAGGATTTACATTTTAGGGCTTAGGGTTTTTAGGGGTTCTAAATGGATTTTAGGGTTTATTTTAGGGTTTATAGGATTTAGGGTTTCTTAAGTTCTAATATTAAGGCTTTCTTAGGGTTTTAGGTTCAGAATTTTGGGGTTTTTTAGGTTTTGGGTTTTCAACACAAGGTTTTGTTTTGGGTTTAGGTTTAGGGCTTTGGGTTTTTTAGGTTATAGTTTTTTTAGGATTTAGGGCTTAGGGTGTTTTTAGTTTTAGGGTTTACAACTTTTTAGGATTTAGGGTTTAGAGCTTAGGGTTTTGTAGGGGATTAAAATGGTTTTAGGGTTTATTTTTGGGTTTGTAGAATTTAAGATTTCTTATGGTTTTAGGTTTAGGATTTAGTGTTTGAAGTTAGGGTTTAGGGATTTTTTTAGTTTAGAGTTTTAGTTTAACAGTTTTATGTAGGTTTTTAGGGTTTAGGGCTTTGGTTTTTTAGGTTATGTTTTTTTAGGGTTTTATAGGATTAGGGCTTAGGGCTTTTTTGTGTGTTTTTTAGGCTTTAGCATATACTATTTAGGCTTTGTATGGTTTAGAGCTTAGAGATTTTTAGGTGTAGGGGTTTTAGGGTTTTCTTTATGGGTTTTAAGGATTAAGTGTTTCTTAGGGTTTAGGTTTGTTTTTTGTGTGCTTTTTAGGTTTAAGGTTTACGGATTTTAACGATTTGTGATTTAGAGATTAGGGTTTTGTTGGGGTTTAAATAGGTTTTAGGGTTTATTTTAGGTTTTATTGTGTTTAGCGTTTCTTAAGGTTTAGGGTTTAGTGTTTCTTCGGGTTTTAGGTCTAGGATTTAGGGTTTTAGGTTAGTGTTTAAGGTTTAGGGCTTAGGGATTTTTTAGGATTAGGGTTATGGGTTAAGCTTTTTATCTACGTTTTTAGGGTTTAGGGCTTTGAAATTTTTAGGTTAACGTTTATTAGGATTTTATAGGTTTAGGGTTTCGGGCTTAGGGCTTCTTTAGGATTTTTTTTTGGTGTTTTTTAGGGTTTAGCATATACGATTTAGGGCATTATAAGGTTTAGGGCTTAGGGTTATTTTAGGTTTAGGAATTTTGGTTAACGGTTTTATCTAGGTTTTTAGGGTTCTTTAAGTTAGGGTTTTTCAGGGTTTTATAGGTTCAGTGTTTAGGGCTTATGGTATTTTTGTGATTTTTATGTTTAGGGCTTACAAATTTTTAAGATTTAAGGTTTAGAGCTTAGGGTTTTGTAGTGGTTTTAGCTGGTTTTTAGGGTTTCTTAAGATTTAGGGTTTTAGGTTTAGGATTTAGGGTTTTAGGTTAGGGTTTAGGGTTTAGGCTTAGGTCTTTTTAATTTTTAGGGTTTTAGGTTAATGTTCTTATTTAGGTATTTAATGTTTAGGGCTTTGGGTATTTTAGGTGAAGGTTTTGTTTTATGATTTAGGGTTTCTTAGGGTTTAGGATTTCTTAGTGGTTATATATGGTTTTTAGGGTTGATTTTAGGGTTTATAGGATTTAGGGTTTCATATGGTTTAGGTTTAGGGTTTCTCAAGGTTTTAGGTTTAGGATTTAGGGTTTTAGGTTATGGTTTAAGATATAAGGCTTAGGGTTTTAGGGTAAGGATTTTATCTAGTTTTTTAGTGTTTAGAGCTTTAGGTATTTTAGGGTTTTATAGGCTTTGGGTTTAAGGTTTAGGTTTTTTTTTTTTTTTTTTTTTTTTTTAAGCTTTAGCATATACGATTTTGGGCTTAATAGGGTTCATAGTATATAATTTTTAGTATTGGTGGGGGTGGGGGGTTGGGCTTAAAAGTTTTTTATAGGTTAAATGTTTCTTAGAGTTTTTCTTTTTGTGTTTTTTAGGTTTAGGATTTATGGATTTTAATGATTTGGGGTTTAGAACTTAGTGTTTTGTAGGGGTTTTAAATGGGTTTCAGGTTTTATAAGATTTAGGGTTTTTTAAGGTCTAGGGTTTCTTAGGGTTTTAGGTTTACGATTTAGGGTTTCAGGTTAGGATTTTGGGTTTAGGGCTTAGGATTTTTTAGGTTTAAGGTTTTAGGTTAAGGGTTTTATCTTAGTTTTTAGGGTTTACGGCTTTGGTTTTCTTAGATTAAGGGGTTTAGGGTTTTAGAGGTTTATTGTTTAGGGCTTAGGGTTTTTTTTTGTGTTTTTAGGGTTTAGCAAATACGATTTAGTTCTTTATAGGGTTTAGAGCTTAAATTTTTTAAGGTTTATGGGTTTTTGGGGCCTGTAAGGGTCAAGTGTTTCTTTGTGGTTTTAAGGGTTTATGGTTTAGGGCTTAGGGGTTTTGTGTGTTTTTGGTTAAGGGTTTACAGATTTTTAGGATTTAGGATTTAGAGCTTAGGGTTTTGTTGGGTTTTTAAATGGGTTTTAGGATTTATTTAGGGTTTATAGGATTTAGGGTTTCTTAAGGTTTAGGTTTTATGGTTTTAGGTTTAGGATTTAGGATTTTAGGTTAAGGCTTAAGGCTTAGGGCTTAGTGTTTTTTAGGTTTAGGGATTTAGCTTAAGGGGTTTTTCAAGGTTTTTAGGGTCTTTAATGTTATTGTTTTGCAGGGTTTAGTGTTTAGGGCTTAGGGTATTTTATGTTTTTTAGGATTTAGCATATACAATTTAGAGCTTTATAGGGTTTAGTGCTTAGAATTTTTTACCTTTAAGGGTTTTTGGGGTTTTTGGGGTTTTTAGGGGTTAAGTGTTTATTAGGATTTTTTAAACGGTTTGAGGCTTAGGGCTTAGAGTTTTTTGTGTTTTTTAGGTTGAGGGTTACAAATTTTTAGAATTTAGGTTTAGAGCTTAGTGTTTCGTGGGGGGTTTTAAATGGGTTTTATGGTTTATTTTAGAGCTTATAGGAATTTTTTTATGGTTTTTAGGGTTTAAGGTTTCTTAGGGTTTGAGGTTTAGGATTTAGGGTTTTGGGTTAGGGTTTTAGGGATTAGGGCATATGGTCTTTTTTTAGTTTTAGGCTCTACTAAAAAAATAGGGAATACCGACTTACAAATACCGACCTTCAAAGGTCGGTATTCCCTGAAATACCGACCTAAAATCGACATCCCAGCTTAGGTCAGAAAAAGCTTTGTCGCTATTCAATACCGACCTTTGGAGGTCGGTATTTACTGACCTCTCAAGGTAAGTTTTTATTTTAAGTCAGAGAATTCATTATTTTATTTTCCGACTTCCTGAGGTTAGTTTTTTTGTATTTGTTTATTTTTAATTTTTATTATTTCTTACTTCCCATGGTCAAAATATTTATTTATCATATTTTGGAATACCGACATCCGGATGTCGATATTTGTTAATTTTTTTATTTTTAATTTAATATTTTCAATTTTAAATTTCGACCTTTGGAGATCGGTATTTTTTTTATTTTTGAGATTCTGACCTCCGAAGGTCGGTATTCTTATTTTTTTATTTTTGAGATTCTAAACTCCGAAGGGTGGTATTTTTATTTTTTTATTTTTGAAATTTTGACCTCCAGAGGTCGGTATTTTTATTTTTGTATTTTTGAAATTCTGACCTCCTGAGGTCAATATTTTTACTTTTGTAATTTTGAAATTTTGACCTCCGGAGGTCGGTATTTTTATTTTTTAGTTTTAGAATTATGACTTTCAGAGGTCAATATTTTTAATTTTTTTTTTTAAAATTCTGACCTCCAAAGGTTGGTACTTTTATTTTTTTATGTTTGAAATTCTGACCACCGGAGGTCGATTTTCTAGTACAAAATAGGGAGCCAATTGCTGCAATTTTAGTTGTCCACCTGCATAGTTATACCAAAACAACCTAAAGAATTCCAAAGAAACTTCATCCAACCAAAACAACATAACATATACATTAAACTATTTCAAAATAAACTTCATCAAACTTCAAAATAAATTAAAATATGATCAAACAATTCCAAAAATATAGAAGTCTAAAATGTCAAATAGATACAACTACTCCTTATCACCCTCACTATCCTTATCAGACTTACCATTCTCATCACCCTCCTAATCAGATCCATCAGTGCTGGCTGGACATGGAGGAATAATATTTTCTGATTCAAAAAGGAAAGTTAGTTGGTCCTGAAGCGTTGCATACCTCTTGTTCTCTGCCTCCTTTGTTACCGCAATCTCCTCCTCTCTCCTCCTCTCTTTTTCTTCTCTCTTCTTCTCTCTTTCTTCTCTCTTTCGGCTACAGCAGCAAGCTCGACATTGCGATAAGCTATTTTACTCTCCATTGCAGATATTGTCTCCCTATCCCCGCCATCGAAGTTTGAGGATGATGAACCACAATACTAAGACTTCTTCTTCTGATATGCCTTTTCTGATAGCCATAGACTGAACCTCTAATTGGTTCACCAACACTCTATTTCCAAAGATTCTCGTTTTCTTCTTGTGTAAATGGTCTGTTATGACTCTCAAAAGGTAGAGTACTATGATATTCCTGAGATATTCATAGTTTAAACAAAGAACTCTACGAATAAAAATGTAATATATACAAGTAAAAGAAAAAAAGATTAGTTTGAATGGAGTTCTTATATATGTCTCTTGAGCACGTGGCTCAACCCATCTTTCTTCTTCTGTGCAATTCGTACTCCTCTTGACGTGAGTAACCTTGAACATCTCTGCTACAACTACCGACCTACCCAACTCTTTTTCCTGCAAATAACATGTATATAATTTGATCTCATTAATCTCCAAAGAGTACTTATCAAAAAACAAAAAAAATATTTCATTAGATTAAGAAAATATACCATTCTTTCTTTCCTAGTAACCTAGCTAATAGCTCCACCAGTGTGCAAAGAGCCTCCATTTTCTGATGTGCGAGCCATCTATTCAATGTCACTCCTCTTTTTAAATTTTTCATCAGTACTCCAATGTTCCAATAACAGAGCCCATCGATCCGGCAACATAACCTTAGGAATTTTGTTTTCTCTCCGACAGTTACAAAATGTGCTAGAAAGCAACTTTAAATCTTTAAGCTTGAAGTTCACTTGAACGTCTTCCTCATGTTCAGGAGCCCATACATAATATTTTTGTAATAAAAAATAACTAAATATTTATTGTTCAAATGAATAGTGAATTTAAATGTATATGATGTTAATTTAATTGATATATATTCTTACCTTAAATTCGTTGAACATCTGCCCTTGGGTGTTAAGTGGAACCGAACTCCAATTCGGATACACACCATTATAGTGAGTTCTAATGCACTTTAAAATAATCTTTGTCATACCCACATCCGAACATAAGTTGAAATACAAGTTCATTGACAAAGTAGAGTAAACAAAAAAATAATCAATCAATTAAATTATAAATACATAAATGAAAGATGAAACATAATTAAATCATACTTATATCCTAATGGCTCGATGACGAGTCTCCAGAAATTGTCTCTATTGCCTGGCTAAGGACCATGTGCATCTGAGTCTTGGGTGGTGGGAGAATTAGGCTCTGAGCCATTGGATTCAAGATGAAGATTGGAAAGTCCAATTGATCCACTATTAGTATTCAAACTATTGCACTTATGGTAGACCCACGACCAAGATGTGAATAACATCCCAAACTATTAGTATTCAAACTATTGCACTTCATTAGGAGCTTCTTCTACATTTTCTCCTTGTTCAAAGTCAAAATGCATCCCAAAAGCATCATCAACCATATCTGACATTCTAGAACCTTGCAAATAATTATACTCGATCTATTACTTTCACTGACAATAAAGTTATTAAACATAGTGTCACTTTCAACCTCACCATGACTAGTCCAAATTGTATACCATGGTTTTAATCCATTCTTCATAAGATGCATAGCAACAGTCTCTGTTGTATGATATCTCACATTTTCACAATTAACACACGGACACCTAATCAATCTTGAAGTTAAAAAATCATCAAGTGTCTTAGCATGATTTATAAATCTAGTGACACCTTCTGCTAATTCTGGAATCATACCCGCTTGACCAGGATTATTTCTATTATACATCCAACTACAATCAGGATCTATCTACACACACAATAATGATAATTTTAATTCCAATAGCTAAATAATATTTGAACTTATTTAAACAACTTAACAACTTTCTAAGTCTAACTAGTTTAGACATATTTATTTTAACTTATTGAAACAACTTAACAACTTTTTAACTTTAACAAGTTTAGTTTTGACTTAATTCCAATAACTAAATCCACCAACTAAACCACATTATTTATCTTATTAACAACTTAACAACTTTAACTAGTTTAGTTTTGACTTAATTGCAACAACTAAATCCACCAACTAAACTATATTGTTTATTTTAACTTATTTAAACAACTTAACAACTTTAACTTGTTTAGGTTTTACTTAATTCCAATAACTAAATCCACAAACCAAACCACAATATTTATTTTAACTTATTTAAACAACTTAACAATTTTTTAACTTTAATTAGTTTAGTTTTGACTTAATTCCAACAACTAAATCCACCAACTAAATGACATTATTTATTTTAACTTATTTAAACAACTTAAAAACTTTAACTAGTTTAATTTTGACTTAATTCCAACAACTAAATTCACTAACTAAACCACATTATTTACTTTAACTTATTTAAACAACTTAACAACTTTAACTAGTTTTGTTTTGACTTAATTCCAACAACTATATCCACTAACTAAACCACATTATTTATTTTAACTTAACCAAACAACTTAACAACTTTTTAACTTTAACTAATTTAGTTTTGACTTAATTCCAACAACTAAATCCACCAACAAAACCCCATTATTTATCTTAACTTATTTAAACAACTTAACAACTTTCACTAGTTTAGTTTTGACTTAGTTCCAACAACTAAATTCACTAACTAAACCACATTATTTATTATAACTTATTTACACAACTTCACACCTTTTTAACTTTAACTAGTTTAGTTTTGACTTAATTCCAATAACTAAATCCACCAACAAAACCACATTATTTATCTTAACTTATTTAAACAACTTAACAACTTTCATTAGTTTAGTTTTGACTTAATTGCAACAACTAAATTCACTAACTAAACCACATTATTTAATATAACTTATTTAAACAACTTAAAAATGTTTTAACTTTAACTAGTTTAATTTTGACTTAATTCCAACAATTAAATCCACCAACTAAACCACATTATTTATCTTAACTTATTTAAACAACTTAACAACTTTCACTAGAAATCCAC
Source organism: Solanum bulbocastanum (assembly GCA_037074985.1). Lineage (NCBI taxonomy): Eukaryota > Viridiplantae > Streptophyta > Magnoliopsida > Solanales > Solanaceae > Solanum > Solanum bulbocastanum. The sequence goes on from CM073605.1 coordinate 29,421,388, forward strand.
CAAGTAAACCACATTATTTATTTTAACTTATTTAAACAACTTAACAACTTTTTAACTTTAACAACATTAATTTTAACTTTATTCCAACAACCAAATCCACCAACTAAACCACATTATTTATCTTAACTTATTTAAACAATCAACAACTTTCACTAGTTTAGTTTTGACTTAATTCCAACAACTAAATTCATTAACTAAACCACATTATTTATTTTAAGTTATTTAAGGTTAAGTGTCAACACTAGATGGACACAAATCGATCTTGTTAGAAAATCAATTTTGTCATCAATAGGATCAACTAGTGTTGGTACTTATGCTTAAAAACACATTATTCCTAAATTTAATGCTAAGTGTCAACATTAGATTGACATAAATCGATCTTGTAAGAAAATCATTTTTTTTCCATCAATAGGATCAACTAGTGCTGGTACATATGCTTAACAAACACATTATTCCTAAATTAAACCTAAGTGTCAACACTAGATGGACACAAATCGATCTTTCAAGAAAATCAATTTTGTCATCAATAGGATAAACTAGTGTTGGTACTTATGTTTAGCAAACACATTATTCCTAAATTAAACCTTAATATCAACACTAGATGGACACAAATCGATCTTGCAAAAAAATCAATTTTGTCATCAATAGGATCAACTAGTGTTGGCACTTATGCTAAACAAACACTTGATGGACACAAACAAATTATCACAAAATTTAAACTAAGTATCAATACTAGATGGACACAAACACATTATAAAAATAAATTGTACTTGAACATTATAAATTTAGAAACACCAAACCTTATCTCCTTCTTTGATGAAAGAAGCTTGTATCAACTTTTTTTGATGTTAAGCTTCCTTAGTTGCCTAGCCCGCAAAATCAACCCTTTCAAGACTAGCAAAAGATTCAATAATTATTAGTTACTATATGGCACAAACACACAGATGCATCGAGATTCGTCAACTGCCTATTTCCTATATACAAGCCAATTTGAAAACAAGCATCAACATAGAAAAAGAAAGAACACCCACATGAATAGATATCTTTTTGGAATTCAAGCTTTAACATTTGTCATATTGGAATACACACTTTTCTAAAATAAAGCTGCGTTTCAGTGAGTATTTTTGGCTTTACGGTAATGTATGTATAGAGTTGCCACCAAAAGTCAATCTCTGTCCGTTAACCAGTCTATGTTTTCACACTAATTTGGTCAGCATTATGACCCAATAAATAAAAGTAGAGAAGAAATTGCAAGGCCTGTACCTTTTAGATTCAACAACTTTCTTTTTGTTATTTTATACAAAAGTATTTTACAGTATCATAAATCATGGGTTGTTTTGAAATAAAATTAAGTACTTATTCAAATTTGACCAAGCGTGATTTTGTTAGGGACTTTGAAAAATAGATAAAAATTCATTTTGGGGTTTTACATCAAATGTTGAAGATATAAATAGGCAGATATAAAGACCCACATGAATAGATAGGAGAAGAATGAATTAAAATTAATGAAGTAAGATAAACTTACCCTCTTAATCTGTCACTGCCGCAGTGAGTTTTGATGTATACTCCCTCTGTTTGTAGCTGCTGTCAGAGTTTGCTGCTGCTGCCACCTACGCGTTGCTGCTGCCACCTGTGCTACTGCTGCCGCCGCCGCCTATGCACTGCTACTGTGACCTGCTGTTATTAATACTGATCGAGGCGGCACACTAGTCAGGATAGTGGGGCGACCTGCTACTGCAGCACCGGTCGGGGATGTGTGTGGGTAAGCGGTGGTCGAGGATGGGTCAGGCGTGAGAGAGGAGTGAGAGAGGCTTGGAGTGAAAAAAAATGACTTAGGGTTTTGAGATTATCATTCTTTTTTAAAAGGAAGTGTTAATTTACCTATCACGAAATGTCGGTATCTTTTAAAATAATTATTTATATATAAAAGTATTCAATAAATACCGACATCATGAAGTCGATATTATTTACATTAAATAATAATTTAAATATACTGACCTCTTAAGGTCAATATTTATTAACTTATTATATATATATATATATAGTATATTTAATTTAATTTAACTACACATCAACAAAAGTTTAATTTAATAAATTTAATTTTATTGATAAATTTAATTTTTATAAATTTAAATTATATACCTTCTAATTATATAAATTTAATTTTATAGATAATTTATCAATATCAAATTTAATATATAAATCTCCTTGAATTGATCGTTGGTATTTCTTTAATTGATAAAGTATTTCATATCTGAACCACTAATATATAAGACGTTATTTGTTAAACTATTGTAGGAGTATATAATTAATCAACGTATTTCATACTCCGATGAATTATCCATTACATGTCATTGCCTATAATATGATCATTACACTTGACATCCATTCAAGATCGAACGTAATAATCTTGATAGAACTTGCTTTGTACAGTAATTTACGATGTTCTACTGTCTATTTCATAAAATGAGATAAGATATTGAAGGTTATACGTACAAATAATTAAACAATTAATTATATAAATATAAATTTATATTTAATTGTTATCATGAGATTTCTATGAGTATCATCTCGCATTTCATACTCGAATGGATTATATGCTAGCTCTTCACCTCTACATCATTACATGAGATATTAAGTTCATGATTTGACGACGGATTGATTGAATATGTACATTACCACTAATATATAAGACTTGTTTTGTCAAACTACTCGAGGAGTATATAATTAATCAACGTATTTCATAAAACCGTCTTTCAAATGTCACTTTTATTAAAAGTAGTCAGATTTAATAAAAAATACCGACCTCATGAGGTCGGTATCACATTAAATTTTAAGATAAATAAAAAGTAATCATGCTAATTAAATAATATTGACATCGGGAGGTCAGTATTTTATATTAATTTATATTTTAACTTATATAAAACTGTCATCCGGAGGACAATTTATTTAAAGTTAATTGAAATATTTAATTTATTAATTTTTCTTGAAGTCACTATATAAATATTTTAATGAAAATTATTATAATTACATACTATTTAATTTTACTGACTTCCGAAAGTTGATATTATAATTTTTTTTGTTTTTTATTTTACACAAAATCGTCCTCCGTAAAATGATTTAAATAAAATTAATTCAAAATATTTCTCAATTTTGTTTTTATTTTTATTTATTTATTTAATACCGACATCAAAACGTTGGTTTTTATTGTAATTCATTTTTTCGGAAAAAATTACGACCTCCTGAGGTCGAAATTTGCTTTTTCTACTTTTTCATGAGGTAGGTATTTTATATTAATTTATTTTTTAACTTATATAAAACTGTCATCCGGAGGACGGTTTATTAAAGTTAATTGAAAATATTAATTTATGAATTTTCTAGAAGTCACTATATAAATATTTTAATGAAAATTAATTTAATTACGTACTATTTAATTTTACCGTTGGTATTGTAATTCCTTTTGTTTTTTATTTTACACAAAACCATCCTCTAGACGATGATTTAAATAAAATTAAATCAAAATATTTCTCAATTTTGTTTTTTATATTTAATTGAGAAAAAATAAAATATTTTTAATTATATATTTATTTAATACTGACAACAAGAGGTCGGTTTTTATTGTAATTCATTTTTTCTGAGAAAAATTCCGACCTCCAGAGGTCAAAATTTGGTTTTCCCGCTTTATTTTGCATAAAAACCGACTACTTATAGTCGGTTTTCTAAAGTTTTTTTTTATTTTTTTATTCTTTTTAACAATACCGACCTTCAAAGGTCAAAAATTACTGATCTCAATTTGAGGTCGGTAATTTTTAGGTCGGTATGTACTATTTTTTTAGTAGTGAGGGTCTTATGTTATGGGTATTATCTCGGGTTTTAGGGTTTAGGGCTTTGAGTTTTTTAGGTTAAGGTTTTTTAGGGATTTATAGGTTTTAAGTTTAGGACTTAGGTTCTTCTTTGTGTTTTTTAGGGTTTAGCGTATATGATTTTGGGCTTGATAGTGTTTAGATCTTATAGTTTTTTAGATTTAGTAGTTTTTGTGTTTTTTAAGGGTTTTTTAGGGTTTAGGGTTTAGGGCTTAGGGTTTTTTGTGTTTTAAGGCTTAGGGATTATAGATCTTTAGGATTTAGGGTTTAGAGCTTAGCGTTTTGTCGGGGTTTATATAATTTTTATGGTTTATTTTTGGGATTATAGGATTTAAGGTTTCTTAAGGTGAAGGGTTTAAGGTTTCTTAGGGTTTTAGGTTTAGGGCATGGGCTTTTTTAGGTTTAGGATTTTAGGTTAAGGGTTTTATCTAGGTTTTTAGAGTTTAGGGCTTTGGGATTTTTAGGTTAAAGTTTTTTAGGATTTTATAGGTTTAGGGTTTAGGGCTTAGGGGTTTTTAGTGTTTTGCTTAGGGTTTAGCATATAGTATTTAGGGCTTTATAGGGTTTATAGCTTAGAGTTTTTTTAGGTTTGGGGGTTTTTTTTATGTTTTTTATGGTTTTCAAGGGTGAAGTGTTTCGTAGGGTTTTTTTTAGGGCTTTCAATTAAGGGCTTAGTGTTTTTTTGTGTGTTTTTAGGTTTTGGTTTATGGATTTTTAAGATTTAGGATTTAGATCTTAGGGTTTTGTAGGGTTCATATTATTTAGGGTTTCTTAAGGTTTAGGGTTTCTTAGGGCTTTCATTTTAGGATTTATGGTTTTAGTTAAGGGTTTAGAATTTAGGGCTTTGGTTTTTTTTAGGTTTAGTGTTTTAAGTTAAGAGTTTATCTAGTTTTTTGGCATTTAGGGCTTTGGGTTAAGGTTTTTAGGGTCTTATAGGTTTAGGGTTTAAGGCTTAGGGTTATATTGTGCTTTTTAGGCTATAGTATATACGATTTAAGGCTCTATAGGGTTTAGAGCTTAGAGTTTTTTTTTTGGTTTAGGGGTTTTTGGGTTTTTTAGGGTTTTAAGGGTTAAGTGTTTCTTATGGATTTATAGGGTTTTAGGTTTTGGGTTTACTGACTTTAAAGATTTGTGGTCAAGAGATTAGGATTTTGTAGGGGTTTTAAATGATTTTTAGGACTTAGGGTTTCTTATGGTTTAGGGTTAAGGGTTTCTTATGGTTTTAGGTTTAAGATATAGAGTTTTAGGTTAGGGTTTCTTATGATTTAGGGTTAAGGGTTTCTTACGGTTTTAGGTTTAAGATATAGAGTTTTAGGTTAGGGTTTAGGGTTTAGGGCTTAGGGTTTTTTAGGTTAAGGTTTGTAGGGTTTTACGGTTTAGGGCTTAGGGTTTTTTTTATTGTGTTTTATGGTTAAGCATATATGATTTAGGGATTCATAGGGTTTAGAGCTTGGAGTTTTCTTAGGGGTTTTGGGTTTTTTAAGTGTTTTGTAGGGGTTTTAAGGTTAAAGTGTTTCTGAGGATTTTTTAGCGTTTAGGGTTTAGGGTTTAGCATTTTTTTTTATGTTTTTTAGGTTTAGCGTTTGCGGATTTATAGGATTTAGGGTTAAGAGCTTAGGGTTTCGTAGGGGTTTTAAATGTATTTAGGATTTATTTAAAGGTTTATAGGATTTAAGGTTTCTTATGGTTTAGGGTTTCTTAGGGTTTTAGCATATACGATTTAGGCCTTTATAGGTTTTAGAGCTTAGAGGTTTTTTAGGTTTAAGGGTTTTGGGGGTTTTAAGGGTTAAGTATTTCTTAGGGTTTAGGGTTTAAGGCTTAGGTTTCTCTGTGTTTTTTTCGTTTAGGGTTTACAGAGTTTTAGGATTTAAGGTTTAGAGCTTAGAGTTTTATAGGGGTTTTAAATGGTTTTTAGGGTTTTTTAAGGGATTATAGAATGTAGGGTTTCTAAAGGTTTATGGTTTAGGGTTTCTTAGGGTTTTAATATTAGGATTTACGATTTTATGTTAGGGTATAAGGTTTATGGCTTAAGGCTTAGGGTTTTTTTAGGTTTAGGGATTTAGGATAAGAGTTTTATCTAGGTTTTTAGGGTTTCTTAATTTAGGGTTTTTCAGGTTTTATTGTTTTAGGGTTTGTTTATTTTTTTTACGATTTTGCATATACGATTTAAGGCTTTATAGGGTTTAGAGCTTATACTATTTTAGGTTTAGGGGATTTTGGGATTTGTTTTAGGGTTTTAATAGTTCAAGTGTTTTTTAGGATTTTAAAAGGTCTAGGTTTATGGCTTAGGGTTTTTTTTTTTTTTTTGGTTTTTTGGTTTAGGGTTACAGATTTTTTGGATGTAAGGTTTAGAGATTAGGGTTTTGTAGGGGTTTTAAATGGGTTTTAGTGTCTATAGGATTTTGGGTTTCTTTTTGTTTTAAGGTTTAGGGAGGTTTATGGTTTTAGATTAAGGGTTTTAGGTTTAGGGCTTTGGGTTTTTTGCGTTAAGGTTTTTTTAGGGTTTTATAAATTTAGGGTTTTGGGCTTAGGGTTTTTTGTGTGATTTTTTTTGGGTTTAGCATATAGGATTTAGGGCTTTATAGGGTTTAGAGCTTAGAAGTTTTTAGGTTTAGGGTTTTATCCAGGTTTTTAGAGTTTAGTGCTTTGTGTATTTTAGATTAAGGTTTTTTAGGGTTTTATAGGTTTAGGGTTTAGGGCTTAGGGATTTTTTGTATTTTTTAAAGTTTAAAATATAAGAGTATAGAGTTTAGGGCTTAGAGCTTTTTAGGTTTAAGGGTTTTTGTTTTTTTAGGGTTTTTAAGGATTAAGTGTTTCATAGGGTTTTTTAGTGTTTATGGTTTAGGGCTTTGGTTTTTTTAAGGTTTAGAGTTTTTAGACATTTTAAATAGTTTTTAGGGTTTAATTTAGGTTTATTGTATATAGAGTTTCTTAAAGATTAGGCTTTCGTAGGGTTTTAGGTTTAGGATTTACGCTTTTAGGTTAGGGTTTAGGGTTTAGGGTTTTGGGCTTAGGGTTTTTTTAGATTTATGGTTTTAGCTTAAGGGTTCTATCTAGGTTATTATGGATTAGGGCTTTGGGTTTTTTAGGTTAAGGGTTTTTTAGAATTTTATAGGTATAGGGTTTAGTGCTTAGGGTTTTTTGTGTTTTTTATGGTTTAACATATACGATTTAGGGCTTTATAGGGTTTAGAGCTTAGCGTTTTTTAGGTTTAGGGGTTTTTGTATTTTTTAGGGTTTTTGAGAGTTAAGTGTTTCTTAGGATTTTTTAGGGTTTAAGGTTCAGGGTTTAGGTTTTTTTTTTTTTTTTTTGTATGTTTTTTAGTTATAGGGTTTACATATTTTTAGGATTTAGAGCTTAGGGTTTTGTAGGGTTTTAAAATGGTTTTGGGGTTTATTTTTGGGTTTATAGGATTTAGAGTTTCTTAATGTTTAGGGTTTACAGTTTCTTAGTGTTTTAGGTTTACGATTTAGGTTTTCAGATTAGGGTTTACGATTTAGGTTTAGGCATTTTTCATGTTTACGGGCTTAGGTTAAGGGTTTTAGCTAGGTATTTAGGGTTTAGGGCTTTGGGTTTTTTAGGTTAAGGTTGTTTTAGGGTTTTATAGGTTTAGAGTTTAGGCCTTAGGTTCTTTTTGTTTTTCTTAGGGTTTAGGATATATGATTTAGGGCTTTATGGGGTTTAGAGCTTGGAGTTTATTAGGTTTAGGGGGTTTTGGGTTTTTTAGGGTGTGTAGGGGTTAAATGTTTCTTAGGGTTTATTGGATTTATGGGTTAGGGTTTTTTTTGTGTCTTTTAGGTTTAGGGTTTACGAATTTTTAGGATTTAGGATTTATAGCTTAGGATTTTTTAGGGGTTTTAAATGGATTTTAGTGTTCGTTTTAGTTTTAATAGGATCTAGGGTTTCTTAAGGTTTACGGTTAGGGTTTCTTAGGGTTTTAGGTTTTGGATAAAGGTTTGGGTTTTTTAGGCTTAGGTTTTTTAGGCTTAGGTTTTTTAGGGTTTAATAGGTTTAGGGTGTAGGGGTTTTCTTGTATTTTTTAGGGTTTAGCATATATGATTTAGGGCTTAATAGGGTTTAGAGCTTAGAGTATTTTTAGATTTAGGGGTTTTTGGGATATGTAGGGGTTAAGTGTTTCTTGGGGTTTTTAGAGTTAGAGCTTAGAGTTTTTTTTTGTGTTTTTTAGGTTTAGGTTTACAAATTTTTAGGATTTAGGGTTTATAGCTTAGGATTTTGTAGGGCATTTAAATGGATTTTAGGGTTTATTTTGAGGTTTTATAGGATTCAAGGTTCTTAAGGTTTAGGGTTTAGAGTTTCTTAAAGTTTTAGGGTTTAGGGCTTAGGATTTTTTGTGTTTTTTAGGTTTAGGGTTTACGAATCTTTAAGATTTAAGGTTTAGAGTTTAGGGTTTTGTAGGGCTTTGAATGATTTTTAGGGTTTATTTTAGGGTTTATAGGATTTAGGGTTTCTTAAGGTTTACACTTTAGGGTTAGGGCGTAGGATTTGTTTGTGTTTTTTAGGTTTAGGGTTTTCGAATCTTTAAGATTTAAGGTTTAGAGCTTAGGGGTTTTGAATGGTTTTTAGGATTTGTAGAGTTTATGATTTCTTAAGGTTTAGGGCTTAGGGTTTCTTAGGGTTTCAAGTTTAGGATTTACGGTTTTAGGTAAGGGTTTAAGGTTTAGGTATTAGGTTGTTTTTAGGTTTAGAGTTTTAGGTTAAGTGTCTTATGTAGGCTTTTAGGGTTTAGGGCTTTAGGTGTTTTAGGTTAACATTTTTTAGGGTTTTATAGGTTTAGACTTTATCATTTTGGGTTTCTTTGTGTTTTTAAAGGTTTAGAATATACAATTTAGGGATTTTTAGGGTTTAGATCTTAGAGATTTTAGGTTTGGGGTTTTAGGGTTTTTAGGGTTGACAGTTAAGTATTTATTAGGGTTTTTTAGAGTTTAGGGTTTATGGCCTAGTTTTTTTTTGTGTGTTTTTTAGGTTTAGAGTTATGGATTTTTAGGATTTAGTGTTTAGAGCTAAGGGTATTGTAGGGGTTTTAGCGTTTATTTTAGGGTTTCTTAAGGTTTAATGTTTAGGGTTTCTTAGGGTTTTAGGTTTAGAATTTAGGGGGGTTTTAAGTTTTGGGGTTTAGGTACAATGTTTTTTAAAGGGTTTTAGGTTTAGGGCTTTGGGTTTTTTAGGTTAAGGAATTTTAGGATTTTATAGATTTAGGGTTTAGGGCTTAGGGTTTTTTGTGTATGCTTTTAGGGTTTAGCTTATATAATTTAGGGCTTTATAGGGTTTAGAGCTTAGAGTTTTCTACGTTTAGGGGTTTTTTGGGTTTTTTGGGGTTTTAAGGGTAAGTGTTTCTTCGGGTATTTTAAGATTTAGGGTTATAACCTAGGGTTTTTGTATGTTTTTGGGTTTAGGGTTTATTGATTTTTCGGATTTAGGGTTTAGAGGTTAGCGCTTTGAAGGGGTTTTAAATTGTTTTAGGTTATATTTTTGGGTTTGTAGGGTTTAGGGTTTCTTATGGTTTTAGGTTTAGGATTTAGGGCTTAGGGTTTTGGGCTTAGGGTTTTTTTCAATTTAGAGTTTTAGTTTAATGGTTTTTTGTAGGATTTTAGGGTTTAGGGCTTTGGATTTTTTAGGTTACGATTTTTTAGGGTTTTATAGGTTTAGTGTTTAGGGCTTAGGGTTTTTTTTATTTTTATTTTTTAGGCTTTAGCATATACGATTTAGGCTTTATATGGTTTAGAGCTTAAGTTTTTTAGGTTTATCGGTTTTTATGGGTTTTAAGGATTAAGTGTTTCTTAGGGTTTAGATTTTTTGGGATTATTTAGGTTTAAGGTGGGTTTTGTTGGGGTTTAAATGGTTTTTTGGGTTTATTGCAGTTAGGGTTCTTAAGGTTTAGGGTTTAGAGTTTCTTATGGTTTTAGGTCTAGGATTTAGGGTTTCAGGTTAGTGTTTATGGTTTAGGGCGTAGGGTTTTATTAGGTTTAGGTTTTTGGGGTAAGGTTTTTATCTACGATTTTAGGGTTTAGCCCTTCAGGGTTTTTTAGGTTAAGGTTTATTAGGATTTGATAGGTTTATGGTTTAGGGCTTAGTTTTTTTTTTTAGGATTGTTTTTGTGCTTTTTCGGGTTTAGCATATACAATTTAGGGGTTTAGGGCTTAGGGTTGTTTTAGGTTTAGGAATTTAGGTTAAGGATTTTCTCTAAGTTTTAAAGATTTTTCAAGTTAAGGTTTTTTAGGGTTTTATATGTTTAGGTTTTAGGGCTTAGGGTATTTTTGTGATTTTTAGGTTTTTGGTTTACAAGTTTTTAAGACTTAGGGTATTGAGCTTAGGGTTTGGTTGGTGATTTAAATGGTTTTAGCGATTATTTAGGGTTTATAGGATTTAGGGTTTCTTAAGGTTTAGGGCTTTAGGTTTAGGGTTTAGGGTTTTTGGTTAGGGTTAAGGGTTTAGGGCATAGGTGTTTTTAATGTTTAGGGTTTTAGGTTAATGGTCTTATCTAGGTTTTTAGGATTTAGGGATTTGAGTTTTTTAGGTTTAGGTTGTTTAGGGTTTTAAAGGTTTAGGATTTAGGGCTTAGGGTTTTTTGTCTTTTTTTGGTTTATGGTTTATGGATTTTTAGGATTTAAGGTTTATAGCTTTGGGTTTGGTAGGGATTGTAAATGGGTTTTAGGGTATTTTTAGGGTATATAAGATTTAGGGTTTCTTAAGGTTTAGGGTTTAGGATTTCTTAGGGTTTTAGGTTTAGGATTTAGGGTTTAAGGGTATAGGGCTTCGGGTTCTTTTGTGTTTTTAGGGTTTTGCATTTACAATTTAGCGCTTTATAGGGTTAGAGCTTAGAGTTTTTTTGGTTTAGGGGTTTTTGGGTTTTTTTTTTTTTTACAGTTTTTAAAGGTTAACTTTTTCTTAGGGTTTTTTTATGGTTTAGGGCTTAGGATTTTATTTTTTTGTGTTTTTTAGGTTTAGGGTTTACAAATCATTAAAATTTAAGGTTTAGAACCTAGAGTTTTGTAGGGGTTTTGAATGGTTTTTAGTTTTTATTTTAGGGTTTATAGTATTTTAGGTTTCTGAACATTTAGGGTTTAGGGTATAGGGTATAGGGCTTAGGATTTTTTGTGTTTTTTAAGTTTAGGGTTTACGAATCTTTAAGATTTAAGGTTTAGAGCTTAGAGTTTGTTGGGGTTTTGAAGGGTTTTTAGGGTTTATTTTAGGGTTTATAGGATTTAGGGTTTCTTAAGGTTTAGGGTTAAGGGTTTCTTAGGGTTTTAGGTTTAGGATTTTGGGTTTTAGGGTTGAGGTATTAGGTTTTTATTAGGTTTAGGGTTTTAATTTAAGGGTCTTATCTTTGTTTTTAGGGTTTAGGGCTTTGGGTTTTTTAAGTTAACATTTTTTAGGATTTTATAGGTATAGAGTTTAGGGCTTAGATTTTTTTTTTTGTGTTTTCAAAGGTTTAGAATTTACAATTTAGAGCTTAGAGATTTTATATTTGGGGGTATTAGGGTTTTTTGGATTTAAGGGTTAAGTGTTTCTTAGGGTTAAAGGTTTGTGGCCTAGGTTATTTTTGTGTTTTTTAGGTTTAGGGTTATGGATTTTTAGTATTTAGGGTTTAGAGATTAGGGTTTTAGGGGTTTTAAATGGGTTTTAGGGTTTATTTTAGGTTTTATAGGATTTAGAGTTTCTTAAGTTCTGAGGTTAAGGGTTTCTTAGTGTTTTAGGTTTAGAATTTAGGGGTTTTTTAGGTTTTGGGTTTTAGGTACAAGGTTTTTTCTAGGGTTTCGGTTTAGGGCTTTGGGTTTTTTTGGGTTAATATTTTTTTTAGGATTTTAAATCTTTAGGGTTTAGGGCTTAGGGTATTTTGTGTATGTTTTGTAGGGTTTAATATGTATGATTTAAGCCTTTATAAGGTTTAGAACTTAAAGTTTTTTAGGGTTTTATAGGATTAGTGTTTAGGGCTTAGGGTTTTTTTTTGTGTTTTTTAGGCTTTAGCATGTACAATTTAGTCTTTATATGGTTTAGAGCTTAGCGTTTTTTAGGTGTAGGGGTTTTTGGGTTTAAAGGATTAAGTGTTTCTTAGTCTTTAGGTTTTTTTTTTTTTTTTTTTTTTTTTTTTTTTTTTTTTTTAGGTTTAAGGTTTACGGAGTTTAAGGATTTACGATTTAGAGCTTAGGGTTTTGTTGTGGGTTTAAATGGGTTTTAGGGTTTATTGTGTTTAGGGTTTTCTCAAGTTTAAGGTTTAGGGTTTCTTAGGGTTTTAGGTCTAGGATTTAGGGTTTTAGGTTAGTTTTTTGGGTTTAGGGCTTAGGGTTTTTTTAGGTCTAGCATTTTAGGTTTAGGTTTCTATCTACATCTTTAGGGTTTAGGGCTTTGGTTTTTTTAGGTTAAGGTTTATTAGGATTTTATAGGTTTAGGGTTTAGGGCTTGTGGTTTCTTTAGGATTATTTTTGTATTTATTAGGTTTAGCATATACAATTTAGGGCTTTATAGGGTTTAGGGATTAGGGTTTTTTAAGGTTTAGGAATTTAGGTTAAGGGTTTTATCTTGGTTTTTAGGGTTTTTTAGGTTAATGTTTTTCAGAGTTTTATAGGTTTAGGGTTTAGGGTATTTTTGTGATTTTTAGGTTTAGGGTTTACAATTTTTTAAGATTTAGGGTTTAGAGATTAGGCTTTTGTAGGTGTTTTAAATGTTTTTTAGGGTTTATTTTAGGGTTTATAGGATTTACTATTTCTTAAGGTTTAGGATTTAGGGTATTAGGTTAGGGTTTTGGGCTTAGGTTTTTTTAATATTTAGGGTTTTAGGTTAATGGTCTTATCTAGGTTTTTAGGGTTTAGGGCTTTGGGTTTATTAGGTTTAGGTTTTTTATGGTTTTAACGGTTTAGGGTTTGGGGCTTACAGCTTTTTGTGTTTTGTAAGATATAGCATATATCATTTAGGGCTTAATAGGATTTAGAGCTATGAGTTTTTTAGGTTTTGGGTTTTTTTTGTCTTTTTTATGTTTAGGGTTTACGGATTTTTAAGATTTAAGGTTTAGAGCTTTGGGGTTTTTAGGGATTTTAAATGGTTTTTAGGGTTTTTTTAAGGTTTTATAAGATTTGGAGTTTCTTAAGTTTTAGTTAGGGCTTCTTAGGGTATTAGGTTTAGGATTAAGCATTTTAGGTTAGGGTTCAGGATATAGGGCTTAGGTTTTTTAAGTGTCTTTAGGGTTTCACATATATGATTTAGGGCTTTATAGGGTTAGAGCTTAGATTGTTTTTGGTTTTGGTGTGTTTGGGTTTTTTAGAGTTTTTAAAGGTTGACTTTTTCTTAGGTTTTTTTAGGGTTTAGAGATTGGGATTTTTTTTTTTTTTTTTTTTTTAGGTTTAGGGTTTACGAATCTTTAAGATTTAAGGTTTAGAGCTTAGGGTTTTGTAGGGGTTTTGAATGATTTTTAGGGTTTAATTTTGGGTTTAGGGTTTAAGATTTATTGGATATAGAGTTTCTTAAAGTTTAGGGTTTCGCAGGGTTTTAGGTTTTTAGGTTAGGGTTCAGGGTTTGAGCCTTAAGGTTTTTTTTAAGTTTCGGGTTTAGATGAAGGGATTTATCCAGGTTTTTAGGGTTTAGGGCTTTGGGTTTTTTAGTTGAAGGGCTTTTAGGGTTTTACAGGTTTAGGGTTTTGGGCTTAGGGTTTTTTTTGTGTTTTTAGGGTTTAGCATAGACGATTTAGGGCTTTGTAGGTTTTAGAGCTTAGAGTTTTTTTTTGGTTTAGGAGTTTATAGATTTTTTTGGATTTCTTAGGGGTTTTGAGGGTTAAGTGTTTCTTAGGGTCTTTTAGGGTTTAAGGTATAGGGCTTAGGGTTTTTTTTGGGGTTTTTTAGGTATAGGGTTTACATATTTTTAGGATTTAGAGCTTAGGGTATTGCGGGGTTTTAAAATGGTTTTAGGATTTATTTTGGGGTTTATAGGTTTTAGAGTTTCTTAATGTTTAGGGTTTACGATTTCTTAGTGTTTTAGGTTTACTATTTAGGGTTTTAGGTTAGGGTGTACGGTTTAGGGCTGAGGGATTTTTTATGCTTAGGGTTTTAGGTTAAGACTTTTATCTATATTTTTAGGTTAAGGTTTTTTTTGTGTTTTATAGGTTTAGAGTTTAGGGTATAGGGTCTTTTTGTGTTTCTTAGGGCTTAGCATATATGATTTAAGGCTTTATAGGGTTTAGAGCTTGGAGTTTTTTAGGTTTAGGGGTTTTTGGATTATTTAGGGTGTGTAGGGATCAAGGGTTTCTTATGTTTTATTGAATTTAGGGCTTTAGGTTTTTTTTGTGTTTTTTAGGTTTACGGTTTACGAATTTTTAGGATTTAGGATTTAGAGCTTTGGATTTGGTAGGGGTTTTAAATGGATTTTAGGGTTCCATTTAGGTTTTATAGGATTTAGGGTTTCTTAAGGTTTACGGTTTAGGATTTCTTAGGAATATAGGTTTTGGATAAAGGTTTGGGTTCTTTAGGCTTAGGTTTTTTAGGGTTTTATAGGTTTAGGGTGTAGGGGTTTTCTTGGATTTTTTAGGGTTTAGCATATACGATTTAGGGCTTAATTGGGTTTAGAGCTTAGAGTTTTTTTAGGTTTAGGGTTTTTGGGGTTTGTTGGGTGTGTAGGGGTTAAGTGTTTCTTAGGGATTTTAGCATTTAGGTTTAGGGTTTACTGATTTTTAGGATTTAGGGTCTAGAGCTTAGGATTTTGTAGGGCTTTTAAATGGATTTTAGGGTTTATTTTATGTTTTATAGGATTTAGGGTTCTTAAGGTTTAGGGTTTAGGATTTCTTAGGGTTTTACGTTTAGGATAAAGGTATGGGTTTTTTTTAGAGTTTTATAGGTCTAGGGTTTAGGGTTATGTGTTTCATAGGGATTTTTAGTGTTTAAGGTGTAGGTCCTAGGATTTTTTTTAGTGTTTAAGGTATAGGGCATAGGGTTTATAGGGTTTAGATCTTTGAGGTTTTAGGTTTCGGGGTTTTAGGGTTTTTAGGGTTGAGGGTTATATGTTTCTTAGGGTTTTTTAGGGTTTAGGGTTTATGGTGTAGGTTTTTTTTGGTTGTTTTTAGGTTTAGGGCTACACATTTTTAGGATTTAGGGTTTAGAGCTAAGGTTTTTGTAGGGGTTTTAGGGTTCATTTTAGGGTTTATAGGATTTAGGGTTTCTTAAGGTTTAAGGTTTAGGGTTTCTTAGGGTTTTAGGTTTAGAATTTAAGAGGATTTTAGGTTTTATGGTTTGTGTTTTTTAGGTTAACTTTTTTTAGGATTTTATAGATTTAGGGTTTAGGGATTGGGGTTTTTTGTGTATGATTTTTCGGGTTTAGAATATACGATTAAGGTCTTTATAGGGTTTAGAGCTTAGAGTTTTTTAGGTTTAGGGTTTTTGGGTTTTAAGGGTTAAGTGATTCTTAGGATTTTTTATGATTTAGTGTTACAACCTAGGGTTTATTATGTTTTAAAGTTTAGGGTTTATATCTTTTTAGGATTTAGGGTTTAGCGATTATGGTTTTGTAGGGGTTTTAAATAGTTTTAGGGTATATTTTTGGGTTTGTAGGATTTAGGGTTTCTTATGATTTTAGGTTTAGGATTTAGGGTTTTAGGTTAGGGTTTAGGGTTTATTTATTTTTATTTTTTTAATATAGAGTTTTAGTTTAACAGTTTTATGTAGGTTTTAAGGGTTTAGGGATTTGGGTTTTTTAAGTTAAGTTTTTTTTAGGGTTTTATAGGTTTAGTGTTTGGGGCTTAGGGTATTTTTTGTGTTTCTTAGGCTTTTGCATATACGATTTAGGCTTTATATGGTTTAGAGCTTTGAGTTTTTTAGGTTTAGGGGTTTTAGGTTTTTTATGGGTTTTAAGGATTACATGTTTCTTACGGTTTAGGTTTTTTGTGTTTTTTAGTTTTAAGGTTTACATATTTTAAAGATTTACAGTTTAGAGCTTAGGGTTTTTTGGGGTTTTAAATGGTTTTTAGGGTTTATTGTATTTAGGGTTTCTGAAGGTTTAGGGGTTTAGGGTTTCTTAGTGTTTTAGGTCTAGTATTTAGGGTTTCAAGTTAGTGTTTAGGGTTTTGGGCTTAGGATTTTTTTAAGTTTAGGGTGTTTGATTAAGGTTTTTATCTACGTTTTTAGGGTTTCGCGCTTTGGGTTTTTTAGGTTAAGATTTATTAGGATTTTATAGGTCGAGGGTTAAGGGCTTACGGTTTGTTTAATTTTTTTTTTTTGTGTTTTTTTAGGGTTTAGCATATACAATTTAGGACTTTATGTGGTTTAAGGCTTAGGGTTGTTTTAGATTTAGGAATTTTGGTTAGGGTTTTATCTTGGTTTTATGGTTTTTTTAAGTTAAGGTTTTTCAGGGTTTTATAGGTTTAGGGCTTAGGGCTTAGGGTATTTTTGTGATTTTTAGGTTTAGGGTTTACAAATTTTTAAGATTTAGGGTTTGCATCTTAGGGTTTGGTAGGTGTTTTAAATGGGTTTTAGGGTTTATTTTAGGGTTTATAGGATTTAGGGTTTCTTAAGATTTGGGATTTAGGATTTTCGGCTAGGATTAGGGTTTAGGGCTTAGGTTTTTTTAACCTTCAGGGTTTTTGGTTAATGGTCTTATCTTTGTTTTTAGGGTTTAGGGCTTTGGGTTTTTTAGGTTTAGGTTTTTTATAGTTCTAAAGGTTTAGGGTTTAGGGCTTAGGGTTTTTTTGTGTTTTGTAAGATTTAGCATATGTGATTTAGGGCTTAATAAGATTTAGAGCTAAGAGTTTTTTAGATTTAGGGGTTTTTTTGTCTTTTTTATGGTTTGGGTTTGCGGATTTTTAGGATTTAAGGTTTAGAGCTTTGGGTTTTTTAGGGATTTTAAATGGTTTTTAGGAATTTTTAGGGTTTACAAGATTTAGGGTTTCTTAAGGTTTAGGGTATAGGGTTTCTTAGGGTTTTAGGTTTAAGATTTAGGATTTTAGGTTAGGGTTTAGGGTATAGGGCTTAGGATTTTCTTGTGTTTTTAGGGTTTTGCATATACAATTTAGGGCTTTATAGGGTTAGAGCTTAGAGTTTTTTAGTTTAGGGGTTTTTGGGTTTTTTAGAGTTTTAAAAGGTTAACTTTTTATTAGGAGTTTTTAGGGTTTAGGGCATAGGATTTTTTTTTGTGTGTGTATTTTTAGTTTAGGGTTTACAAATCATTAAGATTTTAGGTTTAGAGCTTAGGGTTTTGTAGGGGTTTTGAATAATTTTTAGGGTTTAGGGTTTATTGGATATAGTGCTCTTAAAGTTTAGGGTTTCGTAGGATTTTAGGTTTACGATTTACAGTTTTAGGTTAGGGTTTAGAGTTTGAGGCTTAGGGGGTTTTTAGGTTTAGGGTTTAGATTAAGGGTTTTATCTAGGTTTTTAGGGATTTGGGTTTTTTAGATTAATATTTTAGGGTTTTACAGGTTTAGGATTTAGGACTTACGATTTTTTTTTGTATTTTTTAGGGTTTAGCACATACGATTTAGGGCTTTATAAGGTTTAGAGCTTAGTGTTTTTTTAGGTTTAGGGGTTTTTAGATTCATTTGGATTTTTGAGGGTTAAGTGTTTCTTAGGGTTAAAGGTTTAGGGCTTAGGGTTTTTTAAGTATCAGTTTTACATAATTTTTGGATTTAGGATTTAATGCTAGGGTATTGTAGGGGTTTTAAATGATTTTGATGTTTATTTTGGGGTTTATAGGACTTACATTTTCTTAATGTTTAGTGTTTACGATTTCTTAGTATTTTTGGTTTACGATTTAGGGTTTCAGGTTAGGGTTTATAGTTTAAGGCTTAGGGTTTTTTATGCTTAAGGTTTTGGGTTAAGGGTTTTATCTAGGTTTTTAGGGTTTAGAGCTTTAGGTTGTTTAGGTTAAGGTTTTCTTAGGGTTTTATAGGTTTAGAGTTTAGGGCTTAGGGTCTTTTTGTGTTTCTTAGGATTTAGTATATATGATTTAGGGCTTTATAGGGTTTAGATCTTGGAGTTTTTTAGGTTTAGTGGGTTTTGAGGTTTTTAGAGTGTGTGGGGGTTAAGTGTTTCTTAGGGTTTATTGAATTTAGGGCTTCGGTTATTTTTTGTATTTTTTAGGTTTAGGGTTTACGGTTTTTTAGGATTTAGGATTTAGATCTTAGGATTTTATAGGGGTTTTAAATGTATTTTGGGGTTTCTTTTAGGTTTTATAGGATTTGGGGTTTCTTAAGGTTTACGGTTTAGGGGTTCTTAGGCTTTTAGGTTTCGGATAAAGGTTTGAGTTTTTTAAGCTTAGGTTTTTTAGGGTTTTATAGGTTTAGGGCGTAGGGGTTTAGTTGGATTTTTTTAAGGTTTAGCATATACGATTTAGGGCTTAATAGGATTTAGAGCTTAGAGTTTTTTTAGGTTTAGGGGTTTTTGGGATTTTTAGGGTGTGTAGGGGCTAAGTGTTTCTTAGGGTTTTTAGAGTTTAGGGTTTAGGATTTTTTTTTTAGGTTTAGGGTTTATGGATTTTTAGGATTTAGGGTCTAGAGCTTAGGATTTTTAGGACTTTTAAATGGATTTTAGGGTTTATTTTAACATCGAGTTCACGGTAGGGAAAGACTCGGCATTCAGGCGAGCCACCAATGGTGTGGTACGTAGTGGGTTTAGTACTCCCTGCCCAATCTAACGGCTCCAGAATACTTTCTTCTATTTCTTTTTCTATGGACTGCATAAATCTTATCTTCCAGCCCAAAGGAGGATAATCTCTTTTGGTTAGGTTTTATAGGATTCAAGGTTCTTAAGGTTTAGGGTTTAGGGTTTTTTAGGGTTTTAGATTTAGGATAAAGGTTTTGATTTTTTAGGTATAGGTTTTTTAGGGTTTTATAGGTCTAGGGTTTAGGGCTTAGGGGTTTTCTTGGAATTTTTAGGGTTTAGAATATACGATTTAGGTCTTAATAGGGATAAGAGCTTAGAGTTTTTTTAGGTTTAGGGGTTTTGGGTTTTTTTTGGGTTAAGTGTTTCTTAGGGTTTTTTTAGTGTTTAAAATTTAGGGCCTAAGGTTTTTTTTGTTTTTAAGGTTTAGGACATAGGGTTTAGATCTTAGAGATTTTAGGTTTGGAGTTTTTAGGGTTTTTAGGGTGGGTTGAGGGTTAAGTGTTTGTTAGGGTTCTTTATGGTTTAGGGTTTATGGCGTAGGTTTTTTTTGTGTATTTTAGATTTAGGGTTATGGATTTTTGGGATTTAGGGTTTAGAGCTAAGTGTTTTGTAGGGGTTTTAGGTTTTATTTTAGGGTTTATAGGATTTAGGGTTTCTTAAGGTTTAAGGTTTAGGGTTTCTTAGGGTTTCATGTTTAGAATTTAGAGGGTTTTTAGGTTTTGGGCTTTGCATTATTTGGGTTAAGGTTTTTAAGGATTTTATAGATTTATGGTTTAGGACTTAGGGTTTTTTGTGTAAGGTTTTTAGTGTTTAGAATATACGATTTAGGGCTTTATAGGGTTTAGAGCTTAGAGTTTTTTAGGTTTAGGGGTTTTTAGGTTTTTTAGGGTTTAAAGGGTTAAGTGTTTCCTAGGATTTTTTATGATTTAGAGTTACAACCTAGGCTTTTTGTGTGTTTTAAGGTTTAGGGTTTACAAATTTTTAGGATTTAAGATTTAGAGGTTAGGGTTTTTTAGGGGCTTTAAATGGTTTTGGGGTATATTCTTGGGTTTTTAGGATTCGGGGTTTTTTATGATTTTAGGTTTAAGATTTAGGGTTTTAGGTTAGGGTTTAGGGTTTAGGTCTTAGGGTTTTTTTCAATTTAGAGTTTTCGTTTAACGGTTTTATGTAGGTTTTTAGGGTTTAGTGCTTTGGGTTTTTTTAGGTTAAGTTTTTTTTTTTTTAGGGTTTTATAGGTTTAGTGTTTAGGGCTTAGGTGCTTTTTTTTTTTTTTGTGTTTTTTAGGCTTTAGCATATATGATTTAGGGTTTATATGGTTTAGAGCTTAGAGTTTTTTTTTTGTTTAGGGGTTTTTTGGTTTTTCTTTTTTTTATGGATTTTAAGGATTAAGTGTTTCTTAGGGTTTACGTTTTTTGTATTTTTTAGGTTTAAGGTTTACATATTTTAAGGATTTACGGTTTAGAGCTTAAGGTTTTGTTCGGGTATAAATGGTTTTTAGGGTTTATTATTTTAGGGTTTATTAAGGTTTATGGGTTTAGGGTTTCTTAGGGGTTTAGGTGTAGGATTTAGGGTTTTAGGTTAGTGTTTAGGGTTTTTTTAGGTTAAGGGTTTTATCTAGGTTTTTAGGGTGTAGCGCTTTGGGTCTTTTAGATTAATGTTTTTTAGGGTTTTAAGGGCTAATGGATTTTTTGTGTTCTTTAAGGTTTAAAATATAAGATTTACTACCTATAGAGTTTAGAGCTTATAGTTTTTTTAGGTTTAGTGGTTTTCATATTTTTTTAGGGTATGTAATGGTTAAGTGTTAGGGTTTTTTAGGGTTTATGGTTTAGGGCTTAGGTTTTTTTTTTAAGGTTTAAGGTTTTTCAGGCATTTTAAATGGGTTTTAGGGTTTATTGGAAATAGAGTTTCTTAAAGTTTAGAGTTTCGTAGGGTTTTAGGTTTAGGATTTATGGTTTTAGGTTAGTGTTTAGGTTTTGAGGAATAGGTTTTTTTTAGGTTTAGTGTTTAGATTAAGGGTTTTATCTAGGCTTTTAGGATTTAGGGATTTGGGTTTTTTAGGTTAAGGGTTTATAGGGTTTTACAGGTTTCGGGTTTAGAGCTTACTTTTTTTTTTTTTTTTTTATGTTTTTTAGGGTTTAGCATATACGATTTAGGGCTTTATAGGGTTTAGAGCTTAGTGTTTTTTTAACTTTAGGGGTTTTTGTATTTTCTTGGATTTCTTAGTGCTTTTGAGGGTTAAGTGTTTCAGGATTTTTAGGGTTTAATTATTAGGGCTTAGGGTTTTTTAGGGTTTAAGGTTTAGGGCTTAGGGTTTTTAAGGTATATGGTTTACATATTTTTAGGATTTAAGAGTTTGCGCTTAGGGTATTGTTGGGGTTTTAAATGGTTTTAGAGTTTATTTCGGGGTTTATAGGATTTAGAGTTTCTTAATGTTTAATGGTTTATGGTTTCTTAGTTTTTTAGGTTTACGATTTAGGGTTTCAGGTTAGGGTTTCTCTGATAGGGCTTAGGGATTATTTATGCTTAAGGTTTTAGGTTATGGGTTTTATCTAGGTTTTTAGGATTTAGGGCTTTGGGTTATTTAGGTTAACATTTTTTTAGGGTATTGGTATAGAGTTTAGGGCTTTGGGTTATTTGGGTCTTTTTGTGTTTCTTAGGATTTAGCATATACTATTTAGGGTTTATAGGGTTTAGAGCTTGGAGTTTTTTTGGTTTAGGGGGTTTTGGGTTTTTTAGGGTGTGTAAGAGTTAAGTGTTTCTTAGGGTTTATTGATTTTAGGGCTTCGAATTTTTTTTTTTTTTTTTTGTATATTTTAGGTTTAGGGTTTACGGATTTTTGGGATATAGGATTTAGAACTTAGGATTTAGTAGGGGTTATAAATGGATTTTAGGGTTCCTTTGAGGTTTTATAGGATTTCGGTTTCATAAGGTTTATGGTTTAGGGTTTGTTATGGTTTTAGGTTTTGGATAAAGGTTTGGGATTTTAGGCTTAGATTTTTAGGGTTTTATAGGTTTAGGGCCCAGGGGTTTACTTGGATTTTTTTAAGGTTTAGCATATTCGATTTAGGGCTTAATAGGGTTTAGAGCTTAGAGTTTTTTTAGGTTTAGGGGTTGTTGAGGTTTTTAGGGTGTGTAGAAGTTAGTATTTCTTAGGGTTTTTAGAGGTTAAGGCTTAGGGTTTTTTGTGTTTTTTGGGTTTAGGGTTTACGGATTTTTAGGATTTAGTGTCTAGAGCTTAGCATTTTGTAGGGCTTTTAAATGGATTTTAGGGTTTATTTTAGGTTATATAGGATTCAGGGTTCTTAAGGTTTAGGGTTTAGGGTTTCTTATGGTTTTAGGTTTAGGATAAAGGTTTGGATTTTTTAGGTTTAGCTTTTTTGGGGTTTTAAGGGTTTAGGGTTTAGGGCTTAGGGTTTTTCTTGGATCTTGTAGGATTTAGCATATACAATTTAGGGCTTAATAGGGTTTAGAGCTTAGAGTTTTTTTAGGTTTAGGGGTCTTTGGTTTTTGAGGGTTAAGTTTTTCTTACGGTTTTTTAGTGTCAAAGGTTTAGGGCCTAGGGTTTTATTGTATTTTTTAGATTCAAGTTTTTTATGGATTTCAGGCTTGGAGCTTAGGTTTTTTAGGGGTTTTAAATGGTTTTTAGGGTTTTTTAGGGATTATAGGATTTTGGGTTTCTAAAAGTTCAAGGCATAGCCTTTCTTAGGGTTTTAGGTTTAGAATTGATGGTTTAGGGATTAATGCTTAGGGTTTTTTGTAGGTTTAGGGATTTAGGTTAACGATTTTGTCTAGGTTTTTAGAATTTTTTAAGTTAAGGTTTTTCAGGGTTTTTTAGGCTTACAGTTTAGGGCTTAGGGTTTTTTTTTTTGGGTTTTTTTAGGATTTAACATATACAATTTTGGGCTTTATAGGGTTTAGAGCTTCTAATAATTTATATTTAGGGTTTTTTTTTTGTGTTTTTTAGGATTTTTAAGGGTTAACTATTTCTTAGGTTTTTTTAGGTCTCACTATTTTAGGCTTATAGATTTGTGTGTTTTTAGGTATAGGGTTATAGATTATTAGGAGTTAGGGTTTAGGGTTTTTTATCTGTGTGTTTTTAGGTTTAGGGTTTACAGATTTTTAGGATTTAAGGTTTAGAGCTTTAGGTTTTGTAGGGATATTAAATGGTTTTTTGGGTTTATAAGATTCAGGATTTCTAAAGGCTTCTTAGGGTTTTAAGTTTAGGATTTACGGTTTGCTTTTGTATTTTTAGGGCTTAGCATATATGATTTAGGGCTTTATAAGGTTAGAGTTTAGAGTTTTTTATGGTTTAGGGGGTTTTGGGTCTTTTAGAGTTTTTAAGGGTGAAATGTTTCTTAGGGTTTTTAGGGTTTAGGGCTTAGAATTCTTTTTTTGTGTTTTTTAGTTTTAGGGCTTACGAATCTTTAAGATTTAAGGTTAAGAGCTTAGGGTTTTGTAGGGGTTTTGAATGGTTGTTAGGGTTTATTTTAGGATTTAGGTTTCTTAAGGTTTAAGGTTTAGGGTTTCTTTGGGTTTAGGGATTAGAATTTTTTTTTTGTAGGTTTAGGGTTTACGAATATTTAAGATTTAAGGTTTAGAGCTTATGGTTTTGTAGGGGTTTTGAATGATTTTTAGGGTTTGTTTTAGGGTTTCTTAAGGTCTAGAGTTTAGGGTTTCTTAGGGTTTTAGGTTTAGGGTTTAGGATTTTAGGTTAGGGTTTACCATTTAGGTGTTAGGTGTTTTTTAGGTTTAGGGTTTTAGGTTAAGGGTCTTATCTAGGCTTTTAGGGTTTAGGGCTTTGGGTTTTTGAGGTTAAGGTTTTTAGGGTTTTATAGGTTTAGAGTTTAGGGTTTAGGGTTTTTGGTGTTCTTAAAAGTTTAGAATATACAATTTAGGGCTTTATAGGGTTTAGATCTTAGAGATTTTAGGTTTGGGAGTTGTAGGGTTTTTAGGGTTATTAGGGTTGAGGGTTAAGTGTTTCTTTATGGCGTAGGTCATTTTTTTGTATTTTTTAGGTTTAGGGTTATGGACTTTTAGGATTTAGGTTTAGAGCTAAGGATTTTATTAGGGTTTTAGGGTTTATTTTAAGGTTTGTAGGATTTAGGGTTCTTAAGTTTTAAGGTTTATGGTTTCTTAGGGTTTTACGTTTAGAATATTGGGGGTTTTTAGGTTTTGGGCTTTGGGTTTTTAGGATTTTATTGATTTAGGGTTTAGGGCTTAAGGTTTTTTGTGTATGTTTTTTTGGGTTTAGCATATACGATTTAGGGCTTTATAGGGTTTAGAGCTTCGAGTTTTTTAGGTTTAGGGGTTTTTGGGTTTTTTAGGGTTTTAAGGGTTAAGTGTTTCTTAAGGTTTCTTAAGATTTAGGGTTACAACCTAGGGTTTTTGTGTGTTTTCATGTTTAGGGTTTACATATTTTTAAGATTTAGGGTTTAGCGCTTAGGGTTTTCTAGTGGTTTTAAAAGTTTTTAGGGTATATTTTTAGGTTTGTAGGATTTAGGGTTTCTTATGGTTTTAGGTTTAGGATTTAGGGTTTAAGGTTAGGGTTTAGGGTTTAGGGCTTAGGGTTTTTTTTCAATTTAGAGTGTTAGTGTAACGGTTTTATGTAGGTTTTTAGTGTTTAGGGCTTTAGGTTTTTTAGGTTAAGTTTTTTTTGAAGTGTTTTATAGGTTTAGTGTTTAGGGCTTAAGTTTTTTTTTTTTTTAAGTGTTTTTTAGGATTTAGCATATACGATTTAGGCTTTATATGGTTTAGAGCTTAGGGTTTTTTAGGCTAAGGGGTTTTTGGGTTTTTTTTTATGGGTTTTAAGGATTAATTGTTTCTTAGGGTTTAGGTTTTTTTTTTTTTTTTTTTTTTTTTTTTTTAGTTTGAAGGTTTACATATTTTAAGGATTTACGGTTTAGAGCTTATGGTTTTGTTGGGGTATAAATGGTTTTTAGGGTTTATTGTATTTAGGGATACTTAAGGTTTAGGGGTTTAGGGTTTCTCAGGGTTTTAGGTCTAGGATTTAGGGTTTTAGGTTAGTGTTTAGGCTTTAGGGCTTAGGGCTTAGAGCTTAGGGTTTTTTTAGGTTTAGGGTTTTGGGTTAAGGTTTTTATCTACATTTTTAGTGTTTAGCACTTTAGGTTTTTTAGGATTTTATTGGTTTAGGGTTTAGGGCTTAGGGTTGTTTTAGGATTTTTTTTTTCCTGTTTTTTAAGGTTTAGCATATACAATTTAGGGCTTTATAGGATTTTGGGCTTAGGGTTGTTTTAGGTTTAGGAATCTAGGTTAATGGTTTTATCTAGGTTTTTCGGGTTTTTTAGGTTAAGGTTTTTCTGGGTTTTTTAAGTTTTAGGGTTTAGGGTTTAGGGTATTTTTGTGATTTTTAGGTTTAGGGTTTATTTTAGGGTTTATAGAATTTAGGGTTTCTTAAGATTTATGATTTAGGGCTTTGGGTTAGGGTTTAAGGTTTAGGGCTTAGGTTTTTTTAATGTTTAGGGTATTAGGTTAGGGTTTAGGGTATAGGGCTTAGGGCTTTTAGTGTTCAGGGTTTTAGGATTTAGGGCTTAGGGCTTTTGGTTTTTTAGGTTTAGGTTTTTTTATAGATTTAAAGGTTAAGGGTTTAGGGCTTAGTTTTTTTTGTGCTTTGTAAGATTTAACATATATGATTTAGGGCTTAACAGGATTTAGAGCTAAGAATTTTTTAGGTTTAGGTTTTTTTTGTCTTTTATATGTTTAGGGTTTACGTATTTTTAGGATTTAAGGTTTAGACTTTTGGGTTTTTTAGGGATTTTAAATGGGTTTTAGGGGCTTTTTTAGGGTTTCTTAAGGTTTAAGGTTTACGGTTTCTTAGGGTTTTAGGTTTAGGAATTAGGGTTTTAGGTTAGGGTTTAGGGTTTAGGGCTTAGGTTTTTTTTGTGTTTTTAGGGTTTCACATATACGATTTAGGGCTTTATAGGGTTAGAGCTTAGAGTTTTTTTGGTTTAGGGGTTCTTGGGTTTTTTAAAGTTTTTAAAGGTTAACTTTTTCTTAGGGTAGGGTTTAGGGCTTAGGATTTTTTATTTTTTTTTTGTGTTTTTTAGGTTTAGGGTTTATGAATCTTTAAGATTTAAGGTTTAGAGCTTAGGGTTTTGTAGGGGTTTTGAATGGTTTTTAGGGTTTATTTTAGGGTTTTTTTATTTGTAGAGTTTTTAAGGGCTAAGTGTTTATTAGAATTTTTTAGGGTTTAGGGTTTAGGGATTGGGATTTTTTTCATTTTTTTTTAGATTTAGAATTTACAGATTTTTAGGATTTAAGGTATATAGCTTAGGGTATTGAAGTGGTTATATATGGGTTTTAGGGTTTATAGGATTCAGGGTTTCTTAAGGTTGAGGGTTTAGGGTTTATTGGGGTTTTAGGTTAAGGATTTAGGGTTTTAGGTTAGGCTTTAAGATTTAGGGCTTGGGGTTTTAGGGCAAGGATTTTTCTAGTTTTTTAGGGTTTAGGGCTTTTTATTTTTTAGGTTTAGGTTTTATAGTGTTTAGGGTTTAGGGCTTAGGTTTTTTTTTTGTGTATTTTAGGGTTAGCATATACAATTTAGGGCTTAATATTGTTTAGAGATTAGAGTTTTTTAGTTTTATGGGTGTTGGGTTTTGAGGGTTAGGTGTTTCTTAGGGTTTTTTAGGATTTAGGGTTAGAGCTTAGGTTTTCTAGTGTCTTTAGGTTAAGGGTTATGGATTTTTAGTATTTAGGGTTAACAACTTATGGTTTTTTAGGGGTTTTAAATTGGTTTTAGGGTTTATTGGATTTAGGGTTTCCTAAGGTTTAAGGTTTAGGACTTTGGGATTTTTAGGTTATGGTTTTTTAAGATTTTAATGATTTAGGATTTAGGGCTTAGGGTTTTTTGAATATGTATTTTAGGGATTAATATATAGAATTTAGGGCTTATAGGGTTTAGAGCTTAGCGTTTTTTAGGTTTAGTGGTTTTTGGGTTTTTTAGGGTTTTAATGGTTAAGTGTTTCTTAGCGTATTTTAAGACTTAATTTACAACCTAAGGTTTTTGTGTGTTTTGATGTTTAGGGTTTACAGATTTTTAGGATTTAGGGTTTTGAGCTTAGGGTTTGGTAGGGGTTTTAAATGGTTTTAGGGTTTATTTTTAGGTTTGTAGGATTAGGGTTTAGAGCTTATAGTTTTTTAGGTTTAGAGCTTTTTGGGTTTTTTAGGGTTTTAAGGGTTAAATGTTTTTGAAGGTTTCTTAAGATTTAGGGTTACAACCTAGGGTTTTTGGGTGTTTTCAGGTTTAGGATTTACAGATATTTAATATTTAGGATTTAGAGGTTAGGGTTTTCTAGTGGTTTTAAATGGTTTTAGGGTATATTTTTGGGTTTGTAGGATTTAGGGTTTCTTATGGTTTTAGGTTTAGGATTTAGGGTTTTAGGTTAGGGTTTAGGGTTTAGGGCTTAGGGGTTTTTTTAGTTTAGAGTTTTAGTTTAAAGGCTATATGTAGGTTTTTAGGATTTAAGGCTTTGGGTTTTTTAGGTTAAGCCTTTTTAGGGTTTTATAGGATTAGTGTTTAGGGCTTAGGGGTTTTTTTTTTTGTGTGTGTGTGTGTTTTTTTTAGGCTTTAGCGTACACAATTTAAGTTTTATATTGTTTAGAGCTTACAATATTTTAGATTTAGAGGTTTTTGGGGTTTTTATGGGTTCTAAGGATTAAGTGTTTCTTAGGGTTTAGTTTTTTTTTGGGTTTTTTAGGTTTAAGGTTTACAGATTTTAAGGATTTATGGTTTAGTGCTTAGGGTTTTGTTGTGGTTTAAATGATTTTTAGGGTTTATTGTATTTAGGGTTTCTTAAGGTTTAGGGTTTAGGATTTCTTAGGGTTTTAGGTCTAGGATTTAGCGTTTTAGGTTACTGTTTAGGATTTAGGGCTTACGGTTTGTTTAGGTTTAGGATTTTGGGTTAAAGTTTTTATCTACGTTTTTAGGGTTTAGGGCTTTGGGTTTTTTAGGTTTAGGTTTATTAGGGTTTTATAGGTTTAGGTTTTAGGGTTTAAGGTTTTTTTAGGATTATTTTTTTGTGTGTTTTTAAGGGTTTAGCATATACGATTTCGGGCTTTATAGGGTTTGGGGCTTATGGTTTTTTTAGGTTTAGGAATTTAGGTTAAGGGTTTTATCTAGGTTTTTAGGAGTTTTTAAGTGAAGGTTTTTCAGGGTTTTATAGGTTTAGGGTTTAAGGCTTAGGGTATTTTTGTGATTTTTAGGTTGAGGGTTTACAAATTTTTAAGATTTAGGTTTTAGATCTTAGGGTTTTGTAGGGGTTTTATGTGGTTTTTAAGGTTTATAGGATTAAGAGATTCTTAAGGTTTAGGGTTTAGGGTTTTAGGTTGAGGATGTAGGATTTAGGTTAGGGTTTAGGGCTTAGGTTATTTTAATGTTTACGAACTTTAATGGTCTTATCTAGGTTTTTAATGTTTAGGGCTTTGGGTTTTTTTTTGTTAATGTTTTTAAGGGTTTTATAGGTTTAGGGTTTAGGGCATAAGGTTTTTTTTTTTTTTTGTGTTTTTTTAGGGTTTAGCTTGTATGATTTAGGGCTATATAGGGTTTAGAGTTTAGAGTTTTTTAGGCTTAGGGATTTTTAAGGGATAAGTGTTTATAAGGGGTTTTTATTTCTTTTTATTTTAACGACCCTTGGGTGGTCAGGGCCTTAGCAACACCCCTATGCCTTAGCATAAATAAAAACAAACTACAAAATACAAAGAGGGTTTTTTAGGTTTTAGGATTTAGGGCATAGGATTTTTTATGTTTTTTAGGTTTAGGGTTTACGAATTTTAAGGATTTAGTGTTTGGTAGGGTTTCACATGGTTTTTAGGGTTTATTTTAGTGTTTATAGGATTAAGGGTTTCTTAAGGTTTAGGGTTTATTAGAATTTTAGGTTTAGGATTAAGGGTATTAGGTTAGGGTTTAGGGTTTTTTGAGGTTTAGGGTTTTAGCTAGGTAAAGGGTTTAAGGCTTTGGATTTTTTGGTTTAAGGTTTTTGTAGATTTAGAATTTAAGGCTCAGGGTATTTTTGGAATTTTTAGGGTTTAGCATATACAATTTGGGTCATTATAGGTTTTAGAGCTTAGAGTTTTATAGGTTTAGGGGTTTTGGGTTTTCTAGGGTTAAGCATTTCTCAGGGTTTTTCAGGTTTTAGGGTCTAGGGCTGAAGCATTTTTTTTTTGGTGTTTTTTAGGTTTAGGGTTTACAACTTTTTAGGATTTTAAAGGTTTAGAGCTTAGAAATTTGTAGGGTTTTAAATGGATTTTAGGGTTTATTTTAGGGTTTATCGGATTTAGGGTTTCTTAAGGTTTAGGGTTTTAGGTTAGGGTTTTGGGTTTAGGTATTAGGTTTTTCTTAGGTTTAGGGTTTTAAGTTTAAGTGTCTTATCTAGGTTTTTAGGGTTTAGTGCCTTGGGTTTTTTATGTTAAACTTTTTTAGGGATTTATAGTTTTAGAGTTTAGGATTTAGGGTTTTTTTGGTGTTTTAAAATATTTAAAATATACAGTTTAGAGCATTATAAGGTTTGGAGCTTAGAGATTTTAGGTTTGGAGGTTTTAGGGTTTTTAAGGTTGAGGGTTAAATATTTCTTAGGGTTTTTAGGGGTTAGGGTTTATGGCATAGGTTTTGTTGTGTATTTTAGGTTTAGGGTTACAGTTTGTTAGGATTTAGGGTTTAGAGCTTAGGGTTTTGTAGGGGTTTTAGGATTTATATTAGGGTATATAGGATTTATGGTTTCTTAAAGTTTAAGGTTTAAGGTTTCTTAGGGTTTTAGGTTTAGAATTTAGGGGGTTTATAGGTTTTGGGTTTTAGGTACAAGGTTTTTTCTTGGGTTTTAGGTTTAGGGCTTTGGGATTTTTAGGTTAAGGATTTTTAGGATAGTATAGATTTAGGGTTTAGGGCTTATGGATTTTTGTGTATGTTTTTTAGGGTTTAGCATATACAATTTAGGGCTTTATAGGGTTTAGAGATTAGAGTTGTTTAGGTCTAGGTGTTTTTGGGTATTTTAGGGTTTTAATGGTTAAATGTTTCTTAGGGTTTTTAAGATTTAGGGTTACAGCCAAGGGTGTTTGTTTGTTTTCAGGTTTAGGATTTACAGATTTTTAGGATTTAGGGTTTAGAGGTTAGGGTTTTGTAGGGGTTTTAAATGGTTTTAGAGTATATTTTTGGGTTTGCAGGATTTAGGGTTTTTTATGGTTTTTGGTTTAGGATTTATGGTTTTAGGTTAGGGTTTAGGGTTTAGGGTTTAGGGCTTAGGTTTTTTTCAATTTAGAGTTTTAGTTTAACATTTTTATGTAGGTTTTTAGGGTTTAGGGCTTTGGGGTTTTTAGGTAAAGTTTGTTTTATTGTTTTATTGGTTTAGTATTTAGGGCATAGGATTTTTTTTGTGTTTTTTAGGCTTTAGCATATATGATTTCGGCTTTATATGGTTTAAAGCTTAGATTTTTTAGGTTTAGGGGTTTTTGGGGTTTTCATGGGTCTTAAGGATTAAATGTTTCTTAGGGTTTAGGTTTTTTTTTGTGTTTATTAGGTTTAAGGCATACATATTTTAAGGATTTACGGTTTAGAGCATAGTGTTTTGTTAGTTTGTTGTATTTTGGGTTTCTTAAGATGTAGGGTTTAGGGTTTCTGGTCTAGGATTTATGGTTTTAGGTTAGTTTTTAGGGTTTAGGGATTAGGGTTTTTTTAGGTTTAGGGTTTTGGGTTAAGGTTTTTTCTACCTTTTTATGGTTTAGGGTTTTGGGTTAAGGTTTTTTCTACGTTTTTAGGGTTTAGCGCTTTGGGTTTTTTAGGTTAAGGTTTATTAGAATTTTATAGGTTAGGGGTTTAGGGATTAGTTTTTTAGGATTTCTTTTGTGTTTTTTAGGGTTTAGCATATTCGATTTAGTGCTTTATAGGGTGTAGGTCTTAGGGCTTTTTTGAGGTTTAGGGATTTACGTTAAGGGTATTATCTAGGTTTATAGGGTTTTTTAAGTTTAGGTTTTTCAGAGGTTTATAGGCTTACGGTTTAGGACGTACGGTATTTTTATTTTCTAATTTTTAGGTTTAAGTTTACAAATTTTTAAGATTTAGGGCTTAGAGCTTAGGGTTTTGTAGGGGTTTTAAATGGGTTTTAGGGTTTACTTTAGGGTTTCTTAATGTTTAGAGTTTAGGGTCTTAGGTTTAGGATTTAGGGTTTTAAGTTAGGGTTTAGGGTTGAGGGCTTAGGTTTTTTTAATGTTTAGTGTTTTAGGTTAGTGATCTTATCTAGGTTTTTAGGGTTTAGGGCTTAGGGTTTTTTAGGTTTAGGTTTTTTAGGGTTTTAAAGGTTTAGGGTTTAGGGCTTGGGTTTTTTAGGTTTAGGGATTTTTTTGGGGTTTTAAGGGTTAAGTGGCTCTTAGGGTTTGGGGTTTAGGGCTTAGGTTTTTTTTTTTTTTTGTCTTCTTTATGTTTAGGGTTTACAAATTTTTAGAATTTAAGGTTTAGAGCTTTGTGTTTTGTAGGGATTTTTAATGGTTTTTAGGGTTTATAAGATATAGGGTTTCTTAATGTTTAAGATTTAGGGTTTCTTAGGGTTTTTTAGGGTTTAGGGCTTAGGATTTTTTTGTAGGTTTAGAGTTTACGAATCTTTAAGATTTAAGGTTTAGAGCTTTGAGTTTTGTAGGGTTTTACAATGATTTTTAGTTTTTATTTTAGGGTTTATAGGATTTAGGGTTTCTTAAGGTTTAGGATTAAGGGTTTCTTAGGATTTTAGGTTTAGGATTTAGGGTTTTAGGTTAGGTTTTTGGGTTTAGGTATTAGGTTATTTTTAGGTTTAGGGTTTTAGGTTAAGGGTCTTATCTTGGTTTTTAGGGTTTAGGGCTTTGGGTTTTTTAAGTTATGGTTCTTTAGGGTTTTATCGTTTTAGAGTTTAGGTCTTAGGTCTTTATTTTTTTTTTGTGTGTGTTTTCAGAGGTTTAGAATATACAATTTAGGGCTCTATAGGGTTTAGAGCTTAGAGAATTTTGGTTTGGGGGTCTTAGGGTTTTTGAAGGTTAAGTGTTTCTTAGGGTTTAGGGTTTATGAGTTAGGTTTTATGTGTGTTTTAGGTTTAGGGTTATGGATTTTTAGGATTTAGGGTTTAGAGCTTAGGGTTTTTAGGGGTTCTAAATGGATTTTAGGGTTTATAGGATTTAGGGTTTCTTAAGTTTTAAGGTTAAGGCTTTCTTAGGGTTTTAGGTTTTGGGTTTTAAATACAAGATTTTTTCTAGGGTTTAGGTTTAGGGCTTTGGGTTTTTTAGGTTAAGGTTTAGGATTTTAAATATTTTGGATTTAGGGCTTAGGGTTTTGTTGTGTATGTTTTTAGGGTTTAATATATACGATTTAGGGCTTTATAGGGTTTAGAACTTAGAGTTTTTTAGGTTTTTGGGTTTTTAGAGTTTTAAGGGTTCAGTGTTTCTTAGGGATTTTTAAGAATTAGGGTTATAGCCCAGGGTTTTTGTGTGTCTTTAGGTTTAGGATTTATAGATTTTTAGGATTTAGGGTTCGAAGCTTAGGGTTTTGTAGGGGTTTTAAATGGTTTTAGGGTTTATTTTTGGGTTTGTATGTTTTAAGGATTCTTATGGTTTTACGTTTAGGATTTAGGGTTTGAGTTTTTTTTTTCTAATGACCCTTGGGGGGGTCAGGGGCTTAGTAACACCGCCAAGCCTGAGCATTAACATAACAAACAAAATACAGTGAGGGGGCCATAGACCTAACCTCTGATCTTATGGTGGTTCATCAGTTAAACTTCCTATAGAAGGAAAGTCAACTCATCCCCATAAACAAAAGGAAAAACTAGTCGGAAGCACCTAGAAGAGAGGACTCCTCTCAATACAACAAATCTAGTAATCATAAATAAGGGAGACTCTCCCTTTACAAGAATAAGAAAAGAAACTAAGCCTAATCAATGTTCTAGAGACTGTAATTAGGAGTTAGGACTTACAGGACCCGACCTTAAGGGGTTTTTTTGATCCACTTGATCTTCCTTCTCCTGAAACTTGCCATGTCAGTCATGTTGAGTTGATAGTACGCTATTGATTCCTTAGGTAATTGTTGATTGCTGGAATATATTTGAGGGTTTGGGATTTGGTAAATGTGTTTTGCGAGGGTATCATCTACAAAGTTGGCCTCCTTGGGGTGTGTTTGCATTTGAAATCTCGTGTCTGTTTGATGAGGTCCTGAAGTTTCAATACTAGTGTGCTAATACGCCAAGGAGGAGTAGTTTTGGTTATGATCCAGTCCACCAACAATTGTGAATCTACTTCCAAAATGATGTTCATGTATCCTAGCTCAAGTGCCTATGTCATCCCAAAAATGGCTTCTTCTATTTCTGCTGTGTTATTTGTTCCTTCCCCAAGAAGGGTCGTAAATGCTAACAGCCCTGATGATGCCTCTTGCTCCTGTTCTGCCTGTGTTTCTTAATGCACTGCCATCAGTATTCAGTTTCACCCATTGATCCGGGGACTTTTTCCACCTAACAAGTGTGATTTTGGTCTCATGGACACAACTTTCAACAAGGTGTATCAATTCCTTCCAATTTGCTGGCCATTTGATTTGTGGAAATACTGTAACCATGAGTTTGTAGTTATCTTTGTATATAGCATACTTGACTCTACTAATATTGGATTGCTTGCCACCATACTTACTAGCACACCTAGTCTTCTACAAGTTCTAGCAGATGAATATAGGAGTAGCTTGAAGTAGCAATCTGTGTGCTTCATTGTTGTACATAGTTGACCACCATTGCATTATATGTTGTGGAAGTGAAGTGTGGTTTGTATTTACTCCAGCAATTGCTGTAAAGAATTTCCACACATGAGTAGAAAATTGTCCATTGTTGAAGGTGTGCTCAATGGTGTCCAGACCTGGTCTGTTACAACAACAAAAACAATTTGTTGGCTCAATGCCAAAATTGGTTATTCTTTCGTTAGTAATGAGTCTACCTCTTAAGGCTCTCCACAACAGAAAAGAAGAGTTGAAAGGTTTAATCTTGTGCCATTGGAATGAATTGAATCTGGTTTTGGCCTTCCTTTCTCTGATGGCATTCCATGCAGAGGAGCATGTGAATTTTCCATCAGTGTTAAGTTTCAGATTGCCTGCTCAGGGATACCCTGCTGTATGTGCAAACCTGTGGCTAGAATATTGGCAAGCTGACTGTTGGGAGCCAGTTGATTGAGCATATTCCAGTTCCAATGTCCATTAGTCTAGAACTCAGCAACTGTAATATTATTGAACTTGTTACTCTTATAGGAGAAGTTGGCTAAAGGTCCAACACCAAGCCAATTTCCCACCAAAAAGAGCAATTGCCTGAGTTGATTCTCCACTGAATATTCTCTTCAACTTTGTCCTTGTTATGGATTAGGTGCTTCCAAGTAAGAGATTCCCCTGTATCCCATTTCTTACTGATGGGATTAGATCTTTGACAATACTTAGCCTTCAAGAAATCCCCCCCCCCCCCAAGAGAGTATGCTTAGATTTGAATGTCCACCATTGCTTGTATTTGAATGCCATGGATACATCCTTTAGGTTCCTTACTCCAATACCTCCTTCTTCAAGAAGGAAGATAAGGTTTTTCCAAGAAGACTAGTGATACTTGTTCCTCTCATTCGTCCAGCCCCAGAATAAGTTAGCCATGATGCTTTGGATCTGTTTAAGTATAGTTACTGGAGGAGTGACTGCAGCTAAGAGATGAATAGGAAGGGATTGCAACACATGTTTGACAAGGGTTGCTTTACCTCCATAGCTCAATATTTTTGCTTGCCAACCTGTGAATCTGTTAAGTACCTTATTAATAAGGTATGAGAAGTAAATAATTCTAGGCCTGCCAACAAATAAAGGGTAGCCTAGGTATATCATATAGCCCTCCTTCTGTTTGAAACCTGTAACTCTTCTAATTCTATCTCTAATGCTATGGAAAGAACTTGTATGAATCATAAAGTGGCTTTTTTCTCTGTTAACCAGTTGGCCTGAAGTCTCCTCATAGGAGGTCAAGGTCTGCATAATGAGTTTAAGAGTTCTATGTCTTCCAGAAGTGAAGAGGATAATGTCATCTACAAAACTAAGATAGTTTACTTGAGGACCTCTCATCTCCATGAAGAATCCATGATAATTAGGATTGTTATGTAGATTGTTAATTTATCTTGAAATGACTTCTACACCTAAAATAAATAAGGCAGGAGACAAGGGATCCCCTTGTTTGAGACCTCTAGTAGAATGAAAAAATCCATGTCTTACCATTAACAATTATAGAATACCAGTTGTTGGCCATAATTCTCCATACCATGTCTATGAAAACCTCATCAAACCCCATTCTCCTCAAAACTAGATATATATAGGACTAAGATACCCTATCATATGCCTTAGCCATGTCAAGTTTAATGATAACATTGCTACCAATGTTGGGTTTTTTAATTTGATGAATGATCTGTTGTGCCAACATGATATTTTCTGATATACTTCTACCTTTGACAAAGCAAGATTGGTTGAGAGAAATCAAATTAGGTAAGAGAGGGCCAAGTCTAGTGGTCAGCAGTTTTGATCTGATCTTGCTAATGAAATTGCTTAAACTGATGGTCCTGAACTCTGTAAGCTTGCTAGGATTGTTCACTTTAGGCAAAAGAACTAAACAAGAGTGAGAGAAAGATATAGGTATCTCTTGGCCACAAAAGAAATCATGAATGACTCCCATAAGATCCTGTTTAATGATATGCCAACATTTCTGATAGAAATACCCATTCATCCCATCTGGACTACCTGCAGAGTTAGGATTCATAGATAATACCATTTCTTTCAATTCTTCCATATTAGGTATAGTAGTTAAACTACTGTTCTGGTCCTAGTTGATCATCCTAGGGATGCAGTGAAAAGAAGCTTCATTAATGAGTTTTTTTTCTCTAGTGAAAACGTGCTGGAATTGTTCACAAGCTTTCTCAGTAATATTAACATCACCCTGTATCCATTCCCCAACTTCCCTAACAATCTTGTGGATAAACAACTTTCTTCTTCTTCCTCTTATCAAAGAATGGAAGTATTTGGTGTTGCAGTCCCCTTCCTTGAACCAATGTAATTGAGTTTTCTACTTCAAAATGGAATCTTCCAGCTTCAAGAACTTGATGTATTCTGCATTAATCTCATGCAGGGTTGTTCTGTTGTTTTCAGTATTGTCTTGAATTAGATTCTCCTCAGCAGCTCTGACTTTCTCTTCATATTCTCTGACTTTGATAAATATATCCCCAAATTCCTTCTTGGACCAGGAACTAAGAGTGTTGGACAACCATTTCAGCTTCTGATTGAACCTCCACATATTTTTGCCTTCCACAGTCCTTTCCCAACAGGTTCTAACACTATCCAAAAAAGTAGGTTGATCAGCCCAATAGTTAAGGAATTTAAAGTATTTGATATGGTCCTTTTCCCTTGCTTTCATTTCCATCAGTAGGGCAGTGATCTGACCCTACAGATGGAAGGTGAGTGATGGTAGTCTGAGGCATCTTTTCCAGCCAAGAATCATTAATCAAATTTCTGTCCAGTCATTTCCAGATTCTGTGTTGTATACCCCTCATGTTGGACCAAGTGAATTTCTATCCACTGAAGCTTATGTCCATGAGGCCACAATATTCAATCACCTCAATGAACTCTAAACTCTTCCTCATATTGTAAAATATCCTTCCTAGTTTTTCTTCAATGGAAGTAATAACATTAATCACTCACTGAGCACCAAGGTTTAGTACTGTTAGTGGCCTGATATAGTATTTTATCCCATAGAGGTCTTCTGAGGTGGTCCTTATACTTGGCATACACAAAAGTTGTTGTGAAGTGATGTGGAATTTCATTGTGACTGATTTCACAAGTGATTTGATGTTCATCCTCCTCTAATATTACACAGTCAATTTCCATAGTCCAAAAAAACCATATTTTGCCATTACAGTTGCTTATAGAATACTCTATAGATAGTTGGCCTTTGAAACATTGGATATGAGTACTGCCTACAAAAGATCAAGAACAACAATGATAGAAATATGGTGCATCTTTTTGAGCATATTGATTCTTTCTGGTACCCTTTGAGTGTTGATCCCCCTCACATTCCAGATGAGTGTATTAATCATTGACATGATCTGGATGTAAAGAGTCTAGTGTTTGGTCTGCCTGCACTGACAGTTCAGATGTCTTGGTTCTTGAATTGGAACTTACTAGTATGGAAACCCCTTGGAGATAATCCCTGCTTATCAATCACTTGATAAGCAGTTTTTAGGGTTTAGGGTTTTTTTTTAGTTTAGAGTTTTAGTTTAACAGCTTTATGTAGGTTTTTAGGGTTTAGGGTTTTGGGTTTTTTAGGTTATGTTTTTTTAGGGTTTTATAGGATTAGTGTTTAGGGCTTAGGGTTCTTTTATTGTTTTGTGTTTTTTTAGGCTTTAGCATACACTATTTAGGCTTTGTGTAATTTAGAGTTTAGAGTTTTTTAGGTGTAGGGTATTTTGGTTTTTTTTTTTTTAAATTTGTTTTAAGGATTAAGTGTTTCTTAGGGTTTAGGTTTTATTTATTTTTTTTGTTTTTTAGGTTTAAGGTTTACGGATTTTAAGGATTTACGGTTTAGAGCTTAGGGTTTTGTTGGGGTTTAAATCTGTTTTAGGGTATATTT
Organism: Solanum bulbocastanum; assembly: GCA_037074985.1. Classification (NCBI taxonomy): domain Eukaryota; kingdom Viridiplantae; phylum Streptophyta; class Magnoliopsida; order Solanales; family Solanaceae; genus Solanum; species Solanum bulbocastanum. The sequence continues at coordinate 29,458,471 of CM073605.1, forward strand.
TAGGTTTTATTGTGTTTAGGGTTTTTTAAGGTTTAGGATTTAGGTTTTCTTAGGGTTTTAGGTCTAGGATCTAGGGCTTTAGGCTAGTGTCTAGTGTTTAGGGCTTAGGCTTTTTTTAGGTTTAGGGTTTTGGGTTAAGGTTTTTATCTACTTTCTTAGGGTTTAGGGCTTCGGGTTTTTTAGGTTAAGATATATTAGGATTTTATAGGTTTAGGGTTTAGGGTTTAGGGCTTAGGGTTTCTTTAGGATTTTTCTTTGTGGTTTTTAGGGTTTAGCATATACAATTTAGGGCTTTATAAGTTTTAGGGCTTAGAGATTTTTTAGGTTTAGGAATTTAGGTTAAGGTTTTTATCTAGGTTTTTAGGGTTTTTTATGTTAAAGTTTTTTAGGGTTTTATAAGGGTTTAGGACTTATGGTATTTTTGTGATTTTTAGGTTTAGGGTTTACAAATTTTTAAAATTTAGGGTTTAGAGCTTAGGGTTTTGTAAGGGTTTTAGCTGGTTTTTAGGGTTTATTTTAGGGTTTCTTAAGGTTAGGCTTTTAGGTTTAGGATTTAGGGTTTTAGGTTAGGGTTTAGGGCTTAGCTTCTTTTTTTTAAAAAATTTTTAGGGTTTTAGGTTAATGGTCTTATCTAGGTTTTTGATGTTTAGGGCTTTGGTTTTTTTAGGTTAAGGTTTTTTTAGGATTTAGGTTTCTTAGGGTTTAGGATTTCTTTGTGGTTATATATGGATTTTAGGGTTTAAAGGATTTAGGGTTTCGTAAGGTTTTGGGTTTAGGGTTTCTTAGGGTTTTAGGTTTAGGATTTAGGGTTTTAGGTTATGGTTTAAGATTTAAGGCTTAGGTTTTTAGGGTAAGCATTTTATCTAGGTTTATAGGGTTTAGGGCTTTGGGTTTTTAGGGTTTTATAGATTTTGGGTTTAGGTCTTAGGGTTTTTTTTTTGTGTTATTAGGGTTTGGCATATATAATTTTGGGCTTAATAGGGTTTAGAGTGTAGAATTTTTAGTTTTGGCGGGGGGGGGGGGGTTTGGGTCTTAAGGTTTTTTAAGAGTTAAATTTTTATTACGGTTTTTTAGGGTTTAGGGTTTAGGGCATAGGATTTTTTTTATTTTTTATTTTTATTTTTTAGATTTAGGATTTATGGATTTTTAGGATTTGGGGTTTAGATCTTAGGGTCTTGTAGGGGTTTTAAATGGTTTTCAGGTTTTATAGGATTAAGGGTTTTTAAGGTTTAGGGTTTCTTAAGGTATAGGGTGTCTTATGGTTTTAGGTTTAGGATTAAGGGTTTTAGGTTCGAATTTTGGGTTTAGGGCTCAGGAATTTTTAGGTTTAGGGTTTAGGGCTTTGGTTTTATTAGATTAAGGGATTTTAGGGTTTTAGAGGTTTAGGGTTTAGGGATTAGTGTTTTTTTTTTTTTGTGTCTTTAGGGTTTAGCATATATGATTTAGGGCTTTATAGGGTTTAGATCATAGGGTTTTTACGATTTATGGGCTTTTGGGGTTTTTTAGGGTTGTAAGGGTCAAGTTTTTCTTGGGGGTTTTAAGGGTTTATGGTTTAGGGCTTAGGGTTTTTTTGTGTTTTTTAGGTTTAGGGTTTACGACTTTTTAGAATTTGGTGTTTAGAGCTTAGTTTTGTAGGGGTTTACGACTTTTTAGTTTAGTGTTTATGGTTTTAGGTTTAAGATTAAGGGTTTTAGGTTAGGGTTTAGGGATTAGGGCTTAGGAATTTTAGGTTTCGGGATTTAGCTTAAGGGGTTTATCTAGGTTTTTAGGATCTTTAATGTTATGGTTTTGCAGGGTTTAGGGTTTAGGGCTTAGGGTTTTTTTTTGTGTTTTTTAAGATTTAGCATATACAATTTAAGGTTTTATAGGGTTTAGAGTTTAGAATCTTTTACGTTTAAAGGTTTTTGGGTTTTTTAAGGGAGAAGTGTTTATTCGGATTTTTTTAGGGTTTAAGGCTTAGGGCTTAGGGTCTTTTGTGTTTTTTAGGTTGAGGGTTACATACTTTTAGAATTTAGGGTTTTGTAGGGGTTTTAAATGAGTTTTATGGTTTATTTTAGAGTTTATAGGATTTTTTTAGGGATTTTAGGGTTTAAGGTTTTTAGGGTTTGAGGTTTAGGATTTAGAGTTTTGGGTTAGGCTTTAGGGATTAGGGCTTAGGGCTTAGGGCTTCTTTTTGTTTTATGGTCTTATGTTATGGGTATTATCTCAGGTTTTAGGGTTTAGGGCTTTGGGTTTTTAGGTTAAGGTTTTTTAGGGTTTTATATGTTTTAAGTTTAGGGCTTAGGTTCTTCTTTGTGTATTTTAGGGTTTAGCATATATGATTTTGGGCTTGATAGTGTTTAGAGCTTAGAGTTTTTTCGATTTAGCGATTTTTGGGTTTTTTAGGGTTTAGTGTTTAGGGCTTAGGGTTTTTTTTTTTTGTGTGTTTTTAGGCTTAGGGTTTATAGATTTATAGGATTTAGGGTTTAGAGCTTACCGTTTTGTCGGGGTTTATGTAATTTTTACGATTTATTTTTGGGATTATAGGACTTAAGGTTTCTTACGGTTTAGGGTTTTTTAGGGTTTTAGGTTTAGGATTAGGGTTTTAGGTTAGGGTTTAGGGCATAGGCATTTTTTATGTTTAGGATTTTAGGTTAAGGTTTTTATCTAGGTTTTTAGGGTTTAGGGCTTTGGGATTTTTAGGTTAAAATTTTTTAGGATTTTATAGGTTTAGGGTTTAGGGCTTAGGGGTTTTTTGTGTTTTTTTACGGTTTAGGATATAGTATTTATGGTTTGTTGTGTTTTTTTAGGGTTTAACATATAGTATTTAGGGCTTTTAGGGTTTAGAGCTTAGAGTTTTTTATTTTTAGGGGTTTTTTGTTCCTTTTAGTGTTTTTAAGGGTGAAGTGTTTCTTAGGGTTTTTGGTTAAGGGCTTAGTGTTTTTTTTGTGTGTTTTTATGTTTTGGTTTACGAAATTTTTGGATTTAGGGTTTAGATCTTAGGGTTTTGTAGGGTTCATATTATTTACGGTTTCTTAGGGCTTTAGTTTTAGGATTTATGGTTTTAGTTAAGGGTTTAGTTCTTTATGTTAAGGGTTTATTTATTTTTTAGCATTTAGGTCTTTGGGTTTTTTAGGTTAAGGTTTTTAGGGTCTTATAGGTTTAGGGTTTAGGGCTTAGGGTTATATTGTGTTTTTTAGGATTTAGTATATACGATTTAAGGCTTTATAGGGTTTAGAGCTTAGAGTTTTTTAAGTTTAGGGGTTTTTGGGTTTTTTAGGGTTTTAAGGGTTAAGTGTTTCTTAGGGTTTAGGGTTTTGGTTTATGGCTTTTTTTGAGTTTTTTAGGTTTTGGGTATACAAACTTTAATGATTTGTGGTTAAGAGATTAGGTTTTTGTAGGGGTTTTAAATGGTTTTTAGTGTTTATTTTAGGGTTTATTGGACTTAGGGTTTCTTAGGGTTTTAGGTTTAAGATATAGGGTTTTAGGTTAGGGTTTAGGGTTTAGGGCTTCGGGTTTTTTAGGTTTATGGTTTTAGGTTATGGGTTTTATCTAGTTATTAGGGTTTAGGGCTTAGGGTTTTTTGGGTTAATGTTTTTAGTGTTTTAGAGTACATGCCTTAGGGCTTTTTTTATTATGTTTTAGGGTTAAGCATATATGATTTAGGGCTTCATAGGGTGTTTTTTAGGGGTTTCGGGTTTTTTAGTGTTTCTTAGGATTTTGCTTTTTTTGTGTATTTTAGGTTTAGGTTTCATGTATTTTTAGGATTTAGGGTTAAGAACTTAGGGTTTTGTAGGGATTTTACATGGTTTTAAGGCTTTTTTTAAAGTTTATAGGATTTAGGGTTTCTTATGGTTTAGGGTTTCTGAGGGTTTTAGCATATATGATTTGGGGCTTTATAGTTTTTAGAGCTTAGAGGTTTTTTAGGTTTAGGGGTTTTTGGGGTTTTAAGGGTTAAGAGTTTCTTAGGTTTAGGGCTTAGATACTTTTGTGTTTTTCAGGTTTACGGTTTAAAGATTTTTAGGATTTAAGGTTTAGAGCTTAGTGTTTTGTAGGGGTTTTAAATGGTTTAGGGTTTTTTTTTAAGGCTTTTAAGGGTTAAGTATCTCTTAGGGTTTTTTAGGATTTAGGGTTTAGGGCTTACATTTTTTTAAAAAATGTTTTATAAGTGTAGGGTTTACTTATTTTTAGGATTTAGGGTTTAGATTTTAGGGTTTTGTAGGGGCTTTGAATGGTTTTTAGGGTTTATTTTAGAGTTTATAAGGTTTAAGGTTTCTTAAGGTTTAGGGTTTAGGGTTTCTTAGGGTTGTAGGTTTTGTATTTATGGCTTTATGTTAGGGTTTAATGCATATTGTTATTTAAGGTTTGTGATTTTAGGTTAAGGGTTTTATCTAGGCTTTTAGGGTTCAGGGATTGGTGTTTTTTAGATTAAGGTTTTTTAGGGTTTTATTGGTTTTGGGTTTAGTGCTTAGGGATTTGTTTTTGTGTTTTTTAAGGTTTAAAATATAAGATATAGAGTTTAGAGCTTAGAGTTTTTTAGGTTTAGGGGTTTTTTGTGTTTTTTTAGGGTTTTTAAGGGTTAAGTGTTTCTTAGGGTTTTTTAGGATTTATGGTTTAGGGCTTAGTTTTTTTTTTAAGGTTTAGGGTTTTTAGGCATTTTAAATGATTTTTAGGGTTTATTTTAGGTTTATTGGATATAGAGTTTCTTAAAGTTTAGGGTTTCGTAGGGTTTTAGGTTTAGGATTTACGGTTTTAGGTTGGGGTTTAGGGCTTAGGGTTTTTTTAGATTTAGGGTTTTAGATTAAGGGTTCTGTCTAGGTTTTTACAGATTAGGGCTTTGGGTTTTTAAGGTTAAGGGTTTTAAAGGTATAGGATTTAGTGCTTAGGGTTTCTTTTTTTTTTTTTAGTTTAGCATATATGATTTAGGGCTTTATAGGGTTTAGAGCTTAGATTTTTTTTAGGTTTAGGGGTTTTTGGACTTCTTAGGGTTTTTTAGGGTTAAGTGTTTCTTTGGGTTTAAGGTTTAGGGCTTAGGGCTTTTTTTTTTTTTTTTTTTTTGTGTTTTTTAGGTATAGGGTTTACATATTTTTAGGATTTAGGATTCAGAGCTTAGGGTTTTGTAGGGTTTTTAAATGGTTTTAGGGTTTATTTTGGTGTTTATAGAATTTAGAGTTTCTTAATGTTTTGGGTTTACAGTTTCTTAGTGTTTTAGGTTTACGATTTAGGGTTTCAGATTAGGGTTTACAGTTTAGGTTAAAAGATTTTTTAGGGTTTTATCTAGGTTTTTAGGGTTTAGGGCTTTGGGTTTTTTGGGTTAAGGTTTATTTAGGGTTTTATAGGTTTAGAGTTTACGCCTTAGGGTCTTTTTTTGTTTCTTAGGGTTTACCATATATGATTTAGGGCTTTATAGGGTTTAGAGATTGGAGTTTATTAGGTTTAGGGGATTTTGGGCTTTTTAGGGTGTGTAGGGGTTAAGTGTTTCTTAGGGTTTATTGGATTTAAGACTTAGGGATTTTTTTGTGTTTTTTAGGTTTAGGGTTTATGGATTTTTAGGATTTAGGATTTATAGCTTAGGATTTTATAGGGATTTTAAATGGATTTTAGGGTTCCTTTTAGGTTTTATAGGATTTAGGGTTTCTTAAGGTTTATGGTTTAGGGTTTGTTAGGGTTTTAGGTTTTGGATAAAGGTTTGTGTTTTTTAGGGTTTTATAGGTTTAGGGCGTTGGGGTTGTCTTGGATTTTTTAGGGTTTAGCATATATAATTTAGGGCTTAATAGGATTTAGAGCTTAGAGTTTTTTTAGGTTTAGGAGTTTTTGGGGTTTTAAGGGTGTGTAGGGGTTAAGTTTTTCTTAGGGTTTTTAAAGTTTAGGGCTTAGGGTTGTTTTGTACTTTTAAGGTTTAGGTTTACAAATTTTTAGGATTCATAGAGCTTAGGATTTTGTAGGGAATTTAAATTGATTTTAGGGTTTATTTTGATGTTTTATAAGATTCAGGGTTCGTAAGGTTTAGAGTTTAGTGATTCTTGTTTTAGGTTTAGGATAAAGGTTTCTGCTTTTTAGATTTGGGTTTGTTAGAGTTTTATAAGTTTATGGTTTAGGATCTAGGGTTTTTCTTGGATTTTTTAGGGTTTAGCATATACGATTGAGGGCTTAATAGGGTTTAGAGCTTTGAGTTATTTTAGGTTTAGGGGTTTTGGGTTTTTTAGGGTTAAGTGTTTCTTAGGGTTCTCTAGTGTTTAAGGTTTAGGGCCTAGGATTTTATTTTTTTTTGTATTTTTAAGGTTTAGGGTTTGTGGATTTTTTGGATTTAAGGTTTAGATCTTAGGGTTTTGTAGGGGTTTTAAATGGTTTTTAGGGCTTTTTTGGGATTATAGGATTTTGGATTTCTAAAAGTTCAAGGTTTAGTGTTTCTTAGAGTTTTAGGTTTAGGATTAAGGGTTTAGGTTTAGGTATAGGGTTTAAGGCTTAGGGTTATTTTGTAGGTTTGGGAATATAGGTTAACAGTTTATCTAGCTTCTTAGGGTTTTTTTAAGCTAAGGTTTTTCAATGTTTTATAGGTTTAGTGTTTAGGGCGTAGGTTTTTTTTTTTTTTTTTTTGTGTTTTTAGGTTTTTGCATATACAGTTTAAGGCTTTATAGGGTTTAGAGCTTATAATATTTTATATTTAGGGGTTTTTGGGGGCTATTTTAGGGGTTTTAAGGGTTAACTATTTCTTAGAGTTTTTTAGGGTTTAGGATTTATGCCTTATAGTTTTTGTGTGTTTTTAGGTATAGGGTTACAAATTTTTAGGATTTAGGGTTTAGGGCTCAGGGTTTTTTTTTTTTTTTTTGTGTTTTTTCGATTTAGGGTCTAGGGCTTAGGTTATTTTTTTTTTTTTGTATTTTAGGTTTAGGGTTTACGAATTTTTAGGATTTAAGGTTTAGAGATTTGGGTTTTGTAGGGATTTTAAATGTTTTTTAGGGATTTTTAGGGTTTATAAGATTTAGGGTTTCTTAAGGTTTATAAGATTTAGGGTTTCTTAGGGTTTTAAGTTTAGGATTTAGGGCTTTTTTATGTTTTTAGGGTTTAGTATATATGATTTAGGGCTTTATAGGGTTAGAGCTTAGAGTTTCTTTTTTTTTTTTTTTTTTTTTGGTTTAGGTGTTTTCGGTTTTTTTTATAGTGTTTTTATGGTTAAAAGTTTCTTAGGGCTTAGGGCTAAGGCTTAGGATTTTTTTTGTGTTTTTTAGGTTTAGGATTTACAAATCTTTAATATTTAAGGTTTAAAGCTTAGGGTTTTGTAGGGGTTTTGAATGGTTTTTAGTGTTTATTTTAGGGTTTATAGGATTTAGGGTTTCTTAAGGTTTAGGCTTTGATGTGCCACGAAATAGTGGCGCATTTGATGCTTAATAACTATGGAATTAAGTGAAATTTTGGATTATTTGATGGGTTTGTGAAATATGTAGGCAGAATCTGTGTTGTATAGAAAAGCAGAAAAAGAAGTAGAACTAATGTCTACTAAGTGAAGTTCACGGCCAATTTCACAGACCAGGAACTTCATTACGGTTTATAGTGGAGCTCGTGGAAGTAAGGCAGTGTTGGGCCTTGAGAAGATGAAGAGCAGGAATAACCAAGTGAAGAATAAGGATGGTTTTGCAGGCCGTAGTCCAAACCACAGACCTTGGTACCTGTCATGAAGTTGAACCAGTATGACACCAAGGGAGAGTTGAAAGAAGGTTGAAACCCAAGTGAAAACCACAAGCGACTTCACGAGCCGTGGTCCTCACTACGGACTGTGGTAGCTCCCGTGGTGCATTTTCCAGTGAAGGCATTGAAGACCCAACCTCTGGAAAGTTTAAGGGATGATCACGAAAGGCTTCACGGCCCGTAAAGCCCTCTACGAACCGTAGAAGTGGCTGTAGAGCCATCCGACATTACATTCTATTTTGAACTATTTTAGGTCATTTTTGCATTATTATTCATTATCTTACGTTTTATGACTAAGAACACAATATTACTTTTAGATTTCGATATTTGGATTTTTTATTATTATTATCAGTTGGAAATTCGGATTCAGATTATCAAAGTTGTTGTTGATTTGTTAATTACAATCATAAGTCTTTCTCAATATGTTTTCATCCCTAATTACTTATTGTTTATGTGAAAGCATGAGTGGCTAAATACCACGACTAGAGTTGTGGGATCTATGACAATATTCTAGTTGCAATTCCGTAAAATGAGTAAAAGCCAGTCTGTGTGTACAACCTATAGTTTTTAGCTTTCAATATCAATTTAGTCTAGGGAGTGCACGCATTAGATGAGCTTATATCTGGTATTTGTTCAAGAGAAAAATACTAGTTAGGAACTGAATTAAATTAACAAATTGGAGTTAAAGCTTCAGTTCGAGAGAAAAGATCTTTCACACCATATCATTTCAAGCGAGTTTCAATATTAGTAACGCTATAAAGTCGAGAGAATATGAGTGATCATTATCTGATTAGGTTGAGAAGCATTACAGAAATTTAACTCGCAAGGATTCTGTAAACATTGATTTGCCTGACACTCAAATTATGGGAAAACACTAGAACTAATGTTATGGTGAACACAATCCCTGTTTCTCTTAATTAATTGAATCAATCTTACAACGAAATAGTTTGTTAGTCTTGAGCCTGGATTTTGACTGTAAGTTTTGGTAATTATAACAATTCAACCATACCCAAATTACTTTCATTTGTTATTTATCTAGGAGGTAATAACAACATTCGAATAAATGTGATATTGAAATCTTATATGTAAAGAAATTCTCTGTGGGATCGACCTTAACTCTAGTTGAGTTCTGTAAATTGACTTCGACCGTTTACACTTCTTATTTAAAGTGTAAGTTTTGGACGTATCAAATTTTAGCGCCGCTGCCGGGGAATTTCAATTCAGAAGTGTTTTACTAGCTTTTATTTGTTGTAGTTATATTTCCTAATTTTACATTTTTTATGGTGTTTGTGTCTTTTTCATGAGAGTCAGATTGTGTATGCCCAACACTAGAAGGAAAGGAGCCCTATTGCTTCCTTACGACTCTGAATTTCACAAAACTCTTCGAAAGATGGTTAATGCACAAGAACTAGAGGCTTAGAGACATAGACTGGGACTAGAAGCTGAGATTAATGCTGCAAGGAATGTACATCAAACTGCAGGAATCAATCAACCTAGGCCAGGTTTCCAGCAAAATGTTGGAATTAATCAACCTAGGGTAGTAGAGGAGAACAAAGGGGAGGAAGGAGTAGTCCATCCCTAGCACCAACCAATAGCCCCAAGGGGTAGAGCTCAATATCCAGCTCATATAATGTATTAAGAAGTCGATGCTGACTTGAACAGAGCTGACGCCACTAGAGCCATAGTGTTACCTCCACTACCCCAGGTGTTAAGTTCACAATCACTAGCACCATGATCCAGTTGCTGAACCTGAAAGGTATGTTTAGATGTGCAACTGGTGATGATGCAAATCAACACTTGATGAATTTTATGGCAATCTGTAAGTCATAGGAGATTCCTTAGGTCAACCAAATAGCAATGAGGTTGAGGCTATTTCCATCATCTCTTATTGGAGAGACAACTAACTGGTAGAATGAGATGCCTGATGATTCCATCAGAACTTAGACTGACTAAAGGAAGCTTTCCTGGAGAGATTCTTCCCAGAATCAAAAGAGCTGCAGATGAAGGATGAGATTAGCACACACAAGCAATTACCAGTAGAAACAATATATGACACTTGGTGGAGGTTCAGCCAAAAGTTGAAGAAATGCCCCAACCATGATCTTACCAAAAGGCATCTTAAACAGGACTTTTATATGTCTTTGAATTATGTTACTAAACCTATTGTTGATGCAATTTGTGGAGGCTCATTTATGAAGAATTTATTTGCGGAGAGATGCAACTATTGGATGTGGTCTTAAAGAACTACGGAGCATGGTACACTAGAGATGCAAAGGTAGGAGAGCTTGGGTATACATTGGATCTTTCAGCTGAACAGAAGAAGTGAGAAGAAGAAAGGGACCAAGACATAGCATATATGAGGACTCAAATAGATCTTCTCACAAAGCACATTGTCACCAAGTTAGGAAAGGTGAATGTTGTGGGATAGCAAAACAGGTATGAGGATCAGTATCTTGACCTTGATGAGGAAGCTAACTACTTGGGGAACCAAGGGGGTTTTCAAAATTATAACTCTGGAAACCAGGGCTACAATTCTAGAAACGTAGGTCAGAACTATGCTAGGGATGGTCAGTATGATAGGCCATCAAATAGAGATCAAGTAAACTAGCAAACCATATATGGGTATAGGAATGATCGCAGTGGTGTTTATGTGCCCCCAGGCAATAGATACTGAGTAGGTGGTAGTTCCAGCGGATCTAAGCTGGAAGATATGATGGCTAAAGTACTCCAGAAGGTTGAATAAACTGATCCAGGGGTAAAAGAAATGAGAGGTGATTTCTTAAGCATGAGTCAGTTAGAGGACTTTCACACCACCTCCATCAAACAAATTGAGTAGCAGTTGGGGCAACTTTCAGCCTCACTGAATCAGAGGAAGAATGGATCACTACCAAGTGACACCATTTAGAATCCCAAGAAGGACGGGCACTGCATGGCCATTGCTACCAAGAGTAGTAAAATTCTTATTGACCCTATGTCTGCAGGTATCAAACATGAACAGGTGTTGGAGTAAGCTGGCAGAGATGAGGATGAAACCATACAGGTAAATGACACGGAGAAGGTTCAGCATAAATCGCAACCCGTGAGAGGAAAAGAGAAAGAGGTCGAGAAAAACTTGCCTCTATAGAAGATTCCTAGACCACCTTCTCCTTTCCTTTAAAGGCTTTGAAAGAAAGCTGAAGATGGAAAGTTAACAAAATTTATTACCATATTGAAGCAGCTTTCAATAAACATTCCACTGGTGGAAGCTTTGAAGCAGATGCCAAGATATGCCAAGTTCATAAAGGACTTGGTTACAAAGAAAAGAACTGTAAGTCTTGATTTTACTAATGATGTTCACTATTGTAGTGCCAATTCTACCAGATCTCTAGTTAAGAAAAAGGAAGACCCACCCAGGTGCATTCACTATTCAATGCACCATCGGGTCAATCAGCTTTGCAAAAGCGTTGTGTGATCTAGGAGCCAATATCAACTTGATGCTACTAGACATCTGTAAGAAAGTCGGATTGGTATTTCCAAGACCCACAACAATGAGATTGATGATGGCTGATAGGTCAGTTAAGCAGCCTATGGGAGTCCTATGTGATGTACTTGTGAAGGTGGACACATTCATTTTTTCGACTGACTTCATGATCTTGGATTGCGAGGTGGACTCTGAGGTCCCCATCATTTTAGGAAGACCATTTTTGGCAACAGGGAGAGCCTTGGTAGATTTTGAGAGAGGTGAGCTATGTTTCAGACTTAACACGGATGAGGTAAAGTTCAATATTTGCAGGTTAATGAAGCAACCCATTGATATGAATATGGTATTTGCAATAGAGGTGGTTGCTGATAAAGACATGAGGGTATCCATAGAAGAGAGGATGGCTATTGAAATCTTAGCAGCAGTGCTGATGAACTTTAAAGCTGATTTTCGATCTGACTATGTAGAGACCGTAATGCTTTTCAAGGTATGGGAGCACACTCATATGCTCCAAAGAAATTGGACATGGACTTGAAAAATAGGTCAAGCTCTCTAGTAAAACCATCCACCGAGGAGCCACCGGTGCTGGAACTCAAACAGTTACCCAGTTACCTCAGGTATGTATGTTTGGGCTCTAATAATACTTTACCTGTGATCTTGAATGCAGATTTAAACAAAGAGCTGGTGAAGGAGGTGATCACGGTGTTGAGAAGGTATAAAAGGGCTATTGGATGGACCATTACTGATATAATTGGAATACCTCCAGGTATATACACCCACAAGATTCAGCTTGAGGAGGATTGTAGCCCAAGCATTGATCACCAGCGGAGGCTAAACCCACCTATGTGAGAGGTGGTTAAGAAAGAGATTATCAAATGGTTAGATGTTGGGGTGGTTTATTCCATTTCTAATAGTTACTGGGTCAGTCCAGTGCAATGTGTGCCTAAAAAGGGCGGTATGACTATGGTGGCAAATGCCAAAAATGAATTAGTCCCACAAAGACCAGTCACTGGATGGCGAGTGTGTATGGACTACAAGAAGCTCAACAAGTGAACCTTGAGGGATATTTTCCCATGCCTTTCATGGGCCAGATGCTTGATAGATTGGCAGGTATAGGGTGGTATTGTTTCTTAGATGGATACTCTAGCTACAACTAGATATCGATTGCTCCTGAAGATCAAGAAAAGACCACCTTCACATGTCCTTATAACATCTTTACGTTTAAACGCATGCCATTTGGACTATGTAATGCACCAGCAACATTCCAAAGGTGCATGATGTCCATTTTCTCTAACATGGTGGAATAAACTTTAGAGGTATTTATGGACAATTTCTTTATAGTAGGTGATACTTTCGATGATTATTTGTTTAATCAGGGTTTTACAGAGATGTGAGGAGGCGAACCTGGAACTGAATTGGTAGAAATGCCATTTAATGGTGAAGGAGAGCATAGTTCTTGGACACAGGGTATCACAGAAAGGGATCAAGTCGATACGACCAAGATTGAAGTGATTGAAAAGTTACCTCCGCAATCTATATGAAGGGTGTTCGAAGCTTCCTAGGACGTGTCGGATTCTATAGGAATTTCATGAAGGACTTCTCCAAAATTGCACACCCTATGTGCAAGCTTTTGGAGAAGGAGGTGAAATTTGTCTTTGATGAGGCATGTCTCAAAACTTTTGAGTGCCTAAAAGAAGAGTTAATCTCAGCACCAATGATTATTGGCCCACGCTGGACAGAGCCATTTGAGGTTATGTGTGATGCTAGTGGTACTGTGTTAGGAGTTGTGCTGGGACAGAAGCGTAACAAGGTGTTCCATCCGATTTACTATGCGATTAAGTCGCTAAATGAGGAACAATGAAACTACACAGTCACTGAGCAGGAACTATTGGTTGTAGTGTATACGTTTGAAAAGTTTAGAGCTTACCTGCTTCGCACTAAGGTGATAGTTCATACAGATCATGCTGCCTTGAGATATCTCATGGCAAAGAAATATTCTAAACCCAGGCTGTCCGATAGGTACTGCTTCTCCAAGAGTTCAACTTTGAAGTGAAGGACATGAAAGGTTGTGAGAATCATGTAGCTGATCACCTGTCTAGGTTGGAGGCTGCAAAGAAGGAAGAAATTGAGCTTGAGATAAATGATACATTCCCGGATGAACAGGTATTAGCTTCTACTCTTGACCTTATTCCTTGGTTTGCTGACTATGCTAATGTTCTGGTTAGCGATGTGCTGCCCGAGGGGCTGACATATCAGCAAATGAAAAGGTTCCGACATGATGTGGGAAAGTACTTTTGGGATGAATCATATTTCTGCAGGGTTTGTGCTGAATACATAATTAGGTGGTGTGTTTCGAAAGCTGAAATGTTGCACATTCTGGAGGTTTGTCACTCATCTCCAGTTGGTGGTCATCATGGAGGTGCTCGAACAGCCCACAAGATATTTCTATTTAGGTACTATTGGCCCACAATTCATCAAGATGTAGTGGACATAGTAGGGAGTTGTGATGTGTGCCAGTGGCAAGGAGCCATCTGTCGGTGCCATGAGTTACCCATGACACCTATTCTGGAGGTGGAATTGTTTGATGTGTGGGTTATTTATTTCATGGGCCCTCTTTGGGAGTTCATATGGGTAGATATACATACTGGTTGCGGTTGACTATGTGTCCAAATAGGTTGAAGTTGTTTCTTTACCTGAGAACGATGGAAGGAGTGTTGCTGGTTTCTTGAAAAAGAAAATCTTCTCAAGGTTTGGAACACCCAGAGCCATTATCAATGATGGTGGTTCTCACTTCTACAACAAGGCGTTCAGCGCGCTTCTAACCAAGTATGGGGTAAAACAACACAAGGTGGCAACACCTTATCACCCACAAACCAGTGGATAAGTGGAGGTTTCCAACACGAAGATTAAAGCAATCTTAGCCAAGACAGTTAATGCCAACAGGATAGATTGGGCAAGGAAGTTGGATGATGCTCTATGGGCATGTTGGACAACTTTTAAGACACCTATTGGTATGTCTCCATACCAACTGGTGTTTGGAAAGGCATGTCATTTGCCAGTTGAGCTTGAGCATAGAGCACTCTGAGCATTGAAGAAACTAAACCTCAGTTGGAGCAAAATTACAAACTTGAGGTTGGATCAAATCAATGAGATGGATGAGTTCCGTCTGAAAGCTTATAAGAGATCAACACTATATAAGGAGAGGATGAAGCTATATCATGACAAGAATATTACGAAATGAAACTTCACTCCTGGTGATTTGGTGTTACTTTTCAACTCCAAACTTCGTCTATTCCCAGGAAAGCTAAGATCTAAATAGTCATGACTATTTAAGGTCACACAGGTTTTTCAATATGGTGCTATTGAACTGGAAAATGAGAAAGGCGTGAAGTTCAAAGCTAATGGTCAGTGAGTCAAGGAAAATTTGGGAGCTCCTGAGGATGTAAAGATTGTAGAGGAATGCAAACTTGATAAAGTCTGAGTAATTAAGTAACATGCGTCGCGCCGTGATGTTAAATTGTATGCTGCTTGGGAGCAACCCAAGATGTAATTGTATTAGGTATGTTCCCTTTCGCCTTATTTTTCTTTGATTTTATAGAGTCACTGTGTGTTGATGTGTGTAGGAGAGAATAGATGGAAAAATGTAGGACCTGGTGCAAACTGAACTTCATGGGCATTCCCACGGACCGTGGTGCTCTTCATGGGTACTTTCACAGTCCGTCAATTTAAGGACAAAAGTGTAGAAATTACTATAAATTGCATAAAAAGGGTTCACGGTCCGTTAAAGTTTGTACAGACTATCTAGCCTCTCGCGAACCTCAGGTATGAATGCCAAGTTTCAAGTTGGAGTTATGGACAGGTTCACAAACTGTGATGCCCTTCACGGGTAACTTCACGATCCATGGTCTTCCACAGTCAAGTGTTAGGTCAACCCAGCACTTCCAAGAAACCGACTCGACCAGTGAAAGGCAAAATTGAATTAAAACATATATATTGCTTTTCAAATGCCAAAGGTTAGGTTTTTCTCCCTATTTTCTCTTCCATAATGATTCTTAAGAGGTTTAAAATAGTTCCCATCATCTATAATTCCTAAATTCATCAAATATTCGAAGCCCTAATCCTAAGTTGTCAAGAACCTTAAGTCACAATCACTGATTCATCCTTCTGAGCGAAATTTGTTTTTGAACCCCAAGTAAGTTCTTTCATCACTTGCCATAAGGTTGATCTTGTATAACGGTGAGTCGAGTTACTTCGATTTAGTCGAGTTTAGTATAAGTATGTAACAAGTTACTTGTGATTTGTACTGAATTGTAGTTGGCAAGTCAAATTGGGAAGTTTTAGCTATTTTTGTGTGTTAGTCTATAACAGAAGGTTGAATTTGTTGGTAGGTGGTGGACTTTAGGTTAAGTAATTTAGTTGATTAAGAATTAGGGTAAAGTTTCAGTTATAGGAAGATCTTGTATTTGTGTAAAAATGGTGGTTAAGTGTTAGATTTCGATGTTGGGAGAAGGCGATTGGCATATTGCCCCCTGTGTAAGACTACGATAGGTTGTACAGACCATGGAAGATACCACAGGCCGTGAAGCTTGTCCTTAACCACACTTGAAGGAAACCCATCCCTCTGTTTAAGTTCACAGGCAGTATCACAAATCGTGGTGCACTCTACGGGCTATGAACCTATCTGTGAACATCCCTTGGTAAAGTTGTCAAGTACTCCTTTTGCACATTGATTCTGTTTCAACTCCACGAGGGATTTCACGGTCCATGGTCCATACCACAGCCCGTGTAAATGCCCGTAGAATTCCCTTTGTTTGTAATTTTTATTTTTTTCCTGTACTTAGTGTTTGTTCGTCTTTTAATTCCATGGCCTTTCTCGATGATAGATTGGGTGACGACATTCTTAAGGCAATGCGTCACGATGATATTACACAGGGGAAGTCTGAGTACCCGATAGTGCGTCCTTTGATTGTGTTGATTACTAATGAGCTCTCTATTTCTCAGGTACAATGGATCCCAGAAGAAAAAATGCTAACAAACCTACCCCTGTCATCGCTTCGCAATCAGAGGTCATGACGACTCCAAAGCGAGTGGGTCTAAGGTGCAAATAAATGTTACACCTGAAGATCACTTGCCTCGGGCTACTAGATTATTGGCTAGAAGAGATATTCTCAAGGACACTCCTCCTCAAGCTGAAGAGGGAGGTAGTAGTTCTGATAACGGAAAAACTCAAGAAGTTAATCTAATGTTGCTGCTGGTATCCAATCTGCAGATGACTCAGGGGATAGTGCTGAATTTGAAGGAGGTTCTCAGTATGACACAAGTACCTCTCCACCTGTGGCTAATACATAAGATGAAATTGAAGCTCGAGAGGAAGAAATTAATAAAGATGATGAAGAGGAAATCACCGATGATGATACCATGGTGATGTATGTGAATACTCAAGAACCTAACCCAGCATTGAGACCATAACTAATTGCCTGTTATAGCTTCATGTGGACTGTCAACCGGTCTAAAGAGTTTTTCGACAATGGCATCGTGAACAAAACTGGAGGCTTCAAGAATCGAGCAATCATGCCAAAGACTAGGGTGGTAGCTGACATCAAAGCATTCTCAAACATCTATTGGATATTTAAGCTCCATCAGTTCTACTGGATGGACAATGCACCTGGTGAATACTCTAGCCACCTTACTAGAGAATTTTATTCCTCTTGTACAGCTACATTGATAAATTTTGCTGCGGATACAGAGACCACAAAATGTGGACAGAAAGACATGGCTATTACCTAGAGTCCACTTAACTTAATCATACTTAAGGGCAAATCAATAGATATTTCAAAGGCTTCGATTAACAAAATATTGTATGACCCAAAATACTCTACACCAGCATCAGTTGGCCTTTTCGAGGGCAAACATCATGAGGTCACCAGTGTGCTACAATGGAAGATCAGACTTCTCAAGAAAGGGTTTATGTTGGATTGCAAAGCAGATTGCCATACATGGGGAAAATACATTTTGGGTCACCACAACTTTAACATTCATCACTAAAGCTTCCCTGTCTTTTCCAAACCAAGGTTTGGTGGGCGGTCGTCTGAGCACAATTACGACCGACAGCTAATGATAACACTTTGTCACCTTCCCTGGCCTCGTTGTTAGCCTGTCTTATGGTTGGTTACCCAGTCATTGCGGGACGGATAATAGCAATTGAGATGAGAGACAATACGCTAAATTAGAGAGCTGCACTTTCGTTTCCCTATCTGATAGGGAAATTATGTCGAGGAGTGAAATTCCGCTAAACAACCTGGTTGACAAATGGGGTGAGGCATTTAAACTAACCTAGGTTTCTAAAATCAAGGATGTAGCAAACCATCTCTTTGGCGCGAAGTCTGTCGCTGTGAGTACTTGATTTGTTGTTCCACATGTCCAAATTGATATCCCATATGGAGATAGAGGTCCAGCATAGGGAGAGTCATCGCAGCCTTCCACAGAGGCACTATAACCTCAAGCTTCGGCCTCCTAGGCTCCATGTACTTTTGTCACTATCCCTATTATTTTTCTTAAGAAATTAGTTGCAGATCAGTGCCAGACCAGGACATTGGTAGACTAGATTGTGCTCCAGATGCCTGTCTTAGCTGATAGAGACAAAGGTGTTAACTACGAAAAATAAGATCAAAGATGAGATGAGGACGGAGCTATCAGTCTTAAAGGACAGAATGGATTTTTTGGATAACCTTGTTCAGGATCATTTCCAGGCTGTCGATTCAGCAGATACTGAAGAGTTTAGAGCCCAGCTGGTCAAGAAGTGCACTCAGATTGCTAAGCTGATTGAAAAGCCAGTATAGGTGCCCACTCCGATCATGCCAGAGTTGTTGATGCAAATATTAAATTAGGCACCCCCCACGAGTAAATTTGGAAAGAGAAAACACAAAGTTGGAGTACTTGATGAGGAGACCCATACTGACCCAGCCAGAGAGGCAAGAAGGTAAGAAACGAGAGCTTATAGAGCATCAAAGAGGGAAGCTTAGGAAAAGGAAGCCCTTGAGCAACAACAATGAGATGCAACCTTATTTAGAGCTTCTGGTAGTGGAGCACTTGCTCCGACTAATGAGGACCAAACTGATCATGTCCCGTGTTCTGAGAGTGCACCTATTGATAAGGGTGTCAATGCTATTCTGGCGATCGGTGTCTAGAGGGTCTTAGGTATGAACCCTCTTCATAGCCTGTGTGTTTTATTGTTCTATATCGACTATGAGGGCAAAGTCCTTTTTATTTGGGGATGGGGTGGTGAGAAACCAGCGATAACTGTTAGAAAAATAAAGGTTGTCTATGTGTATTACTGTTTGTAGTGTTTTATGTGTTGAGTTGTGCAATAGCTAATATGTGAAGATTGAGAACCTGAATCTGAGTTTGACTACTAGGATCTTTAGATGACATCTTAGATACTGATATGTTAAACATGGCTAATTTGACAAATTAATTGGTGAACCAAGAAACTAAAAAAATGCCATCCTGTGTAGTGTGTGTGTAGGTTTTGATTGAAGTCTAACACTAGGAGCAGAAACTAGAAGTTGCCAAAGTAGTCTTGCTTGAATCTGAGAATAATTGTATAGGAAAGGATCAGTAGGCCATTATTGTTAAACAAGTCAAAAGCCAAAATTAAAAGAACCAAATGAAAAGTTTATCACTTGAACCAAATTTAAGCCTTAAATCAATATTTGTTCTTACCCAACATATATCATATCCTTGGTTCTCCGAAGGTACGATATCACAACTCAGGCCGAAAGACTAAGTTGAGGGCAGAAAGAAGAAGGAAAAAAGAAGGTTCGACCAATGAGCTAAGTGCATATCAAAATTGCATATAAAAAAGAAGAAGAAAAGAACAGAAAAAGAAGAAAAGAAAAAGAAAAAGAAAAAGAAAATAATAGCTACTGGATCGGGCTGAAATAAGAAAAAGAGGAAATCACTCAAAAAAGAGTATGTGAAATCTACATTCTGGAAAACCAAGGGATTAGTCACTCATGAAACAAAATATCCATTCCCTAGCCCCGAGCCTATGTTACAAGCCAACAAAGTCCTACAGTGATTCTATTCCGGGTGTTTGATAGGTAAAGTGTAGAAAGTAAGAGCAAGCCTATGGTAGTTTGTTGTTAGTGTTAGAAATTTATTGAGAACGTAAGCGTAGTACTCAGTCCCTACCATTATGAGCGAGGGACTTCTTTGGTGTGAGCATACAGTGGTTGCATTTAAAAGTAGATTGTGTGAGCCGATAATTCGAAGGTATAAGCATGATTGACTGTGAGTAATGAGATACCATGTATTGACCCTTACATGTTAGATTCAGAGGTTTGGGATACAAATTGTACTTGAAATGGTTGTTGTGCAGTGTCATGAATTTGGAATTGAATTGAGGGCTGATTGGATTTGTTTTTCTCATCACTTAAGGACAAGTAATGGTTCTAAGTTGAGGGTGGTGATGTGCCGCGAAATAGTGGCGCATTTGATGCTTAATAACTATGAACTAATATTGGAATTAAGTGAAATTTTGGATTATTTGATGGGTTTATTAAATGTGCAGGCAGAATCTGGGTTGTATAGAAAAATGAAAAAAGAAGAAGAACTAATATCTACCAATTGAAGTTCACGGCCAATTTCACGGACTGTGAAATTTATTACGGTTCGTAGTGGAGCTCATGGAAGTAAGGCATGTTGGGCCTTGAGAAGATGAAGAGCAGGAATAACCAAGTGAAGACCATAAAGGGTTTTATGGGCCGTAGTCCTCACCACGGACTGTGGTACCTGTCGTGAAGCTGAACTAGTGTGATATCAAGGGAGAGTTGAAAGAAGGTTGAAACCCAAGTGAAAACCACGGGCGACTTCACGGGCCGTGGTCCTCACTATGAACCACGGTAGCTCCCGTGGTGCTTTTTCCAGTGAAGTAATTGAATACCCAACCTTTGGGAAATATTAAAGGGAAGATCACAGAGGGCTTCATGAGCTGTGAAGCCCTCTACAAACCGTAGAAGTGGCCGTAGAGCCATCCAACATTTTAGTCTTAGTTCAAGTAGGACTCATTTTAAACATTCTATTTGAACTACTTTAGGTCATTTTTGCATTATTATTCATTATCTTACATTTTACGACTAAGAACACAGTATTACTTTTAGCTTTCGATATTTGGATTTTTGATTAATGTTATTAGTTAGAAATTCGAATTCAGATTATTAGATTATCAAAGTGGTTGTTGATTTGCTAATTATTTTTGTAAGTCTTTCTCAATATGTTTTCTTCCCTAATTACTTAATGTTTATGTGAAAGCATGAGTGCTAAATACCACGACTAGGATTGTGGAATCTATGATGATATTCTAGTTGTGATTCTGTAAAATGAGTAAAAGGTAGTTTATGTGTACAACCTATAGTTTTTAGCTTTCAATATCATTTTAGTCTAATGAGTGCATGCATTAGACGAACCTGTATCTGGTATTTGTTCGAAAGAAAAATACCAGTTAGGAAAAAGCTAAATTAAATTAACAAATTGGAGTTAAAGCTTAAGTTCGAGAGAAAAGATCTTTAACACCATATCATTTCAAGCGAGGTTCAATGTTAGTAACACTCTAAGTTTGAGAGAACATGAGTGATCATTATCTGATTAGGCCGAGAAGCGTTAGATCAATTTAACTCGCAAGGATTCTGCATTGATTTGCCTGACACTCACATTATGGAAGAACACTAGAACTAATGTTATAGTGAACATAATCCTAGGTTCTCTTAATTAATTGAATCAATCTTACAACGAAATAGTTTGTTAGTCTTGAGCTTGGATTTTGACTGTAAGTTTTGGTAATTATAACAATTCAACCATACCTAATTTACTATCATTTGTTATTTGTCTAGGAGGTAATAACAACAGTCGAATAAACGTGATAGTGAAACCTTATCTGTAAAGAAATTCTCTGTGGGATCGACCTCAACTCTAGTTCAGTTTTGTAAATTGACTTCGACCGTTTACACTTCTTCTTTGAAATGTAAGTTTGGACGTATCAGGGTTTACAATTTTTAATGGTTTAGGGATTAGGATTTTTTTTGTGTTTTTTAGTTTTAGGGTTTTCAAATCTTTAAGATTTAAGGTTTAGATCCTAGGGTTTTTAGGGGTTTTGAATGGTTTTGAGGGTTTATAGAGTTTTGGGTTTCTTAAGGTTTAGGGTTTAGGGTTAGGGTTTCTTAGGATTTAGGGTTTTAGGTTAGGGTTTAGGGTTTAGGGTTTAGGTATTAGGTTTTTCTTAGGTTTAGGGTTTTAGGTTAAGGGTCTTATCTAGGTTTTTACGGTTTAGGGCTTTGAGTTTTTTAGGGTTTTATAGGTTTAGAGTTTAGGATTTTGGGTTTTTTTGTACTTTTAAAGGTTTAGAATATACAATTTAGGGCTCTATAGAGTTTAGATCTTAGAGATTTTAGGTTTGGGGGCTTAGGGTTTTTAGGGTTGAGGGTTAAGTGTTTCTTAGCATTTTTTAAGGTTTAGGGTTTATGGCCTAGGTTTTTTGTTTGTTTTTAGGTTTTGGGTTACAAATTGTTAGGATTTAGGGTTTAGAGATAAGGGTTTTGTAGGGGTTTTAGGGTTTATTTTAGGATTTATAGGATTTAGGGTTTCTTAAGTTTTAAGGTTTAGGGTTTCTTAGGGTTTCAGGTTCATAATTTAGGGGGTTTTTAGCTTTTGGGTTTTAGGTACAAGGTTTTTTCTTGGGTTTTAGGTTTAGGGCTTTAGGATTTTTAGGTTAAGGATTTTTTGGTTTTATAGATTTAGGGTTTAGGGCTTAGGGTTTTTTGTGTATGTTCTTTAGGGTTTAGCATATATGATTTAGGGCTTTATAGGGTTTTGAGCTTAGAGTTTTTTAGTTTTAGGGGTTTATGGGTTTTTTAAGGTTTTAAGGGTTAAGTGTTTCTTAGGGCTTTTTAAGATTTAGGTTTACAGCCTAGGCTTTTTGTGTGTTTTCAGGTTTAGGGTTTATAGATTTTTAGAATTTAGGGTTTAGACGTTAGAGTTTTGTAGGGGTTTGTAATGGTTTTAGGGTATATTTTTTGGTTTGTAGGATTTAGGGTTTATAATGGCTTTAGGTTTAGGATTTAGGGTTTTAGGTTAGGGTTTAGGGTTTTGGACTTAGGGTTTTTTTCAATTTAGAGTTTTAGTTTAATGGTTTTATGTAGGTTTAGGGTTTAAGGCTTTGGGTTTGTTGGGTTAAGTTTTTTAGGGTTTTATAAGTTTAGTATTTAGGACTTAGGGTTTTTTTTTTTTGTGTTTTTAAGGCTTTAGCATATACGATTTAGGCTTTATTTTGTGTAGATCTTAGATTTTTTAGATTTAAGGGTTTTTGGGGTTTTTATTAGTTTTACGGATTAAGTGTTTCTTAGGGTTTAGCCTTTTTTTTTGGATTTTTTAGGTTTAAGGTGGGCTTTGTTGGGGTTTAAATAGTTTTTAGGGTTTATTGTAATTAGGGTTTTTAAGGTTTAAGGTGTAGGGTTTCTTAGGGTTTTAGGTCTAGGCTTTAGGGTTTAAGGTTAGTGTTTAGGGTTTAGGGTTTAGGGCTTGTTTAGGTTTAGGGTTTGGGTTAAGGGTTCTATATATATTTTTAGGGTTTAGCGCTTTGGGTTTTTTAGGTTAAGGTTTATTAGGATTTGATAGGTTTATGGTTTAGGGTTTAGGGTTTTGTTAAGGATTTTTTTGGGTTTAGCATATAAAATTTAGGGCTTTGTAGGGGTTTAGGGCTTAGGGTTGTTTTAGGTTTAGGAATTTATCTAGGCTTTTAGGAGTTAAGGTTTTTTAGGGTTTTATAGGTTTAGGTTTTAGGGCTTAGGGTATTTTTGTGATTTTTAGGTTTATGGTTTACAAGTTTTTAAAATTTAGGGTTTAGAGCTTAGGGTTTGGTAGGTGTTTTAAATGGTTTTTAGGGTTTATAGAATTTAGGGTTTCTTAAGGTTTAGGGTTTAAAGTTTAGGATTTAGGGTTTTAGGTTAGGGTTTAGGGTTTAGGGCTTAGGTGTTTTTAATGTTTACGCTTGTAGGTTAATGTTCTTATCTAGGTTTTCAGGGTTTAGGGATTTGGGTTTTTTAGGTTTAGATTTTTTAGGGTTTTAAAGGTTTAGGGCTTAGGACTTGGAGATTTTTGTGTTTTATAGAATTTATCATATATGATTTAGGGATTAATAGGGCTAGGAGCTTAGAGTTTTTTAGGTTTAGGGTTTTTTGGGTTTTTAAGGGTTAAGTGTTTCTTAGGGTTTGTGGTTTAGAGCTTAGGGTTTTTTATCTTTTTAGGTTTAGGGTTTACGAATTTTTAGTATTTAAAGTTTAGAGCTTTGAATTTTTTAGGGATTTTAAAAGGTTTTTAGGGTATTTTTAGGGTGTATAAGATTTAGGATTTCTTAAGGTTTAGGGTTTCTTAGGGTTATAGGTTTAGGATTTAGGATTTAAGGTTAGGGTTTAATGTATAGCGCATCGGGTTCTTTTGTGTTTTTAGGGTTTAGCATATACTATTTAGGGCTTTATAGGGTTAGAGCTTAGAGTTTTTTTTGGTTTAGAGGTTTTTGGGTTTTTTTAGAGATTTTTAGGGGTTAAATCTTTTTTTAGGGTTTAGGGCTTAGGAATTTTTTTGTTGTGTTTTTTTAGGTTTAGGGTTTACGAATCATTAAGATTTAAGGTTTAGAACTTAGGGTTTTGTAGGGGGCTTTGAATGGTTTATAGGGTTTATTTTAGGGTTTATAGGATCTTAGGTTTCTAACATTTAAGGTTTAGGATTTTTTTGGGTTTTTTAGGTTTAGGGTTTACGAATCTTTAAGATTTAAGGCTTAGAGCTTAGGGTTTTGTAGGGAATTTTAATGGTTTTTAGGGTTTATATTAGGGTTTATAGGATTTAGTGTTTCTTAAGGTTTAGGGTTAAGGGTTTCTTAGGGTTTTAGGTTTAGGATTTAGGGTTTTAGGTTAGGGTTTAGTTATTTGTTTTTAGGGTTTTAGGTTAAGGATCTTATCTTGGCTTTTAGGGTTTAAGGCTTTGGGTTTTCTAGGGTTTTATTTGTTTAAAGTTTAGGTCTTAGGTTTGGTTTTGTGTTTTCAAAGGTTTAGAATATACAATTTAGGGCTCTATAGGGTTTAATGCTTATAGATTTTAGGTTTGGGGGTATTAGGGTTTTAAAGGGTTAAAGGTTTATGCCTTAGGTTTTTTTTTTTTTTTTTTTTTTTTTTTGTGTTTTTTAGGTTTAGGGTTATGGATTTTTAGGATTTAGGGTTTAGAGCTTAGGGTTTTTAGGGGGGTTTAAATGGGTTTTAGGGTTTATTTTAGGTTTTATAGGATTTAGAGTTTCTTAAGTTTTAAGGTTAAGGGCTTCTTCTTAGGGTTTTAGGTTTAGAATTTAGGGGTTTTTTAGGTTTTGGGTTTTTAGGTACAAGGATTTTTCTAGGGTTTAGGTTTAGGGCTTAGGGTTTTTTGGGTTAATTTTGTTTAGAATTTTAACGCTTTATGGTTTAGGGCTTAGGGTTTTTTGTGTATGTTTTTTAGGGTTTAATCTTTACGATTTAGCGCTTTATAGGGTTTAGGTTTTTTAGGTTTAGGGCTTTTTGGGCTTTTAGGGTTTTAAGGGTTTAGTGTTTCTTATGTTTTTCATTAAAAAAAATTAGGGTTACAGCCTAGGGTTTTTGTGTGTTTTTAGGTTTAGGGTTTACAAATTTTTAGGATTTAGGGTTTAGAACTTAGGGTTTTGTATGGGTTTTAAATGGTTTTGCGATTTTTTTTGGGTTTGTAGGATTTAGGGTTTCTTATGGTTTTAGGTTTAGGATTTAGGGTTTTATATTAGGGTTTAGGGCTTTGGGTTTTTTTCAGTTTAGAGTTTTAGTTGAACGGTTTTATGTACATTTTTAGGGTTTAAGGCTTTGTGTATTTTAGGTTAAGTTTTTTTAGGATTTTAGAGTATTAGTGTTTAGGGCTTGGGTTTTTTTTTTTTTTTTTTTTTTTGTGTTTTTGAGGCTTTAGCATATACGATTTAGGCATTATATGGTTTAGAGAATAGAGTTTTTTAGATATAGGGGTTTTTATGGGTTTTAAGGATTAAGTGTTTCTTAGGGTTTAGTTTTTTTTTTTTTTTTTTTTTTTTGTGGTCTTTAGGTTTAAAGTTTAGGAATTTTAAGGATTTACGATTTAGATTTTAGGGTTTTGTTGGGGTTTAAATAGCCTATAGGGTTTATTGTATTTAAGGTTTCTTAAGGTGTAGGGTTTAGGGTTTCTTAGGGTTTTAGGTCTAGCATTTAGGATTTTAGGTTATTTTTTAGCGTTTAGGGCTTAGGGGTTTTTTAGGTTTAGGCTTTTGGGTTAGCGTTTTTATCTATGATTTGAGGGTTTAACGCTTTGGGTTCCATAGGTTAAGGTTTATTAGGATTTTATTGGTTAAGGGTTTAGGGATTAGGGTTTTTTTAGGATTTGTTTTGTTATTTTTAGGGTTTAGCATATATGATTTAGGGCTTTATAGGGTTTAGGGCTTAGGGTGTTTTTAGGTTAAGGGTTTTATCTAGGTTTTTAAGGTTTTTTAAGTTAAAGTTTTTCAGGGTTTTATAGGTTTAGGGTTTAGGGCTTAGGGTATTTTTGAGATTTTTTGGTTTAGGGAATAAAAAACTTTAAGATTTAGGGTTTAGAGCTTAGGGTTTTGTAGGGTTTAGGTTTAGGGTTTTTTTGGGTTTTTAAGGGTTAAGTTTTTATTAGGGTTTGGGGTTTAGAGCTTAGGGTGTTTTGTCTTTTTTAGGTTTAGGGTTTACGGATTTTTAGAATTTAAGGTTTAGAGCTTTGGATTTTGTAGGGATTTTAAATGGTTTTAGGGTATTTTTAAGGTTTCTAGGTGTTGACACCCAATTTTGACCGACCTTTAACCATTTTTGGAATGCTATTCGATTAAATACGTATTTTTTTTTTATATATTTTTTGTTAAAATTTTAATCATTTTCGTCTTAAAATTATATATTTTAGTGTGCATGATTTCAAAAAATAAAAAATATTTTTTTAAAATATTATCAAATTATTTTCGAAATAATTAATTTACTAATTATTTTAAAATCTTAGATGTATTAATTATATGAAAATATTTAATATGCGTAATATTTTATTATTGGGATAGCATTTCCTTAATTTCCCTTCTAAATTATTTAAATCTTTGCCTATTCTATTCTAATTTTAGCCATTTCAATTCAAATCCTCATTTCAATTACAGCCACTTTTATGTCAATTCTAGCCAATTTTATGTCAATTTTCAGATTTTTCAATTGAATCTCGTCCGTCCATCTCTAATTTAAACCCTAGATCAAATCCTAATCGTTCATTCAATTCTAATCCTACGGTCAATATCTAACCTCCTAATACCCCTATTTTACCCCTAAAAGACCAAAACCATTTTCATTCTTCTTCTTCCTCTCCTCTCCCTCTCCAGCGCTCTCTCTCCCCTTCTCTCTTCTCTTTTCTCCGGCGGACGGACGCCACCAGCAGCTCCTGCCAGCGAGCACCAGATCAGCAGCAGGGGCTCCATCGCCCTTCCTCTTCTCCAGGCGAACGCCGGCCAGCAGCAGATCCGGCCAGAAGCAGCGACGAACCAGCCGCTCCGGCCGGCGCAAACAGCAGCAGCAGCCAGAGGCAGAGGCTCCAGCCTCCCCTCTCCCTCTCTTCTCTTCTCTTTTTCAGGCAATAACCAGCCCCAGCAGCAACAGCCGACGAGGAGAACAACAGCAGCACCGGCGATGAGTGCCAGGCAGCGCCGCCTCTCCCCTCTTCTCCTCCCTCCTTCTTTCCATTTTCTCTCCTCTCTTCGCAGGACTACTAGCGTCGATCCAACCGGCGCAAGCAAAAAGCAGTAGCAGCCGGCGAGATCTCAGGCAGCCAGCAGTCGCCGGCAGCAGCTCAAAGCGGCGGCAACCACCAGCAACAACTCCGGCAGCAGCGCCAGCGAGCAGCCACGGCGACCACCAGCAGCTCCAGCAGTGACAACAAGCAACAACCTCACGAGACATCGGCAGCTCGAAGTTTTCATACTAGACGGATCCCGACGGATCCGTCTAGGTTTGTCATTGTTTAAATTACTATTCAATTTTTTATTTCATCTATGATTCCTGTGATATTTTTATCAATAATAGTTGTTAATCTTCTTCTAAGCATGAATCGTTAATATCCTATAAGTATTTGCTCGTTTTACTTTATTATTTGTGGATTTAGATTGATCTAAATTGTGCTCATATTGCCATCATTGTGTTAAATGTTTATGTTTTTTTTTAAAAATGGGTAGTGATTATTTGTCTATGATTTTTGATAGTACCTCAAATTAAGTTTTCTCTTGTTAATTATTCTTCATGCTTTAATTCTGTGCATTCTCTGTTTAAAACAATTGGTTGCCGGAAACAAATGATTAAATTGATTAATGATTGATTCCCATAATTTAATTTGCTAATGAACTAATTACTTCTTTGCAATTATAGAATGTTACTAACCAATTCTTCTTTGTCTTAGTTTTAAAAAGTAGACATATTTTATATGGTAAGTATATATATTCATGGGTTGGTAAAAGTTGGGTGATTCTACATGTTTATTTGAATAATTTTTAATTGATTTATATTATCTTAATTAAGCTAAGAGCATATTCTTACTTGGGATATTATGGTAAGTACATATATGATTTAATCTCTAATTTGTATGTAAATGATTTTTTCCTTACCGGTTTTTACATTGCATTAATTGGGTACCTCTATTTGTTTATTTTCTTGTCTTTAAATTGAAGAAGATTCTTGCTTAATTCTATAAGGTAAGAGAGTTATTTACTTTACCTTATTTTTAAAAAAAAGTAGATTTCTTACTTGTCTATATTTGGTGAAAATAAATTAATAATGCTAATTTGGCTCCCTCTTATTTAAGGAAGAATGATAATTAATTGATTTCTAAATTTATTTATTATCCTTATATGTGCCCCTCTTCTACTATATAAGAACCCTTCACACATTTCTAACATAGACTCATTCACTCATGCTTACATATTCTAGCAATAGCATAAAATACTTTCTACTTTAAAGATTTAAAATTGGGTAAAACTTTCTAAAGCTTCTCCACTAGGTTTGCTGTGTTCGGGCCTAATATTAGAATAAGCTTGGTCTTCATTGCTGATTAATAAATCTGCGCAATTGGTTAGCTCTCTTTTCCATTAGTTTAATTTTCGCTTGCATCATTTGTTATGGATATTAGTTGTTTGAAATAAATAAAGGAAGTGTTCGGGTTAGTTCTCTTCTCCCTTTGTATGTGTATGATTATGTGTGTGTGATGTATTGCATAAAACAATACGTATATTCTATGTTGCTCGGGTCCATACATGTTTAAATGTCATTACATGTGTTGTGTATTACTTGGATTGTATTGTTGCTTTCTTTAGCAGGGTTTGAATTTAAAAATTCAAGATTTGAAGAGCCGCCATGGAAGGAAAGCTTTAGACAAGCTAAATTCATTTTATTGGGTTTTTGTATATTATTTAATCTCTTGTACTATTTTGTAATTATTTGTAAACTCTAACTCTATATATGATAACTTGGGGAATCATCTAAGGGGGAGGGATATACGTGCTAATTGTTTCCTTTCATTTTTAGCTTAGTTTATTTTATTTATGTGTGCTTGCTAATATCTGACCATATTGCTTAAATCATAAACCTTGCAAGCATATTAGAATATATCTTAATATCGACTTAAAATCAACCTTTATTTATAATTTTATTAGATTAAACAACATAACATGAACATATGTTAAAACTCGCTAGATTTTGAATTTTGTTAAAATTTGGAAATTGATTAATAGCAATTAGATCCCATGTAGGATTGTTAATCTAATGAATTTGAGTAAATCAGTTGGTTTATATTGTTTAGCATATTAACTTATTTAGAAGCCATGTCTTTGAATTTGATTAAATAAAATATGTTAAGAAATGCATAAATTCAGTTTGCCACAAAGTTATGCATATAGTGTTTAATAATTTGTTTAAATGAAGTAGATACCATGCCTATAAGTTTCCTTAATAATATTATAATTTTCAACAAGATGCATACTTAAAACCATGCCTATAGATTGTAGATTTGATTTTATTTATTTAGAATATTATGCCTATAGGTGTTACGCAATATTTTAACTTTTCAATCACATAGAAATCATGTTCATAGGTGTAATTAAATAATTTTCAGCATGTTAAATAATAGAATTAAGTCTATGCATTTTCTACAATGCATTTATTTGCTGACACTAAAAATAAGATAATAAATTGTCCAGCATGCTGAAATTATTTTATGCACTTAAACATTCTTTTGCTACTTAAAATCAAGTCATTCTGCATGAATACTTGTTTTGCCGCTTAAATTAATTTTCTATATTTGTCACCCGCTGCCCTGATTAAATCTTGCTCGGATTAATTAATTCTTGCGCTATCCTACCACTTAAACTCAGCTACTAAAGTTAATGCATCTACTACTTGCAACCCTGCTCTAAATATTATAATCAGCTACTAATAAGTTAATGCATCAGCTACTTGCTCAACTCTGCTCTACATATCAATTTATGTATTATGTCATAATTATCTGTCATTTTTTTTAATTGTTATATGGTTATGCTACTAGTCGTTTGTTTACACATACTTAGCATGAGACCTTTTCACTTTATCTGTGATTGCTAACGTTTAAGTAAAATCTAGAGGCTAATATGAGACTCTATGTGTTAAATGCTCGTCCAACATGTTTGACTTGGTGTCTAGGTGGGCCTATATATTTTATCTTTGTCTAAACCATCCTAATAGTAGTCCAATGCCTCTTGGACATTAAGCGGGGGCGTTAGGCACCTTTTAGGATGAAAAGCATGCGGTGGTGGGGTAGGGGTAGTTTAGGCCCTGCAGATATGATGACACCGACTCAAGCTTAAACGACAAACTCCGGTTTTTTCTGTCCCTACGCGGAAGCCTATCGAGAAAATAAATAAAGTCGAGTGCTAATCCAAAAGTCTTTTAGAGTCTCCCTTTTCTTTTACTCCTTTATATGTTTTATTATATTATTTGGGGTAATTTTAATAAAAATGAACTTATTAGTATATCCATTCATGCAATTTTCTGTCTCCTCGCTTATCTCTTTTAATTATTTAATATTTATTTTTTATATTATCACCTAGTAAGCATGATTAATTACTAAAAATGATTAAAATGATATTAATTGTTTATTTATTGTTATCACTTAGTTCATATGTTTAATTAAATAATTAAATAACGAAGTGACCATAATTGCTACTTGTAACCCCCACATATTGCATGAGATACGACCGGGACCCACCTTTGTGGACCTCGAGGGATGCCTAACACCTTCCCCTCAAGGTAACTTGAACCCTTACCCGATCTCTGGTTCGTTGACCTTAGCTAGACTTAGTTATGTTAGATAGGTGCCCTAACACACCTTAATTTGTTAGGTGGCGACTCTTCAATCTCCCAAAACCCAAAAGAGTTGTTAGGTCGTGCACCAGAACCCGTTTTGAGAAAAACGGGGCGCGACAGAATGGCGACTCTGCTGGGGATTTTAGGTTCAAACCATTACGTGTTTTGTGTTTTATGTGGGTTTTTCTTAGATTATTTCATTGCTTATTTTTTTTTTACCATGTTAGTCGCTATTTGATTTCCATGTTTATTTGTTTTCCTTATATAGATCTATTTTTGTTTAATCCCTTTCCCCATTCCTTATTTGTTTATTTCCATGTTTCACCCTTATCACTTTCCCTTATTTGTATGATTTTTGTTTATATTTATGTATTTATTTATGTATCACTTTCCTTAAAACTGTTTATGTGTTACTATTTTTAAACTACGTGCTAAATGTTTATCGCTTTGATAAACTGGCATTCCGTTCATACTTTCCCAAATTGGGACCGTCTTTTTTTTTTTTTGTCACCGTGATGTTGTGCCTTTGCACCTCTCACAACTACTCCAATTCTTTTCAAACACATAATTATAGAGAGTCGGCACATGCCTGGACGGAACGGATAGTTTTACTATCGGGAAACCACGAGCCTTCTCGCATAGAATCCCTCTCTAGTCCGTGTCAAACCAATTCTTAGAAAATCCTAATTAGATCATACATGTTGCATAAGCCCTAGGTGGTTTGGCCCTTGGTGTCAATCCGCATAAATTAGTAGCCATCCTATCGTCTAAAGGGCCCCAACACCCTTTAGACAAATTGCATATTTATGTGTCAACGTGGTCATAATAATTAAATTAAGCCAAACTTTGCCAAAATGGAGTTTAGAATTTGTCTGTTGTTTTGTTTGCAGAGTCATGGATGGTTTCAACTCCCCGAACCCGCAAATGGTCGTAGATGTAAACTACAAATTAAGGAACTGGTGGATTGATATCAAGAGAGATCGCGAAAGAGAGGTTCATCAGTTGTTGAGCGGGCTTACCTATCTCATTTTTGTCATTCCAAATCCTCACTTGATTAGGGCCTTGTTGGAATTTTGGGACCCTGTGAGGATGGTTTTCAAATTTGTAGATTTTGACTTGGTGCCAACAATTGAAGAAATAAGTGGTTTCATCGACTTGCCATACCACGAGTGTGAAATGTTGGTACCATATAAGCCATCAGCAAGGGAGTTTCTAAAAAGTCTAGGAATGAAATCAAATCCAACATTGCCTTCTTTAGACCTTGGGTGGATTCATTTCGACTTTCTATATGCACGTTTTGGACAAGAGGATAGTTATTACTCTTTTAGTGATGAGTTTGAGTGCTCCGTTGAGGAATGGGAAACATATCGTCTAAATGCCTTTGCCATTGCCCTATTAGGATATCTGGTTTTTCCTAAAATAAGGGGAAGAATCGACACATGCTTGAGTTATGTGGTTCGAGATTTAGCTCAGAGAGAGGGTGAACCTAAGAAAACTATAGTGCCCATGATCCTGGCGGAAATAATGAGGAGTCTGTCAGCATGCGTCAACGGTAGAATGTTTTTCGAAGGATGCAACATGTTGCTACAATTATGGGCTATTGAACACTTCTACCTACGGTCTGACGCGGTAGACATTTTTCTCGGTTATGGCAACAAAATTGATAATCATATAAGAAGAATGGTAGCTTTCACTGCCCCTGTAGGATTCGTAAACTGGCAGATGTTTTTGACAGAGCTCGAGAGCCGCCGTATCTAATGGAAGCTTCATTGGTTGTCCACTCCTCATGCAATAGTAAGAGGCGATGACCGATACTTCATTGAGCTTATTGGTTTAAAGGGCGTTCAACCATACGCTCCTCTCCGAGTACTCCGTCAATTTGGGCGAACTCAAGTAATACCACTCCAGTCTGACATGGAGAAGTTTAAGTATGAATTTGGAGTAGATAAACCATAAGTCCACAATATACTTCGACGATGGGAGCGGGTGTCGACCATTCCTATTGGTGCAGGGCAGGCTTTATGCACACGTGAGTATTATATATGGATCCTAAATGAAGTTGAAGATAGAGAATTGAGTGGGGAGGGATAATATGGACTTGCTGACGAAAGGGAAAACATATGGATACGCAACGCGTTGAACATTACGCAAGAAGTCACTCCCTATACAAGAAGTCAATTGGCGCCAAGCTCTTGGAGTCGATACCTTCAAGATTTGAAGAATTTAGGATGATTTTCCTCATGTTACCCCTTTTCCCTTAGTATTTCAATTCTGTTTTCAATTATGATGTATTGTTCGAATTTTATAGTAAATAAAGTTTATTCTTGCCTCTAATCTAAACTCCAAATTTGGCAAATAAGGCTCAAATTGATTATTGTGCATCACTTATATGTCGTCTTAGGCCTACCTCTGGCTCAACGAGGCTCCTTGCATTTAGGGTGTTTGTTTAAAAATTTTCAGTTATTATTATCGCACTCTGAAGTATTGTGTCGCTCATTTTGAAATTTTGAATTTTAAATTGTAGTATCTTGTGCTTGTGATTGATTTACTTCTTTTTGCTTAATGATTGTCTAGTATTTAGACTTTGGCTCAACTAAGAATCTGCAATATGACAAATATGTTCAGCCTTCGAAAAAATTGCCCTTTTTCTCGTCCAACGCAAAGCACAATTTGGACTATCTCTCCTCATCCTATTCCTACTCACACCCTCTCTCAACAATTATCTCCGACGCGCCTCAACTTTGATGCTTTGCAAAATGAGAGGATACTTGACAAAACTGAGAAGTCTAAGCTAGATGCACTGCAACAAAAAATGCATGACTTGGAAAAGAAGGTGAACGAAGGACTAAACTCAAAACCTGCTCATGATTTAAGGTACGAAAAATTATGTTTGCTCCCATGAGTTGAACTGCCAAAAGGATTTAAAATTCCAAAATTCAACATGTTTGAAGGGCATGGAGATCCAATCGCACATCTCAAAGACTTTTGCAGCAGATTAGTCGGCTTAGAAAATAATGAAGCTCTCCTAATGAGGTTGTTTATTCAAAGCTTATCAGGAATAGCCTTCAACTGGTACGTCAAACAAGACTTTGACAAATGGCTCGCATGGGAAGATATGGCCCAAGACTTTGTACAACAATACAAGTTTAACTTGAAGGATGACCCTACAATGTTGAATTTGCTTGAAATAAGGAAATTAAGTCATGAGTCTTTTGAGGAATATATCATACGATGGAGAAGGGAAGCTTCTAAAGTACGTCATTCACCGCACGAGGAAGAGTTGGTCCAAACTCTCATCA
This sequence comes from Solanum bulbocastanum, assembly GCA_037074985.1. Classification (NCBI taxonomy): domain Eukaryota; kingdom Viridiplantae; phylum Streptophyta; class Magnoliopsida; order Solanales; family Solanaceae; genus Solanum; species Solanum bulbocastanum. Next base: position 29,492,343 of record CM073605.1, read on the forward strand.
GGTCACTTGATGGTATATACTACAAAACCTTGTTCTTCGCGGGTATTCAGAGCTTCGATAGTCTGATTCGAATTGGAAAAGAATTAGAATATGGCATTCAGTCTGGAAGAATTGTTGATGCACAAACTCCTCTTCAAGCGGACGAAAGGTACAAGGATTCATCAACCTCTGTACCTCTGAAACAAAGCAATCAGAATACTGAGCAAGTTCATGCTGTTTTTAATTCACGTGGCATGCGTTTCAAGCCTTGCAATCCACGAGTATCTCATTTTAAAGTAAGGAAACCTCGTTCTTTTACCCATCTAAAGGAAACCTTGTTTAGCATTTTTCAAAGATTATGGGCTAAAGGACTCTTGAGGCCAAGAAAAGGATGGATCCCTAAGCACTCATCTTCAACTTCGGATCTTTCCAAGAATTGTGCTTATCATGCAAATATTCAAGGTCATGACACTGAAGAATGTTCCGCATTGAGAAACAAGATCTAGAATATGATTGAAAAAGGAAAAATTACTGTGCAACAAGAGCCACTAAACAACAATTGCAATCTTTCTACAACAAATACAATCATAGTTCAAGGAGATCCTACAAATATATATTCAAGACACTTGACAAGAAAGCGCAAATCGCATCAAAGAAATTGAGGAGGACAAGACTCTTATGAGCAAAGTATCTCTTTCGTTCTTAGACCTTATGTTTGGGCTTTTCTTTTGTTCCGCTCATTTCTCCTTGTATTTCTGAACTACGTTTGACCTGATTTCCTTTTGAATACGTAGGAAACCCTATATTGGGTCCGGTCTCTATCAAATAAAATTTCTCCTCTTACCTATGGTCATTCAAAACATTCTTTTCCAAATTCAAATCTAGGCTAATTGACCCAGCCTTAAGCATAATTGTCGTTCAGATTCAAAGTCGAGCCTTAATGTCCAAATATAAGACAATCACTTTTCCTTTTGAACTGATAATATTCTTTGAGTGAAGCAGGATCACAAAATTCCCGTTAAACTGGGGCAGAATTTTTGAGGGAACCTCAAAAATTCCTTGACAATATTTAAGAAAGTGATATACATCATATACTCTAAACTGGGGCAGAAATTTTTGAGAAAATCTCAAAAATTTCACAACGGAGTACAATTCTGAAACCAAAACAAGCACAGGTATGACCTAATCTTGCTTTTCAAATTTTATGATTTTTCTTTGGATGTAGGAATATATTTGACATAAGGAGCTATTATTCGAATCAAGCTACCGTTTGACTATTTCGAAGATTGTCCTATCAATTTGCTACCGTGACATATCAATATTTCAGGCTCGTCCGCCTTACAATACGATATTTCAGGCTCGTCCGCCTTACAATACGACATTTCAGGCTCGTCCGCCTTACAATACGATATTTCAGGCTCGTCCGCCTTACAATACGACATTTCAGGCTCGTCCGCCTTACAATACGACATTCAGGCTCGTCCGCCTTACAATACGACATTTCAGGCTCGTCCGCCTTACAATACGACATTTAGGCTCGTCCACCTTACAATACGACATTTCAGGCTCGTCCGCCTTACAATAAGACATTTCAGGCTCATCCTCCTTACAATACGACATTTTAGGCTCGTTCGCCTTACAATACGATATTTCAGGCTCGTCCGCCTTACAATACGACATTTCAAGCTCGTCCGCCTTACAATACGATATTTCAGGCTCGTCCGCCTTACAATACGACATTCAGGCTCGTCTGCCTTATAATACGACATTTAGGCTCGTCCGCCTTACAATACGACATTCAGGCTCGTCCGCCTTACAATACGATATTTCAGGCTCGTCCGCCTTACAATAAGACATTTTAGGCTCGTCCGCCTTACAATACGACATTTCAGGCTCATTCGCCTTACAATACGACATTTTAGGCTCGTCCGCCTTACAATACGACATTCAGGCTCGTCCATCTTACAATACGACATTCAGGCTCGTTCGCCTTATAATACGACATTCAGGCTTGTCCGCCTTACAATACGACATTTAGGCTCGTCTGTCTTACAATACGATCAGACATTTTCTTCTATATACCATCAGAACTATTCAAGGTTAACACTACCCTTCGAAGATGGATTGCGATTCTTCAAGAAGATAAGCCAAAGTCTATCAAGGCTTGCACTATGACTCTCAAAACATATATGTTTTCTTATCTCTTATTCTCATTATTATTTTCCAACACTTATATTTTATCATGTCGGTTCACACTTGTTGTATTTATAAGCTAACATTTTATCTAGTCATATTAGAAATTGCAGGCGTGATCGATCGCCATCTCAGCTACGATTAGCATGTTCACTTGTTCATTGCAACGAGGCCCTATTGAATTCTTTGCTAATCACTATAATTTTCTCATCTCAATCTTTGGCTACTCATGTTATCTCCTCTTCATCGGATTCTTCGCTCTTAAGCTAGAAATCTCTCTGTCGCGCTTTTCTCGCTACTCTAATCCTATCCATTCAAGCCAATATCGTTCCTGTTCGAATATTGTATCGCCTTTTTCAACTTTCAAGAGTTTCATTTACTCTTGAATCCAGAACTACACACGACCTGATTCTCGTATAACCAGAGATATGTAGGCAGCTTAATACCAAAGTCTCGGTCGTACCCCTCTATAACTCTTTATTATTTCAACTGATCCCACCGACATCTCTCGTCGGTCGGACCAAAATCGGCTACTAAGTCAACGTTGGTTGCCCGACAATTCATTCTTCATTCCCAAGCAACCAAGGGGCAGCTGTTGACACCCAATTTTGACCGACCTTTAACCATTTTTGGAATGCTATTCGATTAAATATGTATTTTTTATATATATATTTTTTGTTAAAATTTTAATCATTTTCATCTTAAAATTATATATTTTAGTGTGCATGATTTCAAAAAATAAATAAATAAAAAAATTTAATTATTTTCGAAATAATTAATTTACTAATTATTTTAAAATCTTAGATGTATTAATTATATGAAAATATTTAATATGCGTAATATTTTTTTAATGGGATAGCATTTCCTTAATTTCCCTTCTAAATTATTTAAATCTTAGCCTATTCTATTCTAATTTTAGCCATTTCAATTCAAATCCTCATTTCAATTACAGCCACTTTTATGTCAATTCTAGCCAATTTTATGTCAATTTTCAGATTTTTCAATTGAATCTCGTCCGTCCATCTCTAATTTAAACCCTAGATCAAATCCTAATCGTTCATTCAATTCTAATCCTACGGTCAATATCTAACCTCCTAATACCCCTATTTTACCCCTAAAAGACCAAAACCATTTTCATTCTTCTTTTTCCTCTCCTCTCCCTCTCCAGCGCTCTCTCTCCCCTCCTCTCTTCTCTTTTCTCCGGCGGACGGACGCCACCAGCAGCTCCTGCCAGCGAGCACCAGGTCAGCAGCAGCGGCTCCATCGCCCTTCCTCTTCTCCAGGCGAACGCCGGCCAGCAGCAGATCCGGCCAGAAGCAGCGACGAACCAGCCACTCCGGCCGGCGCAAACAGTAGCAGCAGCCAGAGGCAGCGGCTCCAGCCTCCCCTCTCCCTCTCTTCTCTTCTCTTTTTCAGGCAATAACCAGCCCCAGCAGCAACAGCCGACGAGGAGAACAACAGCAGCACCGACGATGAGTGCCAGGCAACGCCGCCTCTCCCCTCTTCTCCTCCCTCCTTCTTTCCATTTTCTCTCCTCTCTTCGCAGGACTACCAGCGTCGATCCAACCGGCGCAAGCAAAAAGCAGTAGCAGCCGGCGAGATCTCAGGCAGCCAGCAGTCGCCGGCAGCAGCTCAAAGCGGCGGCAACCACCAGCAACAACTCCGGCAGCAGCGCCAGCGAGCAGCCACGGCGACCACCAGCAGCTCCAGCAGCGACAACAAGCAACAACCTCACGAGACATCGGCAGCTCAAAGTTTTCATACAAGACGGATCTCGACGGATCCGTCTAGGTTTGTCATTGTTTAAATTACTATTCAATTTTTTATTTCATCTATGATTCCTGTGATATTTTTATCAATAATAGTTGTTAATCTTCTTCTAAGCATGAATCGTTAATATCCTATAAGTATTTGCTCGTTTTACTTTATTATTTGTGGATTTAGATTGATCTAAATTGTGCTCATATTGCCATCATTGTGTTATATGTTTATGTTTTTTTTTTAAATGGGTAGTGATTATTTGTCTATGATTTTTGATAGTACCTCAAATTAAGTTTTCTCTTGTTAATTATTCTTCATGCTTTAATTCTGTGCATTCTCTGTTTAAAACAATTGGTTGCCGGAAACAAATGATTAAATTGATTAATGATTGATTCCCATAATTTAATTTGCTAATGAACTAATTACTTCTTTGCAATTATAGAATGTTACTAACCAATTCTTCTTTGCCTTAGTTTTAAAAAGTAGACATATTTTATATGGTAAGTATATATATTCATGGGTTGGTAAAAGTTGGGTGATTCTACATGTTTATTTGAATAATTTTTAATTGATTTATATTATCTTAATTAAGCTAAGAGCATATTCTTACTTGGGATATTATGGTAAGTACATATATGATTTAATCTCTAATTTGTATGTAAATGATTTTTTCCTTACCGGTTTTTACATTGCATTAATTGGGTACCTCTATTTGTTTATTTTCTTGTCTTTAAATTGAAGAAGATTCTTGCTTAATTCTATAAGGTAAGAGAGTTATTTACTTTACCTTATTTTTTTAAAAAAGTAGATTTCTTACTTGTCTATATTTGGTGAAAATAAATTAATAATGCTAATTTGGCTCCCTCTTATTTAAGGAAGAATGATAATTAATTGATTTCTAAATTTATTTATTATCCTTATATGTGCCCCTCTTCTACTATATAAGAACCCTTCACACATTTCTAACAGACTCATTCACTCATGCTTACATATTCTAGCAATAGCATAAAATACTTTCTACTTTAAAGATTTAAAATTGGGTAAAACTTTCTAAAGCTTCTCCACTAGGTTTGCTGTGTTCGGGCCTAATATTAGAATAAGCTTGGTCTTCATTGCTGATTAATAAATCTGCGCAATTGGTTAGCTCTCTTTTCCATTAGTTTAATTTTCGCTTGCATCATTTGTTATGGATATTAGTTGTTTGAAATAAATAAAGGAAGCGTTCGGGTTAGTTCTCTTCTCCCTTTGTATGTGTATGATTATGTGTGTGTGATGTATTGCATAAAACAATACGTATATTCTATGTTGCTCGGGTCCATACATGTTTAAATGTCATTACATGTGTTGTGTATTACTTGGATTGTATTGTTGCTTTCTTTAGCAGGGTTTGAATTTAAAAATTCAAGATTTGAAGAGCCGCCATGGAAGGAAAGCTTTAGACAAGCTAAATTCATTTTATTGGGTTTTTGTATATTATTTAATCTCTTGTACTGTTTTGTAATTATTTGTAAACTCTAACTCTATATATGATAACTTGGGGAATCATCTAAGGGGGAGGGATATACGTGCTAATTGTTTCCTTTCATTTTTAGCTTAGTTTATTTTATTTATGTGTGCTTGCTAATATCTGACCATATTGCTTAAATCATAAACCTTGCAAGCATATTAGAATATATCTTAATATCGACTTAAAATCAACCTTTATTTATAATTTTATTAGATTAAACAACATAACATGAACATATGTTAAAACTCGCTAGATTTTGAATTTTGTTAAAATTTGGAAATTGATTAATAGCAATTAGATCCCATGTAGGATTGTTAATCTAATGAATTTGAGTAAATCGGTTGGTTTATATTGTTTAGCATGTTAACTTATTTAGAAGCCATGTCTTTGAATTTGATTAAATAAAATATGTTAAGAAATGCATAAATTCAGTTTGCCACAAAGTTATGCATATAGTGTTTAATAATTTGTTTAAATGAAGTAGATACCATGCCTATAAGTTTCCTTAATAATATTATAATTTTCAACAAGATGCATACTTAAAACCATGCCTATAGATTGTAGATTTGATTTTATTTATTTAGAATATTATGCCTATAGGTGTTACGCAATATTTTAACTTTTCAATCACATAGAAATCATGTTCATAGGTGTAATTAAATAATTTTCAGCATGTTAAATAATAGAATTAAGTCTATGCATTTTCTACAATGCATTTATTTGCTGACACTAAAAATAAGATAATAAATTGTCCATCATGCTGAAATTATTTTATGCACTTAAACATTCTTTTGTTACTTAAAATCAAGTCATTCTGCATGAATACTTGTTTTGCCGCTTAAATTAATTTTCTATATTTGTCACCCGCTGCCCTGATTAAATCTTGCTCGGATTAATTAATTCTTGCGCTATCCTACCACTTAAACTCAGCTACTAAAGTTAATGCATCTGCTACTTGCAACCCTGCTCTAAATATTATAATCAGCTACTAATAAGTTAATGCATCAGCTACTTGCTCAACTCTGCTCTACATATCAATTTATGTATTATGTCATAATTATCTGTCATTTTTTTTAATTGTTATATGGTTATGCTACTAGTCGTTTGTTTACACATACTTAGCATGAGACCTTTTCACTTTATCTGTGATTGCTAACGTTTAAGTAAAATCTAGAGGCTAATATGAGACTCTATGTGTTAAATGCTCGTCCAACATGTTTGACTTGGTGTCTAGGTGGGCCTATATATTTTATCTTTGTCTAAACCATCCTAATAGTAGTCCAATGCCTCTTGGACATTAAGCGGGGGCGTTAGGCACCTTTTAGGACGAAAAGCATGCGGTGGTGGGGTAGGGGTAGTTTAGGCCCTGCAGATATGATGACACCGACTCAAGCTTAAATGACAAACTCCGATTTTGTCTGTCCCTACGCGGAAGCCTATCGAGAAAATAAATAAAGTCGAGTGCTGATCCAAAAGTCTTTTAGAGTCTCCATTTTCTTTTACTCCTTTATATGTTTTATTATATTATTTGGGGTAATTTTAATAAAAATGAACTTATTAGTATATCCATTCATGCAATTTTCTGTCTCCTCGCTTATCTCTTTTAATTATTTAATATTTATTTGTTATATTATCACCTAGTAAGCATGATTAATTACTAAAAATGATTAAAATGATATTAATTGTTTATTTATTGTTATCACTTAGTTCATATGTTTAATTAAATAATTAAATAACGTAGTGACCATAATTGCTACTTGTAACCCCCATATATTGCATGAGATACGGCCGGGACCCACCTTTGTGGACCTCGAGGGATGCCTAACACCTTCCCCTCAAGGTAACTTGAACCCTTACTTGATCTCTGGTTCGTTGACCTTAGCTAGACTTAGTTATGTTAGATAGATGCCCTAACGCACCTTAATTCGTTAGGTGGCGAGTCTTCAATCTCCCGAAACCCAAAAGAGTTGTTAGGTCGTGCACCAGAACTCGTTTTGAGATAAACGGGGCGCGACACTAGGATTTGGGGTTTCTTAAGGTTTAGTGTTTACGGTTTCTGAGGGTTTTAGGTTTAGGTTTAGGATTTAGGATTTTAGGTTAGGGTTTAGGGTATAGGGCTTCAGGTTCTTTTGTGTTTTTAGGGTTTAGCATATACGATTTAGGGCTCTATAGTTTTAGAGCTTAGAATTTTTTTGGTTTAAGGGTTTTTGGGTTTTGTAGAGTTTTTCAGGGTTAACTTTTTCTTAGGGTTTTTTAGGGTTTAGGGCTTAGGATTTTTGTTTGTGTTTTTTAGGTTTAGGGTTTATGAATCATTAAGATTTAAGGTTTAGAAGTTAGGGTTTTTTAGGGGTTTTGAATGATTTTTAGGATTTATTTTATGGTTTATAGGATCTTAGGTTTCTTAACATTTAGGGTATAGGGTTTCTTAGGACTTTTTAGGGTTTATGACTTTTTTGTGTTTTTTAGGTTTAGGGTTGACGAATCATTAAGATTTAAGGTTTAGAGCTTAGGGTTTTGTAGTGGTTTGAATGGTTTTGTAGGGGTTTTGAATGGTTTTTAGGGTTTAAGTTAGGGTTTAAAGGATTTAGGGTTTCTTAAGGTTTAGGTTTAAGGGTTTCTTAGGGTTTTAGGTTTAGGATTTAGGGTTTTAGGTTACAGTTTAGGTATTAGTTTTTTTTTTTAGGTTAAGGGTCTTATCTTGGTTTTAGGGTTTAGGGATTTGGGTTTTTTAGGGTTTTATTGGTTTAGAGTTTAAGGCTTAGGGTTTTTTTGTGTTTTCAAGGGTTCAGAATATACATGTTAGGGCTTTATAGGGTTTAGAGCTTAGAGATTATAGGTTTGGGGGTATTAGGGTTTTTAGTGTTTTTAAGGGTGAAGTGTTGTTTAGGGTTTAAGGTTTACGATATAGGTTTTGTGTTTTTTAGGTTTAGGGTTACGGATTTTTAGGATTTAGGATTTAGAACTTAGGATTTTTAAGGGTTTTAGGGTTTATTTTAGGTTTTATAGGATTTAGAGTTTCTTAAGTTTTATGGTTAAGGGTTTCTTAGGGTTTTAGATTTAGAATTTATGGGCTTTTTAGGTTTTGGATTTTTGCTACAAGGTTTTTTCTAGGGTTTAGGTTTAGGACTTTGGGTTTTTTAGGTTGATGTGTTTTTAGGAGTTTGCTTTAGGGTTTAGGGCTTAGGGTTTTTTGTGTATCTTTTTTAGGGTTTAATATTTATGATATAGGGCTTTATAGGGTTTAGAACTTCTAGTTTTTTAGGTTTAGGGGTTTTTGGATTTTTTAGGATTTTAAGGGTTCAGTGTTTCTTAATTCTTTTTAAATATTCAGGGTTACAACCTAGGGTTTTGGTGTGATTTTAGGTTTAGGGTTTACAGATTTTTTGGATTTAGGGTTTAGAGCTTAGGGTTTTGTATGGGTTTTAAATGTTTTTAGGGTTTATTTTTGGGTTTGTTGGATTTAGAGTTTCTTATGGTTTTAGGTTTAGGATTTAGGGTTTTATGTTAGGGTATAGGGCGTTGGGTTTTTTTCAGTTTAGAGTTTTAGTTTAACGGTTTTATGTACGTCTTTAGGGTTTAAGGCTTTGGATTTTTTAGGTTAAGTTTTTTTAGGGTTTTATCAGAATAGTGTTTAGGGCTTAGGGTTTTTTTTTTTTTTTTTTTTTTTTTTTTTTTTTTTTTTTGTGTTTGTTAGGCTTTAGCATATACGATTTAGGCCTTATATGGTTAGCCTAGTGTTTTTTAGATTTAGGCTTTTTTATGGGTTTTAAGGATTAAGTGCTTCTTTGGGTTTAGTTTTTTTTTGTTTTGTTTTTTGTAGGTTTAAGGTTTACGAATTTTAAGGATTTACGATTTAGATCTTAGGGTTTTGCTGGGGTTTAAATGGCCTTGAGGATTTATTTTATTTAAGGTTTCTTAAGGTGTAGGGTTTAGGGTTTCTTAGGGTTTTAGGTCTAGGATTTATGGTTTTAGGTTAGTTTTTAGGGTTTAGGGCTTAGAGTTTTTTTAGGTTTAGGCTTTTAGGTTAAGGTTTTTATCTACGTTTTAAGGGTTTAGTGCTTTGGGTTTCTTATGTTAAGGTTTACTAGGATTTTATTGGTCAAGGGTTTAGGGATTAAGGTTTTTTTTTTAAGGATTTGTTTTGTGTTTTTTAGGGTTTAGCTTATACGATTTAGGGCTTTATAGGGTTTAGGGCTTAGGGTTGTTTTTAGGTTTAGGGATTTAGGTTATGGGTTTTATCTTGGTTTTTAGGATTTTTTTTTTAAGTTACAGATTGTCAAGGTTTTATAGGTTTAGGGTTTAGGGCATAGGGTATTTTTTTGATTCTTAGGTTTAGGGTTTAAAAAGTTTTACGATTTAGGGTTTAGAGCTTAGGGTTTTATAGCGGTTTTAAATGGTTTTTAGGGTTCAAAGGATTTAGGGTTTCTTAAGATTTAGGGTTATAGGTTAATGTTTAGGGTTTAGGGCTTAGGTTTTTTATTGTTTACAGTTTTAGGTTAATGGTCTTACTAGGTTTTTAGGGTTTAGGGCTTTGGGTATTTTAGTTTAGGTTTTTTGGGTTTTAAAGGTTTAGGGTTTAGGGCTTAGGGTTTTTCATGTTTTGTAGGATATAGCATATATAATTTAGGGTTTTATAGGGTTTAGAGCTTAGAGTTTTTTAGGTTTTGGGTTTTTTTGGGTTTTTAAGGGTTAAGTATTTCATATGATTTAGGGCTTAGGTTTTTTTTTTTTTTTTGTCTTTTTTATGTTTAGAGTATACATATTTATATGATTTAAGGTTTGGAGCTTTGGGTTTTGTAGGGACTTTAAATGGGTTTTAGGGGTTTTTTTTGGGTTTATAAGATTTAAGGTTTTTAAGGTTTAGGGTTTAGGGTTTCTTAGGCTTTTCAGTTTAAGATTTAGGGTTTTAGGTATAGGGCTTAGGTTTTGTTTGTGGTTTTAGGGATTAGCATATATGATTAGGGCTTTATAGGGTTAGAGCTTAGAGTTTTTTTGATTTAGGGGATTTTGGGTATTTTAAGGGTTAACTTATTCTTAGGGTTTTTTAAGGTTTAAGGTTTATGGTTTAGGCCATTTGATTTTTTTTGTGTGTGTTTTTTAGGTTAAGGGTTTACGAATCTTTAAGCTTTAAGATTTATAGCTTAGGGTTTTGTAGGGGTTTTAATGGATTTTAGGGTTTATTTTAGGGTTTATAGGATTTTGGGTTTCTTAAGGTTTAGGGTTTAAGGTTTCTTAGGGATTTTTAGGGTTTAGGGATTAGGATTTTTTTAGTGTTTTTTGAGTTTAGGGTTTATGAATCTTTAAGATAAAAGGTTTAGAGCTTAGGGTTTTGTAGGGGTTTTGAATGGTTTTTAAGGTTTATTTTAGGGTTAAGGGTTTATTTGGGATTTAGGTTTAGGATTTAGGGATTTAGGTTTAGGATCTTATCTTGGTTTTTAGGGTTTAGGGCTTTGGGCTTTTTATGTTAGGGTTTTTTAGGGTTTTATAGGTCTAGATTTTAGGGCATAGGGTTTTTTTTTTTTTGTGTTTTCGATGGTTTAGAATATAAAATCTAGGGCTCTATAGGGTTTAGAGCTTAGAGATTTTAGGTTTGGGGGTCTTAGGGTTTTTAGAGTTTCTAAGGGTAAAGTGTTTCTTAGGGTTTTCTAGGTTTAAGGTTTATGGATTAGGTCTTTTTTTGTGTTTTTTAGGTTTAGGGTTATGGATTTTTAGGATTTAGGGTTTAGAGTTTAGGGTTTTAAATGGGTTTTAGTGTTTATTTTAGGTTTTATAGGATTTAGAGTTTCTTAAGTTTTAAGGTTAAGGGTTTCTTAAGGTTTTAGGTTTAGAATATAGGGGTTTTTAGGTTTTGGGTTTTAGGTACAAGTGATGTTTGCGTAGTCAAGACACAACTTCCAATGCAAGTGTCTACGATCGTACAATAGTTGAGTAACCCAACCAACGGTTGGGGTGGAGTCCCAAGGGAGTGGGTGAGAAAATTCGTGGTTAAGTTCGAAAGTGCTAAAGCTAATCGTAGCTAAAGACTTTGGAAAATGAAAACATAACAAATTACAAAGGGTGACGCAAGCATCAAGTGCCAAATGGGGGTTTGTAAGCAAAAACAACTAAAACAGTGAAAATAAGGAAAAACACAAGTATGGAGACGAGATTCTTGGGATGTGATAGGAATATGGGATAGACTACTAAATCATTGGGTGCATGCTTTTGATAGTAAACTCATTGAGTATTTGTGACTAGGCTAGACTTTAAGGGGGTATGCTTTCTCTCTCAAGCAACTTACCCCGTTTCGAATGCGTTCCTCTCGGACACCCACCTACCACATGAAGAAAAGCCTCTACCTTGACCCACTCACTCTCTCGAGCTGAGTGTGTGGACATGGGACTAGAGTTCACTCTCTCGAGCTGAACCTCATGTCTACCCACTCACACTGGCCATCAATTTAGTTGTCTTAGTTTTACGGCCTCTCTCTCGAGCAAGCCAAAAACACATAAATGAGATTATATTTGCAACTACAACCTCATTAATTTCATCCACAACCACTAAACGAAATCACATTTAAACTACAAGTAACTATCAAGAAACAAGACCCAACAACTAATCTAACTCATTTCACGAAATCACACCCCAAGAATTGGGGTTTTAGCTATGCATGTAAAAGAGATAAAGACGTATACCAATATTAGTTTCCATCTATGGGTATGCAAGATTACATCTTAAAAGAGCCAAAAGTGAAGAATCCAAGAAACCCAGGTTCAATTCCTTGAAGATGAAACCCTTGAAAGCTCCAAGTTTTCAAAACCCTCTCCAAAACTTAGAGAGAATATCTCCAAAACTCTGTCTCAAACTTAGTAATCTAAAAGCTAGGTAAAATTCTCTACTAAGAATAAAAACTGAACTAGTATTTATAGTTTTCAGAAAATGTGGTCTGAATGATCTTTCGGTGATGTTAGTGGGAATTACCGATGCATTCGGCGATCTTCCCTTTTATCTACTTTGTCGCCTTTCATCAGTTGGCTTCAGTATCTTTGTGTCCTAGATAGTTAGGTAATGTAGCACCACTTCACAGAGTCGCTCAACAATATGCTGACTACTCCTTTTCACCATCGATTTTCTCTTTTCCTTCAGGGCTTAGCACACTAGAACAAAAGGCGAATATGCGATCTATTGGTGATTCACTAAATGGATTTGGCGATTTGCAGATCTTCATTTCTTCATTCTTTTAGCTTCTTTTGCTAATTTTTAATCGATTGTGTCTATGCTTTCCCTCAAACTTCAAATACCTGAAACTTAAAGGTTTTTATCATATATCGAGGCAAAACATGCTAACAAGGACATTAATTTTATCAAAATATATCCCTGAATCCAAATTGTGGACTCGTCAACACCCCCAACTTAAACTTTTTCTTGTCCTCAAGGAAACTCAAGTTCAATCGTTCAAAAAGGGTGTCTTGAATAGTGCTACACAAGACTCAACCATGAATGCACACAACAAGACTCAATTTACTTATGCAAAGATCAAGTGTGCACTCAAAGATTCAAGTAGTGACTCACCAATATCAAAGAATCTCATGCTCACAATACTTGCCTCAAATGCAAGTTTAAGCTCAAGTAAAGTGTTTGAATGCCCTGACAGAAAGAATGATTCCATAATCGCTTATAATGACTTAATCATCTAATGTTCAAGAATCAGATGCAATTCTCACACTCACAAAGATGAAAACAATGCATGCTTTCACCAATAGGTTTGCCCGTATTTTCCAATTGACATTTGTTTCAGCTTTCTCAAGATAAAAAGGGTCTCTTCTAGGCTTGTAATGGGGCTGAGTGCAGAGGTATGGTCATTTAGGCTTAGTGAATTTCATCCTCATGAAATGTGGTGCTCATAACACTTCCTTTCCTTTTCCTTCATCATTTTCTTTAGTGCTCATAAGTCATCCTATTATTCACTTTCCCATAGTGTGTTGGAAGCCCCTTTTCTATCGCACTTTATTCTGCAACTTTTTTTTTATTCTTTTCTTTTCTTTTTCTCTATCTCCCTTATTTTTATATAGAGGGGTTCCATTTTTCTCAACACCATGGGTTAACGGAGACTTCCCTTGCACTTCTTGACATGCCCTAATCTTTTCACCACACCTCCAACTTAGGATTTTGGCCTAAGTTGGCTATTCAACTAACCACAACTTCATGAGGATTATTGGTAATGGATAAAAAAAGGTTATAATTTCATCAAGTTTCTTCCAAAGAAAGGTAAGGCTTAAGGGGTGTTCAAAAGAGATTCACACACTCATAAGGTAGGCCACAAAAGCGGTATATATCAAATTGGCTCACACTCTTCAAAGTTGCCTAAGATCATGTCAAGAGAAAGCTTTACTTAGTCAATTCGACCAATGGGGAAAATTCTAGGATCTATCATGCATGTTTCAATGTAAGCTCATCACAATAGGCATCAACACTATAGTCAAAAAAGACTCCACACTTTCACTAGTGTAAAACGGTCATTACAAGAGACTCCATTCGATACTAGGCTAGTCAAAATGAGATGCAAAGAGTTCACATATTGTCTATGCAACTTCATTTGGCCTCATCGTAGTCATACGTTCATGTTAGTTCGATTGTAATCACTATTCAAGTCATCCGTATTGATCGAAACTGTGACTTAAATTTTGCAAAAGAACAGCCACATTCAACTCACGAGAGGTGGCAACATTTTTTGGACGGGTCAAAATCATTTTGCAATTTAAAATAAAAGAATTCATAAGATCAAACATCCATAGAAATAGATAAAACACAATTTTAAAGCAGAACAACCCAAATATATACACAAAACACAACTATCAACATAAAAGGTGTGGGCCTCACCCCACCACAAATAAAAAGTATTTTTCCTCAAATGGAACTAAAAGTATCGAAAAGTAAAAATATAATAAGATCGAGAGGGAGGTAAAGAATGGTCCTATCTATGCAGTCTCTCTCTATCAGGGTCTCGGTGCCCATGGTGTAGCAGTTTGTATATGGGCATCAGTGCCCGGAGTAACCTCAGACGAAATAGTAGTGCCAAATCCACTAGGAGCTGCTGTGGACGTCTCAGTCGGCAATGTCTGGATCACCGGCTGCACAACCGTCTCTATAAGATCTGGCAAGTCTCTGAATATGCCCTCATCTCTGCTCTACTGTGTTTCCTTAGCATGTACTAATATGAACTCCTCATCGGTCTCTACATCTGACTCTGTAAGCACTATGCCATCCCCCTGTACATCTCCGGTGGAAGCCGGAGGAATCCTCGAGGTCTCAGGAGAATCTCTGTCCTCAGCAGTCTCTAGTAGTGAAGTGAAGTCAGTAGACTTAAGATAGTCTATGTCCTTCCTCAAACTCGCAATCTCGACTTTTAAAGCAGTCACCTCAGAGGCCTCCCCCTATCTTCTCTCACAAGTAATGACTCTCACTGTCAAGGCATCAACAGAAGTTTGAAGGAGGGTAAGTGATGCTAGTATGGCACTGTCAATCATCCCCGAGATGGATCTCTCCAATTGAGTAGCTCTCACATCAGCTGAATAGGCCAACTACCCCATCTTGAGGATCATGTCCTTAGTAATCCTGGTAGGCTGGGAGGATGAGGAAGCACTTGGAGCCTGTGAGGAAGAGGAAGAAGGAGCGGGTATACCTGAGGGCTCAGAGGTCAGAGTAGGTGAAGGTGCCTCTACTAGTAATGAGTCAACATTGACCTCTAGAGAAGTGTCTGCTGGAGTTGTTCTCCTTCTATCAACCTCTTCTCAAGTGAACTCAGCCTCAATACGCCGGATGTCCGTGGAGGATGAAGGGATGACCTCTATATCATTTGCAGTATCTCGGGGTACTCCGACACGTTGGCATAACTCAGTGATCAAAATCAGGAATGGCAGAGAGGCAAGTCTCTGCTTGACCCTCATGGCTATCTCTTGTGATGTCAGCAGTCCTAGGTTAATCCGCCTCCTTACCATGATAGAGCAGAGGCAAGATCCCTTAGGATGGCACATAATAGACTTGTTCTGGATGGCATGATAGTGCTACTGATGAAGCCAAACCAAAACCTGGAGGTGATGTTCATGTCCCTCTTCTCAATGGAAGCTCCTGCATCTATCCACCTTGAGGTGGTGTAAAAAATCATCGGAGCCAACCAACCCTTACAGTCATCCAGGGACTGAACAATTGGCAACCCCTTATAATTGAGTCCACAATGTAGTGGTTTACCTAATACATCATTAATATGCTCATTGTGACACTCCACCTCCTTGCCTATGACCATAACTAACTTCACCGGTCGAAACTCACTTGCTTTCTTCTTGTTCTTAGGCACCAATTACCCAAAAGCAGTGTAAAACTCTCTTACCCAGGAGGGAATTTAAGGGTCTCGAGGCTATGGGAACTACTTGAATCCATGGTATTGGAGAGTTTCAAGGATATCAGGATGCTTGCCTTCCAGAACCTCCATAGATAGTAACTTGTCCTCTATGATGGTCTGTAAACCATCACCTTTCAATCTGTTTAACAGCCTTGATGGAGGAACTATAGGGAGTGCAGGGGTGCATGGAGGGGCCTGAGTTGACCCTGAATCTGTTATTTGAGGAGCTGCAGCTGATGAAACCCTGGTGGATGTGGTTTGAGGTCTATCTCAGAGCCTATTCTGTCAGTGAATTAAGGGTTGATCATCTTCAAGATTAGACCATTCACTTTGGGCCTTAATAGCTACTCCTTTCTTCGCTATATGCTTCTTTTGTTTGCCATTATCTCTCAGTGGGAGATCTTGCTTTCTTTTCTATGAAGGGCGTGATCCTCCGTCATTTATTGTAATGCCCTTCACCTTTTTCTAAGGTGGCTCTGTTAGATTGGTGCGTACCATATTTGCAAAAGATCGAGAAGAAACTCAAATGCAAGCACAAAAAATTATTACAGATAGACTGACCGATCCAGTCGGTGAGTCACCGAACCTCTTTGGCGAGCTAAGTTGAGCTCGCCGAAGGGATTGGCTCAAAAATTAAGGCAAGTCGGTGATAGGAGAGTCATTTCGGTGAATCACCGACTACTTTTGACGAGCAAGTGTTTGTCCGCCGAAAGTTATAGTGCATAAGGGTCTCAGGGGTGCAAATAAAGATCGATAAAGAGTGATTTCGGCAAGTCGCCGAGTGCCTTCGGCAAACTCAGGCATCTCAGCAAAAGTTAGAGACTTAAACCACAAACTTGACACGAAATTAAATGCGAGATGAAGAAAATAGGCAAACCGTCGAGTGATTCCGCGAGCTCGCCGAATAACCCAATGTGACCATTTCCAACCCACATTCTTGAATTCAATTCCATAGCCCCCAAAATTAAAATCAGACGCACTAATGGAATTCAAACAAGACCCATACTACCCATCACCCTGGAATACTCAGATTTCTCCCGAATTTGCCAAATTTGGCCATTTTGATGATATTTTCTCTTAAGAGTGGTGTCACCCACTCTATAATTATGCAAATTTTTGACATTTAGCACAAACAAAGGCTGCTCAGAATTCACCCAATCAATTGAACTGAATGCAATCACAACCCAATGAGATTTCATTCAATTATAACCACAACAAATACAGGCATTTGACGATCAAAACACCACGGGCAAGATTTTCAAATTGGAATAGGCATGTAAACATTCTAATTCTAGCAAAGAGGCCTATCACACATCAATACAATACTATTATTGCAAAAAAAGTTCAAATTTTTCAACAATAAACTCGAGGTTTTAGGACTAACCTTTAATGCCAATTGAAATGTGATTGAAAAGCTAGGCGGTAAAGTATTCCAACTTCGAGCAAAAATCAACCAACTAAAATGCTAGTAAAGGGCTAAAATAAAGAAATACTACCTTTATGTGAATTTAGGAGGTTTAAGAGCGAGGGAAAGTGAAGAATTTCAAATTTGAAGTTTCTTGGCCATTATAAACCATCCAATTCATTCCTGTTCAGTGACGTTAGTCACACTCGCCGATTTACTCGATGATTCGCCGAGTGATCACCTACCTTGCCGATTGCTAAAGTTCTTTCAGTTTCTTAGGGGTTAAGTCAGCAGTCTACATCGAGTTCACCGGCCTTGTCGGTGACGCACCAAACCATTTCGTAAGTTCGCTGTGTTTTACAGGCTCTGACTTGAACTTGAATTGAGCCAAATAGTGGGTCAAGTCAGACTCACCGACCTCTTCGGCAATCTACCGACTGACCATTTTATCGCCAATCTGTATGTTTCATCACTTTTCTTATTCAAACATGCACCACTAACACACCATTATTTATAAAAGAAAAAAAAACATTTAAAACCTTGGGTTGCCTCCTAAGAGGTACCTTATTTAACGACATGGCACGATGCTAGTCCTTACTCTCTCCCCATTGGTTGGGTTGGCCCTAGTGTTACTAGGTAACCCCAATAGTTCGTTTGAGTGAAGAGAAGGCACCGTATAATTTAAGAGTGTCCCGATCAGCTGGATCAATCTAGAGTGAGAGCCAACCATTTGATTTAACACTTTAATACTCTCTTTCATCACATCCAATATTTGATGTTGTTCGATGATCTTTTGGAGAATGATTTGGAGTGTGTCCTCAACACGATTGTTCTCCTTATCTCCAGATTTCTTCCTCTCGTGAGGAGGTATGTATCTCCCTTGACTCATGCACTAGTTTTCCACCTCTATTATTTTGGTGGACAACTCATTCAGCTGAGTTACCAGTGCAGTTAACTTGAAGTCCCTCTCGACTCCTTGGCTCATCTAAGTCGGGGTGTCACCATTTCCCCCAGCCATGCTTAGGGTACCTACCTACATCAACAAATTCAAAGGAAAACAAAACTAAAAATAAAGCTTGTAAACTATGACTACCAAAAGAAAAATTCTTCTTAAACCAAAAACTTTCATGTAACACCATTCCCCGGTAGCGGCGCCATTTTGATGTTTGTGTAATCAAGACACAACTTTTAATGCAACTGTCTACGATAGTACAATAGTTTAGTAACCCATCCAAGGTCAGGGTCGAGTCCCAAGGGAGGCGTGAAAATTTGTGGTTAAGTGCGAAAGTGCTAAAGCTAATCGTAGTTAACAAATTACAAAGGTGCGTATAATTTAAGAGTGTCCCGATCAGCTGGATCAATCTAGAGTGAGAGCCAACCATTTGATTTAACACTTTAATACTCTCTTTCATCACATCCAATATTTGATTTTCCATCAATGGGTATGCAAGATTAATCTTAAAACAATCCAAAAGTGATGAATCCAAGAAACCCAAGTTCATTTCCTTGAAGATGAAACCCTTGAAAGCTCCAAGTTTTCAAAACCCTCTCCAAAACTTGGAGAGAATATGTCCAAAACTATGTCTCAAACTTAGTAATCTAAAAAATAGATAAAATAAGGTAAAATTCGCTACTAAGAATAAAAATTGACCTAGTATTTATAGTTTTTAGAAAATGTTCTTCGAAGGATCTTTCAGCGACGTTAGTGAGAATCACCGATGCATTTGGTGATCCGCCCTTTGGTCTACTTCACCACCTTTCATCAGTTGCCTTCAGCATCTTTGTGTCCTAGATAATTGGGTGATGTAGCATTGCTTCATGGAGTCACTCGGCGATACACCGATGATTTGCTCCTTTCCTTCAAGGCTTAACACACTGGAATAAAAGGCAAACATGCGATCTATTGGCGATTCGCCGAATGGGTTCGGTGATTCGCAAATCTTCATTTATTCGTTCTTTTAAGTTCTTTTGCTCCTTTTTGCTCGATAGTGTCCATGCTTTAACTCAAACTTAAAAGACCTGAAACTTAAAGGTTTTTATGAGATATCGAGGTAAAACATGCATTTGAAGACACTAATTTCATCAAAATATAGCCCTAAATGAGTCCAAATCGTGGACTCATCAACAATGTCTTTTCTAGGGTTTACGTTTAGGGCTTTGGGTTGTTTAGGTTAAGTATTTTTTAGGATTTTAAAGCTTTAGAATTTAGGGCTTAGGGTTTTTTGTGTATGATTTTTAGGGTTTAATATATACTATTTAGGGCTTTATAGGGCTTAGAACTTAGAGTTTTTTAGGTGTAGGGGTTTTTGGGCTTTTTAGGGTTTTAAAGGTTCAGTGTTTCTTAGGGTTTTTTTTTTTTAAGATTTAAGGTTTTTGTGTTTCTTTAGTTACAGGTTTTTAGGATTTAGGGTTTAGAGCTTATGGTTTTGTAGGGGTTTTAAATGGTTTTAGGGCTTATTTTTGGGTTTGTAGGATTTAGGGTTTCTTATGGTTTAGGTTTAGGATTTAGGGTTTAGGGTTTTTTTCAGTTTAGAGTTTTAGTTTAACGATTTTATGTAGGTTTATAGGTTTTAGGGCTTTGGGTTTTTTAGGTTAAGTGTTTTTTAAGGTTTTATAGGATTACTATTTAGGGCTTAGGGTTTTTTTGTGTTTTTTAGGCTTTAGGATATACGATTTAGGCTTTATATGGTTTAGAGCTTAGAGTTTTTTAGGTGTATGAGTTTTTGGGTTTTTATGGGTTTTAAGGATTAAGTGTTTCTTAGGGTTAGGTTTTTTTTTTTTTTTTTTTTTTAGGTTTAAGGTTTACGGATTTTAAGGATTTATGGCTTAGAGATTAGTGTTTTGTTGTGGGTTTTAATGGGTTTTGGGGTTTATTTTAGGGTTTATTGTGTTTAGGGTTTCTTAAGGTTTAAGGTTTAGGATTTCTTAGGGTTTTAGGTCTAGGATTTAGGGTTTTAGGTTAGTGTTTAGGGTTTAGGGCTTAGGGTTTTTTTAGGTTTAGGGTCTTGGGTTTAGGTTTGTATCTACGTTTTTAGTGTTTAGGGCCTTGGGTTTTTCAAGTTAAGGTTTATTAGGATTTTATAGGTTTAGGGTTTAGGGCTTATGGTTTCTTTAGGATTATTTTTGTGTTTTTTAGGGTTTAGCATTTACGATTTAGGGCTTTCTAGGGTTTAGAGCTTAGGGTTTTTTAAGGTTTAGGAATTTAGCTTAAGGATTTTATCTAGGTTTTTAGCATTTTTTAAGTTAAGGTTTTTCAGGGTTTTATATATTTAGGGTTTAGGGCTTAGCGTATTTTTGTGACTTTTAGGTTTAGGGTTTACAAATTTTTAAGAATTAGGTTTTAGAGCTTAGGGTTTTGTAGGGTTTTTAAATGGTTTTTAGGATTTTTTAAGGTTTAGGGCTTTAGGTTTAGGGTTTAGGGCTTAGATTTTTTTAATGTTTAGGGTTTTAGGTTAATGGTCTTATATAGGTTTTTAATGTTTAGGGCTGTGGGTTTTTTATTTTAAGGTTTTTATAGGTTTTATAGGTTTAGGATTTAGGGCTTAGGGTTTTATTTTGTGTTTTTTGGATTTAGCTTAGACGATTTAGAGCTATATAAGGTTTAAAGTTTAGAGTTTTTAGGTTTAAGGGTGTTTTAGGGTTTTTATGGGTTAAGGGTTTCTAAGGGTTTTTTTTATTTCTTTTTATTTTAACGACCATTGGGGGGTCAAGGGCTTAGCAACACCCTCGGGCTTTAGCATAAAAAAAAACAACGAAATACAAGGAGGGTCTTTTAGGGTTTAGGACTTAGGGTTTTTTGTGTTTGTTAGGTTTAGTGTTTACGCATTTTATGGATTTATGG
The DNA here is from genome assembly GCA_037074985.1 of Solanum bulbocastanum. NCBI lineage: Eukaryota > Viridiplantae > Streptophyta > Magnoliopsida > Solanales > Solanaceae > Solanum > Solanum bulbocastanum. The sequence continues at coordinate 29,513,407 of CM073605.1, forward strand.
TTTTGGTTCACATGATTTTTAGGGTTTATTTTAGTATTTATAGGGTTTAGGGTTTCTTAAGGTTTAGGGTTTCTTAGAATTTTATGTTTAGGATTTAGGGTTTTAAGTTATGGTTTAGGGTTTTTTGAGGTTTAGGATTTTAGGTTAAGTGTTTTATCTAGGTTTTAAGGGTTTAGGGCTTTGGTTTTTTTTTTTTGATTAAGGGTTTTTAGGGTTTTATAGGTTTAGGGTTTAGGGCTCAGGGTATTTTTTGTATTTTTTTAGGGTTTAGCATATACGATTTGGGTCTTTATAGGTTTTAGAGCTTAGAGTTTTATAGGTTTAGGGGTTTTGGGTTTTTTAGGGTTAAGTGTTTCTTAGAGTGTTTTAGGGTTTAGGGTTTAGGGCTTAGGGTTTTTTTTTCTGTTTTTTAGGTTTAGGGTTTATGAATTTTTAGGATTAAGGGTTTAGAGATTAGGGTTTTGTAGGGGTTTTAAATGGGTTTTAGGGTTTATAGGATTTAGGGCCTCTTAAGGTTTAGGGTTTAGGGTTTTAGGTTTAGGATTTTTGGTTATAGGTTACGGTTTAGGGTTTTTTTAGGTTTAGGGTTTTACCTAGGTTTGTATGGTTCAGGGCTTTGCGTTTTTTGGGTTATGTTTTATTATGGTTCTTTTGGTTTACGGTTTAGGGCTTTAGGGTTTTTTTTTGTGTTTTTTAGGGTTTAGCATACTCGATTTAGGGCTTAATAGGGTTTAGAGCTTAGAGTCTGTTATATTTACGGGTTTTTAGGGTTTTTAGGGGTTTTAAAGTTTAAGTGTTTCTTAGGGTTTAGGGTGTAGGACTTGGTTTTTTTTTTTTGTGTGTGTTTTTTAGGTTTAGGGTGTACGAATATTTAAGATTGAAGGCTTAGAGACTAGGGTTTAGGGCTTCTTAGGGTTTTAAGTATAGGATTTAAGGTTTTACATTAGGGTTTAGCGTTTAGGGTTTTTAAAGTTAAATTTTTTTAGGGTTTATGGCTTAAGGTTTCTTTTGTGTTTTTTAGGATTTAGCATATACGATATATGACTTTATAGGGTTTAGATCAAAGAATTTTTTAGGTTTAGGGTCATTTGGGATTTTAAAGATGTTTAAGGGTGAAGTGTTTCTTTCGATTTTTAGAGTTTAGGGTTGAGGGTTTAGGGTTTTTTTTTAGGTTTAGGGTTATGGATTTTTAGGATTTAGGGTTTAGAGTGTAGGGTTTGGTAGGGTTTTAAACTGATTTTAGTGTTTATATGATTTAGGGTTTATATAGGTCTTGGGATTAGGGTTTCTTAGGGTTTTAGGTTTAGGATTAAAGGTTTTAGGTCAGGGTTTATAGTTTAGGGCTTAGGGTCTTTTTAAGTTAAGGGTTTTATATAGGGTTTTAGGGTTTAGTGCTTTGGGTTTTTTAGGTTAAGATTTTTTAGCCTTTTTATAAGTGTTGAGTTATGGGTTTAAGGTTTTTTTTATGCTTTTTTGGGTTAAGCAAATACTATTAAGGGCTTTATAGGGTTTAGATTTTAGAGTGTTTTTAGGTTTAGGGGTTTTTGGGGTTTTTAGGATTTTTAAGGGTTAAGTCTTTCTTAAGGTTTTTGAGGGTTTAGGGTTTAAGGCTTAGTGTTTTTTTTTTTGTTGGTGTATTTTAGATTTAGGATTTATGGGTTTTAAGGATTTAGGGTTTAGAACTTAGGATTTTGTAGGGGCCTCTAATGGTTTTTAGGGTTTATTGGATTTAGGATTTCTTAAGGTTTAGTGTTTAGGGTTTCTTAGGGTTTAGGCTTAGGATTCAGGGTTTTGGGTCTAGGATTAGGGTTTAGGGCTTAGGGTTTTTTAGGTTTAGTGTTTTAGGTTAAGGGATTCAGCTAGGTTTTTAGGATTTAGGGCTTTGAGTTTTTTAGGTTAAGGTTTTTTAAGGTTTTATAGGTTTAGGGTTTAGGGCTTAGTTTCTTTCTTTTTTTTTTTTGCGGGGGTTTAAGATATATGATTTAGGGCTTAATAGGGTTAAGAGCTTAGAGTTTTTTAGGTTTAGGGATTTCGGGGGGTTTTTAAGGGTTTTAAGGGTTAAGTGTTTCTTAGGGTTTAGGGTTTTTTTTTTGTGTTTTTTAGGATAAGGGTTTACGCATTTTTAGGAATTAGGGTTTAGAGCTTAGGGTTTTGTGGGTTTTTAAATGGTTTTTAGGGTTATTTTCTGATTTATAGGATTTAGGGTTTCTTAAGATTTAGTGTTTCTCTGGGTTTTAGGTTTAGGATATAGGGGTTTAGGTTAGGGTTTAGGGCTTAGGGTTTTTTAGGGTTAGAGTTTAGGGCTTAGGGTTTTTTTGTGTTTTATAAGGTTTATCATATACGATTCCGGGCTTTATAGGGTTTAGAGTTTAGATTTATTTAGGTTTAGGGATTTTTGGGTGTTTTAGGGGATTTAAGGGTTAAGTATTTCTTTGGGTTTGGGGATTTTTTTTTTTTTTTTTGTGTTTTTTAGGTGAAGGATTTATAGTTTAGTGTTTTATAGGGATTTTTAATGGTTTTTAGGATTTCTTAAGGTTTAGGGTGTAGGGATTCTTAGGTTTTTAAGTTTAGGATTTAGGGTTTTAGGTTAGGGTTTACGGTTTATGGCTAAGGGATATTTTAGGTTTAGAGTTTTAGGTTAAGGGCATTAGCTAGGTTTTTAGGATTATGGGCTTTGAGTTTTTCAAGATTTTATTTTTTTTACCATCCCTATGAGCTCCCATCCCTTTTGCTCCCTTGGTGACTCAAACTCGCAACCTTCGGGTTGGAAGTGAGGGGTGCTTACCATCTGAGCAACCCCCTCTCGTCGTTTTTTGGATTTTATAGGTTTATGGTTTAGGGCTTAGGTTCTTTTTTTGTGTGTGTTTTTATGGTTTAGTATATATGATTTAGGGCTTAATAGGGTTAACAACTTAGAGTTTTTTTGGGTTTAGTGGTTTTTGGTTTTTTGGGTTTTTAAGGGTTAACTGTTTTTTAGGGTTTAGGGCTTAGGATTTTTTTTGTATTTTTTAGGTTTAGGGTTTAGGGAATTAAGGATTTAGGGTTTAAAGTTTAGGTTTTTGTAGGGGTTTTAAATTGTTTTTAGGGTTTATAGGATTTAGGGTTTCTTAAGATTTAGGGTTTCTTAGTGTTTTAGGTTTAGGATTTAGGGTTTAGGGCTTAGGGTTTTAGGTTATAGGTTTTTTCTTAATTTTTAGGGTTTAAGGTTTTAATTTTTTTAGGGTTTAGCATATACTATTTTGGGCTTTATAGGGTTTAGAGCATAGAGTTTATTAGGTTTAGGGGTTTTTTGGGTTTTTAAGGGTTAAGTGTTTCTTAGGATTTGGGGTTTAGGGTTTAGGGGTTTTTGTGTTTTTTAGGATTAGGGTTTATAGAATTTTAGGATTTAGGGTTTAAAGCTTAGTGTTTGTAGGGGTTTTAAATGGGTTTTAGGGTTTATTTTAGGGTCCATAGGATTTAGGGTTTCTTAAGGCTTAGGGTTTAGGGTTTCTTTGAAATTTAGGTTTAGGATTTAGGGTTTTAGGTTTTAGGGTTTAGGGCCTAGGTTTTTTTAAAAAAATTTAGGGTTTTAGGTTAAGGGTTTTACCTAGGTTTTTATGGTTTAGGGCTTTGGATTTTTTAGGCTAAGGTTTTTTACGGTTTTATAGGTTTATGGTTTAGGGGTTACGGTTCTTTTGTGTTATTTAGGGTTTAACATATACGATTTTGGGTTTTATAGGGTTTAGAGCATAGAGTTTATTAGGTTTAGGGGTTTTTGGGGTTCTTAGGGTTTTTAAGGGTTAAGTGTTTCTTAGGATTTGGGGTTTAGGGTTTAGGGGTTTTTGTGTTTTTTAGGTTTAGGGTTTATAGAATTTTAGGATTTAGGGTTTAGAGCTTAGTGTTTGTAGGGGTTTTAAATGGGTTTTAGGGTTTATTTTAGGGTTCATAGGATTTAGGGTTTCTTAAGGCTTAGGGTTTAGGGTTTCTTTGAAATTTAGGTTTAGGATTTAGGGTTTAGGGCCTAGGGTTTTTTTTTTTTAGATTTAGGGTTTTAGGTTAAGGGTTTTACCTAGGTTTTTATCGTTTAGGACTTTGGATTTTTTAGGCTAAGGTTTTTTACGGTTTTATAGGTTTATGGTTTAGGGGTTACGGTTCTTTTGTGTTATTTAGGGTTTAACATATACGATTTTGGGTTTTATAGGGTTTAGAGCATATACTTTTTAGGTTTAGGGAAGGGGTTTTAAGATTAAGTATTTCTTATGGTTTTTTATGATTTAGGATTTAGGGCTTAAGGTTTTTTTTTGTATATTTTAGATTTAGGGTTTAGGAGTTTTTTATTATTTAGGGTTTAGAGGTTAGGGTTTTGTAGGGGTTTTGAATAGTTTTTAGGGTTTATAGGATTTAGGGTTTCTTAAGGATTAGAGTTTAGGATTTCTTAGGGTTTTAGGCTTAGTATTTGGGATTTTAGGTTAGCTTTTAGCATTTTGGGGTTAGAGTTTTTTAGGTTCATGGTTTTACGTTAAGGGTTTTATCTAGGTTTTTAGGGTTTAGGGTTTTGGGTTCTTTAGGTTAAGGGTTTTTAGGTTTTTATACATCTAGCATTTAGTGCTTAGGGTTTTCTTTTTGTTGTATTTTTTAGGGTTTAGCATATATGATTTAAGGTTTTATATTGTTTAGAACTTACAGTTTTTTAGGTTTAGGGGTTTTTGAGTTTTTTAGGGTTTTTAAGGGTTAAGTATTTCTTAGGATATTTTAGCGTTTAGGATTTACGGCTTACATATTTTTAGTATGTAGGTTTTAGAGCTTAGGGTTTTGTAGGGGTTTTGAATGGTTTTTCGGGTTTATATGATTTAGGGTTTCATAAGGTTTAGGGTTTAGGGTTTCTTAGGGTTTTAAGTTTAGGATATATGGTTTTAGGTAAGGGTTTTTGGGTTTTTTCTGGTTTTTAAGGGTTAAATATTTCTTACGATTTTTTAAGATATAGGCCTTAGGTTTTTTTTGTGCTTTTTATGTTTAAGGTTTACAGATTTTTTGGATTTACGATTTAGAACTTAGGGTTTTGTTGTGGTTTAAATGTTTTTAGGGTTAATTTTAGGGTTTATTGTATTTAGGGTTTCTTAAGGTTTTGGGATTAGGGTTTCTTAGGGTTTTAGGTTTAGGATTTAGGACTTAGGATTTTTTTAGGTATAGGGTTTTAGGTTAAGGGTTTTTATGGTTTATGGGTTAAGGATTTTTAGGTTAAGGTTTTTTCTTATTTTTAGGTTTAGGGTTTATGGATTTTTAGGATTTAGGGTTTAGAGCTTAGGGTTTTTAAGGCATTTAAATGGTCTTTGGGTTTATTTTAGAGTATATAGGATTTAGAATTTCATAAGGTTTAGAATTTCTTACGGTTTTAGGTTAGGGTTTAGAGTTTTGGACCTAGGGTTTTATTAGCTTAGGGTTTTAGGTTAAGGGTGTAACACCCCAACTTTTCAAAACGTCTAAATTAACTCGTACCTTCTTGGAAAGACAAAGAGGGTGAGTAATACATTATGAATGATGTGTCATGTCATATTTTAAGTATTCAAGGGTTGTATCTCAAGTTTTGAAGTAAGGTAATTCGCAAAATAAAAGTTGGCGAAAGTTATCGTAAGTTCCTTTTTAAAGATTTCTCTGAAAATTTGGGTCAAATGTCTCGAAAGTTTTATCCCAATATATAAAGAGCTATCGGGTCCACGACTCATTAAATAGAAGTTCTATGAGTCTAGTTTCCAACGCATAAAATGGTTTGTTCATATGGCTTCAGAATACAGAGATATTTGCGTATTCGCAAGACTATACAATCAAGCACGTGACATGGGTCCCCTAAGTTGGTGGAAGCTTATAAGATAGTATCTTCTTCATTTTTCATCATTCAAAATGGTAAGAAACCCACGAAAATCAGAGAAATTCTCCTCAAATCATCCTTGTGTGTTCATGATCTCTTCTTTGCTCCTTATAAAAAATAACCCTATTTCGCGAGCTCGTCGTTTTGGTATAGTTTTCATGGTGAATTGATCGTTTTATCTTCGTGGAGGCTGTGGTAGTTGAGTTTTTTCAGTGATTTGAATTTATTCAAGTGTTCTGGGCGTGTAAAGAAAGGTAGGAACCATCTTTTATTAGCTTGTGGATACCTTAAGTCTTGGATAGTAATTTAAGATAGGAATCCATATTGATTGTCGTAGTAATTCCTGTCCTTAATTATTGATTGATTTACCTTTATTTTAGTGTTGTATTGGTGCAGACAGAGGTATTTTCAGAATAAATTATAAAGGAAAAGTTATGTTAAGGCTATTCCTTTCATTCGATATATTTCCTTAGAGCTTTGGAGTGATATAGTAGGGTAGTTAGTGTTGGTGGTCTTGTAGGTGTAATTGTGAATGGTTGGTTGATTCAGTGGCTATAAGCCCTCATTGTAGGGACTCATAATCTGTTAAAAACGTCCCTGAGTTAGGAATGACTTGGAAACTATATATATATATATATATATATATATATATATATATATTATTTATAGCTAAATTGCTCACCTATAGCTTATTCAATTGTTTGTTGTCACCCTTTGGGCTATTGTGATTAGATGTTGAGCTATGAACTTCCTATGGGGGATAAGATGTTGTCTAATAGGACTATGTTATTGCTTAAGAGGGCTATGTGTTGCCCACAGGGCTATATTGAGGACAAAGAGTGTTATGTGTTGCCTACGGGGCTATTTTTACACCAAAGAGGGCTATATGTTGCCTATAGGGCTATGTGATGCAAAAGAGGGCTACATGTAGCCCACAGAGCTATGATGTTGCCTAAGTGGGCTATGTGTTGCTTACCGGGCAATATCATTGCCAAAAAGGGCTATGTGACTTCTTACAAAGACAATGGGCTACCAATAGGATTGTGTAGATTGATTTGGCACCTTCTAGGCTTATGGTGGCCTAGGTATGTGGTATGTTGTTTGTACCTACCGAGCTTGTGGGGGCTTGGTTAGGTTGTTGTTTGATCGTTATTGTTTTTTATACATTCAGTTGTAGGTTAGCATGCTTATCTAAATTTGATTTCCTTACCTGATTGCTCTTGGTATATTATGATACTTACTCATTTATACTATAACCTTTCATACTCAATACAATATTTTGTACTGACGCCCTATTTCCTGGGGACGCTGCATTCATTTATGCAGGACTCGACAGGTGACCCAGTAGACTTTCTCAGCAGCAGGATTGACTTCTATCTGGTTGGCTAGCGCCTTTCCTTCGGTGCTGCCAGATTTGGGAGGTTTGTTAGCTTTTTTTGTATATATTTTTATGGGTAGGCAACGACCCTGTGCCGCCAATCTTTACTACTCTTAGAGACATGCAGACTAGTTTGTGGGGTGTATATGGCCATGCTGGCATAGATTGTTGGTTTGTTGATAATTGTTAGTTGTTTGATGTATTGTATTGATATATACCTGCTTTTAGTTTCGCTGTAGATATCATGGTGGCCTCGACGACCCAATCAGGACTTCTATGCTAGTTGGCTTTTTCTTTATGTGAACTCTTGGGACTAGTTGTTTCTTTTATAGATCTGTTGACAGGGAACCTGTCTTTGAGGGCTTAATTTTAAGCCGAGCTATACTTGTTTGTTTCCTTGATTGCGTGTGGCTGCCATGCGCTAGTAGCAAATGGTTCAGCAAGGTTAGTTAGGGCCTGAGTTCTGGCATTAGAAGCCAGTTACACCCCTTGAGTTTGGGGCGTGAAAAATTTGGTATCAAAGCAACGTCGTGTCCTAGGAATTCTGCAGGCCGTGTCTAGTAGAGTCTTGTTATAAATGTGTTGTGCACCACATTCTGCAAGCAAGAATCTATCGGGCATGTTATAATTACTATCCTTCTTTTGCTCACCTTGTTCTATAGAGCGGTGTCTTAAGGGTTGAGGTTTGTAGCTTATAATTGATATCTGTATGAAGATAGAGATGGCTGATACCAGATAAACCACAGCTAGCTAGGGGCTAGATACAGCTGCAGGCGAAGGCACTGGCAAGGTACCACAGGTGGAGGTAGCCCATTGTGAGACCTAGGGGGATACATCTTCTCAACCCCCTATAGCTTCTCCACCGCTTTAGAAGTCTCCAAGGGCTACAGGACCACCGATTCAACTAGCAGTACCATATCTAGTTCCTCCTATTCCATCTGACTAGGATTTCAAGAGTGCAGTATGTATGTTAGCACAATTAGTAGCTGCACAATGCCAGCCAATTGTATAATATGTTGTCGGACCTTCTGAAGGGCCTAGAAGTTCGAAAGTTTGTGAATTTCTTGCCTTGAATCCTCCACAGTTTATAGGGACAGATCGCAAGAGGACCCTCAGGTCTTTGTTGATCAGCTTCATAGGATCTTCAGAGTCATACATGCCTCAATAACTAGGTTAGTTGAGTCAGCAGCATTTCGATTGTGTGATGTTGCAGTATTTTGGTATGATTGCTGGGAGAGATCTAGGGGAGAAGATGCATCTCTACCCACTTGGGATACCTTTGCAAAAGCTTTCATAAGTAACTATATGCCTCGAGAGATTAGGGATGGCCAAGTGGACCAGTTTTTGAATCTCCAACAGGGCACCATGAGTGTTTGAGAGTAGGGGCTAAGATTTGATTCATTGGCTAGATATACACCAAAATTTGTTAATACGATGTATGACAGGGTACGTAGATTTGTGGGAGGACTTGACTCAGACTATATCAACGCTTATTCTACCGCTACACTAAATGATAATATGGTTATCTCGCGAATTCAGGCCTTTGCACAAGGCATAGAGGATTGCCAAAATCTGTAGTATATAACTAAGAGGGTCCATAAAGAGAGACAGAATAGGGATAGGTCCACTAGTTCACATGGAGATTTTTAGGGTGGTCCCAGACCTCGATATTCTAATAGGCCACCCAGGCTTCCACCACAGTAATTCCAAGGTAGTAGATTTGATCATCAGGGACAGTCAGGCCCAGGTGAGGGTTCACAAGCATCAGGCTCTCAACAGTAGAGAGGCTCAAGACATTCTAGGACAACACCGTCACGTTGCGCTACTTGCGATAGGATGTATTTTGTGAGGTTCAGGCAGGGTTCCATAGACTTTATTCTTGTGGACAACAGGGGCATGGGTAGAGGAACCACCCGACCATAGGTCAGGGTGGTATAGGTCAGTCGATCGGGTTAGTAGTAGGTTCCTCCTTTTTAGCACAGTCTACAGCACATGGACCCCAGACTTTAGCAGGTAGAGACAGAGGTAGAGGCAGAGGCAGAGGTAGAGAGCAAAGAGGGAGCATCAAGTTCTAGTAGTGGCTAGAACTGTACATATTCACTTGTAGGCCGATAGGTCTAAGATTCATCACCAGATGTTGTGATAGGTGCATTAATTATTTGCTCTCAGTGTGTTCATGCTTTGATAGATCCTGGATCTACCCTATCTTATGATACCCCATTTGCGGGGAAGTTATGTATAGTAGCAGAGTCATTAGATCGACTATTTGTTGTATCTACACCAATTGGTGAGTCTATTATTGCCAGGAGAGTCTATCGAGGTTGCACGGTAGAAATTATAGACCGACAAACCTCTGTAGACCTGGTAGAGTTAGAGATGGTCGATTTCGATGTCATTATGGGTATGGACTGGTTAGCGTCTTGTTATGCTAATGTTGAGTGTCGAACAAAGATTATTACATTCCACTTTCCAGGAGAGGCAATTGTTGAATGGAAAGGAGATACAGCAACGTCGAAAGATAGGTTTATTTCATATCTTAAGGCGAGGAGGATGATCACTAAGGGTTGTATTTATCATCTTGTTCGCTTTCATGATATAGATGCAGAACCACCGACTCTTCAATCTATTCTAGTAGGTAAAGAGTTCTTAGATGTATTTCTAGATGAGCTCCCTAGTATCCCTCGAGAACAAGAAATTGATTTTGCTATCGATATGCTACCAAGTACATAACTCATATCTATCCCTCCTTATAAAATGGCTTCGGCTGAGCTAAAAGAGTTGAAGGATCAGCTGAAAGACTTGTTGGAGAAAGGCTTTATTACACCTAGTGCTTCAGTATGGGGTTCGCTAGTGTTATTCATGAGGAAGAAAGATGGCTCACTAAGAATGTGTATTGAGTATTGACAGCTGAATAAGGCGACTATTAAAGAAAAAGTATCCCCTTCCAAGGATCGATGACTAGTTTGATCAGTTACAAGGTGTTGAGTTCTTCTCAAAGATTGATTTAAGATCAGGGTACCACCATATATGGACACTTTGAGTTCTTCGTAATATCTTTGGGATTAACAAATGCCCTAATAATGTTCATAGACCAAATGAATTGTATATTTAGGCCGTATCTACACTTGTTTGTGATTATATTTATTAATGATATTTTGGTGTATTCACGTTTAAAAACTGAGCATGCAAATCATTGGCGAGCAGTCCTTTAGGTTCTTCGAGATTGTGAACTTTATGTAATGTTATCTAAGTGTGAGTTCTAGTTGAATTCTGTAGTTTTCTTATGCCATATTGTATCAGATGAAGGCATTGTAGATGATACACAAAATATTGAGGCCGTAAAAACTTGGCCTAGACCTATGACTCCGATTGAGGTTCATAGTTTCTTAGGGTTAGCTGGATACTACAGAAGGTTTGTAGAAGGGTTTTCTTCAATTCCAGCACCATTAACGAAGCTGACTTAAAAAGCATCTAAGTTCCAGTGGACTAAGGCTTGCGAGCATAGTTTCCTGGAGCTGAAGGACAGTTTGACATCAACACCAGTTCTAACATTGCTAATGGGTTCAGAAGGCTATGCGGTGTACTGTGATGCTTTTGGTGTTGGGTTTGTATGTGTTCTAATGCAACATGGTAAGGTTATCACATATGCTTCAAGAAAGTTGAGGAAGCATGAGAAGAACTATCCAACCCACGATTTAGAGATTGTTGTAGTTGTGCATGCATTAAAGATCTGGAGACAATATTTGTATAGCGTTCATGTTGACATCTTCACCGATCATAAAAGCCTTCAATATATCTTTAGACAAAAAGAGTTAAATCTGCAACAGCGTTAATGGCTTGAGTTACTCAAAGACTACAACGTGGAATTTTATATCATTCAGGAAAGGCGAATGTGGTAGTCGATGCCCTCAGTCGAAGATCTATGGGTAGTTTATCCTATTTAAGTGTTGAGAAGCGTGAGATAGCACAAGAGCTTCATCAGTTAGATAGCTTGGGAGTCAAATTGTTAGAGGCAGATGATAGTGGGGTCACAATTTAGGACACAACTGCATCATCTCTATTTGTGGAGGTAAAAGCACGACAATAGGAGGATCCGAGCTTAGACCAGCTCAGAGCCAAGGCTCGAGATCAGCAGTCTGTAGAATTTCATATAGCAAGAGAAAGAGCCCTCTGATATAGTGGTCGATTGTGTGTTCCGAATGTTCCAGGGCTTCGACATCAGATTATGGAAGAGGCACATCATTCCCGTTATTCTATTCACCCTGGTTCGACGAAGATGTACCATGATATTAAGGAGATCTATTGGTGGAACGAATGAAGAAGGACATTGCTGAGTTTGTGGCACATTGTCCTAACTGCCAACAGGTGAATGTTGAGCACCAAAAGCCCGCTGGGCTAGTCCAGGGGATAGCCATTCCTTTATGGAAGTGGGAAGCAATTAATATGGATTTTGTTACAGGGTTACCTTGATCGCGTCGTAAGTTTGACTCTATTTGGATAATTGTTGACAGACTAACAAAATCAGCCTATTTCTTATTAGTCAAGACTACTTTCACAGCTGAAGATTATGCAGGGCTTTACATCCGAGAGATTGTTAGGTTGCATGGTGTCCCAATATCTATTATCTCAGATAGAGGAGCACAATTTACTACTAACTTCTGGAAGTCTTTCCAAAAATGATTAGGGATGCAAGATAATCTCTGTACTACCTTTCACCCTCAAACAGATGGCCAAGCTGAATGCACCATTTTAACACTTGAGGACATGCTACGAGTATGCATGCTAGACTTTAATGGAAGTTGGGATGACCATTTACCTCATATTGAGTTCACATACAATAATAGTTATCATTCTAACATAGGGATATCACCTTATGAGGCTTTGTATAGGAGAAAATGTAGATCCCCATTTGATGGTACGAGGTAGGTGAGTCAAGGTTGATTGGACCTGACCTAGTACATCAAATAGTGGAGCAGATTAAGCTCATTCAGGAGAGGTTGCTAACAGATCAAAGCTGACCGAAGTCATACTCAGATGTGTGACAAGGGACTTAGAGTTTTGTATCGATGACTGAGTATTCTTAAAAGTCTCACATATAAAAGGTGTTATGAGATTTGGCAATAAAGGTAAGCTTAGTCCAAGATTCATTAGGCCATACCGGATCCTTCGGAAGGTAGGACAAGTGGCTTATGAGTTAGAAGGGCCTTTGGAGCTAGAATCTGTTCATCCATTTTTTCATGTATCAATGCTACGAAAGTGCGTAGGAGACCCTTATCGAGTTGTCCCAGTTGAGGATGTTCAAATCATAAAGGATTTCTCCTACGAGGAAACTCCTGTTGCCATATTAGATCGACGGTCCGTAAATTGAGGACCAAGGAGATGGCTTTAGTTAAAGTATTGTGCAGAAACAAGAATACAGAAGAGGTGACCCGGGAAGCTGAGGATGGGAGAGGTCCAAATATCCTCACTTGTTCCATACCCAGGGTGATAACATATCAGTTTATATGAGTGAAGTAACGTAGGATAGCTATCTAATTTTTTTATATTATTGCTTATTATTATGGTTGTTGTCATTGTATTTTTCCTCGCACCGTTATTGCATAGCTATACTGCTTAGCTATTTATGTCATCCTGTGAGATGCCTAGATTAGAATTTCTTCTTTTAAGGTTTGGAATAGTCGCATTCACAAAGGATACTTTGCCTATACTTTGGCAACTCCTAGGGACATAATCGCGTGACTCAGTTTTTTCATTCTAGGACGAATGTTTCTAAGGGGGGAAGGATGTAACACCCCAACTTTTCAAAACGTCTAAATTAACTCGTACCTTCGTGGAAAACCAAAGAGGGTGAGTAATACATTAAGAATGATGTGGTATTTCATATTTTAAGTGTTTAAGGGTTGTATCTCAAGTTTTGAAGTAAGGTAAGTAGCAAAATAAAAGTTGGCTAAAGTTATCGAAAGTTCATTTTTAAATATCTCTATGAAATTTGGGTCAAATGTCTCGGAAGTTTTCTTCTAATATATAAATAGTTATGGGGCCCACGACCCATTAAATCAAAGGTCTACGAGTCTAGTTTCCAATGCATCAAACGGTTTGTTCATACAATTTCAGAATAGTGAAATATTTGCGTTTTTGTGAGACTGCGCAAGTAGGCATGTGAGGTGGGTCCCCTAAGTCAGTGGAAGCTTATAAGATAGCATCTTCTTCATTTTTCTTCACTCAAACTCGTAAGAAACCCAAGAAAATCAGAAAAATTCTCCTAAAATCATCCTTGTGTGTTCATGATCTCTTCTTGGCTCCTTATCGAAAATTGCCATACTTTGCTAGCTCGTCATTTTGGTATAGTTTTCATGGTGAATTGATCGGTGTAGCTCCGTGGAGGCTGTGGCAGCAGAGTTTTTTCAGTGGTTTGATTTTATTTAAGTGTTATTGGCGTGTAAAGAAAGGTAGGAACCACTTTTATTAGTTTATGGATACCTTAGGTCATGGATAGTAATTTACGATAAGAATCTATATCGATTGTCGTAGTAATTCCTGTCTCTAATTACTGATTGATTTTAGCATTTTTTTAGTGTTGCATTGGTGCGGACAGAGGTATTTTCAACATAAATATAAAGGAAAAGGTATGTTAAGGCTATTCCCTTCATTTGACATATTTCCTTAGAGCTTTGGAGTGATATAGTAGGGTAGTAAATGTTGGTGATCTTGTAGATGTAATTGTGAATGGTCGGCTAATTGAGTGGTTATAAACCCTCATTATAGGGACTTATAATCTGTTAAGAACGACTCTGAGTTAGGAATGACTTGGAATATATATATATATATATATATATATTATTTATAGCTAAATGGCTCACATTTAGCTTATCCAATTGTTTGTTGTCACCCTTGGGACTATTGTGGTTAGCTATTGAGCTATGAACTACCTATAGGGGCTATGATGTAGTATAATAGGACTATGTTATTGCCTAAGAAGGCTATGTGTTGCCCACGGGGCTATATTGAGGCCAAAGAGTGTTTGTGTTGCCTACAGGCCTATTTTGACACCTAAGAGGGCTATGTGTTGCCTACAGGGCTATGTGATGCAAAAGAGGGCTACATACAACCCATTAGAGCTATGATGTTTCCTAAGAGTGCTATGCACTGCCTATGCGGCTATATCTTTGCCAAAAAAAGGTTATGTGACTTCGACAAGGTGCTACCGATAGGGTTGTGTAGATTGATTTGGCACCTTCTGGGCTTATGGGGGCCTAGGTAGGTGGTATGTTGTTTGTACCTACTGAGCTTATGGGGGCTTAGTTAGGTTGTTGTTTGATCATTATTGCTTTTTTTTAGATTCAGTAGTGGGTTAGCATTCTTATCTAAATTTGATTTCCTTACTTGATTGCTTTTGGTATATTTTGATACTTGCTCATTTAGTCTATAGCCTTTCATACTCTGTACATTATTTTGTACTAATTCCCTATTGCTGGGGGGCGCTGCATTCATGTACGCAGGACCCAACAGACGACCCAGTAGACCTCCTTAGCAGCAGGATTGACTTATATCTGGTTGGGTAGCCCCTTTCCTTCAGAGCTGCCAGCATTGGGAAGTTTGTTTGCTTTTGCTGTATATATTTTTATGGGTAGATAGGGGTCCTATCCTGCCAATATTTACTACTCTTAGAGGTGTGCAGACTACTGTGTAGGGTGTACAACTACATTATGGCCATGTTGACCTAGTTTGTTGGTTTGCTGATGCTTGTTAGCTATTTGATGTATTGTATTTATATATATACATGCTTTCAGTTTCTCTATAGAGATCATGGTGGCCTCAACGTCCTAATTAAGACTTTTGTGCTAGTTGGCTATTTCTTTAGATGAACTCTTGGGAGTAGCTATTTCTTTTATAGATCTATTCACAGAGGCCTTACCGACTGAAGGCTTAATTTTAAGCCGCGATATGCTTGTTTGGTTTCTTGATTGTGTGTGGCTACCATGCGCTACTAGCAAATGGTTCAGTAGGGTCGGCTCGAGCCTGAGTTCTGGCATTAGGAGCCAGTTGCGCCCCTTGAGTTTGGGGCATGACAAAGCTTTTTATCTTGGATTTTAGGGTTTAGGGCTTTGTGATTTTTAGGTTAAGGTTTTTTATTATTTTATAGGTTTAGGGTTTAGGTCTTAGGTTTTGTTTTGTATTTTAGTGTTTAGTGTATACGATATTGGGTTTTATAAGGTTTAGAGCTTAGAGTTTTCTTAGGTTTAGGGGTTTTTGTGTTTTTTAGGGGTTTTCATGGTTAAGTGCTTCTAAGGGTTTTTAAGGTTTAGGGTTTAGGGTTTAGGGCATAGGGGTTTTCTTTGTGTTTTTTAGGTTTAGGGTTTAAAGATTTTTAGGAGTTAGGGTTCAGAGCTTAGGGTTTTGTAGGGTTTCAAATGGTTTTAGGGTTTATTTTAGTGTTTATAGGATTTAGGGCTTTTTAATGTTTAGGGTTTCATAGGATTTTAAGTTTAGGATTTTGGGTTTTAGGTTAGGGTTTATGGTTTAGAGTTTAGGGCTTAGGGATTTTTTATGTTTAGGGTTTTAGGTTAAGGGTTTTATCTAGGTTTTAAGGGTTTAGGGCTTTGGGGTTTTTAGGTTATGGTTTATTAGGGTTTTATAGGTTTAATGTTTAAGGCTTAGGGTATCTTTTGTGTTTTTTAGGATTTGGCATATACGATTTGGTGCTTCATAGGTTTTAGAGCTTAGAGTTTTTTAGGGTTAGGAGTTTTTGGGATTTTTCAGGGTTTTAAGGGTTAAGTGTTTCTTAGGGTTTTTTAGGGTTTAGGGTTTATGGTTTAGGATATTTTTTTGTGTGTTTTTCAGGTTTTGGGTTTATGGACTTTACGAATTTGTGGACAAGAGTTTAGAGTTTTGTAGGGGTTTTAAATTGTTTTTAGTGTTTATTTTAGGGTTTATATGATTTAGGGTTTCTTAAGGTTTATGGTTAAAGGTTTATTAGCGTTTTTGGTTTAAGATATAGGGTTTTAGGTTACCGTTTAGGGTTTAGGGCTTAGGGATTTTTTAGGTTTAGGGTTTTAGGTTATGGGTTCTATCTAGTTATTAGGGTTTAAGGCTTAGGGTTTTTTAGTTTAAGGTTTTTAGGGTTTTATGGTTTGGGGCTTAAGGGTTTTTTTGTTTTGTTTTAGGGTTTAGCATACACGATTTAAGTCTTCATAGGGTTTAGAGCTTGGAGTTTCTTTTAGGGGTTTTGGGGTTTTTAGAGTTTTGTATGGTTTTTAAAGTTTAAGTGTTTCTTAGTAATTTTTAAGGTTTAGGGTATATGGCTTAGCATTTTTTGTGTTATTTAGGTGTAGGGTTCATAGATTTTTAGGATTTAGGGTTACAAGCTTAGGATTTTTTAGGGGTTTTAAATGGTTTTAGGGTTTATTTTAAAGTTTATAGGATTAAGGTCTTCTTATGGTTTAGGATTTCTTAGGGTTTTAGCATATACGATTTTGGGCTTTATAGGTTTTAGAGATTAGAGCTTTTTTAGGTTTAAGGATTTTGGTGTTTTAAGAGTTAAGTGTTTAGGGCTTAGTTTTTTTTTGTGTGTGTTTTTTAGGTTTAGGGTTTACAGATTTTTATGATTTATGGTTTAGAGCTTAGTGTTTTGTAGCGGTTTGAAATGGTTTTTAGGGTTTTTTTAAGGGATTATAGGATGTAGGGTTTCTAAAGGTTTAGGGTTGAGGGTTTCTTAGGATTTTATGATTATCGTTTACAATTTTAGGTTAGGGTTTAGGGTTTAGGACTTAGGGTATTTTTAGGTTTATGGATTTAAGCTAAGGGTTTTATCTAGGTTTTTAGGGTTCCGTATGTTATGGTTTTTTAGGGTTTTATAGGTTTAGGGTTTAGGGCCTAGCGTTTCTTTGTGTTTTTTAGGATTTTGCATATACGATTTAGGGATTTATAGGGTTTAGAGCTTATACTATTTTAGGTTTAGGGGTTTTGGTTTTATTAAGGTTTTTATGGTTTAAATGTTTCATCGAGTTTTAAAGGGTCTAGGGTTTATGGTTTAGGGGTTTTTGTGGTTTTTTGGTTTAGGGTTACAGATTTTTTGGATTTAGGATTTAGATATTAGGGTTTTGTAGTGGTTAAATGGGTTTAAGGGTTTATAGGATTTAGGGTTTCTTATGGTTTAAGGTTTAGGGTAGGGTTTCTTAGGGCTTTAGGTTTAGTGTTTTAGGTTAAGGATTTTATGTAGGGTTTTAGGTTTAGGGCTTTGGGTTTTTTGCGTTAAGTTTTTATTAGGCTTTTATAGATTTAGGGTTTAGGATTTTTTCTGTGTTTTTTAGGGTTTAGCATATAGGATTTATGGCTTTATAAGGTTTAGAGCTTAGAGTATTTTAGGTTTAGGGGTTTTTTGATTTTTAAGACTTTTATGTGTTAAGTATCTCTTAGGGTTTTTTAGGGTTTAGGGCTTACAATATTTTGTTTTTTTTATGCTTTTTAGGTTTAGGGTTTACCTATTTTTAAGATTTAGGGTTTAGAGCTTAGGGGATTGTAGGGGTTTTGAATGGTTTTTAGGGTTTATTTAGAGCTTATAAGGTTTAAGGTTTTTTAAAGTTTAGGGTTTCTTAGGGTTGTAGGTTTAGGACTTATGGTTTTAGGTTAGGGTTTAGGGCTTATGGTTATTTTAGGTTTGGTATTTTAGGTTAAGGGTTCTATCTAGGTTTTTAGGGTTTTGGGCTTTGGGTTTTTTAGATTAATGTTTTTTAGGATTTTATAGGTTTAGGGTTTAGGGCTTAGGGATTTTTTGTGTTCTTTAAGGTTTAAAATATAAGATTTACTTCTTTATAGAGTTAAGAGCTTAGAGTTTTTTAGGTTAGGGGTTTTTGTGTTTTTAGGATTTTTAAGGGTTAAGTGTTTCTTAGGGTTTATGGTTTAGGGCTTAGGTTTTTTTAAGGTTTAGGATTTTTCAACATTTTAAATGGTTTTTAGGATTTATTTTAGTGTTTATTGGATATAGGGCTTCTTAAAGTTTAGGGTTTTGTAGAGTTTTAGGTTTATGATTTACGATTTTAGGTTAGGGTTTATGGTTGGAGGCTTATGGTTTTTTTAGGTTTAGGGATTAGATTAAGGCTTTTTTCTAGGTTTTTAGGGTTTAGGGATTTGGGGTTTTTAGGTTAAGGGTTTTATAGGTTTTGGGTTTTTTTTTTTTTTTTTTTTTTTTGTGTTTTTTAGGGTTTAGTATATACGATTTAGGGCTTTATAGGGTTTAAAACTTTGTGTTTCTTTAGGTTTAGAGGTTTTTTGATCTTTTTGGATTATTTAGGGTTTTTGAGGGTTAATTGTTTCTTAGGGTTTTTTCTTAGGGTTTAAGGTTGAGGGCTTAGGGTTTTTTTTTTGGGATTTTTAGGTATAGGGTTTACATATTTTTAGGATTTAAAATTTAGAGCTTAGTGTATTGTAGGGATTTTAGATCGTTTTAGGGTTTATTTTGGGGTTTATAGGATTTAGAGTTTCTTAATGTTTAGGGTTTACGGTTTCTTAGTGCATTAGGTTCATGATTTAGTGTTTCAGGTTTGGGTTTACGATTTAGGGATTAAGGAATGTTTATGCTTAAGGTTTTATGTTAAGGGTTTTATCTAGGTTTTTAGGGTTTAGGGATTTGGGTTATTCAGTTTAAGGTTTTTTTTAGGGTTTCGTTGCTTTAGATTTTAGGGCTTAAGGTCTTTTTGTGTTTCTTAGGATTTGGCATATACGATTTAGGGCTTTATAGGGTTTAGAGCTTAGAGTTTTTTAGGTTTAGGGAGTTTTAGGTATTTTAGGGTGTGTAGGGGTTAAGTGTTTCTTAGGGTTTATGGAATTTAGGGATTCGGCTTTTTCTTTTTTTTTTTGTGTCTTTTTGGTTTAGGGTTTACGGATTTTTAGGATTTAGGATCTAGAGCTTAGGATTTTGTAGGGGTTTTAAATGGATTTTTGAGTTCCTTTTAGATTTTATAGGATTTAGGGTTTCTTAAGGGTTACGATTTAGGGTTTCTTAGGGTTTTAAGTGTTGGATAAAGGTTTGGGTTTTTTAGGCTCAGGTTGTTAGGGTTTTATAGGTTTAGTGCGTAGGGGTTTTCTTGGATTTTTTAGGATTTAGCATATACGATTTAGGGCTTAATAGGGTTTAGAGCTTAGAGTTTCTTTAGGTTTAGGGGTTGTTGGGATTTTGAGGATGTGTAGGGGTTAAATGTTTCTTAGGCTTTTTAGAGTTTAGCACTTAGATTTTTTTGTGTTGTTTAGGTTTAGGGTTTACGAATTTTTAGGATTTAGGGTCTAGAGCTTAGGATTTAATAGGTCTTTTAAATGGATTTAGGGTTTATTTTAGGTTTTATAGGATTCAGGTTTCTTAAGGTTTGGGTTTAGAGTTTCTTAGGGTTTTAGGTGTAGGATAAAGGTTTGGGTTTTTTAGGTTTAGGTTTTTAGGGTTAGGGTTTAGGTCTTAGGGTTTTTCTTTGATTTTTTAGGGTTTAACATATACGATTTAGGGCTTAATAGGTTTTAGAACTTAGAGCTTTTTTAGGTTTAGGGGTTTTGGGTTTTTCAAGGTTAAGTGTGTTTCTTAGGGTTTTTTAGTGTTTAAGATTTAGGGCCTTGGGTTTTTTATATTTTTTAGATATAGGGTTTTTCGGTTTTTAGGATTTAAGGTTTAGAGCTTAGGGTTTTGTTGGGGTTTTAAATGGTTTTTAGAGATTATAGGATTTAGGGTTTCTAAAAGTTCAAGGTTTAGGAGTTCTTAGGGTTTAGGTTTGGGTTTATGGTTTAAGGATTAGGGTTTTTTTGTAGGTTTTGGAATTTAGGTCAACGTGTTTATCTAGGTTTTTAGGGTTTTTTTAAGTTGAAGTTTTTCAGAGTTTTATAAGTTTAGAGTTTAGGGTTTAGCGCTTTTTCTGTGTTTTTTAGGATTTAGCATATACAATTTAGAGCTTTATAGGGTTCAGAGATTGAAATATTTTATATTTAGGGATTTCAAGTATAGGATTACAAATTATTGGGATTTAGAGTTTAGGGCTTAGGTTTTTTATGTGTCTTTTAGGTTTAGGGTTTAGGAATTTTTAGGATTTAAGGTTTAGAGCTTTGGGTTTTTTTGGGATTTTAAATGGTTTTTAGGGCTTTTTAGGGTTTCTTAAGATTTATAAGATTTAGGGTTTCTTAGGGTTTTATTTAGGGTTTTTTTTTTGTGTTTTTAGTGTCTAGTATATACAATTTAGGGCTTTATAGGGTTAGAGCTTAGATTTTTTTCGGTTTAGCGGTTTTTGGGTTTTTTAGAGTTTTTAAGGGCGAAATATTTCTTAGGGTTTTTTAGGGTTTAGGGCTTAGGATTCTTTTTTTGTGTTTTTAAGGTTTAGAGTTTACGAATCTTTAAGATTTTTAGGGGTTTTGAATGGTTTTTAGGGTTTATAGGATTTAGGGTTTCTTAACATTTAGGGTTTAGGGTTTTTTAGAATTTAGGGTTTAAGGCTTAGGATTTCTTTTGTGTTTTTTAGGTTTAGGGTTGATGAATCTTTAAGATTTAAGGTTTAGAGCTTAGGGTTCTATAGGGGTTTTGAACGGTTTTTAGGGTTTATAGGATTTAGGGATTCTTAAGGTTTAGGGTTTAGGGTTTCTTAGGGTTTTAGATTTAGGGTTTAGGGTTTTAGGTTAGGATTTAGCATTTAGGTATTACGTTTTTTTAGGTTAAGGATCTCATCTAGGTTTTTAGGGTTTAGGACTTTGGGTCTCTTAGGTTAAGGTATGTTAGGGTTTTATACGTTTAGAGTTTAGGGTTTAGGGTTTTTTTGTGTTTTTGAAGGTTTAGAATATACAATTTAGGGCTTTATAGGGTTTAGATCTTAGAGATTTTAGGTTTGGGGGTTTTAGGGTTTTTAGGGTTGCGGATTAAGTGTTTCCTAGGGTTTTTTAGGGTTTATGGCATAGGTTTTTTCTATGTATTTTAGGTTTAGGGTTATGGATTTTTAGGATTTAGGGTTTAGAGCTAAGGGTTTTGTAGGGGTTTTAGAGTTTATTTTAGTGTTTATAGGATTTAGGGTTTCTCAAGGTTTAAAGTTTAGGGTTTCTTAGGGTTTTAGGTTTTAGAATTTAGGGGTTTATTAGGTTTTAGGATTTGGGCTTTTTAGGTTATGGTTTTTTAGGATTTTATTGATTTAGGGTTTAGGGCTAAGGGTTTTTCGTGTATGTTTTTTAGTGTTTATCATATATGATTTATGGGGTTTAGAGCTTAGAGTTTTTTAGGTTTAGGGATTTTTTGGGTTATTTTTAGGATTTTACGGGTTGAGTGTGTCTTAGTGTTTTTTAAGATTTAGGGTTACAAGCTAGGGTTTTTGTGTGTTTTCAGGTTTCGGGTTTACAGAGTTTTAGGATCTAGGGTTTAGAGGTTAGGGTTTTGTAGGGGTTTTAAATGGTTTTAGGGTATATATTTGGGTTTGTAGGAATTAGGGTTTCATATGGTTTTAGGTTTAGGATTTAGGGTTTTAGGTTAGGGTTTAGGGCTTAGGGGTTTTTTCAATTTAGAATTTTAGTTTAATGGTTTTATGTAGGTTTTTAGGGTTTAGGTTTTTGGATTTTTTAGGTTAAGTTTTTAATAGGGTTTTATAGGTTTTAGTGTTTAGAGCTTTGGGTTTTTTTTTTTTGTTTTTTAGGTTTTTTTTTAGCATATACGACTTAGGCTTTATATGGTTTAGAGCTTAAAGTTTTTTAGATTTAAGGGTTTTTGGGTTTTTTATGGGTTTTAAGGATTAAGTGTTTCTTATGGCTTAGGTTTTTTTGTGTTTTTTAGGTTTAAGGTTTACATATTTTAACGATTTATGGTTTAGAGCTTAGGGTTTTGTTGGGCTTTAAATGGTTTTTAGGGTGTACTGCATTTAGGGTTTCTTAAGGTTTAGGGGTTTAGAGTTTCTTAGAGTTTTAGGTCTAGATTTAGGGTTTTAGGTTAGTGTTTAGGTTTAGGGCTTAGGGTTATTTTAGGTTTAGTGTTTTGGTTTAAGGCTTTTATCTACGTTTTTAGGGTTTAGCGCTTTTGGTTTTTTAGGTTAAGGCTTATTAGAATTTTATAAGTTTAGGGTTTAGGGCTTAGGGTTTTTAAGGATTTTATTTTTTGTGTTTTTTAGGGTTTAACATGTATAATTTAGGGCTTTATAGGGTTTAGGGTTGTTTTAGGTTTAGGAATTTAGGTTTAAGGTTTTATCTAGGCTTTTAGGGTTTTTTAAGTTAAGATTTTTCAAGGTTTTATAGTTTTAGGGGCTTAGGGTAATTTTGTGATTTTTAGGTTCTGCGTTTACAAATTTTTAAGATTTAGGGTTTAGAGCTTAGGGTTTGGTAGGTGTTTTAAATGGTTTTTAGGGTTTATTTTGGAGTTTATAGGATTTAGGGTTTCGTAAGGTTTAGGATTTAGGGTTTTAGGTTAGGGTTTAGGGTTTATGGCTTAGGTTTTTTTAATTCTAGGGTTTTAGGTTAATGGTTTTATTTAGGTTTTTAGGGTTTAGGGCTTTGGATTTATTAGGTTTAGGTTTTTTATGGTTTTAAAGGTTAACGATTTAGGGCTTAGGGTTTTTTCTGTTTTGTAAGATTTAGCATATATGATTTAGGGCTTAATAGGATTTAGAGCGAAGAGTTTTTAGGTTTAGGGTTTTTTATCCTTTTTATGTTTAGGGTTTACGTATTTTTAGGATTTAATATTTAGAACTTTGGGTTTTTTCGGGATTTTAAATGGTTTTAGGGGTTTTATTAGGGTTTATAAGATTTAGGGTTTCTTAAGTTTTAGGGTATAGGGTTTCTTAGGGTTTTAGGTTAGGGTTTACGATATAGGACTTGGGATTTTTTTTGTGTTTTTAGGGCATTTATAATTTAGGGATTCATAGGGTTAGAGGTTAGAGTTTTTTTTTTTTAGGGTTTTTGGGTTTTTTAGAGTTTCTAAAGCTTTATTTTTTATTGGGATTTTTTAGAGGTCAGGGCTTAGGATTTTTATTTTTTTTTGTATTATTTAGGTTTAGGATTTATGAATCTTTAAGATTTAAGGTATAGAGTTTAGGGTTTATTCTTTCTTAGGTTTAGGGTTTATTGGACATAGAGTTTCTTAAAGTTTAGGGTTTTGTAGGGTTTTAGGTTTAGGTTTTATGGTTTTAGGTTAGGGTTTAGGGTTTGAGGCTTAGGGTTTTTTTAGGTTTAGGGTTTAGAATAAGGGTTTTATCTAGATGTTTAGGGTTTAGGGCTTTGGGTTTTTTAGGTTAAGGGTTTTTATGGTTTTACAGGTTTAGGGTTTTGGATTTAGGGTTTTTTTTAGTGTTTTTTAGGGTTTAGCATATACCATTTAGGGCTATATAGGGTTTAGAGTTTAGTGTTTTTTATGGTTTAGGGGTTTTTAGATTTTTTTTTAGAATTTTTAGGGGTTTTGAGGGTTAAGTATTCAGTAGTGTTTTTTAGGGTTTAAGGTTTAAGGCTTAGTTTTTTTTTTTTTTTTTTGGGTTTATTAGATATAAGGTTTACATATTTTTCGGATTTAGGATTTAGAGCTTAGGGTATTGTCGGGTTTTTTGGGTTTATTTTGCGGTTCATAGGATTTAGAGTTTCTTAATGTTTAGGTTTATGGTTTATTAGTGTTTTAGATTTACGATTTAGGGTTTTAGGTTAGGGTTTACTGTTTAAGGCTTAGGGATATTTTATACTTAATGTTTTAGATTAAGGGTTTTATCTAGGTTTTTAGGGTTTAGGGCTTAGGGTCTTTTTGTCTTTCTTAGGGTTTAGCTTATACAATTTAGTGCTTATAGGGTTTAGAGCTTGGAATTTTTTAGGTTTAGGGGGTTTTGGATTTTTTAGGGTGTCTAAGGGTTAAGTGTTTCTTAGGATTTATTGAATTTTGGTCTTCAGGATTGTTTTTGTGCTTTTTATGTTCAGGGTTTACGAATTTTTAGGATTTAGCGCTTTGGATTTTGTAGCGGTTTTAAATGGATTTTAGGGTTCCTTTTTGGATTTATAGTATTTAGGGTTTCTTAAGGTTTACGGTTTAGGGTTTCTTACGATTTTAGGTTTTGGATAAAGGTTTGGGTTTTTTAGGCTTTGGTTTTTTAGGGTTTTATAGGTTTAGGGCGTAGGGGTTTTCTTGGATTTTTTAAGGTTTAGTATATACAATTTTGGACTTAATAGGGTTTACAGCTTGGAGTTTTTTAGGTTTTGGGGGGTGTTTGGGTTTTTTAGGGTTTTAAGGGTTAAGTGTTTCTTAGGTTTTTTTTTAAGATATAGGGTTACAACCTAGGGTTTTTGTGTGTTTTCTTGTTTAGGATTTACAGATTTTTAGGATTTAGGGTTTAGAGGTTAAGGTTTTGTAGGGGTTTTAAATAGTTTTAGGGTATATTTTTGGATTTGTAGGATTTAGGGTTTCTTATAGTTTTAGGTTTATGATTTAGGGTTTTAGGTTAGGGTTTAGGGTTTAGGGATTAGGGATTAGGGTTTTTTTCAATTTAGAGTTTTAGTTTAACAGTTCTATGTAGGTTTTTAGGGTTTAGGGCTTTGGGTTTTTCGGGTCAAGTTTTTTTTTTTAGGGGTTTATAGATTTAGTGTTTAGGGCTTAGGTTTTTTTTTTTTGTGTGTGTTTTTTTTCCTTTAGCATATTCGATTTAGGCGTTATATGGTTTAGAGTTTAGAGTTTTTTAGGTTTAGGGGTTTTTGGGTTTTTTATGGGTTTTAAGGATTAAGTGTTTCTTAGGGTTTATGTTTTTTTTGTGTTTTTTAGGTTTAAGGTTTACATATTTTAAGGATTTACAATTTAGAGCTTAGGGTTTTTTTGGGGTTTAAATGGTTTTTAGGGTTTATTGTATTTAGGGTTTCTTAAGGTTTGGGGGTTTAGGGTTTCTTAGGGTTTTAGGTCTAGGATGTAGGGTTTTAGGTTAATGTTTAGGGTTTAGGGCTTAGGATTTTTTTAGGCTTATGATTTTGGATTATGGTTTTTATCTACGTTTGTAGCCTTTAGCGCTTTGGGGTTTTTAGGTTAAGGTTTATTAGGATTTTATAGGTTTAGGGTTTAGGGCTTCAGGTAATTTTAGGTCTTTTTTTTTATGTGTTTTTTAGTGTTTAGTATATACAATTTAGGGCTTTATAGGGTTTAGGGTGTAGGGATTAGAGTTTTTTTAGGTGTAGGAATTTAGGTTAAGGGTTTTATCTTGGTTTTTAGGGTTTTTAAAGTTACGGTTTTTTAGGGTTTTATAGGTTTAGGGCTTAGGACTTAGGGTATTATTGTGATTTTTAGGTTTACGGTTTACAAGTTTTTAAGATTTATAGTTTAGATCTTAGGGTTTGGTAGGTGTTTTAAATGGTTTTTAGGGTTTATAGGATTTAGGATTTAGGCTTTCTTAAGGTTTAGGATTAAAGGTTTTAGGTTAGGATTATGGTTTAGGGCTTAGGTTTTTTTAATGTTTAGGGCTTTTGGTTAATGATCTTATCTAGGTTTTTAGGGTTTAGGGCTTTGGGTTTTTTATGGTTTTAAAGGTTTCGGGTTTAGGGGTTAGGGTTTATTGTGTTTTGTAAGATTTAGCATATATGATTTAGGGCTTAATAGGATTTAGAGCTACGAGTTTTTTAGGTTTAGGGTTTTTTTGCCTTTTTTATGTTTAGGGTTTACATATTTTTAGGATTTAAAGTTTAGAGCTTTGGGTTTTTTAGGGATTTTAAATGGTTTTTAGTCTTTTTTTAGGGTTTACAAGATTAAGGGTTTCTTAAGGTTTAGGGTTTAGGGTTTCTTTGGGTTTTAGGTTTAGGATTTAGGGTTTTATGTTAGGGATTAGGGTATAGGGCTTAGGGTTTTTTTTGTGTTTTTAGGGTTTCGCATATACAATTTAGGGCTTTATAGGGTTAGAGCTTAGAGTTTTTTCGGTTTGGGGGTTTTTTGGGTTCTTTAGAGTTTTTGAAGGTTAACTTTTTCTTAAGATTTAGGGTTTGAGCTTAGGAATTTTTTTTGTGTGTTTTAAGGTTTAGGGTTTATGAATCTTTCAGATTTAAGGTTTAGACCTTAGGGTTTTGTAGGGATTTTTAATTATTTTTAGGGTTTATTTTAGGGTTTAGGGTTTAGGTTTTATTGGATATAGATTTTCTTGAAGTGTAGGGTTTCATAGGGTTTTAGGGTTAGGATTTACGATTTTAGGTTAGGGAGGCTCAGGTTTTTTCTAGGTTTAGGGTTTAGATTAAGGGTTTTATCTAGGTTTTTAGGATTTGGGTTTTTTAGGTTAGAAGTTTTTAGGGTTTTACAAGTTTAAGGTTTAGGGCTTAGGTTTTTTTTTATTTTTTTTTATTTTTTTTTATTTTTAGGGTTTAGTATATACGATTTAGGGCTTTATAGGGTTTTGATCTTAGTGTTTTTTTAGGTTTAGGGGTTTTTGGATTTTTTTGGTTCTTGAGGATTAAGTGTTTCTTCGAGGTTTTTAAGTTTTAAGGTTTAGGGCTTAGGTTTTTTTTTTTTTGGGGGTTTTTTAGGTATTGGGTTTACATATTTTTAGAATTTAGAGCTTAGGGTATTGTAGGAGTTTTAAATGATTTTAGGGTTTATTTTGGGGTTTATAGGATTTAGAATTTCGTAATGTTTAGGGTTTACGATTTCTTAGTGTTTTAGATTGACGATTTAAGGTTTCAGGTTAGGGTTTACGGTTTAGGGCTTAGGGTTTTGGGTTATTTAGGTTAAGTTTTTTTTAGGGTTTTATAGGTTTAGATTTTAGGTCTTAGGGTCTTTTTGTGTTTCTTAGGGTTTAACATATATGATTTAGGGCTTTATAGGGTTTAGAGCATAGGGTTTTTAGGTTTAGGGGGTTTTGGGTTTTTCAAGCTATATTGGGGTTAAGTGTTTCTTACTATTTATTGAATTTAGGGCTTCGGGTTTTTTTTGTGTGTTTTTTAGGTTTAGGGTTTACGGATTTTTACAATTTAGGATTTAGAGCTTAGGATTTTGTAGGGGTTTTAAATGGATTTTAGGGTTCCTTTTAGGTTTTATAGGATTTAGGGTTTCTTAAGATTTACGGTTTAGGGTTTCTTAGTGTTTTAGGTTTTAGATAAAGGTTTGGGTTTTTTAGGCTTAGGTTTTTTAGGGTTTTATAGGTTTAGGGCGTAGGGGTTTTCATGGATTTTTTTAGGGTTTAGCATATATGATTTAGGGCTTAATAGGACTTAGAGCGTAGAGTTTTTTTTTTTAGGTTTAGGGGTTTTTGGGGTTTTTGAGGTTTTTAGGGTGTGTAGGGCTTAATTGTTTCTTACGGTTTTTAGAGTTTAGGCGTAGGGATATTTCTATTTTTTAGGTTTAGGGTGTATTGATTTTTAGGATTTAGGGTTAGAGCTTCGGATTTTTTCGGGCTTTTAAATAGATTTTAAGGTTTATTTTACATTTTAAAGAATTGAGGATTCTTAAGGTCTAGTGTTTAGGGTTTCTTAGCGTTTTAGGTTTAGGATAGAGGTTTGGGTTTTATAGGTTTAGGTTTTTTAGGTCTAGGGTTTGGGGCTTAGGGTTTTTCTTGGATATTTTAGGGTTTAGCATATACGATTTATGGCTTAATAGGGTTTAGAGCTTAGTGTCTTTTTAGGTTTACTGGTTCTGAGTTTTCAAGGTTAAGTTTTTCTTAGGGTAAGGTTTTTTTAGTGTTTAAGGTTGTATTGGGTTTCTAGGTTTTAGATCTTATAGATTTTAGGTTTAGGGGTTAGGGTTTTTAGGGTTGAGGGTTAAGTGTTTCTTAGGGTTTTTTAGGGTTTAGGGTTTACGGTGTTGGTTTTTTTTTTTTTTTTTTTTTTAGGTTTAGGGTTATGGATTTTTAGGATTTACGGTTTAGAGCTAGGGGTTTTGTAGGGGTTTTAGGTTTATTTTAGTGTTTATAGGATTTCGGGTTTCTTAAGGTTTAAGGTTTAGGGTTTCTTAGGGTTTTAGGTTTAGAATTTAGGGGGTTTTAGGTTTTCGGCTTTGCGTTTTTTGGGTTAAGGTTTTTAAGGAGTTTATAGATTTAGGGTTTAGGGCTGAGGGTTTTTTGTGTATTTCTTTTAGGGTTTTGCATATACGATTTAGGGCTTTATAGGGTTTAGAGCTTAGAGTTTTTTAGGTTTAGGGGTTTTTGGGTTTTTAAGGGTTTTAAGGGTTAAGTGATTCTTAGGGTTTGTTAAGATTTAGGGTTGCAAGCTAGGGTTTTTGTGTGTTTTTAGGTTTAGGGTTTAAAGAGTTTTAGGATTTAGGGTTTAGAGGTTAGGGTTTTGTAGGGGTTTTAAATGGTTTTAGGGTATATTTTTGGGTTTTTAGGAATTAGTGTTTCTTATGGTTTTAGGTTTAGGATTTAGGGATTTAGGTTAGGGTTTAGGGTTTAGGGCTTAGGGTTTTTTTTCAATTTAGAGTTTTAGTTTAACAGTTTTATGTAGGTTTTTAGGGTTTAGGGATTTGGGTTTTTTCGGTTAAGATTTTTTTAGGGTTCTATAGGTTTAGTGTTTAGGGCTTGTTTTACCTATGGATACTCTTTGCTTTACATATTCAGTGCATTCTTTTGTACTAATGTCCCTCATGGGGAAGCTGTGTTGCATGCCACAGGTAGATGTACTCAAGATAATAGAAGCTGTCCAATATAAGCACAAGATACTCAGCTACCTTTGGTGAGCTCTATGTTGATTCAAGGCTTGTCGAGTCTCTAACCTATATTTGATATTTTATTATAATTAAGGGTACGGCAGGGTCCTGTCCCTACCTTATCGAAGTGTCTATCTTTTAGAGGCTTTGTATACCAATGTCAAAGTGAAGCGTGACTATGTTTTGTTTTCTAGGGATTAGGGCCTCAACGACCAATCAAGTATATCTATTTTGGGACCTATCTATGCTGGTATTTTATCAGGGTATTTTACATATATTCATTTGTTGCATGTGTGATAAGCAAGAGTTATATGTCACTTCTCTCAAGCCTTTAGGTCATCTGGTGCCTGTCCGTCTTAATGGGACTTAGGGCATGACAAAAGTGGAATTAGAGTAGGTCATCCTAGGGTATCTACGTTTCTAGTAGAGCCGTACTTAAGAATGTGTTGCGCGCCACATTTATAATTAGGGGGCTTCTTAGACATTTAGGAAATGTGATCTTGTTTTATATTCTAGATCGTGCGATTGAGTCAAGCAGTATATTCTTAGTATATGATCTATGGCATCAAGGTTACACCTCCTACGGTTAAGGTCAAAGGTGGTCAAGGGCCAATATATCCTGAGAGGCGATTTCAGAGGAACATTTCATGTTATCAAAATTTAGAGAAAGACTTTTAGAGGTTTCTATGTTACTTATACCTACATTTGTAATAGTACCACTTGTATCATCTTGCTTTTCATGAGCATGATATAGCATGGTCATTAAATGGTTACATAGTCATAGAGATGGGCTGCATCATTTCCTAATAAAAAAATTTAGATGACTGTGATTGGTTCTGGAGTTAGTAATTTCCTCAAATATGACTCCTTCAGTGATTATAGGATCTAATCCTATGAAGTACATTCATTATTTTGTTAGTAGTATACATAGATCTTTTAGGATTATGTATGTATACGAAATAGAAGTGGTTGAGCTAGATTTGTATTAGTTAAAATGTGGCATTATCATAGTTCAGTAAGACATATAACAATTCTATTTGCAAGAGATACTCTTAGTGGGCCGATAGATCCCATATTTTTACTAATCATCCTGTGTATTTTAGGCTTGAATTTTAAGATATGCATATAACAGGTAAAATTAAATGACTTATTAGGTTGTAAAAAAAAAAACTTAGAGGATATGTATTTCAATTGTTTTGTATAAAAGTATATGTGCCCCATCATTATTATGTGTTGGTCATACAGGAACACATGATTAAGGACTTAGGTTGAAAATATTGAGGGGTTAGCCATAAATTATGATTTCTTAGTATATATAGAGAATATGAAGACATAGATTAATAACCAACAGGAGAATAATTGGTTATATATGAAATAAATGAGGAAAATATTTGAATACCATAGAATAGTAAAGTTTTTGTGTAGTATAAGAAGGCAACATATGTGATTATTAGAAGAAACACTGACATAGATTGTGCCCTTATTACAGAGGATGTTTATTAAAAACCATTTAAAACACCTACCAAACCCTAAGATCTAAACCATAAATCTTAAAAA
The DNA here is from genome assembly GCA_037074985.1 of Solanum bulbocastanum. Lineage (NCBI taxonomy): Eukaryota > Viridiplantae > Streptophyta > Magnoliopsida > Solanales > Solanaceae > Solanum > Solanum bulbocastanum. The sequence goes on from CM073605.1 coordinate 29,543,761, forward strand.
CTTGTAAACCCTAAACCTAAAAATCACAATAATACCCTAAGTCCTAAGCCCTAAACCTATAAAACCCTAAAAAACCGTAACTTTAAAAATCCTAAAAACCAAGATAAAACCCTTAACCTAAATTCCTACACCTAAAAAAGCTCTAATCCCTAAGCCCTAAACCCTATAAAGCCCTAAATTGTATATACTAAACACTAAAAAACACATAAAAAAAAAAAGACCTAAAATTACCCGAAGCCCTAAACCCTAAACCTATAAAATCCTAATAAACCTTAACCTAAAAACCCCAAAGCACTAAAGGCTACAAACGTAGATAAAAACCTTAATCCAAAATCATAAGCCTAAAAAAATCCTAAGCCCTAAACCCTAAACATTAACCTAAAACCCTACATCCTAGACCTAAAACCCTAAGAAACCCTAAACCCCCAAACCTTAAGAAACCCTAAATACAATAAACCCAAAAAACCATTTAAACCCCAACAAAACCCTAAGCTCTAAATTGTAAATCCTTAAAATATGTAAACCTTAAACCTAAAAAACACAAAAAAAACATAAACCCTAAGAAACACTTAATCCTTAAAACCCATAAAAAACCCAAAAACCCCTAAACCTAAAAAACTCTAAACTTTAAACCATATAACGCCTAAATCGAATATGCTAAAGCAAAAAAAAAAACACACACAAAAAAAAAAAACCTAAGCTCTAAACACTAAATCTATAAACCCCTAAAAAAAAAAACTTGACCCGAAAAATCCAAAGCCCTAAACCCTAAAAACCTACATAGAACCGTTAAACTAAAACTCTAAATTGAAAAAAACCCAAATCCCTAATCCCTAAACCCTAAACCCTAACCTAAAACCCTAAATCATAAACCTAAAACTATAAGAAACCCTAAATCCTACAAATCCAAAAATATACCCTAAAACTATTTAAAACCCCTACAAAACCTTAACCTCTAAACCCTAAATCCTAAAAATCTGTAAATCCTAAACCAGAAAACACATAAAAACCCTAGGTTGTAACCCTATATCTTAAAAAAAACCTAAGAAACACTTAACCCTTAAAACCCTAAAAAACCCAAACACCCCCCAAAACCTAAAAAAACTCTAAGATGTAAACCCTATTAAGTCCAAAATTGTATATACTAAACCTTAAAAAATCCAAGAAAACCCCTACGCCCTAAACCTATAAAACCCTAAAAAACCCAAACCTTTATCCAAAACCTAAAATCGTAAGAAACCCTAAACCATAAACCTTAAGAAACCCTAAATACTATAAATCCAAAAAGGAACCCTAAAATCCATTTAAAACCGCTACAAAATCCAAAGCGCTAAATCCTAAAAATTCGTAAACCCTGAACATAAAAAGCACAAAAACAATCCTGAAGACCAAAATTCAATAAATCCTAAGAAACACTTAACCCTTAGACACCCTAAAAAATCCAAAACCCTCTAAATCTAAAAAATTTCAAGCTCTAAACCCTATAAGCACTAAATTGTATAAGCTAAACCCTAAGAAAGACAAAAAGACCCTAAGCCCTAAACCCTAAAAACCTAGATAAAACCCTTAATCTAAAACCTTAAGTATAAAATATCCCTAAGCCTTAAACAGTAAACCCTAACCTAAAACCCTAAATCGTAAATCTAAAACACTAATAAACCATAAACCTAAACATTAAGAAACTCTAAATCCTATGAACCCCAAAATAAACCCAAAAAACCCGACAATACCCTAAGCTCTAAATCCTAAATCCAAAAAATATGTAAACCCTATATCTAATAAACCCAAAAAAAAAAAAAAAAACTAAGCCTTAAACCTTAAACCCTAAAAAACACTACTAAATACTTAACCCACAAAACCCCTAAAAATTCTAAAAAAAAATCTAAAAACCCCTAAACCATAAAAAACACTAAACTCTAAACCCTATACAGCCCTAAATTGTATATGCTAAACCCTAAAAAACACTAAAAAAAACCCTAAATCCAAAACCCTAAACCTGTAAAACCATAAAAACCCTTAACCTAAAAAACCCAAAGCCCTAAACCCTACACACCAAGATAAAACACTTATTCTAAACCCTAAACCCAAAAAAAACCCTAAGCCTCAAACCCTAAACCCTAACCTAAAACCATAAATCCTAAACCTAAAACCCTACGAAACCCTAAACTTTAAGAAACTCTATGTCCAATAAACCCTAAACCTAAGAATAAACCCTAAGCTCTATACCTTAAATCTTAAAGATTCATAAATCCTAAACCTAAAAAATACAAAAAAAAAAAAAAAAAATCCTAAGCCCTGACCTCTAAAAAAGCCTAATAAAAAATTAAGCTTTAAAAACTCTAAAAAACCCAAAAACCCCTAAAAAAAAAACTCTAACCTCTAACCCTATGAATCCCTAAATTATAAATGCCCTAAAAACACAAAAGAAACCCTAAGTCCTATATCGTAAACCCTAAGCTAAAACCCTAAGAAACCCTATACCCTAAAACTTAAGAAACCCTAAATCTTATAAACCCTAATAAAACCCCTAAAACCATTTAAAATCCCGAAAAAACCCAAAGTTCTAAATATTAAATCCTAAAAATCCGTAAACCCTAAACATAAAAAGGATAAAAAACCCTAAACCTAAAAACTCTTCGCTCTAAATCCTATTAAGCCCTAAATCATATATGCTAAATCTTACAAAACAAAAAAAACCCTAAGCCCTAAATCGTTAACCTTTAAAACCATAAAAAACCTAAACCTAATAAACCCAAAGCCCTAAACCCTAAAAACCTAAATAAAACCATTAACCTAAAACCCTAGAATTAAAAAAACCTAAGCCATAAACCCTAAACCCTAACCTAAAACCCTAAATCCTAAACCTTACGAAACCCTAAATCCTATAAACTCCAAAATAAACCCTAAAAACCATTTAAAACACCTACCAAACCCTAAGCTCTAAACCCTAAATCTTAAAAATTTGTAAACGCAGAACCTAAAAATCACAAAATTACCCTAAGCCCCTAAAACTATAAAACCTTGAAAAATCTTAACTTAAAAAACCCTAAAAGCCTAGATAAAACCTTTAACCTAAATTCCTAAACCTAAAACAACCCTAAACCCTATAAAGCCCTAAATTATACATGCTAAACCCTAAAAAACACAAAAAATAAAATCCTAAAAAACCCTAAGCCCTAAACCCTAAACTTATAAAATTCTAATAAGCCTTAACCTAAAAAATCAAAAGCGCTAAACCCTAAAAACGTAGATAAAAGCCTTAAACCAAAACACTAAACCTAAAATAACCCTAAGCCCTAAACCTAAACATTAACCTAAAACCCTAAATCTAGACCTAAAACTCTAAGAAACTCTAAACCCCTAAACCTTAAGAAACCCTATATGCAGTACACCCTAAAAACCATTTAAAGCCCAACAAAACCCTAAGCTCTAAACCATAAATCGTTAAAATATGTAAACCTTAAACCTAAAAAACACAAAAAAACCTAAACCATAAGAAACACTTAATCCTTAAAACCCATAAAAAACCCAAAAACCCTTAAATCTAAAAAACTTTAAGCTCTAAACCATATAAAGCCTAAGTCGTATATGCTAAAAAAAAAACCTAAAAAACACAAAAAAAAAAAACCCAAAGCTCTAAACACTAAACCTATAAAACCCTATTAAAAACTTAACCTAAAAAACCCAAAGACCTAAACCCTAAAAACCTACATAAAATCGTTAAACTAAAATTCTAAATTGAAAATACCCCTAAGCCTTAAACCCTAACCTAAAACCCTAAATCCTAAACCTAAAAACATAAGAAATCCTAATTCCTACAAACCTAAATATATACCCTAAAACCATTTAAAACCCCTACAAAACCCTAATCCTTAATCCTAAAACCATAAGAACCCTAATTCCAAAACTCTAAACCCTAATAAGATTAATCATAAAATAGGTCTAAATAGGATTGGGCTAAAGCATTTGGCTTTAACATGTCCCTATTATCATCACTCTGAGAAGACGCCTCATCTAGCAGTAGCAAGGCATTCTCTTCATTGGGTTTATCGTCTTCTAAATCTGATAAAGCTTGCTGGAGCCTTTTCTTTAATTCAGCTTTGGAAGATGAATTTTTTCCACCTGATGTTGATGCAGGGGATTTGAGAGCCGCTTCTTTAGGAGCTGGAGACCACCCCTTGATCAGTATCTCTTTAGAGAGATATTTAATCCTGTCAAACACATGAACTGAAAAAGTCCAACTAATAATAAAAGATATCCTTTTTTGGACAAAATACTTACACAATTTAATGTGTTCTGGTAAAGTAGAGATATCTTGTTCAGCTTGGAACTGATTAAATTTATCTAAAAACAGTTTAGGTAAAACCTTTTGGTTTCCTCCAAAACAGCTCCACCATTCGTAGAACCATCTAGGGATAACCGATTTTGAAAATTCGGGGCTATACTTGACAAACCAAGTGTGTGTGGTTGGCCTTAAGTATAGAAAGTTAAACCATGCATTTTTATAATCATACCAATTATAGGTCTGAGGCCTATGTTCTCTTGAAAGATTTACTGGAGTATGTAAATGATCGACTATCCAGTCGAATGGAGATAAAACCCTTTTTATGGTGAATTTTGAATAAGCAATGCTGTCAGGATCAGAATCATGACTAAGTTTATGTTCCACTTCTATGGATCCTGTATCAACTAAAATAAACTCATAATATTTTCTTGTCTTTAATGGATTTTTAGTATCCACATAGTTCCTGTTTGTGTAACAGGGCTTTAGTAAATGCTTGACTTCATAACCTTCGAATTCCTTGTCTAACGCAAGGATAGGATTGACCTGCAAAGAAATCACGTTAAAGACTTCTCGTTCTTTGGGTTTATTATGAGATGGAGAAACCGCTTCTTTAAAGCTCTCAGGAGCTTTCATTGTATAGGAATATTTAGTTTGGGGGGAGGAAAATTGAGGTTTTCCGGATGGAGAGAATGAACATGGTTTAGATTCTTTAGAGAATGGTTTTTTAAGAACCAAAAGATTTGATGATGAAGAGCTAGGTGGTAGCTGTGGAAAAGGACTAATAACTTGAGAAGGGTTGATTGGAGGTAAGCTGGCAAGAGCTGAAAATTTATTAGGGCTATTCAGTGACGGCCTGATTGCAAAAAGAGAAGCTGAAGGCTTCTTATCTGCTTCTCTTCCCTTTTCTTGGAAAGGGCCTTTGGTCCCGAATCCTGGCCTTATGACTGGCCTCATGTTTTACCCTGCAAAAATTCACGGGTTAGAAAATCAGGGAGAGATTTTTCTTCTCCTTTGATATATTCAACTTGAAAATCAAAACTAGACAATAAGGCTTGCCATCTAGCGAATATCTGTTTAGAAACAAGATTTTTAACATCTTTTTGCAAAATCTCTTTTGCAGACTTACAATCTACTTTAAGCAGAAATTCTTTATTGATCAAATCATCTTGAAATTTAGTAATACAAAGGACAATGGCTAAAACCTCTTTTTTAACCATACTATAATTTTTCTGAGCAGAGTTCCATACTCCGAAAGTAAATCGGACTAATTGCTCAGGACTATCAGGGGTTTTCTTTTGTTTAAGAATTCCTCCGTACCCTATATCCGAAGCATCAGTTTCAACAATCATGAAAGAATCTAGATTAGGAATACCTAAGCAAGGCAAACTTTTAACCATTTCTTTAATTTTTATAACCGCTGTAGTTTGTTCTTTATCCCATGGACCCGGTACTTTTTTAAGTCTATCATATAAGGGCTTGCAAACCTGTCTCACTTTAGGGATGAAATCTGCCACATAGTTAAGACTACCCAAAAATCTTTGTAACTGGGTTTTGTCTATAATAACGTCAGGGAATTTATCAGAAAACTCAATAGCTCTGCAAATGGGTTTATAAGTGCCTTGATATAAATCATGACCTAGAAATCTGATTTTAGTTTGAAAGAGCTTAATTTTCTTGGCGCTTACCACAAGACCGTTATGTTTAACAATTTTAAAGAATACATTTAAATGTTTGAAATGAGAATCAATGTCGTCAGAAAAGATTAACACATCATCAATATAAACAATTGAAATGTGACTGATATGATTAAAAATGGAATTCATTATATTTTGAAATTCTGACGGGGCATTCTTAAGCCCAAAAGGCATAACGTTCCATTCATATTATCCAAACGGGACATTGAAAGCAGTTTTGTATTTATCTTTTTCAGAAATCTGAATCTGCCAAAAGCCAGATTTCATATCAAACTTACTATAAACATTAGCTTTAAAGGTTCTTTTTAAAAGATCTCTTTTATTTGGGATTGGATATCTAATCCATTTCAAAACAGAGTTTAAAGGTTTATAATTAAAGGTTTAGAAGGCTGAGTAGCTCCACGGAGATTTAGAGGGCTGGATAATATTATTTTCCAAAAGAGTGTTAATTTCTTTTTTACAAATTTCCATTAATTCATGATTCATCTGAATGGGCCTAGCTTTCGTAGAAATGGCCTTTTCATTGAATCCATCAATATAAGGGAGATCAGCAGTATGGGCTTTTCTGGCCCAAAAAGCATTTGGAAATTCAGAGCAAATTTCATTTTCAAAAGTCTTTTGTAAATTGGCAATCTTAGTTACTATTCCTGGGGTTTTTAAAATTTGCTCAATTTGCTTAATTTTTATATCTTCTTTAAGAAAACAAATCTGATTAGAGATTAAATTAATTTTAAAAGCAGTTTGTTTATGTAAAAAATTTCTTTCTTCATAAGAAAGAGTTTTAATGAAAGGAAATGAAATATCTTTTGCTAAAATCTTGGTTTTGATAGCATCAAAATCAGATATATAAGGTTTAATTTGAGTGATAAATGGTATTCCCAAAATGATTTCTTCGTTAATATTTTTGGTAATAACAAAGTCGTTTTTGAGACAAATACCATTATTGCAGATATGAGCATCAAATAACTTATAATCAATAATAATGCGTTCACCTGTGGCGCTGTATAATTTGGTAGTCCCTTTAGTAAGGTATTTAGTAGGAATAAGTCCTTCAATAATGCAATTTCTATCTGCACCACTATCTAACAAAGCAATCTTGTTAAGGGTTAGATTATCATTAACAACTAGCTTAATCATAATATGAGAACTCTGAGGTCTAATTTTTGTAATGGCGTTAATACCTGCCTCGCCGTCTGCCTTATCATCATCCTCAGGCTCTTCATTGTCGGAAGCGACTCCTTTAGAGGATCCTGCTTCATTGGCTGCTTCTTTAAGAAGTTTTTCTGTGATAACATTGATCTCAACTTTATGGAGTCGAGACTTAATTCCTTTAATCTCTTTTTTGAGGATGTTGACTTCTTTACGAAGTTCCTCAACTGAAGGTTCCTTTTTAGAATCAAATTTGTTCATGATCTGTTTCATGCTAAAGGGAACCACTTTGGGTTTTTCTTCCTTTTGCCTAGTGACCAACTTTTGTAATTCAATGAGGTATTTCCTTCGAGCATCCTCATCTTGAATATGTTCAATAGTAGAAAAGAGCGTTTCTGTAGTTTTTTCAGAAATTATGTTGATAATTTTACTATCACAAAGGCAAAATGCACCATTGCAGTTACATTCTGAATCAGTTTCTTCAGACTCTGAATTATGGGAAACATTAAGATATTCTTCATCACTTTCTTCTCCAGAGGAAGACTATTTAGAATCAGAAGCTTTTTCTTCTTCGATAATTGAGAACAGTTTTTGTTTGATCTCATCATCGACTTCGAGGAGATTGATATTCTTCTTTTTCTTTCTATTTCTGGGACACTTGTTGGACCTGTGACCCTTCATTCCACATGTCCAGCATGTGTCTTCTGAATAAGATTCTTTAGGGGATTGCCTCTTTCCCTTTCTTCTAGATTTTTCTCGAGGCTCTCTTCTTTTCCTGGAAGATTTCCTTTTATATTCTCCAGTTGTTCTTTCTTTCTTTCCTGCTTTCCTAGCAGAAGGAGGTTTAAGTAAGGGAAATCCGAAATATTGGCAAAAACTACCAAGTTCTGCAAAAGAAGTTCTCTGATCCTTTTTAAGCTGATCCTTTAGCTTCAGGTCAGTGCAAAGTTCCATTGCAACTACATTGATAAGACTGATGAGATCTCCGTAAGCCAACTGAGAATATGGGATTTTTCCTTCACATCTATCTCTAATTTTGGATCTAACTTTTTCAGCGAAATGAGTAGGTAATCCGCTGATAAATCTTTCCTTCCAATAATCATTATTGCAGTCTGATCTAATCATGACTTTGTTCAGAAACATGTCTTTATACCATCAAAAGTCTATTAACCTTTTGCAGTATAAATTATTAAGGATTTCAAGACTCCTATCCTAGAAAAGCCGTGGTTCTCCCACGAAATGCTTTGCTATACTATACAACAAAGTAGGAGTAGCATCTTCATAGACAATTTCTGAAGAGGTACTTGTTCCATCTTCAGTTTTAACCACTACCTTGGTGGTTACTGCACCAAGGATTTCCATCCTGTTCTGATCAGTGAGGTAATTATCCCACCAATTTCTTAAAGTACCAGTAAAGCCTGCAATTGTCATGTTGGCAGCTTCTTTATCACCTGCACCTTTCATTTTATATGCAGTGATATTCATCCCCATTTCTTGGAGTTTAGCATAGATTTGACCTTCAGCCATTCCATCAATGTTCCATTCAGTCAGACTGGTTCCATCTGCTGCTGAAGCTGGATGAAGCACATCTTCTTCGAACTGCACATCCGGGAAAGAAGGTCTAGGATAATAATTCCTTTTGTTAGGATGTCTTTCTAATAGGGTTCTAAGCTTATTTCCTTGTGTAATATTAAGCTTAGATAGTTGTTCATTAATCCTATCAAGCAGTTCATTGGAATGACTAAACTCTTTGGATAACTTGGGGAAGTTTTCTTTTGAGAATTCAGGTAACTTAAAAATGGGAGTCTCTATTTGAGAACTTGGTTTGGAGGTACTGGGTTTATCTCCAATCTGAGTGATTCCTTTGAAGTTACTTCCTTTGTCTTCCTCTATCTGTCGAGAAATAACATGGAGAATCTGGTTGGTATAATTGTTCTGTTCAAAAACCTTATTAAGGTCTCCAGCTGTCAACAAGCCTGTCTCCTTTTCTATGGGTTTTTTAAAAGGAGCGGCTTTAAGGATTTCCTTTCTATAAGGAATGCTAAGTCCTTCGAGTGGAGGAATAACACTTTCAACCACCTGATCTTTGGTGTACCATTTGTTAATAAGGACCTGAAGCGATGACTGCTTATCATCAATTTGTTCGGAGTATTCAAACCATTTGAAAAACTCAATTTCTGTCTTAAATCTTTTCATGTCTTTGAACCACTTATCCCTAAAAGAGGTTCATTGTTCCATATTATAGGTAGCTTTATACCATTCTACCTTTTGTTTATGTTCTGGAGACTTCCACCAGACGTTCAATTTTCTTTTATTGGGTACAAAATCTTCTTCATCAGATGTAAGCACTCCAATAGAATCTTTTCTTTGATGAACAGGTTTCATATCGCTGGCAGTGGGGCTTCCCACAGTCTCTTCATAATAAACCTTAGGAACAGTCTGAGAGAAATCTACACCATGAAGTTTTCTATGGTCAGGTTGACTAATATTATCTTCATCTTCCTCTCGGGTTTGAAAAGAAGAAGGTCTTGCCGAAGACATTCTTCTACTTGAAGAAGCTTGGCTAAATGAGCTGGATCGTAGAAACTTAAGGTTAATAGATCCATCAGGAAACTGAATCACTCGGTCTAACTGAGAAGTCTCAGGTTGGAGAGGTAAAGGGTTAGTAATGGAATCAAATTTCCATTCTTCATCAGCTAAAATATCATTCCACTTAAGAAGTCTACGGACAAAAGTAGTACTATGCTCTTGGTTAGCTTCCATAAGCATAGTTACTCCTTTAACACTAGAAGCTATAGCCTTTAGGGCTATAGTGGTCTTCATTAGCTTATAATATACCCGATATATTATAACTATTTCTCTAGTATCAATTTTACTATTCATGTTCTTAGTTTTGACATTAAGTGTCAACGTATCAATAATATTAGGATCATGAATATCAACAGTAAAATTAGGATAACAGTTAAAGTAAACTGATCCATAAGCAAGATTACTTTCTAAAACACCTAACAGAGAATCATCAAAATTAAGTAGTCTATCATCTCTAAGAAGCAGACAAAGAGGTATATTCAAACCTTTACGGAAAAGAGGTTTAACAGCAACTTGTACAAGTCCAATATGAAGAAATTTAAATTCCTTCCTATATCTATCTATATCAGCAGATAATAACAACTTGATAGTTTCAAGAGAATTATTAATAGCTATAGTAGACTCACAAGTTTTAATATTATATCTTTTAAACATCAAAAAATTACCTAACTGGTAAATCTTTGCAAAGGGTTCTTTAGGGATAGACCAATTTTGCAAATCATTTTCTGTTTTAGAAATAGATATATTAACAGATTTTAAGATATGTTGTCTATTATCCATAGAGAGAGAATGCCTTTGACTATACTATTGATACGATAAAAAGTAACTAAGCATCTTAGTAAAGATATCAACTTATCATACAAAATGATATTTCTAACTCTTATAAGATAACTATGGATTCATGCTTGGATTTTACATTAAGGATTATGGATTTTACAAGAGATTTTCAACTAAAGTACCTTGCAGTCTACACGCCTGTCCTTTCGGCTTAACGACCGCCTGTCGGCATCGCAACTACTTGAAAATTACTCAACACCTTACCTTAATCACTATTCATAAACTCCATTTTATCTTTAAAGAATTGAAAATTCATATTGTATAACAAGGTGACAACTTTGCTAAAATGCTAATTAACTAATTAAAGTTTCATCAGCATAGTCTAGGAAAAAGTAGTTAGCCTAACATGGCAATTATATAACAATATAAAATTACGGTTAACATGCTAAATATGCCTAACACGTCTCTGATACCATTCAAAACGATCGTAGCATTTAACAGTAATAAAACATATAAATTTAGAAGAGATATACAAGAACTCACAATTTTATTCAAACTCAAACTGCAACGGAAGAAAAGCACACCAAGCCAACATCCAACGAAAACATTACAAAGAGATACTATAGGCTAAAAGAGAATTCGAGAGTAGAATTTCTGATGCCTTCAAATGAAAATCGAATTCCTTTAAATAGGCAAAGTAAGAATGATTGAAGCCAAGTGGCTTCTTTTTGATTGGCTGCATCGGGCATCTTCTTTTGAAAAGTGATTCCCTCTATAATAAAGTTGTCGGTCACGCTTCTTTAATAAAGCTGTCGGCCATTTGTCTTTATCTTTTGAAAAGATATGGCTGCTTTACTGTTATGAGATTCTATATGTCTCCATTGGATAATTATTCTGATTAAATTGATAATCAAGAGATATTCCAACCGTTTGGGTCTCATCTCTTACTTTCTTAAATAATTCCGACTCTTTGAGTCTCTATTTAGAAAGTCAGTAATTCCGGATTTTAAATTCCTCTACTGGATTATTTATTTAATAAGATTAATCATAAAATGGGTCTAAATAGGATTGGGCTAAAGCGTTCGGCTTTAACATGTCCCCATTATCATCACTCTGAGAAGACGCCTCATCTAGCAGTAGCAAGGCATTCTCTTCATTGGGTTTATCGTCTTCTAAATCTGATAAAGCTTGCTGGAGCCTTTTCTTTAATTCAGCTTTGGAAGATGAATTTTTCCACCTGACGTTGATGTAGGGGATTTGAGAGCCGCTTCTTTAGGAGCTAGAGACCATCCCTTGATCAGTATCTCTTTAGAGAGATATTTAATCCTGTCAAACACATGAACTGAAAAAGTCCAACTAATAATAAAAGATATCCTTTTTTGGACAAAATACTTACACAATTTAATGTGTTCTGGTAAAGTAGAGATATCTTGTTCAGCTTGGAACTGATTAAATTTATCTAAAAACAGTTTAGGTAAAACTTTTTGGTTTCCTCCAAAACAGCTCCACCATTCGTAGAACCATCTAGGGATAACCGATTTTGAAAATTCGGGGCTATACTTGACAAACCAAGTGTGTGTGGTTGGCCTTAAGTATAGAAAGTTAAACCACACATTTTTATAATCATACCAATTATAGGTCTGAGGCCTATGTTCTCTTGAAAGATTTACTAGAGTATGTAAATGATCGACTATCTAGTTGAATGGAGATAAAACCCTTTTTATGGTGAATTTTGAATAAGCAATGCTGTCAGGATCAGAATCATGATTAAGTTTATGTTCCACTTCTATGGATCCTGTATCAACTAAAATAAACTCATAATATTTTCTTATCTTTAATGGATTTTTAGTATCCACATAGTTCCTGTTTGTGTAACAGGGCTTTAGTAAATGCTTGACTTCATAACCTTCGAATTCCTTGTCTAACGCAAGGATAGGATTGACCTGCAAAGAAATCACGTTAAAGACTTCTCGTTCTTTGGGTTTATTATGAGATGGAGAAACCGCTTCTTCAAAGCTCTCAGGAGCTTTCATTGTATAGGAATCTTTAGTTTGGGGGGAAGAAAATCGAGGTTTTCTGGATGGAGAGAATGAACATGGTTTAGATTCTTTGGAGAATGGTTTTTTAAGAACCAAAAGATTTGATGACGAAGAGCTAGGTGGTAGCTGTGGAAAAGGACTAGTAACTTGAGAAGGGTTGATTGGAGGTAAGCTGGCAAGAGCTAAAAATTTATTAGGGCTGTTCAGTGACGGCCTGATTGCAAAAGGAGAGGCTGAAGGCTTCTTATCTGCTTCTCTTCCCTTTTCTTGGAAAGGGCCTTTGGTCCCGAATCCTGGCCTTATGACTGGCCTCATGTTTTACCCTGCAAAAATTCACGGGTTAGAAAATCAGGGAGAGAGTTTTCTTCTCCTTTGAGATGTTCAACTTGAAAATCAAAACTAGACAATAAGGCTTGCTATCTAGCGAATATCTGTTTAGAAACAAGATTTTTAACATCTTTTTGCAAAATCTCTTTTGCAGACTTACAATCTACTTTAAGTAGAAATTCTTTATTGATCAAATCATCTTGAAATTTAGTAATACAAAGGACAATGGCTAAAACCTCTTTTTTAACCGTACTATAATTTTTCTGAGCAGAGTTCCATACTCCGAAAGTAAATCGACTAATTGCTCAGGACTATCAGGGGTTTTCTTTTGTTTAAGAATTCCGCCATACCCTATATCCGAAGCATCAGTTTCAACAATCATGAAAGAATCTGGATTAGGAATACCTAAGCAAGGCAAACTTTTAACCATTTCTTTAATTTTTATAACCGCTGTAGTTTGTTCTTTATCCCATGGAACCGGTACTTTTTTAAGTCTATCATATAAGGGCTTGCAAACCTGTCTGACTTTAGGGATGAAATCTGCCACATAGTTAAGACTACCCAAAAATCTTTGTAACTGGGTTTTGTCTATAATAACGTCAGGGAATTTATCAGAAAACTCAATAGCTCTGCAAATTGGTTTATAAGTGCCTTGATATAAATCGATTTTTAGGATTTAGGGTCTAGAGCTTCGGATTTTTTCGAGCTTTTAAATAGATTTTAAGGTTTATTTTACATTTTATAGAATTGAGGATTCTTAAGGTCTAGTGTTTAGGGTTTCTTAGCGTTTTAGGTTTAGGATAAAGGTTTGGGTTTTATAGGTTTAGGTTTTTTAGGATTTTATAGGTCTAGGGTTTGGGGCTTAGGGTTTTTCTTGGATATTTTAGGGTTTAGCATATACGATTTATGGCTTAATAGGGTTTAGAGCTTAGTGTCTTTTTAGGTTTACTGGTTCTGAGTTTTCAGGGTTAAGTTTTTCTTAGGGTAAGGTTTTTTTAGTGTTTAAGGTTGTATTGGGTTTCTAGGTTTTAGATCTTATAGATTTTAGGTTTAGGGGTTTTAGGGTTTTTAGGGTTGAGGGTTAAGCGTTTCTTAGGGTTTTTTAGGGTTTAGGGTTTATGGTGTTGGTTTTTTTTGTGTTTTTTAGGTTTAGGGTTATGGATTTTTAGGATTTACGATTTAGACCTAGGGGTTTTGTAGGGGTTTTAGGGTTTATTTTAGTGTTTATAGGATTTTGGGTTTCTTAAGGTTTAAGGTTTAGGGTTTCTTAGTGTTTTAGGTTTAGAATTTAGGGGGTTTTAGGTTTTGGGCTTTGTGTTTTTTGGGTTAAGGTTTTTAAGGATTTTATAGATTTAGGGTTTAGGGCTTAGGGTTTTTTGTGTATTTCTTTTAGGGTTTTGCATATACGATTTAGGGCTTTATAGGGTTTAGAGCTTAGAGTTTTTTAGGTTTAGGGGTTTTTGGGTTTTTTAGGGTTTTAAGGGTTAAGTGATTCTTAGGGTTTTTTAAGATTTAGGGTTGCAAGCTAGGGTTTTTGTGTGTTTTTAGGTTTAGGGTTTAAAGAGTTTTAGGATTTAGGGTTTAGAGGTTAGGATTTTGTAGGGGTTTTAAATGGTTTTAGGGTATATTTTTGGGTCTTTAGGAATTAGGGTTTCTTATGGTTTTAGGTTTAGGATTTAGGGATTTAGGTTAGGGTTTAGGGTTTAGGGCTTAGGTTTTTTTTTTCAATTTAGAGTTTTAGTTTAACGGTTTTATGTAGGTTTTTAGGGTTTAGGGATTTGGGTTTTTTCGGTTAAGATTTTTTTAGGGTTGTATAGGTTTAGTGTTTAGGGCTTGTTTTACCTATGGATACTCTTTGCTTTACATATTCAATGCATTCTTTTGTACTAATGTCCCTCATGGGGAAGCTGTGTTGCATGCCACAGGTAGATGTACTCAAGATAATAGAATCTGTCCAACATAAGCACAAGATAGTCAGCTGCCTTTGGTGAGCTCTATGTTGATTCAAGGCTTGTCGAGTCTCTAACCTATATTTGATATTTTATTATAATTAAGGGTACGGCGGGGTCCTGTCCCTACATTATAGAAGTGTCTATCTTTTAGAGGCTTTGTATACCAATGTCAAAGTGAAGCGTGACTATGTTTTGTTTTCTAGGGATTAGGGCCTCAACGACCAATCAAGTATATCTATTTTGGGACCTATCTATGCTAGTATTTTATCAGGGTATTTTACATATATTCATTTGTTGCATATGTGATAAGCAAGAGTTATATGTTACTTCTCTCGAGCCTTTAGGTCATCGGGTGCCTGTCCGTCTTAGTGGGACTTGGGGCGTGACAAAAGTGGAATTAGAGTAGGTCACCCTAGGGTATCTATGTTTCTAGTAGAGCCGTACTTAAGAATGTGTTGCGCGCCACATTTATAATTAGGGGGCTGCTTAGACATTTAGGAAATGTGATCTTGTTTTATATTCTAGATCGTGCAAATGAGTCAAGTAGTATATTCTTAGTGTATGATCTATGGCATCAAGGTTACACCTCCTACGGTTAAGGTCAAAGGTTGTCCAGGGCCAATATATCCTGAGAGGCGATTTCAGAGGAACATTTCATGTTATCAAAATTTAGAGAAAGACTTTTAGAGGTTTCTATGTTACTTATACCTACATTTGTAATAGTACCACTTGTATTATCTTGCTTTTCATGAGCATGATATAGCATGGTCATTAAATGGTTACATAGTCATAGAGATGGGCTGCATCATTTCCTAATAAAAAAATTTAGATGACTGTGATTGGTTCTGGAGTTAGTAATTTCCTCAAATATGACTCCTTCAGTGATTATAGGATCTAATCCTATGAAGTACATTCAGTATTTTGTTAGTAGTATACATAAATCTTTTAGGATTATGTATGTATACGAAATAGAAATGGTTGAGCTGGATTTGTATTAGTTAAAATGTGGCATTATCATAGTTCAGTAAGACATATAACAATTCTATTTGCAAGAGATACTCTTAGTGGGCCGATAGATCCCATATTTTTACTAATCATCCTGTGTATTTTAGGCTTGAATTTTAAGATATGCATATAACAGGTAAAATTAAATGACTTATTAGGTTGTAAAAAAAAAAACTTAGAGGATATGTATTTCAATTGTTTTGTATAAAAGTATATGTGCCCCATCATTATTATGTGTTGGTCATACAGGAACACATGATTAAGGACTTAGGTTGAAAATATTGAGGGGTTAGCCATAAATTATGATTTCTTAGTATATATAGAGAATATGAAGACATAGATTAATAAATAATTGGTTATATATGAAATAAATGAGGAAAATATTTGAATACCATAGAATAGTAAAGTTCTTGCATAGTATAAGAAGGCAACATATGTGATTATTAGAAGAAACACTGACATAGATTGTGCCCTTATTACAGAGGATGTTTATTAAGAATTGACGTAAGACAGAGATATCGATTATTTAATTTTAACCAGCTGCAATGGCATACCCAAAAATATTCTTTGAAAAACTTATCAAATTTTTTTATAAGAGACAAAAGTCATATTTTATTGACATTGAATTTTCGTGTTTTTTATTAATACCTACAACAACAGAGAGTGTGATCGAAAGGACACTTATGTAGGAGATAAATTTCACCTTTTGTGGTTCCCTTAAATACACTTGCATCATTTGTATGTAAGAAAGATGGTTTATTACCTCCGATTATTATCAACTTAGAAAGGAGCGAGTTCTGATGCTTTGGATACTGTGTCAGCACTGGAAGATGGCATGGGAACAATTGCATATGCTTTTTGATGAGTAAAGAAACATGAGTAGAACTACACCATCAATGAGTTAGAACTAGCAATAGTGTCCTTGCACTTGAGATTTTATAGAATCTTTCAATATGATGTCTCTTTCTTTGCAACAACGCTAGTTGCTTATATGGTTGTACATGTTACATGTCCAATGCCTACATCTTCTTTTTTGGATTACTTGCATGTAGGTGTTATTTGCTTCATAAAGCTATCGCTTTAGTTATATATTTCATATGATCTTGTTCTAATTCACCAATTACGTGCTACAAATCACCTGTTCATATTTTATTTGCATCATATATTAATGTTTTAAATGTTATC
The DNA here is from genome assembly GCA_037074985.1 of Solanum bulbocastanum. Lineage (NCBI taxonomy): Eukaryota > Viridiplantae > Streptophyta > Magnoliopsida > Solanales > Solanaceae > Solanum > Solanum bulbocastanum. The sequence continues at coordinate 29,560,763 of CM073605.1, forward strand.
GACATTATAAATAACTAGTTTCAAGAATCACATGTACCATAAGTCACCTGTCTACATATTATATGCTTCATAGGCCATATATGCCACATGGATCATAGCCTACTTGTTTACAATACCTGGGTAGTTAATTTTTCCATGTAGATGGATGGAAAAACATGGTGCCCTTTCAAGATGCAAAGAAAAAAGGATAAAGTATTGCATTGGCAATCGTCTGTTTTTACAAAGTACGTCTATTATAGGCTTCATGAGATTTGGGCAGAAAGAAGTTGTGCTCTTGATGTGTTGGACCTTAACATACAGAGAACTAAAAAAAAAAAACCCTAAGGTAGAGCTACTTCAAAATTAATATCTCGTACACCTAGTATTTCACAATATATGAAGTGTTAACATTTAGGGGACCCATAACTTATCGTAATATTGAAGTCATAAAGCACTTGTCACTAGAGAAATTATAATGTCAATCCTTCCCTAATATATTACAAAGTTCATAGTTAAGAATTCAGTCTCCGTTAGAGTGTTGTGTTGGAGTCAAAGAGATTAAAAGGGCCACTTGAGAATTTAAAAACTCTACAAAGTTCAAGAATCCATATTGTTCCAAAAATCTCATGAGATTTTGACATCATTTATCTTCTTTACCTAATTATAAGGTTCGCATGCATCTATTCATTTTTTAATAGGATTACCTAAGTACTTGTTAACATCAGTTCATTTGATATTTTAGCCATGCATCATAAGCTTAGAAGTGTAGATCATGCTTGTGATTGCATATTCAAAAAAGTTCCACATCAAGCTAGTGTATAAGTAAAAAGATATAAAGGCAAGTCATACTATATAGAATTGTTTTACCTAAAAGTATGTCGTACGTAGGAGCCTTACTTTTTATTTTTGACTATTTAGTATGCTTCACCTGATTAAATGTCGTGCAAGGCTTATTCGTTTACAAAGGAAATTTTGAAAACCTTTTTACAGATATGCTAGAGTCGACATTATTTTTAGCTATACCACTCATTCGAGGACAAATGATCCAAAGGAGGGGGGATGATGTAACAGCCCGTACATTTCAACATGTATATGACTAAGTTAATACTAATGAAAGTATTTAAATTCGAGAAGTAAGGTGGTTATTAAGGTTAAATTTTAGAGTTGAGTGGTAACTTTAAATTAAAAGATTAGAATTTTGAAAATGAGATAAAATAAGTGAGGTGCTTGCTTGACTAATTTAATCTAGTTGGTGACAGGTAGGTGCATCACCTACTTAGACTTTTTGACCAACTTAATAAAAGTAAGTAGCTACATCACCTACCATAGCTAAATATATTTAATAAGAAGAAGTAGTTGTATCACCTAGTTTGACATTTGAGCAGCTTAAAAATGGCCAAGTAGGTGGATCACCTACTTGGCAATTTATGGAAAAAAATGAAGAAGATAGAGGCGGTGGAGTCCCAACAATTATAGGGTCATCTTTGGCTCATTTATGTCTTAATTCGTGCATAGAAAAAAAAGAGAAATTTATCTCCAACACTCTCTCGTTCCCTCAATGATTATCATAGCCACTTCAAAAATACTCCATGGGTTCTTGAAGAAACCCTCCTAATTTTAAAAAAAAAAGTAAGTAGAAACCTTATGGTTTAGCTTGATTGTCCCATGAGATTTAATGATTTTCATGTTTATATATGGTGCAGACCTTTCCCTAGGTTATCTGCTCATGTTTTCTTTGTTATTAAAAGAGTTTCTGTTCTTATTTTGTTCAAGTGTAGAGGGTAATTAAAACTCTTTAAGGAGTACAAGTTAACAGAACAATTTTTCAGAATTTGAGGTAAGGTTATTGCCCCATTTTGTCTCACTAAAGATATCAGATTGGGTGAGATTTCTCTATGTCTTTTACTACAAATTCATAAAAAAAAATGACCGGAAGCAGTGAGTCAAAGTTTTATTGAATATTTTAGAAAGGTTTGGGGCTGCCTATACGTGGTGAAGTTTAGAGAAGTACTGGGTGGATGGTTGAGTTTATTAATTGTAAAGGGTATGGTTTTATTCCTATAAATGGTAGTGAGAGTGTTGTTTGTAATTATGAGGGAGTTGGGTGTTCAAACATCATTTATGAATTGTAGAGCTTTAGGTGTTCGACATAATGTAGTACTGGTCCATTAATTGACCTATTGAACCAATTGTATGTAATCAATATATTTTGTAGATTATCATTTGTAATATTGGCTAGCCTTCAGAGAAAGTCATGTGAAATATTTTAGGGAAGAAATGAAGATACACCATTTGAATTGTGGGTTGTGTGGGTGTGCTGCCCCTTAGGTGTGTATTTGTTGTTTTGGATTTTGTAAATCCTAGGTAGTGTCGGACGACCTCATATGGGAATGTCTTAAATTGTGTAAACATGGTGATAAAGGAATTAATGAAAAAAACACCTATTAGAAGAGGGGTTTTGAGCTTGCTGCCCGACTACAGTTTTGGTAAGTTGAAGTGATCCAACCTTATTTAATAACTGTTAGTGTTAGCTCTATTACTTGCCATTAATGCAGCTTAATGCCTCAAAGGAAAGGTTGATTCGTGGTACCACATAGTATTGGTCGGGAGACAAGGTATGTAAGGCTATTTAATTCCATATTTTATGGAATGAAGTCCTATATTTTGTGTACCAAACAAGCAGATCTAAAAGTCTTCCTCATGGTAAAAGATACTATGTGAGGGTGTATAGTCTCCAAAAATAATAATCTCCCTCATACCATCCATAGTTTCAAAAATGTGTCAAGCTACTTCTATGCATGTTCATTCTCCAGTATTAGTGTGTTTGTACTTTCAAGTATTATTATGACAAAGGTACTCCAAATACAAAATTTCATGAGTTATCCACCAAGTCAAATGAGGATCATTGAGTCAATAAGATCCTACATTATACATATTACAACTATTTGTATGGCAGATACACACTATGTTTATTATTCATTTTATATGTCCTTACGTGAAATGTGCAACCCTAATTTGCAATTTGTCCTATGCTTCATTAGTTTACATGTTTATGCACCCTTACCTTTGATGTTATATACTAAGTGTGTAGCTATTGTATCATCATATGCACTCCTCGCTCCATTTGAGGAGTTATAGTCTCTATTTGAAATGCATATAGGCCTATTTGAGATGACCAAATGTGTTCTAAGTGAACCATGTGCTAGTAGAATCACTTGCTCACTTGTTGTACCACTTAATGACTCATTTACTCCATGTCCTCATGTTCTCACTTGTTGTGTGTCTTCATGGCCCATTTACGAATATGTTTTAGCCCAATAAGATTAATTGTATCATATAAATTGCTAAGTATTACTACATTGATGTTACATTTGTTTCTTATGTCATTACTGCTGCCTCAAGTCTTTTTCTTCACATGTTTATATAACTGGTCTATTGTCCCAAAGCTGAAAAGAATTATGAACAATCTCAAAGATTAAAGAGAAGACGTAAAGTAAATATGTATTATTCTGGGTGGCAGCTCAAGGGTCAAAATACCTAGCATGGTCCGATCCCAATTGATATATGTATGGGTGGCAGCTCAGGGGTTGAAATACCTAGCATAGGCCGATCCCAATTGATATATATATGGGTGGCAGCTCAGGGGTTATAATAGCTAGAATGGGCCGATCCTAATTTGTATATGTTTGAGGACATCATCCCAGGGGTTAAAATGCCTAGAATAGGTCATCCTCTTCTACCACTGATCAGCTAGTCCTTGTAACAAATTCTACAAAGTTTATAAAGAAAAGAAGAGTAAAGTAAAGCAAAGAATGTAAGGTACTCAATACCCCCAAAAAGAGTAATCACAGGTGGTATTTCATCCTTATTGATGAATTTATAAATTGATACATAATTTTACTTGAGTCCTTGTTTTACCTGTGGATACTTTTTGCTTTACAATTTCAGTGCATTCTTTTGTACTAATGTCCCTTATGGGGAAGTTGTGTTGCATGCCACAAGTACATGCACTCAATATAATAGAATATGTCCAAGATAAGCGCAAGATACTCAGTTGCCTTTGGTGAGCTCCATGTTAATTTAGGACTCGCTGAGTCTCTAACCTATATTTGATATTTTATTATAGTTAAGGGTACAACGGGGTGCTGTCCCTACCTTATCTAAGTGTCTATCTTTTAGAGGATTTGTAGACCAATGTCAAAGTGAAGCGTGACTATGTCTTGTTTTCTAGGGATTAAGGCCTCAACAACCAATCAAGTATATCTATTTTGGGACCTATCTATGTTGGTATTTTATTAGGGTATTTTACATTTACTCATCAAAGATTTATAGCTTCATTTGTTGCATGTGTGATAGCAAGAGTTATATGTTAGTTCTCTCGGGCCTTTAGGGCATTGGGTGCTTGTCCGTCTTAATGGGACTTAGGGCATAACAAAAGTGAAATCAGAGCAGGTCATCCTAGGGTGTCTACAAAGCCGTGTCTAATAGAGCCTTACTTAAGAATGTGTTGGACGCCACATTTATAATTAGGGGGCTACTTCGACATTAAGGAAATGTGATCTTGTTGTATATTATAGATCGTGCGATTGAGTCAAGTAGTATATTCTTAGTATTTGATCTATGGCATCAAGATTACACCTTCTACGGTTAAGGTCAAAGGTGGTCAAGGGCCAGTATATCCTAAGAGGCCATTTCAGAGAAACATTTCATGTTATCAAAATTTAGAGAAAGGCTTTTAGAGGTTTCTATGTTACTTATACCTACAATTGTATTAGTACCACTTGTATCATCTTGCTTTTCTTGAGCATGGTATAGCATGTTCATTAAATGGTTACATACTCATAGAGATGGGCTGCATCATTTCCTGATAAAAATTTTTTAAAAGAACGTGATTGGTTCTTGAGTCAGTAATTTCCTCAAATATGACTCCTTCAGTGATTATAGGATCTAATCCTATGAAGTACATTTGATATCTTGTTAGTAATATACATATAACTTTTAGGATTATTTATGTATTAGAAATAGAAGTGGTTGAGCTGGATTTGTATTAGGTAAAATGTGGCATTATCATAGTTCAATAAGACATAAAACAATTCTATTTGCAAGAGATACTCTTAGTGGGCCAATAGATCTCATATTTTTACTTATCGTCCTGTGTGTTTTAGGCTTGAATTTTAAGATATATATATAACAGGTTAAATTAAATGACTCATTGGGTGGTAAAAAAACTTAGAGTATAAGTATTTCAATTGTTTTTGTATAAAAGTACATGTGCCCCATTATTATTATTATGTGTTAGTCATATAAGAACACATGATTAAGGACTTAGGTTGAAAATATTGAGGGGTTAACCATAAGTTATGATTTATTAGTATATTCAGAGTATATGAAGGCATAGATTAATAACTAGGAGGAGAATAATTGGTTATATATGAAATAAATGAGAAAAATATTAGAATACTATAGAATAGTAAAGTTCTTGGGTAGTATACGAAGGCAACATATGTGATTATTAGAAGAAACATTGACATAGATTGTGCCCTTATTACAGAGGATGTTTATTAAGTATTGACGTAAGGCAGTGATATCGATTCTTTAGTTTTAATCAGCTGCAATGGCATACCCAAAAATATTCTTTGAAAAACTTATCAAATATTTTTATTAGAGACAGAAGTCATATTTTTATTAACAATGAATTTTGGTGTTTTGTATTAATACCTACAATAACAGGGAGTGTGATCGAAAGGACACTTATGTAGGAGATAAATTTCACCTTGTGTGGTTCCCTTAAATACACTTGCATCATTTGTATGTAAGAAAGATGGTTTCTTACCTCAGATTATTATCAACATAGAAAGGAGCTAGTCTTGATGGTTTGGATAATGTGTCAACATTAGAAAGTGGCACGAGAACAATTGTATATGCTTTATGATGAGTAAAGAAACACAAGTGGAACTACACCATCAATGAGTTAGAACTAGCAATAGTGTCCTTGCACTTGAGATTTTATAGAATCTTTCAATATGAGGTCACTTTCTTTGCAAAAGCACTAGTTCCTTATATGGTTGTACATGTTACATATCCTATGCCTACATATTCTTTTTTGGATTACTTGCATGTAGGTGTTATTTGCTTCATAAAGCTCTCGTTTTTGTTATATATTTCATATGACCTTGGTCTAGTTAACCAATTACGTGCTACAAATCACTTTTTCATATTTTATTAGCACCATATATTGATCTTTCTAATGTTATCGACATTATAAATTACTAGCTCAGGAATCACATGTACCATAAGTTACTTGTCTACATATTATATTCTTCATAGACCATATATGCCACATGGATCATAGCCTACTTGTTTACAATACCCGGGTAGTTTATTTTTCCATGTAGATGGATGGCAAAACATGGTGCCCTTTCAAGATGCAAGGAAAAAAAGATAGAGTATTGCATTGGCAAGCGTGTGTTTTTACAAAGTACTTCTATTACAGGCTTCATGAGATTTGGGCAGAAAGGAAGTTATGCTCTTGATGTGTTGGACCTTAACATACATAGAACTAAAAAAAAAAAAAACTTAAGGTAAAGCTACTTCAAGAGTAATATGTCGTACACCTAGTATTTCATAGTCTATGAAGTGTTAACATTTAGGGGACACATAACTTATCGTAATATTGAAGTCATAAAGCACTTGTCATTAGAGAAATTCTAATGTGTATCCTTCACTAATATATTATAAAGTTCATAGTTAAGAATTCAGTCTCCGTTAGAGTGTTGTGTTAGAGTCAAAGAGATTAAAAGGGCCACTTGAGAATCGAAGAATTCTACAAAGTTCAAGAATTCATATTGTTCCAAAAATCTCATGAGATTTTAACATTATTCATATTCTTTACCTAATTATAAGGTTCACATGAATCTATTCATTTGTTAATCGGATCACCTAAATACTTGTTAACATCAGTTCATTTGATATTTTAGCCATGCATCATAAGCTCAAAAGTGTAGATCATGCTTGTGATTGCATATTCAAAAAAGTTCCACATCAATCTAGTGATATGTAAAAAGATATAAAGGCAAGTCATACTATATAAAATTGTTTCACCTGAAAGTATGTCGCACGGAGGAGCCTTACTTTTTATTTTTGACTATTTAATATTCTTTAGTTGTTTAAATATCCTGCAAGGCTTATTCATTTGCAAAGGAAATTTTGAAAACCTTTTTATAGATATGTTAGAGTCGACATTATTTTAAGAAATACCAATTATTCTAGGACAAATGATCAAAAGGGGGGGGGGGGGGGATGATGTAACAGTCCATACATTTCAATATGCATTCGACTAAGTTAATACTGATGAAAGTATTTAAATTCGAGAAGTAAGGTGGTTATTAAGGTTAAATTTTATAGTTGATTGTTAACTTTGAATTAAAAGATTAGAATTTTGAAAATGAGATAAAATAAGTGAGGTGCTTGCTTGATTAATTTAAGCTAGTAGGTGACAAGAAGATGCATCACCTACTTAGACTTTTTGACCAACTTAATAAAAGTAAGTAGTTGCATCACCTGCTATAGCTAAATAGATTTAATAAGAAGAAGTAGCTGCATCACCTAGTTTGACATTTGAGCAGCTTAAAAATGGCCAATTAGGTGGATCACCTACTTGGAAATTTATGGACAAAAATGAAGAAAATAGAGGCTCTGGAGTCCCAACAATTATAGGGTCATTTTTGGCTCATTTATGTCTTAATTCTTGCATAGAAAAAAAAAAGGAATTTATCTCCAGTACTCTCTCTTTCCCTAAATGAATATCATAGCCACCTCAAAAATACTCCATGGGTTCTTGAAGAAACCCTCCTAATTTCCAGCCAAGTAAAGTAGAAACCTTATGGTTTAGCTTGATTGTCCCATGAGATTTAATGATTTTCATGTTTATATATGGTACAGACCTTTCCCTAGGTTGTTTGCTCATGTTTTCTTTGTTATTAAGAGATTTCTCTTCTTATTTTGTTCAAGTGTGAAGGGTAATTAAAACTCTTGAAGGAGTACAAGTTAAGAGTACAATTTTCTAGAATTTTAGGTAAGGTTAGTGCCCCATTTTGTCTCGCTAGAGATATCAGATTGGGTGAGATTTATCTACATGTTTTACCACAAATTCATGAAAAAAAATGAATCGAAAGCAGTGAGTCAAAGTTTTATTGATTATTTTAGATAGGTTTGGGGCTGCCTATATGGGTGACGTTTGGAGAAGTACTGGGTGGATGGTTGAGTTTATTAATTGTAAAGGGCATGGTTTTATTCCTATAAATGGTAGTGAAAGTGTTGTTTGTAATTATGAGGTAGTTGGGTGTTGAAACACCATTTATGAATTGTATAGTTGTATGCCTACTAGGTGTTCGACATAATGTCGTAGTGGTCCATTAATTGACCTATTGACCCGATTGTGTGTAATCAATATATTTTATATATTATCATTTGTAATATTGGCTAGCCTTCAGAGAAATTCATGTGAAATGTTTTAGGGAAGAAATGAAGATACACCATTTGAATTGTGGGTTGTGTGGGCGTGCTGCCCCTTAGGTGTGTATTTACTGTTTTAGATGTTGTAAATCCTAGATAGTCTCAGATGACCTCATATGTGAAGGTCATAAATTGTGTAAACATGGGATTAAAGGAATTAGTGATAAGAACACCCATTAGTAGAGGGGTTTTGAGATTTCTGCCCGACTATAGTTTTGGTAAGTGGAAGTGATCCAACCTTGTTCATTAGCTGTTAATATTAGCACTGTTACTTGGCATTAAAGCAGATTAATGCCTCAAAGGAAAGGTTTATTCATGGTACCACATAGTATTGGTCAGGAGACAAGGTATGTAAGGCTATTTGATTCCATATTTATGGAATGAGTCCTATATTCTGTGTATCAACCAACTCGGATCTCTAAGTCATACTCATTGTAAAAGATACAATGTGAGGGCATACAATATCCAAAAATAATAATCTCCCTCATACCATCTATAGTTTCAAAAATGTGTCAAGCTACTTCTATGCATGTTCATTCTCCAATATTGGTGTGTTTATACTTTCAAGTATTATTATGATAAAGGTACTCTAAATAGAAAATTTCATGAGTTATCCACCATGTCAAATGAGGATCAGTGAGTCAATAAGATCCTATATTATACATGATACAAGTATTTGTATGACAGATACACATTATGTTTATTATTCATTTTATATGTCCTTACGTGGAATGTGCAACTTTTATTTACGATTTGTCCTATGCTTTATTAGTTCACATGTTTATGCAGCCCTTACCTTTAATGTCGTATACTAAGTGTACAGCTATCGTATCATCATATGCACTCCTCGTCTCTCCATTTGTGGAGTTGTAGTCTCTATTTGAAATGCATGAAGGCCCATTTGAGATATCCAAATGTGTTCTAAGTGAACCATGTGCTATTAGAATCACTTCCTCACTTGTTATACCTCTTAATGACTCATTTTCTACATGTCCTCATGTTCTCACTTGTTGTGTGTCTTCATGGACTATTTACGAATATGTTTTAGCCCAATAAGATTCATTGGGTCATATAAATTATTAAGTATTACTACATTGATGTTACATTTGTTTCTTATGTCATTACTGCTTCCTCAAGTCTTTTTATTCACTTGTTTACATTACTGGTCTATTGTCTCAAAGCTAAAAAGAATTATGAACAATCTCAAGGATTAAAGAAAAGATATAAAGCAAATATGTATTATTATGGGTGGCAGCTCAGGGGTTAAAATACCTAGCATGGGTCGATCCCAATTGATATATGTACGAGTGGCAGCTCAGGGGTTGAAATATGTAGCATGGGTCGATCCCAATTGATATATATATGGGTGGCAGCTCAGGGGTTATAATACCTAGCATAGGCCAATCCTAATTTATATATGTATAAGAACATCATCCTAGGGGTTAAAATGCCTAGCATGGGTCATCCTCTTCTACCACTGATCAGCTGGTCATCGTAACAAATTCTACAAAGTTTATAAAGAAAAGAAGAGTAAAGTAAAGCAAAGAATGTAAGGTACTCAATACCCCCAAAAAGAGTAAGCAAAGGTGGTATTTCATCCTTATTTATGAATTTATAAATTGATGCATAATTTTACTTGAGCTCTTGTTTTACCTATGGATACTCTTTGCTTTACATATTCAGTGCATTATTTTGTACTAATGACCCTCATGGGGAAGCTGTGTTGCATGCCACAGGTACATGAACTCAAAATAATAGAATCTGTCCAAGATAAGCATAAAATAATCAGTTGCCTTTGGTGAGCTCCATGTTTATTTAGGGCTCGTCGAGTCTCTACCCTATATTTGATATTTTATTACAGTTAAGGGTACGACTGGGTCCTGTCCCTACCTTATCTATGTGTCTATCTTTTAGAGGCTTTGTACATCAATGTCAAAGTGAAGCATGACTATGTCTTGTTTTCTAGGGATTAAGGCCTCAACGACCAATCAAGTATATCTATTTTGGGCCTATCTATGTTGGTATTTTATCAGGGTATTTTACGTATACTCATCAAAGATTTATAGCTTCATTTGTTGCATATATGATAAGTAAGAGTTATATGTTGGTTCTCTCAAGCCTTTAGGGTATTGGGTGTATGTCCGTCTCAATGGGACTTGGGGCGTGACAAAGGTTTAGGTCTTAGGGTTTTTTTTTGGGTTTTCTAGGTATAGGGTTTACATATTTTTAGGGTTTAGGATTTAGATCTTAGGGTATTGTAGGGTTTTAAAATCGTTTTAAGGTTTATTTTGGGGTTTATAGGATTTAAAGTTTCTTAATGTTTAGGGTTTACAGTTTTCTAGTGTTTTAGGTTTACGATTTAAGGTTTCAGGTTAGGGTTTACGATTTAGGGATTAGGGATTATATATGCTTTAGGTTTTATGTTAAGGGTTTTGTCTAGGTTAATAGGATTTAGGGATTTGAGTTATTTCAGTTAAGGTTTTTTTTTTAGGGTTTTATAGGTTTAGAGTTTAGGGGTTAGGGTCTTTTTGTGTTTCTTAGGGTTTGGCATATAAGATTTAGGGCTTTATAGGGTTTAGGGCTTAGAGTTTTTTTGGTTTAGGGTGTTTTGGGTTTTTTAGGGTGTGTAGGGGTGGAGTGTTCTTAGGGTTTCTTGAATTTAGGGCTTTGAGTTTATTTTATTTTTTTTGTGTTTTTTAGGTTTAAGGTTTACGAATTTTTTGGATATATGATTTAGAGCATAGGATTTTGTAGGCGTTTTAAATAGATTTTAGGGTTCCTTTTAGGTTTTATAGGATTTAGGTTTCTTAAGGTTTACGGTTTAGGGTTTCTTAGGGTTTTAGGTTTTGGATAAAGGTTTGGGTTTTTTAGGCTTAGGTTTTTTAGGGTTTCATAGGTTTAGGGCCCAGGGGTTTCTTAGATTTTTTTAGGGTTTAGCATATACGATTTAGGGCTTAATAGGGTCTAGAGCTTAGTGTTTTCTTAGGTTGAGGGGGTTTTGGGGTTTTTATAGTGTGTAGGGGTAAAGTGTTTTTTAGGATTTTTATAGTTTAGGGCTTGGGTTTATGGATTTTTAGGATTTAGTGCCTAGAGCTTAGGATTTTGTAGGGCTTTTAAATGGATTTTAGGGTTTATTTTGGGTTATATAGGATTCAGGGTTCTTAAGGTTTAGGGTTTAGGGTTTCTTAGGGTTTTAGGGTTAGGACAAAGATTTGGGTTTTTTAGGTTTAGGTTTTTTAGGGTTTTATAGGTTTAGGGTTTAGGGCTTAGGGTTTTTCTTAGATTTTTTAGGGTTTAGCATATACTATTTAGGGCTTAATAGGGTTTAGAGCTTAGAGTTTTTTTTAGGTTTAGGGGTTTTTGGTTTTTTAGGGTTAAGTTTTTCTTACGGTTTTTTAGTGTTTTGAGGTTAGGGCCTAGGGTTTTTTTTTTTTTTTTTAGATTTAGGATTTAAGGATTTTTAGGATTTAAGGTTTAGAGCTTAGGGTTTTTTATGGGTTTTAAATGGTTTTTAGGGTTTTTAGGGATTATAGGATTTTGGGTTTCTAAAAGTTCAATGTTTAGCGATTCTTAGGGATTTAGGTTTAGGATTCAGGCTTTAGGTTTATCTTTAGGGTTTAAGGCATAAGGTTTTTTGATTGTTTAAGGATTTAGGTTAACGAGTTTATCTAGGTTTTGAGGGTTTTTTAAGTTAAAGTTTTTCAGGGTTTTATACGTTTAGAGTTTAGGGCTTAGGGTTTTTTTTTTCTTGTGATTTTTAGGATTTAGCATATACAATTTAGGGCAATATAGGGTTTAGAGCTTCTAATATTTTATATTTAGGGGTTTTTGGTGTTTTTTTAAGGGTTAACTATTTCTTACTATTTTTTAGGGTTTAGGATTTATGGCTTATAATGTTTGTGCGTTTTTAGATATAGGGTTTAGGGCTTAGGGTTTTTTTTTTTTTTTTTTAAGGTTTAGGGTTTACAAATTTTTAGGATTTATGGTTTAGAGCTTTGGGTTTTGTTGGGATTTTAAATGGTTTTTAGGGTTTATAAGATTTAGAGTTTCTTAGGGTTTTAGGTTTAAGATTTAGGGTTTTTTTTTTTGTGTTATTAAGGTTTAGAATATACAATTTAGGGCTTTATAGGGTTAGAGCTTAGAGTTTTTTTGGTTTAGTGATTTTTGGATCTTTTAGAATTTTTAAGGGTGAAATGTTTCTGAGGGTATTTTAGGGTTTAGGGCTTACGATTCTTTTCTTTTTTTTTTTTTGATTTTTAGGTTTAGGGTTTATGAATATTTAAGATTTAAGGTTTAGAGCTTAGGGTTTTGTTGGGGTTTTGAATGGTTTTTAGGGTTTATAGTATTTAGGGTTTCTTAAGGTGTAGGGTTTAGGGCTTAGGATTTTTTTTTTTTTGTGTTTTTTATGTTTAGGGTTTACTAATCTTTAAGATTTAAGGTTTAGAGCTTAGGGGTTTGTAGGGGTTTTGAACGGTTTTTAGGGTTTGTTTTAGGGTTTTTTTAGGTTAAGGGTTTAGGGTTTCTTAGGGTATTAGGTTTAGCGTTTAGGGTTTTAGGTTATGGTTTAGTGTTTAGGTATTCGGCTTTTTTTAGGTTTAGGGTTTTAGGTTAATGGTCTTATCTAGGTTTTTAGGGTTTAGGACTTTGGATTTTTTAGGTTAATGTTTTTTAGGATTTTATTGGTTTAGAGTTTAGTGTTTGGGGTTTTTTTTGTGTATTTAAAAGTTTAGAATATATAATTTAGGGCTTTATAGGGTTTAGATCGTAGAGATTTTAGGTTTGGAGTTTTTAGGATTTTTAAGGTTGAGGGTTAAGTGTTTCTTAGGGTTTTTTGGGGTTAAGGGCTTATGGGCGCAAGTTTTTTTTTTGTGTTTTTTAGGTTCAGGGTTATGAATTTTTAGGATTTAGGGTTTACAACTAAGGGTTTTGGAGGGGTTTTAAGGTTCATTTTAGGGTTTCTTAAGGTTTAATGTTTATGATTTCTTAGGGTTTTAGGTTTAGAATTTATGGGGGTTTTAGGTTTTGGGCTTTGGGTTTTTTAGGTTAAGGTTTTTTAGGATTTTATAGATTTAGGTGTTAAAGCTTAGGTTTTTTTGTGCATGTTTTTTAGGGTTTAGAATAAACAATTTAGGGTTTTATAGGGTTTAGAGCTTACAATTTTTTAGGTTTAGGGGTTTTTGGGTTTTTTTAGGGTTTTAAGGGTTAAGTGTTTCTTAAGGTTTTTTAAGATTTAGGGTTGCAACCTAGGGTTTTTGTGTTTTTTCAGGTTTAGGGTTCACAGATTTTTGTGATTTAGGGTTTAGAGGTTAGGATTTTGTAAGGGTTTCAAATGGTTGTAGGGTATATTTTTGGGTTTGTAGGATTTAGGATTTCTTGTGGTTTTAGGTTTAGGATTTAGGATTTTAGGTTAGGGTTTAGGGTTTAGGATATACGATTTAGGCTTTATATGATTTAGAGCTTAGGGTTTTTAAGGTTTAGGGGGTTTTGTGTTTTTTATGGGCTTTAACGATTAAGTGTTTCTTGGGGTTTAGGTTGTTTTGTGTTTTTTAGGTTTAAGGTTTACATATTTTAAGGATTTACTGTTTAGAGCTTAGGGTTTTATTGGGGTTTAAATGGTTTTTAGGGTTTGTTGTACTTAGGGTTTCTTAAGGTTTAGGGGTTAGGGTTTCTTAGGGTTTTAGGTCTAGGGTTATAGGTTTGTGTTTAGGGTTTAGGGCTTAGGGCTTAGGTTTTTTTTGGTTTAGGGTTTTGGGTTAAGGTTTTTATCTACGTTTTTAGGGTTTAGCGCTTTGGGTATTTTAGGTTATTGTTTATTAGGATTTTATAGGTTTAGGGTTTATGGCTTAGGGTTTTTTTTAGGAATTGTTTCGTGTTTTTTAAGGTTTAGCATATATAATTCAGGGTTTTATAGGGTTTAGGGCTTAGGGTAGTTTTAGGTTTAGGAATTTAGGTTAAGGGTTCTATCTATGTTTTTAGGGTTTTTTAGGTTAGGATTTTTCAGGGTTTTATAGGTTTAGGGTTTAGGGATTAGGGTATTGATGAGTCCATAATTTGTACTTATTTAGGGCTATATTTTGATAGAATTAGTGTCCTCAAATGCATATTTTGTCTCTATATATGATGAAAATCCTTAAGTTTCAAGTATTTGAGTTGAGAGACAAAGTATGGACGCTATCGAGCAAAAAGGAACAAAAGTGGGTGAAAGAAGAAAGAAAAGATGGCCTGACTATCGCCTAATCCATTAGGCATGTCGTTGAAAGGCCTACAACCTAGCCTAATGTTCCAGTGTGCGTATCCCTGAAGAAAAAGATCAAGTTTCTGAAGAAATGGAGCAGTCGGTGAATCACCGAACAGTTTCGCGAAGCATTACCATATCGCCCCAACAATTCAGAATGCAAAGATGCTGAAGAAAAAAACTAAAAGGTGAGGTACTAGACCAAAGGGTGGATCACTGAGTAGTTAGGCCATCCCAACTAATTGCGCTGAGTGGATCCTTTGCAACATATTTTTTGACAGCTATAAATACTTGCTTAAATCTATAGCTTAGTATCAATCAGGCTATTGGAGAACTAAGTTTTAGAATAAAATAGCTTTTACATTTTTGAGACATTGTTCTTGATACTTGAAGATTCAAAGGGTTTCAACTCCAACAAATTGGAAGTGGGTCTTCAAAAATCTTCCTCCTTGACGTGTTTAAAGACTTTATTTATCATACCCATTTGATGGTAACACCTTTTGGTATCGATTTTTATTTTTTTTTCATGTCTAACTAAAACCCAAATTCTTGGGGTGTGATTTTGTGAATATGGGTTAGATTATCTGTTGGTTCTTGCTTGTTGATGGTTTATTTGTTATTTAGATATGATTTGGTTTAGTAGTCGTGTATGACCTTAATGGAGTTGTAGTTGCAAATACGATTTCATCTTAGTGTTTTCGGCTTACTCAAGAGTGAGGTCGTTAAACTAAGACTACTTAATTGATAGCCGGTGGTATTGGGTCAACATGGGTTCAGCTCGAGAGAGTGAATCCTAGTCCTTCTCCCACACATTCAGCTCGAGAGAGTGAACGGGCTAAGGCGGAGGCTGTGCTTAAAGCGGCAACTCCGCGTTCGAAAGATATTGAGTCGATTCGGGGTAAGTTGCTCAAGAGAGAATTTACCCCCACTATAGTCTAGCCTAGTCAAAAATACTCAACAATTTATTATCAAAAGGATGTACCCGACAATTTAGTTTATCCCGTATTCCTATCACATCCTAAGAATCCCATCTCTCTATCTCATTTTCTTATATTTTTACTGGTTTTTAGTTGTTACTTGACTACAAACCCCCATTGATTATTGATGCTTGCATCATCCCTTTTAGATTTAGTTTGTTTATAACGATAATGTTTTTCTCTACGGTTAACTTTAGCCCTTTTTGTGCTTAACCATTAATTTTCAGGAACCGCTCTCTTGAGACTCGACCTGAACCCATTTTGTTGGGTTATATTACTATTGTCCGATCGTAGACACTCGAATTGGAAGTTGTGTCTTGATTATGCAAACATCAAAATGGCTCCGCTACCAGGGTGTGGTGTTACGTGAAAATTCTTGGTTAAGACGAACTTTGTTTTTGTTAATCGTAGTTACTTACCTAATTTTTAGTTTTGTTTTGCTTGTTGGTACTTTAAAGCAGGGGAGGTGAGTATATCGAAAAATATTTGCGAGCTAATGGGGTGGGTTTCCTTCATTAGAAGTAATGATGTTCCGGGATCGCATCCTAACCTTCAAGCAATTGGAAGGTGAACAGATCCATAAGTCATGGGCAAGGTTTAAAAAACTGATAATTCAATGCCCAACTCATGACATTCCCGACATAGCCCTCCTTGACTGTTTCTACATAAGTCTTGGTCCTGAAAACAAGGTGTTGTTCAACCAACTCATTTCGGGAGGAATTGCAAAACAACCATATGTGATAGCAGCCCAACTGCTTGATCAAATGGCTGAAACGAATGCAGAAGTAGAAAAGGACTTCATGTTGGCTTCACTAATGACTCAGATGGATGAGTTCGCTAAAAATATGGTGGAGATCGAAGTCCAATGCAAAGGGAAGGATAAATAAATCCCTCCTCATGAGTGAAGAAAGCCAAAGGACAATGAGGTTAAACGTATTGAGGAAATGCTTTCAATCATTCTCCACAAGGTGACTGGGCAGGATAGAAAGTTGGAAGAAATGACGGAGAGCATCAAAGTGATGAGGAAAATGATTGGTTCTCATTCCAGATCTATCCAGCCGCTCAAGAACCTTATGGGTTATGCGTTGACCCTTCTCAACTCACAGCAAAACAGGGGGTTGCCTAGTGATACTATGGTTAACCCCAAAAATGAGTTTTGAGTGTTGACTTGCATCGTACCACAATGTTAATTAAGGCACTGTTAGGGAGGCAACCCAAAACCCTTAAATGTTTTAGTTTTGTTTTTGTAAATAATGGTGTGTTGGTTGTGCAGGTTTAAATGCGAAAAGTGTTTGGAAAATGAAGATTGGCAAGAAAATAATCCAGTCGGCTTATTGCCAAAGAGGTCGGCGTGCCCAACTTGATTCGCCATTGGGCGCAACACAGTTTCAACTCAGCGCCTGTAAAACTCGGCGAGCTCAAGAGCAGTTTAGTGAGTCATCGACCATGTCAGTGACCACGATTAAGAACACCGTCTTAACCCCTAAGAAAATGCAAGTCCTGTAGAAATCGGCGGGATAAGTGACCATTTGGCGCTTCGCCAAGTAGATCGGTGGAAGCAACTAATGCCGCTGAATGGACGCGAACTGGACGGTTATATATGGCCAAAGGTTTTAAATGTTTCAAACTCTTCACTTTCCCTCACTTTTAAACTTCACAAACTCACACCAAGTTAGTATTCTCAATATTCTTGCTTTTCATTAGTATTTTGGTTGTTGATTGGTGCTCGAAACTAGGATTTCTTTGCCGCCTAGCATTTCAATCCTATTTTAATTGGCATCTAAGGTTGGTTTCAAAACCACGAGTTCACCTTTAAAATTTTGTTCTCATTTGCACTGATTGTATATTAGTGATATGTGTTGGGCCTCTTTGATAGGAATAGATTGTCTTAATGCTGATTTTAATTTAAAAATTTTACCCGTATTTCTTTGATCATCGAATGCCCATAATTTGTGAGTTTTTGAATAATTGAAATTTTATTGGGTTGTGCTTGCATGTTGTTTAGATTGATAGGGTGAAGTCTAAGTAGTCTGTGTTTGCACAAGATGACGTATATTTATCAATAATAGAAAGGGGAACACCCTTCTTAAGGGCAATTGTCGTCAAATGGACAAATTTGCCAAGATCGAAAAAAGTCTGAGTATTGTGGGGTGATGGGTGCTATAGCTCAGAGCCTAATTTAACTATTTCATGTTTTGATTTTGTTTTCGGGGGTCGCAGGTTGAATTCGAGAAGGTGGATTGAAAATAGGCACGTTGGGTCGTTTGGTGAGTTCGACCACTCGGCGGTTCGCCTAATGACCCCATCTCGCCTCTAATTTCATGCTATATATGATGTTTGAGTCTGTAACTTTTGGCGATAATCCTGAGGTCACCAAAAGCACTGGGCGACTCGCTAAAAGTATGCTTGATCGCCCTTTGTCTGCACCCCTGAAACCCTTGTCGCACTGTAACTTTCGGCGGACAAACCTTTGCTCGCCGAAAGTAGTCGGCGATTCGCCGAAAGGGCCTTTAATCGCTGACTTGAGATAATTTTTTAGCCAATCCCTTCGGCGAGCATGATCTAGCTCGCCAAAGAGGTTCGCCGACTCACTGACTAGATCGACGAGTTTGTGTACAATAGATTTTATGTGTTTAGGTTTGATTTTCTCATAATCTCTCCTGATCTTTTGCAGATATGGTGTAACACCCCGTATTTTACGTGTATTAGTTCTATTTATATGATGCTTATAATTTCCTTATGGTATAGTTATGGACTAGGTTTCCTATGCGACTAATGACAATAGAATAGGTTTAAAGTGAACTGCCCATAGATTTTGATGCGACCCAATTCAGTTGACATCGATGGAAGTATTTAAACTTGAGATCATAAGGTGGTATTTGAGTCTAAAGATTAAAGTGACATAGTGTATATAAGTTTTAAGTTAAGTTAAGGGTATTAAGGTCTAGAAATGGAATAAAATATTGAGGTGCTTGCTTGACTTAACTAAGGTAGTAGGTGACAAGTAGGTGCTTCACCTACTTTGACTTATTGACCAGCCTAAAGGACCAAGTAGATGCATTACCTAATAAGACTCTTTTGACCATGTTATTGAGCGAAGTACACTACACCTACTTGCATTAATCTGGCCCAAGTTGAATAGAAGAATAAGGGGAAAATGGACAACCAAGGCCCAATCTTTCCAAACCCACAAGAAATAATTTGAATGGAAAAGTAGGTGCATCACCTACTTAAATGTGTGGCCTAAATTAAAGACACATGTTGGCTACAAATGAAGTACAAGAAAGGTGGCACAAGAGAACCTATTAAGGCCAAAAATCTGATACAAATATCTTATTTTCCTCTTATCCAAATTTTAAGCTCTCAAGTTCATATATTTTCTCTCAAAATGAAACAACCACCCAATATTCCCACTAGGGTTCTAACAATTTTTCTTCTTGTTTCTTTCAAAGCAGCCACAAGATCACCTTCTCTCCTCTATTGTTTCAAGTATATTGGATAGTTCTTCAAAGGGAGTTAACTAGAGTTAGCTATATGTATTGGCAGCCAAGGTTCTACCACTCTCTTCCAAAGATTAAGAGAAGTTTACAAAACAGTAATTGAAGGAGAATAATTGATTTAGATAGCCAAGGTAAAGGCGCTTCCACAACCTCTAATTATTAGTTTATTTGAGAATTCTAAACTTACTTGTTTATTTTAACTTGTGGGATGGTGATTGAAAACGACAAATTCAAGTCTTTTGATTATTTTTTAGTGTTGAGGACTGTTATTGTATTGATTTGTTTATGGGAGGTGATGAATGTACTTAGAGAATGATTGCAGAAAGCTGTAGGGGTCAGATTTATAAGCTATGGTGATACACCAAAAGATTAAAGTTTTGGTAAGCTCACTGCCCATTCCATGAGAAGGTTGTTTCATGTAAATAATTATAACTGGTAGAATTTGTGAAAGAAAACAATCAATTAGAAGGATTATAGGCTGGCTTCCTGGCTACTTTTTTGATGAGTTGAAATATCTCGAGTTGGTTGGTAAGTTGCTAATATTAGCCTTAATGATTGATTGTTGTAGATGAAGACTATGACTTTAAAGGACAGGTTGACACTTCGTAAGCTATACGAATTGGGAATTGATGTATGTAAGGCCATTCAATTTCCTATTTCTTTGGCATGAATCCCACACTTCTATTACAAAGTAAGCTTTCTAAGTGTCTTGGTAGTGACTGATCCATAGTTGCAATTCCTACTCCCTAGAGCATCAAAGTGAGTACTTTAATATGAGTTTATTACTAAATGTACGTGCTTACTCTACCAAGTATTAGCATGCAAGGTTTAAACTCATTTCATCATCAAAGTACCCTTGGCACATATTCCCCTTATATAAATCAAAATGATCCTAGATTACACATGGTACACATAAATATGTTGGATATACGATTTGCCCATATCTTGCCAACTTGCTTCAATTGTCTATTCCATCATATGTCACCTTTTTACATGTTTATATGTTCCCTTTATTGGTTATTACACCCATTGTGTTAGACTATAATGTTACCTCACAATATCCTTACTTGTTCTATTGTACATTTTATATGTACTTACTTGGAATAGGTATCCGTCCTTTAGTTGAATCTACCCACATTCTCCCTTGGTTCCACGTTCATGTATACCTTGTATTTGATATTAGTTAGTGAGTATTTGGTTATCATATAGAGTTCAAATCTCTCGACTGAATGTTAAATGTCTTCACTTGATATGTGCTTCAATTTAAGAAGTCAAAATGCTTACTTTGTCATATAAGCTCCTAAGTATTACGTTGGTGTCACATTTGCTTCCCATGTCATTATCATTATCGTAAGCCCATATTCATATGTCTTCTACTACTGGTTCATAGTTCTAAATCTCAATAATGATTATGACCACCGAAACAACAATCTCAAAACAGTTATGATCATCAAAAGAACAATCTCAAAAGAGTTACGAATATCAAAACAACAATCTCAAATATTGAAGAATCTAAGTGAAGCAATTTGTATAATTATGGGTGGCAGCCCAGGGGCATATGCCTAGTATGGGTCGATCCCAATTGGTATAGAAGGGTGGCAGCTTAGGGGCGAAAGCCTAGCATGGGCCGATCCTAATTGGTATAGAAGGGTGGCAGGTCAGGGGCAAAAGCCTAGCATGGGCCTATCCCAATTTGTGGAATTATAAGGACAGCATCCCAGGGGGTAAAATTCCTAGCATGGGTCATCCTCTTCTACCACTGATCAGCTGGTCATTTGTTTCATATGTCTTATAAATATTATAATGCACATAAAAGTAAAGAAAAGAATATAACATACTCGATTCCACAAATATAAGCAGAGGTGGACTCTAATCTTTATCTATTGGTATTTTGTTTCACTTGAGCTCTCATTTTACATATGGATGTATTATGCTTTACATATTTAGTACATTCTTTCGTATTGACGTCCCTTATTGGGAATTCTTCACTTCATGTTGCAGGTACAAGTACTCAACTAGTAGATCTCCCCAATAGAAACATATGATACTCAACGGTTGTTGGTGAGCTCCAAGTTGATTCAGGGCTTTGACGATTCTTTACTATGTGTATTTTCATAGTGGTACAATCATGGATTCCAGTAGAGGCTTTGTAGATATTGTAAAGTTATCATCTGTATTTATAGTTTCACTTGTCACATGTATCGATTCAATTAGTCAACATGTGTTGTATGTGAAGCTTCTTATCAGTAAATCTATCTGCATAGTAGTTTACTTTCTCATCATAGGTCATTTGTGAAACATGTGTTCATATGGTACTTGTCATCCTCACCTAGGGTTGGGGTGTAACATATGGTACGTACAAATCTAACTAAGCCACCTAACAAAATAGCACATGGAATTAATATAAACGGAGGGGGATCAAATCTCCCACAGAAGAGAAGGCAAGAACTCCCACTTGGAGACAAAGGCAAAAGAAAGAAGCATATAGCTAGGAAAGTAGCTGCCGACACCCGAGCTGATTTTTTTGAACTGGAAAATGAGGAGCTTCTGATTCACCAAAGGAATAGACACTAGGCTAGATCTCAATCCTTGCCCACCAAAGTTCCCTTAGCTGCTACTCCTCGTGAAACAAGTTCATTGCCAACTCAGGAATCTCTAGTGACCCCTGCACTCCCTAGCGCTCCTCCACCTCGAATACTGAACAGATTGAAAGTAGATGGGGTATGTACCATCCTAGGGGAGAAGTTGTTATCTAAAGAGGGTTGGAGGGCAAGTACCCTGATGTCAGGGACACCATCCACTACCATGAATTTGAGCAGTTCACCAAGCCCCGAGGCCCTTACATTCCTTCCTCAGTTCGAGAATTATATACAACTTATGGGGAGTTGGTGCCCAAAAGCAAGAAGAAGGCAAGCAAATTCAGACCAGTGAAGTCGATCATAGTCACAGGCAAAGAAGTTTGGTGCGGCAGTGAATATATTAACACTATTTTGAATAGACCACTGCACTTTGCACTTTCTTACAAGGGGTTGCCCATTGCTCAATCGCTAGATGCCTTGAAGGGTTGGTTGGCCCCTCTGATTTCTGACACCACCCTGAGGTGGATGGATGCAAGAGCTCCTATTGAGAAGAGGGACCTGAGCATTGTTGTTAGGTTCTAGTTTGGCTTTATCAGTAGCACCATAATGCCATCCCAGAACGAGTTTATTTGCATCATCCAAAATCAGATTGTCTTGGCTTTATCATGTCTAGGAGACACATCGATCTGAGACTGCTGATTTCATGAGAGATGCCCTACAGAGTCAAAAAAAAAAAGACTTCTCTGACATTCCCAGTCTTGATCACTGAGCTATGTCAGTGTGCTAGAGTACCTCGAGACACTACGAGGGATATTGAGGTCACCCTTTCATCCTCCATTGACATCTAGTATAGAGGGATGGCACAGCAAATAAGGAGTCAGATGCAGATACAGACGAAAAGTAGATAGCGGTACATGATGATGAGATAACAAAGAGCCGAGAGGCGAGCATATTTAGTAATTTTCCAAATCTTGTAGAGATGGTTGTACAGCCGGTGATCCAAACATTACTGATTGAGACGTCCACAGCAGTTCCTAGTGGATCTGGCACTGCTATTCCTCCTGAGGTTACTCCGAGCACTAATGCCCAATTTCAGAGTACCATACTGGGCACTGATGAGTCCACAAATTGGACTTATTTAAGGCTATGTTTTGATAGAATTAGTGTCCTCAAATGCATATTTTGTCTCAATATCTGATGAAAACCCTTAAGTTTCAGGTATTTGAAGCTTGAGGGAAAGCATGGACACTACTTAGCAAAAATGAACAAAGTCAACTAAAAGAACGAAGAAATAAAGATTTGAGAATTGCCGAACCGATTCGGCGAGTTGCCAAAAGGTCTTATCCTCACCTTTTGTTCCAGTATGCTGAGCCCTGAAAGAAACGATCAAATTGATGGTGAAAAGAAGCACTCAGCGTGTCACCGAGAAGTTTCGCGAAGTGGTACTATGTCGCCCAATGATCTAGGATGCAAAGATGCTGAAGGCAATAGCTAAAAGGCGATGAAACAGACTAAAGGGTGGATCGCCGAGTGTATCCGCGATCCTGACTAACTGCGTCGAATGGCTCCTTCACAGAACATTCTCTATAAACTATAAATACTAGTTCAGTTTTTATTCTCAGTAGTCAATATTTAGTTGTATTCAGTTTAGAATACAATTTTGAGAGACAATATTCTCTCTAAGTTTGGAAAGGGTTTTGAAGAACTTAAAGATTCAAAGGGTTTCAACTCCAAGATTTTGGACTTGGGTCTTGTGGATTCTTCACTCTTGACTTGTTTTGAGACTTAATCTTGCATACCCATTGATGGAAACTAAGGTTGGTATAACTTTTTATCTCTTTTACATATCTAGCTAAAACCAAAATTCTTAGGATGTGATTTTGAGAATATGGATTAGATTATCTGTTGGGTGTTGCTTGATTATGGTTTATTTGTTGTGTAAATGTGATTTCATTTAGTAGTTTTGGTGGAACTTAATGAAATTCAAATTGGAAATACGATTTCACCTTTGTATTTTCGACTTGCGAGAGAGAGAGGTCGTAAAACTAAGACTACCAAATTGATGGCTGGTGGGATTGGGTTGACATGAGGTTCAGCTCGAGAGAGTAAACCCTAGTCCTTCTCCAACACACTCAGCTCAAGAGAGTAAGTGGGCTAAGGCGGAAGCCATGCTTAAAGCAACAACCTGGTGTTCGAGAGAAACCGGGTTGATTCGGGGTAAGTTTCTTGAGAGAGAATTTACCCCCACTATAGTCTAGCCTAGTCACAAGTATTCAATGAATATACTATCAAAAGTATGTACCCAATAGTCTAGTTTAGCCCTTATTCCTATCACATCCCAAGAATCTCGTTTCCGTATTCGTATCTCTCTTTATTGTTGTTTGTTTTGCTCATTACTTGTTTACAAACCCACAATTGATAATTGACACTCATCTCAAACCCATTAATTTGTCATGTCCTCATTCGGTAAAGTCTTTAGCTACGATAAGCTTTTTGCGCTTAACCACTAATTTGCAGGAGTTGCTCTCTCGGGACTTGACCCCAACCCTTGGTTAAGTTACTTTACTATTGTACGATCATGGACACTTACATTGGAAGTTGTGTCTTGATTACACAAACATCAAAATGGTGTCGCTATCAGGGAGTGGTGTTATTTGAGAATTCGTATATTAGTAAACTTTTTGTTCTTCTTAATTGTAGTTTACTTAATTTTTAGTTTAGTATTGTTTTGTTTGTGTATAGAAGCAGGACAATGAGTACAAATAATCATTATGGGTATCAAACGAATCACACTCTCTTGAAATTGTTGAACCTTAGGGATAACCTCCTAACATTCAAACAAGTAGGGGATGAAACCCTTAAGGAAATGTGGCTGAAGTTTCAGGCAGTGCTGCAACTATGCCCCACTCATGGGATGACCAACAAGGTGTTACTAGAAAGCTTCTATCGGGGTCTTGGACCCGATAATAGAAGTAATGTTGATCAACTTTTCGCAGGTGGTATGCTACACCAACCCTATGAAGTCATAGTCGAACTACTAGATGGTATGGTTGAAGCTAACAAGGAGACCAAAATAAACAAGAGTGGGATGCACTGCTAGCTCAGTTGAATTTTTTATCCAAAAGAATCATGGAGTTGGACGCACAGGCCTTGAAAAAGTACAAGCACTTCTCCCTTCGAGAGTGTACAAAGGGGAAGAAGAAGGAGTGTGTACAAGAAGACGAATTCCTCTCACTCATTCAATAAAAGATTGAAGAACAAGACAAAATGTTGAATGAGATGAAAGAAAGCATCAACATGCTGAATTAAGTGACAACCTCTAACTCCATGACAATTCAGCTATAAGATGCCCAAATAAATCATTTAATATCATGTCGCTATCCACCGTTTGTCGAGGACTTGCCTAGTTACACCATGGCTGACTCTGAGGATGAGGAATAGACGTTAACTTGCATTGTTCCATGACGTTAACTAAGGCGCTGTTTGGGAGGCAATCCAAAACCCCTTTTTGATTTTTATTCATGATAGGTAAAATAACGGTGTGTTGTTTGTACAGGTTAAAACGTGGAAAGTGTTCAAAAAAGTATAGGGTGGCAAGCAACAGGTCCAGTCGACAAATCGCCAAAGAGGCCGGCGACTTCGATGGAGACTGCCGTTGGGACCCTCACATTATCTGGAGGTCCTGTAAATTTTGGTGAGGAAACTAAAACATTCGGCGCTCTACTGAGTGATTAGGCGAGCTTGACTAATGTCGTCGAGTGGGCAAAAACTGGATGGTTTTGCAAGCCAACTACTGGAATTGATTGAATATGAGGTACCTCAACACTTGAGTTTTTAACTCGTACTAAGTGATAGACACACCCCTTGGAAACAAACTTCCTTGCCTTAAGGTACGAAATGAAACAACCCTTAGGCACTACTGAACTACTTTTCCACTCTAAGACTGACTCATTTGGAAACTGAAACTTGACAACTCGAGTTCTACAATCAACTAAGGCATAACAGGCATGAAGCCAGTCCATACCAAGAATGATATCAAAATCTTCCAAGTCTAACTCAATCAAATCAGCCATGGTACTTTTGTGATTGACGGAAATGGGACAATCACGATAGACTCTCTCTGCTAGAATATACTCACCAACAGGTGTAGAAACGCTAAATGGTTCACTAAGTTGCTCACGAATAACATCAAAATTCATAGCAACATAAGAAGTTACAAAAGATAAACTCTCTCCTGGGTCTAGCAAAGCGTAAATAGTAAAGTCAAAGACTTGATCATACCAGTGACAACATCTGGCAAATCCTCTTGGTCTTAGTGACTATTGATAGCATATAAGCGGTCTGTTCCTCCACCAATACCATAAATAGCCCCTCAAGTGCAGCTCTGTCTGGTGAGCAACTGAAGAAGATTAGGCTCTATCGCCCCTATTACCATTTGCCTGCCTGTTCTTTGGACACTCTTGCATGAAATGCCCACTCTGACCACACTTGAAACAACCAGTGGAGCCCTCATGACAAATACCTGAATGATTCCTACCAAACTTGGCACATGCTAGAGTCTTACTACCCTCTTGTGTCATGCTACCCTGAGAATAAGTAGGTTTAGCTCTGAAGTTCTGATTATTGTATTCACATTTTTTCTTAGGTGCAGGTGCACTAGCAGATGAAGGAGTAGGTCCCTTTTGTTTCTGTTGGAAAGATGACAGGGTTGCATTACTCTTCTGCTGCCTAGACTCATTCCTTGTCTTAGCTCGCTTGTTCTTAAACTCTTCTCTATCTATTAACTTCTCTTTCTCAACCTGCTGCACATATACCATTAACCTCGAGATGTCCATAACCCTAATGATCATTGCGGCCCTACCTTATTTACACGATAAACGAACCAATCCAGCAATAAACAAACTCATTCTACTTCTCATGTCCGCAACCATTTCTGGAGCATAACGGGACAATTGGGTGAATTTCAACCCATACTCATGAATGCTTAGAAAATCCTTCTTAAGTGTGAGGAACTCACATACCTTGGCCTCTTTCATTTCTCGAGGAAAGAAACGCCCCAAGAAAGCCTTCTCAAAATAGGTCCAACTCACAGGTGGTGCATCCTCAGCTCTACCCTTTTTCCACTGGTCAAACCAAGTCCTAAAGACATTCTTCAGTTGATATGTAGCTAGCTCAACTCTCTCAGTATCAGCAACATGCATCATATCAAACACCTTTTTCAATTCATCAACAAAGTTCTCCAAATCATCAAAAGTGCTTGAACCAATGAAACTTGGAGGTTTCATCCTTAAAAACTCACGAATCCTTGAAGTGTCAGCCTCTTCTTGTCGAGCTCCTTTTTGTTCCCCAACCTGGTTTGTCACAACTTGACTCAGCATCCTGATTGCTTCTCTGAACTCAGCGTTAGTGACTTTCCCTTGAGGTTGCACTTCAGGTACATTGGGTACCCCTTGCTCCTCAACATTTCTCCTAGCTGGATGACCTCTGACTGCTCTTTGTGAAGGCATGATTATCTAAAAAAATGCACATGCATGAATTAGAAGGAAACTTTTTAGAGATCAACTCTATCGCACGAAATGAGTGTGAAAGAAATGAGAAATTTTCCTTAATGTTGTATCCTCCTAATTATAGATGTGGCGCGCTTCACACTGATAACTAGGACTCTACAGACACAGTTTCATAGACTCCCTAGGACTCTTCAACTCTAGGCTCTAATACTAAGTTTTTCATACCACGAGCCTACACTCTGGACGTGGCTGGCACTCGAAGACCATTGCTGGCTTCAAGCGAACCCTTGACCTAGCTTACTAGCTCAGCGGAAAACTCTAAACATTATTACAATGATCAAATGAACTTACTCAAATAGCTTGGTAAAATAACTTATAATGTTTTAAAGGTCAACATTCAACTTGGCCGTAGTGGCAATTCAAGTCTTAACATATGAAATGAAATGTAAAGCAACTAAACTATTAACTGTCTATGAAGCCTCTAAAACAAAGAGGGATGTTGGGACAAGACCCCCAATCATCCTAACAATGAAATACTGAAAGTGATAACCATCTCTTAAAAGGCTTACCAACAGCCTCTGAACTGTTCACTGGATCAATGATGCGCTGGATGCCAATCTTAGTTACCTCTGTCTACATCATAATAAGATGCAGGCCAACTGGCATCAGTACACTGAATGTACGAGTATGCGAGTTGGAATGCTAAACACAACTTAAGCTTGAAAAGAAACTGAAAGGAAACTGAAGAACATACTTGGCTCAACTCAACTCAATATGACAGAACTCATTTCAATATAAAGCAGTTTTAAAACAAGTGCATTATAAAGAAAAGTTATTTAAAACATGATGTAACCTCTGGTTGTATGCAAAGATACACTAAAATTATGAAATGTATGTAAAAATACAAATAATTAGGTATATAAGAATACAAATATCTTATGTGGGAGTTTATCTAACCGACAACCATCTCTTAAGAGCTATAGTGATGAGACAGTGTGTTACCTCACGCTACCAAGGCATCCTATACCTTGCTAAGGGTATAAGACCTGAACTACTAAGTGGATCCACTAGTCTATGCTAAAAAGCACTAAGGGTTATTCTCAAAAGTATGACCCTTTTTTTACCCATGATGGCTACATGGTTTATAGGGGCTGTGGGTTCTCTGAACGCTCCCCCATATCGGTGCTCAATATTACTCTCAAAATATGATACTAGCTCTTTATGTTTAAAAACATACTTCTTCTTAGATTTGAGATTAGTGCTCAAAAACTTAGCTCAAAGGCTATCTTGGTAATTAAAGTTTCCCCTCTTTCTTCATTTAGAAAGATATTACTCTTTTCTAAAAACTACTCCGAAGGCTCTTTGAAAATCGAGGTTTCCTTTCTTGTTTAAATGTGAAAACATTTTAAACCCTTCGGAAATACATAGTCCCCATATAATTTTGAAGAAATGAACTTCAAACTTTAATCTTTACTCTTTGCTCTTTACTCAACTTGAACTTTAAGTCTTAAAACAAAGTTAAAATCCTTTATGAAAGACTTCCTGAAAAGACTCGAAGAACTTCCTAGATTTGGTTCTTGACTTTCATTGAATTTGAATTTATGGATTCAAGGTATGATTCATGTTTCTAGATGATTTCTAGGTGTTTAGAATTCATTTAGAGTAGTTAGAATCCCTGGAAAGTGTTAGTACACTTTAGAATAGCTTAAATAAGCTAGACGACGAAAACCTGACGAAAAACGATGATTTAGGCGCACCCCGGGTGCGCCAGCCCCCAACTTATAGGGGCTCATTTCTGGTGCCTGCAGGTGCACCGCCCCAGATTTCCTAGTGCTATGGGGGCGCGATGTGCCTGGCCCTCCCCAGGTGAGTCTGACGAATTTTTTATCTCGTTTTCTAATCATAAATCATTTTAATCCGATTCTTTTTCTAAAATTCACTTTAGATTCATGTATCAAAATCATATACACAAACTCTAACCGAAATTACTCAAGGAAACAACACTTTAACATCAAGAAACTCCTTAATCCCAACTCATATTCAAGAACAAAATCAATTCAAGAACAACTACCAAGAACATCAAATCCTCAATCTTTTTAAGACGAAAATACATTGAATTAAACATGTTTGGCACATGGGTGAACTAACTCAATGCTATGTGATCTCACATACCTTGTAGGGATCACCCCTGATGAAATCCACAAGCTAATCTCGACGATATTGAATGAATCTTGAACGTTCTTGCTTCCCCTTCTCTTTTCTCTTTTCTCCAAGCCCGAGCGTGAAATTTACTTTACTAAAACTGACTAAAATCTGAATTTACCCAATTAAACTCCTAAAAACAAATTAATTAAGTTGGGTAACGAAAAGACCAAACTACCCTTCTAAAATCTGGATTGGACTTTCCTTATACGAACAATTCAACTTCTGAAGGGCATAACTTATTAATAAGAACTTGGCATCACGCAAACTTGGCGGCATTGGAAAGATCATTCCAAGGACTTTCCAATCATATCTGGAATCACACCTAACTCATCCTGATCTA
This sequence comes from Solanum bulbocastanum, assembly GCA_037074985.1. Classification (NCBI taxonomy): domain Eukaryota; kingdom Viridiplantae; phylum Streptophyta; class Magnoliopsida; order Solanales; family Solanaceae; genus Solanum; species Solanum bulbocastanum. The sequence goes on from CM073605.1 coordinate 29,590,599, forward strand.
GTAATTATAGCCGTTTAAAGTTGATCAAAAACTCATTTTTCCTAACTTAAACAAATTTCCAAATTTGTCACTATTTCCAAAAACGATTATTTCAAGTTCTTAGCTTCTTCCTAGCTATTTCAAATTGCGAGATGTTATAGTAGATTAGGGTTGGTGTGTGATTTGCACCTGCCTTATTACAACTGGGAATGACCGAAAAAAGAGGTAAATATGTGACTTTAAAATAATTTCGTGTGGTAATAGGAATCGCGCAAACTTTATGTATCTACTTAAAAATTGGTATAAGTTCGATGGGGGTAATTATATATTTATAATTTTTATAATTTTAAATAAGTTTATCGATAACTATCCTTATTTTTCAAAATTTATGATTTTTTATCAGTTAATTTTAATTACATCATTTTTTGTCACAACTAGTTGAATACGTTCTAATATTGGTTCATTTTTTATTAAATTATTATTTTGGTTAAATTACACTTTTTACATGTCATTTGTTATGTTCATCACATTTTTTTAATATTCATTTTTATTCGTTACATTTGTTAGTATTAATTTAGATATTTTGCACAGTCTAGAAATTCATTCTAATATAAATAAGATTTAATACACATAGAGTTTATTTAACGAGTGGTTTTAGATATCATACTATATGTAGTTTTCAATTTTCTATATAAACAATAGCTTATTCATTAAGACAGGGGTGATGGATATTTAGGTTAGGAGGAACTTTTTATAAAGGTAAAAATCATAATCTTTCTCTCCTCCTATATCCTCCCAAAGCCGCCATCCAAAAAATCAGATCTCCTTATATTGCTAAGCTCACTTTTGAAGTAGTCATGAACAATAACTACACATCTCAACCCAACCCTTCACTCTTCTCCTTTCCACAGAAAGCAGACCCCATCAAAATCCTTTTTCCGGAGACCTCCGGCAACCCAAACCCACACTGAAAAACCTCCTAACAGCAGCTCAAAGAACCAGCTCCACCCAAGAGCTTCTTCATCGAAACCCCAACGCTCCACTGTCAAACAGCCACTAAATGCCGCCAATCCCATTCCCCTTTCCCCTTTTCAATTTTTGTTTATATTTATATGGAGAAGAATCTTCGCCATCAGAATCCAAGCTTAGGCCACCAGACCACACCAGTTGTCGCTAGAAATGGCAGAGATAAGCCACCGCCGAGCTCAAAACCATCACAAACCCGCTTCGCTATTTCGATAAGCACCAAGGTCATGCACCACCACTGTAAGACCATGTTTCCTTTCCTTTTTGTTTTCTTTGGTGTTATTGCATTTTTGGGTCTTATTTAAACAAATAAGCTTTGGAAAATTGTCGCGGATCTCTGTTGTTTTTGGTCTATTTTACTGTTAGTTTATTTGGGTTTAATCTTTAGTGATTACTGCTTATGATTTTTGTCATTACTTTGTAGTTGACTTAATGATTATTTTATTGCATTTAGTTGCTAAATTATACAAATATTTTGATCAATAAATTTGTTCCTGTGAGCTTTACATTGTTATGGTTATTGTTGTTGTTTTTTTTTTTTTTTTTTTGGCTATTAATATAATTATTATACTGTGATTTCTCAATCAATTTTTGTTAAAATTTTGGCAGCTTGCTGCATATGAATCCTACTGTTTGTTTCATATTTTATTTAATGTTTATTTTACTATTTCTTTTTTTTTTTTTTTTGGTTTTTGTTAAAATGAGAATTTGATAGGTTTTTTTTTATTATTATTTTTGTTTAATGTTGCGTTTGGTTGCTATTGTTTTATTATTATTATTATTATTATTATTATTATTATTATTATTATTATTATTATTATTATTATTATTATTATTATTATTATTATTATTATTATTATATATCTCTTGTTGATTTTTACGTTGATAGTTATTAAGTTTCTATTTCTTTATACATATCACTTTTTGGCTAAAATCTTTATTTGTTGTTAATTGTTGGCGTTGTTAATTTTGTCATTGGTTTAAGTTGTTTCTATTTGAATATTAATGTGGTTGTGTGTTGTTATTTTAATATTTTACCTATTAATATATTATTATTGTTATAATTAAATTGGTCGATGAAGAAATTACCGTCGATCTCCATTGCCTCCAATGTTAATTAGACGGGCTTTTATTTTTAAGTTATTACTTGATATATTCATTTTTATTCATATTTATTTATTACTAACACTTTTATTAAGTGTCTTTACAGGTACACTTGTTTGCTTCTCATTGAAGTTGTTCAAGTTAAGTTCGAACAACATTCTTTATTCATTATTTTGTATTATTCATTAGGCAAAGCCGTTTCTTATATTATTGATTTACTTTATTATTTGTATATATTGCATGTTTATTTTACTTGTATATTGTGTTATCTCCTCCTCAATTTGAAAAAATGAATTCAGTCTGAAATCACATTTGTGGATTTTGGAGGATGCTTAACACCTTCCCTTTGGAATCACTTGAACCCCTTATCTAAAATCTAATGGTTTCGTAGATCATTTAATTTGTTTTCTAGATTTTTCTAAAATTAGGTGGCGACTCCTTTAAAATTCTTATTTTCTTAAAATTCTTTTAAAATTAAATTAATTATCTATTTTTTAAGTCATCATGACATTTCGCCCCTATTTGAATAGAGTAGGGATGTAAACAGAATGGCGACTCCGCTGGAAAACAGAGGTTCTAACCAATATGAATTCAATTTTTCAAATTGAGGAGCATTTTCTTTTATTGTGTTATACCTTGTATTTTGTATATTTTGCTCATTATTTGTATGTTGTACTTGTTATTTATTCATTATTCATTTTATTTTATGTATAATGTCATTGCATTCATGACATTTTCCAATTTGTATGTATAGTAATATTAAAGAACGGTTTTGTGAAACCGCAGCTAGGCTTTTTTATACTCAACCATTTTCCAGAATGATCAATAATTTATTGGTTCGCCATGAGTTCAATGGTTGTCGTGAGTTGCAGCCAAAGTTGTCCACTTGGGTTCCCGGTCTTTCAAAAGCCACTCTTAGTCAATTAGCATAGAGCGAAACCAAATCCCAAATTTAGAGCATTTTGAACTAAGTCGACCCAATACTCAAGGTGTGTTGGGCCCATTTGAAGTCCACCTTGTGTCTATTTGGCTCATTTGTTAATAAAAGGCAATCATGTGTATGTGTTTAAATTTGAAGGATGTATATGATTTATGAAAAATCATTGTCACTCGGGGTAGCAAGCATAATAGTTTGTTCGAGTCGAAGAAGGATCAAGTTACCATTTCACCCAAAGATGTTGGCATTTAGATTTAACAAGAAATCAAACAAAAGAACTATACCATGTGTGAGACTGATTATTTGTATCCCCTTTTTCCTATTATGTATCCCTATTTAGTATTATTCATAAAGTTTGTACAAATTTAGATTTTGGGACAATGTTATCAAATGGCATAATACATCCTTCAGATCGGTAGGCTTACTTTCTATAGGATGCACAATAATTGTTTGTATATTATGTGATATAATTGAGTTTGTCTTCAATCAAAGTAGTGCTTATGTGTTAAATAAATTCTTTGTGTGATATTTTGCATTGTCCATTATGAACACGATCTAACACTTTTACTTTTTGAGTGTTTTTTCTTTTATTCGAGAGGTTGATTTGTTTCCAAATTTGAAAGTCATTGTTCATCTGAAGTTGCAACGGATAAGAGGACTTGCGAAATCTGTATTTTTATATTTCATAAGACATTAGTATCAAGTCAAAAAGATAAATTAGGGGACTATTTGACTAAGAAGTCGCACTCATTTACTTTTTATTATTTTGCATGATGTTGGTCCTCCTCTCACACATTTGTCATTTTTTTTAGAAAAATCGTTCCCAACAACTGTCGGGGATGGTCATAAAAATTTGTGGTTCTCATAGATAATTTGGAGAAGACACAATGACAAGAGGCATTAAAAAAAATATACAACAACAAGTGGTTACTGTAAAGGAAAATGGGATGCCATATTCAACAGGCAGTACAAAGGTCGACAGTTAAAACGATACAAGGAATAACTTCGAGTTTTTCTAAATTTTAAAATTATTTTATGTCTCATCTAAACGAACTATGCAAATCTGATTCTCATCTCGATGAGATACTTAGGCAACCCTTCTTGTGTTCAGTATTCACTTTTTTATATTTCAAAAATTTTATGCATATATTCAAAGATATATATGAACGAACTATGCGCACTAGATTCTCAACTCTATGAGATGCGTAGGCAACCCTTCTTGAATTCGGTATTCATTATTTCAAGTTTCAAAAAAATTGTGCATATATTCAAAGATATATCTGCATGAACTACGCACACCTGATTCTCATCTCGATGAGATACGTATGCAACCCTTCTTGGGTTTGATATTCATTCTTTCAAAAAAAATATTGTATTATATATCGTAAAAGTCATTTCTTCTACTCAATTGCAACCAATCCTGTTAGGAGCATGTAAAAATATTTGATGTGATGGAGAGGTCTGACTTTGTGGTAAACCATAGATTATTTTGGTACCTCTCATTTGTACTTTTGTGATGCTTGAAAATTCTCTTGCCTGCATTCAAGATAAGAATAAAGCCAACATCATGGTTTCATGTGCATTATGTGCTGAGCTTTTAGATCAAAATTCAATTGCATCGTGCTCTTGATCTAGAACTTAGCTTGAATGTTTATCGAAGCGAAATCCTGAGTTATGTTTGATTTGAGAAAGGATTGTAGGCCTTCTTTGAACCAATTGTGCCTTTCAAAACATATCAAATGGTATTGACCCCTACTTTTCCCTACTTTGAGCCTGAAGTCTTTTTTTGGACAACCACATCTTAGCCATAACCATTCTGAGTGCTTATATGCATTATCCCTCTCTTGGCCCAACTATCCATATTAAGTCTCCCAAAGTCAAGGAAGCAAAAATGACTTCTAGAGAAAGAACAAAAAGGAAAGAAAGAAAAAAGGTTGAAAGAAATGAAGAAAGACAAAAACATCCCTACAAAGTTAGTGAAATAAGAGAAGGAAAATACTCCAACAAAAGAGGAAATTTTTTTTTAAAAAAGGGTGAAATAAAAGAAAAGCTCCTAGAAATAAGGACTTAAAAGAAGTCGAAACAAAAGGGTGAAAAGAGGAAAAACTCCAATAAATGAGAATTCAAAAGAAGTCGAAAAAAGGAAGACAATAAAGAGGATATGACGCCAAAGGGGTATCAATTGTCAAAAGTACAAATTAAGTGTGACACACAAGGAGGAATTAAGTCATTGTTATCCTAAATATATATATCCTAAATATATATATCCTACCCATCCCTAAGCCTACATTACAAGCCAATGACAAGTCCTACATAATCTCATTCCAAATTTTCTCACATTAGTGGAGATTTACATAAAGGCTAAGCTTATGGTATCACAGCTGTATCCATTGAACATTCTTGTGAGTATGAATGTACTTCAAAAAATGTCCTCAAATAAAATGCTTCAAATATGTGTGAAATATGATTTATCTTGTTGTGAGGGTAATTAAGACATGAGGATTGGTATAATTCAAAACATTTGTTTGAAGCAAGATGAACAAATCTTGTTGGTACTTAAATATGTTTGAGGTACCACTTGAAGCTGTAGGAGACCTTGAATTCAATCATAGTTAGAAAAAGAAAAAAAAAAGATTTACATGCGATCTTTACTCATGGTACCAATTGTACTCAACACTTGATTATCTCTTCACATTCTTTATTCTTCAAAAAAAAAGGTGGGCAAGCACCCACTCTTTCATATTTTCTAAAGCATTTTTTTAGATTCTTTCCATTAAAAAATAAAGAATTTTTCATTTCTTTTTTGGTTGTTCATTGTAAAAAGTATCATTAGGCTAATCTTGTTAGTGTGAGATGCCTATTTTACTTCATTGGGTCGTTCTTCTCAATAATGTGACATTTTTTTTCTTTAGGCTTTGAATATGACAGAGAATATCATTTTCCTATTTCATCATGTTCATATTGTACATTTTCTACTAATGATCTTGTCTTAGATTCTTTACAGTACTCATCATCTACAGGATTGGAACTACATTTGACCTAATTATTGGCTCAATAGGATATGTAGGCACAACGATGAATTGATTATATTCCTAGTGTGATTTTCTTTTCTCATTGTAATAAAAACAGGGATAGAATTTTTGAGAATATCTTAAAATTTCACAATAAAGGTGCTATCTCCAGCAAGTCAAGATTGGAGAGTATTTTGAGATATGCCAAAACTTCTAATTAGGAAAGAATTTTTGAGAAAGACCTCAAAAACCAACAAGTGTTGTCAGAAGCTTGATAGTCAACTTCAAATGATCCATCAGCATCGCTTGAAGTTCAAACTCAACTTGCAAATCTTCAATAGTGTCATGGCAAGCCAACAACTCCTCGTACGAATCCCCAATAAGACATGCATCACAACAAACACAAAAATGGTCAAGAGTTAAATGTTGGTTGCTCACATGTGTCAAAGTGATCAGGCATTTTGGACACATTCTTTTTTAAAGATTGTTTTTCTTAAGGTTTCTTGACTAAGTCGCTAGCTAAGGCGACATTGTGTCTACTAATTGTTCCTTTTCAAGTACAGGAACAGGTGAAAGCATTGAGGCGATGACACTTCCAAGACAAATCATCGAGTCATCCACCTCATTACAATTGGACAATCATCGAGCCATCCACCTTGCTACAGTGGACAATCATCAAGTCATCCACTTCATTACCGTTGGACAATCATTGAGCTATCAACCTCGTTACAGTTCGACAATCACTGAGTCATCCACCTCGTTACACTGGAAAATCATTTGGTCATCCATCATTTGCATATTCATGCTAAAAAGTTCATTTAATTTAAGTCGAATATATTCGGAGGTGAAGGATTTGCACCCCATATATTCGATGTTCAAGTTGGAGGAGACTTGCATTAAAAGATATTTGCATTTAAGTTGTATCTATTCGGAGGTGAAGGATGTGCACCCTATCTATTCCAAGTTCAAGTTGGAGGAGACTTGTGTTGAAAGATATTTGCATTTAAGTGGCATCTATTCAGAGGTGAAGGATGTGCACCCTATCTATTCCACGATCAAATTGGAGGAGACTTGCCTTAAAATATATTTGCATTTATGTCGCATTTATTCGGAGGTCAAGGATGTGCACCCTATCTATTCCACGTTTAAGTCGGAGAAACTTGCGTTGAAAGATATTTGCATTTAGGTTGCATCTATTCGGAAGTGAAGGATGTGCACCCTATCAGCTCCATGTTCAAGTTGGAGGAGACTTGCGTTGAAATATATTTGCATTTAAGTCACATCTATTTGTTGGTGAAGGATATTCATCTTATCTATTCCACGCTCAAGTCGGAAGAGACTGTCATTGAAAGATATTTGCATTTAAGTCACATCTATTCGAAGGTGAAGGATATGTATCCTATATATTCCATGTTCAAGTCGAAGGAGATTTGCGTTGAAATATATTTGCATTTAAGTGGCATCTATTTGAAGGTGAAGGATGTGCACCATATCTATTCCACGTTCAAGTCGGAGGAAACTTACCTTGAAAGATATTTGCATTTAAGTCACATCTATTTGGATTTAATTTGCATTTATTGGAATGTGAAAGATGTGCACCATATCTATTCCATGTTTAAGTCGGAGGAAACTTGTGTTGAAATATATTCGCATTTAAGTCGCATTTATTTGGAGATGAAGGATGCGCACCATATCTATTCCACATTCAAGTCGGATGAGACTTGCGTTGAAAGATATTTGCATTTCAGTCGCATCTATTTGGAGGTGAAGGATGTGCACCATATCTATTCTACATTCAAGTTGGAGGAAACCTGCGTTGAAAGATATTTGCAATTAAGTGCCATCTATTCGGAGGTAAAGGATGTGCACAATATCTATTTCATGTTCAAGTCGAATGAGACTTGCGTTGAAAGATATTTACATTTAAGTCATATATATTCGAAGGAGAAAGATGTGCACCATATCTATTCAACGTTCAAGTTGGATGAGACTTTCATTGAAAGATACTTGCACTCAAGTCGCATCTATTCGGAGGTGAATGATGTGCACCATATCTATTCCGCGTTCAACTCGGAGGAGACTTGCGTTGAATGATATTTGCATTTAAGTCACATCTATCCGGAGGTGAAAGATGTGCACCTTTGTCTATTCACGTTGATGTTAGAGGAGGCTGGTGTTGAAGGACATACATTCAGATTATACTAATGGATCATTTTCATATCCTACCAATGGATCATTTTCATTCGTCCTACCGGTAGGCATACATTCATATCCTACTGATAGATCATCTTGATATTCTATCGATGGATCATCTTGATATTCTATTGATGGATCATTTTTATTCATCCTACCAATGGACATATATTCATATCCTACCGATGGATTATCTCCATCGTCCTACCGATGGACATACATTGATATCCTACCGATGGATCATTTTTATTTGTCCTATCGATGGACATGCATTTATATATTCCAATGGATCATTTTATTCGTTCTATCGATGGACATACATTCATATCCTACCCATGTATCATCTTTATTCGTCTTACTGATGGACATGCATTTATATCCTTCAAATGGATCATTTTTATTCATGCTATCGATGGACATACATTCATATCCTACCCATGTATCATCTTTATTCGTCTTACTGATGGACATGCATTTATATCCTTCAAATGGATCATTTTTATTCATGCTATCGATGGACATACATTCATATCCTACCGATGGATCATCTTTATTCGTCCTATCGATGGACATGCATTTATATCCTTTTATTGGTTCATTTTTATTCATCCTATCGATAAACATACATTCATGTCCTAACGATGGATCATTTTTATTCGCCCTACCGATGGATATGCATTTATATCCTTCCAATGGATCATTTTATTCGTCCTATCAATGGACATACGTTCATATCCTACCGATGGATTATTTTTATTCGTCCTACTGATTGACATGCATTTATATCCTTCCAATGGATCATTTTTATTTGTGCTATCGATGGACATACATTCATATCTTATCGATGGATCATCTTCATTCGTCCTACCAATGGACATATATTCATATACTATCGATGGATCATCTTCATTCGTCGTATCGTAAGAGTTGCTACCTTTTTATTTCATTCTGTCTCTACTAACGAGTTTTATCTTTGTTTTTTCGAGAACACCCAAGATGGTGCATTCTCAATGGAGCCACAGGTGCAGACTACTTCAATAAGGACGCAACACAACGTGAAACCTTTTGGAAGCAAGTTGAGGATCGAATTCCACCACATTCCAGCTACACTTTTATACAAAGGTCATGTATTCGGTCAAAATCGAGTTTGCCAATTTTTATTGTTCATGATTTCTTTCATCAATCATATCCAACAAAAGGAAAGTTGTTGACACCCAATTTTAGCTTAACATTTTCAAAATTTGTAAGATTTTATTTATTTAATAGTTCAAAATACATTTTTTATAATTTTAAATAAGTTTATCAATAACTATCCTTATTTATTAAAATTTAGGATTTTTTATCAGTTAATATGAATTATATCATTTTTTGGTCACAACTAGTTGACTACATTCAAATTTTGGTTCATTTTTTATTAAATTATTATTTTTGTTAAATTACACTTTTTACATGTCATTAGTTACGTTCATTATATTTTTTTAATATTCATTTTTATTCATTACATTTTTTCATATTAATTTACATATTTTGCACAGTAGTCATTCAAATATAGATAAGATTTAATACACATATATTTTATTTAACTAGTGGTTTCAAATATTGTACTATAGGTAGTTTTCTATTTTCTATATAAACAATAGATTATTCATAAAGTCAGGAGTGGTGGAAAAATATTTTGGTTTGGAGAAACTTTTTCTAAAGGGAAGAACTCTAATATTTCTCTCCCCTATATGCTTCCAAAGCCACCACCCAAAAAATTAGATCTCCCTCTTTGGCTAAGCTTACTCTTGAAGTAGTCATGAACAATGACCACATAAGTCAACCCAGCCCTTCACTCTTCTCCTTTCCAGCGAAAGTAGACCCCATCAAAATACCTTTTCCGGTGACCTCTGAAACCCCAAACTCACACTGGAAAACCTCCTAATAGCAGCTCAAAGAAACAGCTCCACCCACGAGCTTCTCCGGCGAAACCCCAAGGCTCCATTTCCAAACAGCCACCAAATGCCACCAATCCTATTCCCTTTTTCCCTTTTCAATTTTTGTTTATATTTATAGGGATAAGAAGCTCCACCATCGGAATCCGAGCTTGGGCCACCAAACCACACCAGTTGTGGCCAGAAATGGCAGAGATAAGCCACCGCCGAGCTCGAACCATCATAAACCCGCTTCACTATTTCGATAAGCACCAAGGTCATGCAGCACCACTGTAAGATCATGTTTCCTTTCCTTTTAGTTTTCTTTGATTTTATTGCATTTTTGGGTCTCATTTGAAAGAATAAGCTTTGGAAAATTGCTGCAGATCTCTGTTGTTTTTGGTCTATTTTGTTGTCAGTTTATTTGGGGTTAATCTTTAGTGATTACTGTTGATGATTTTTCTCATTACTTTGTAGTTGACTTAATGATTATTTTATTGCATTTAGTTGCTAAATTATACAATTATTTTGATAAATAATTACATTGTTATGATTATTGTTTTTTTTTACTGTGATTTCTCTATTGATTTTTGTTAAAATTTTGGCAGCTTGTTGCATATGATTCCTACTGTTTGTTTCATATTTTATTTAATGTTTATTTTACTACTTCTTGTTTTTTTTTTTACTATTGCATTGAGAATTTGATAGGTTTGTTTGATTGTTTATTTTTGTTTAATGTTCCAATAATGGACATGTGTTTGGTTGCTATTGTTTTATTATTATTATTATTATTATTATTATTATTATTATTATTATTATTATTATTATTATTATTATTATTATTATTATTATATCTCTTGTTGATTTTTATGTTGATAGTTATTAATTTTCTATTGCTTTATACATATCACTTTTTGGCTAAAATCTTTATTTGTTGTTAATTGTGTCATTGGTTTAAGTTGTTTCTATTTGAATATTTATGTGGTTGTGTGTTGTTAGTTTAATATTTTACCTATTAATATATTATTATTGTTACAATTAAATTGGCAATGAAGAAATTATCCTCAATTTTCAAGGTCTCCAATGTTAAGTCGACGGGTTTTTATTTTTAAGTTATTATTTGATTTATTCATATTTATTTATTACTAACACTTTTACTAAGTGACTTTACTGGTACACATGTTTGTTTCTCATTGAAGCTATTCGAGCGAAGTTCGAACAACATTCTTTATTCATTATTTTGTATTATTCACGTTAGGCAAAGTCGTTTCTTATATTATTGATTTACTTTATTATTGTATATATTGTATGTTTGTTTTACTTGTATATTGTGTTATCTCCTCCTCAATTTTAAAAAATGAATTCCATCGGGAACCACATTTGTGGATTTCGAAGGATGCTTAACACCTTCCCTTCGGAATCACTTGAACCACTTACCTAGAATCTAATAGTTTCGTATATCATTTAATTGGTTTCCTATTTTTTTCATAAAATTAGGTGGCGACTCCTTTAAAATTCTTATTTTCATAAAATTCTTTTAAAGTTAAATCAATTGTTTATTTGTTGATTCATCACGACGTTTCTCCCTATTTGAATAGAGTAGGGATGTAAACAATGCGCTCCATTTTGTGCTAATCTACCTATATGCCATATTTAATGTGACTTATTTATCTGTATACTATACCCCTCTGTGTTTATTGACTTGATTTTTGAACATTTTAGGAAAACATTTCCTTGTATCATCATTATGTAGTGAACATTTTGACCAGAAAAGTTTGGGCATTTAAGTAGATTTTATCAAAACCATATATAAATAACTTTGCATAATGCCTTATCCAAAGGTGTGGCATAAAACTTTAGAGTTTATATTAATAGCTATGCGTTCTTATTGGACTGACCTTTGAAAAACGTCATAACATAAAAGAGAACGAAAAGTAGAGCCCCGATAGATTAGGCCTATGATTATATGTGTTAGTTCCATACAAAAAAAATTGGGAGATACTATAGTAATTCTTTATTGTTAAGGCTTGGAAGCTAAGCACAAAAGGTGTAACCTCCATTGAAGTATTGTGGAAGGACTAGAATATAACATAAAATACTTGGGAATAAAAGATGGTAGAGATCCTAAATACCCCTCCTCATTCTAAACATCAACATAAGGATCTGAGATCATGTGGTCCCCTTATATGATCATAAGTCTTACTAGCATTAATTTATTTGATATGTCTTTTGCATGTCTTGTGTTTAGGTATATTAAATTCCTTATTTGTATGAACTCTACTTGTGTATCATCAATGAATTACATGGTCTAGAAAGGGGCTTGATTTGTCATAGTCTTATTTCATGAACCATATCTATTGAGACGTCATGCAAGACTTGTCTATACGTTTTTAAGGTTAGTCCATATATTTTGGATAGTCCTATTTACAAAGGAAACTCTTGCAAATCTCCAAATGAAATTCCAAGGTTAACCAAACTATCAGCTTCACCTATCATTCGAAGACGAATGATCATAAGGAGGGAGGATATAGCATCTCATATTCTACGTGTACAAGTTCTATTTATATGATGCTTATAAATTGCCTTGTGGTATAGTTATGGATTCGGTTTCCTATGCGACTAGTGACAATAGAATAGGTTTAAAGTGAATTGTCCGTAGATTTTGATGCGACCCGATTAAGTTGACGTCGATGGAAGTATTTAAACTTGAGATCATACGGTGGTATTAAGTCTAAAGTTAAAGTGACATAGTGTATATAAGTTTTAAGTTAAGTTAAAGGTATTAAGGTCTATAAATGTAATAAAATACTGAATTGCTTACTAGACATAACTAAGCTAGTAGGTGACAAGTTGGTGCATCACCTCCTTTGACTTATTGACCAGCCCAAAGGATCAAGTAGATGCATCACCTAGTTTGACATATTGACCAACCCAAGGGACCAAGTAGGTTCATCACCTACTTTGACTTATTGATTAGACCAAAGTACCATGTTATTAGGCCAAGTTCCCTACCACCTAGTTGCATTAATCTGGCCAAAGTTGATTAGAAGAATAAGGGAAAATGGACAGCCAATGCTCAATATTTTTAAGTCCAAAAAGGCCTAAGTGAAAAATCCAAGTAGGTGGATCACCTACTGGATAAATTATGGCCCAAAATGAGTGAGAAAGTCGGCCAAAGCAAGTCCTTTTAAAAGGGATTGATATCAGCTTTTTCTGAACTATGTTTCACTTTAACAAAAATAAGATTTCTAGAGCTTTCTCTCTTCTCTCTCTTAGCTTCATACAACAGCCATTCAATACTATTAGGATTTTTGAATATTAGGGAGTTAAATCTATTTCAAGGTATAAGTTAAAACAAGTTGAGGAGGACAACCTTTACCTTGAAGAATCCAAATCTTAGCAAGTGGTAGTTCTGTCCAACAAGGTAAGCTATTGCAATTTTTTCCCTCTCGTTCTTGAGTTAATTAGAACATTTGGTATATATAGTAAGTTGGAAATTGTTCCTTCTGCACGGTGTGTTATTGGGGATGATGTTTGGGTGGTTAGTACATGTTGGGACAGCCATGGAGGGGAGTCCCCTTTAAGTTCAATTATGAGCTTGTTTAAGCATCTTAAGAGTAATGTTAGATCTTCAAGTGTTGGTGATCACAAATCGAGATTCATATTGCTTTTGTTACATTATTATGTTTACGGACTGTTTTATCTATGTTATAATAAGGTATGTGACTGGATGTGTGGAGTTGCTTTGGTTACATGAGTGACTTGAATATTGTAGGGAGTTTTGGGGAGGATCTTATATGATGGTTGTATAGTATATAGACGACATTAAAGGGAAAGGGAAGGAAAGAAAACAGTGGCTAGATAAACTGGTTGCTTACTACTTGGTTACTATTTTGGTGAGATCAAGTAGCTCATATTGGTTGATTAGCTATTAATACTAGTCTTACAACTTATTTTATTGTAGATTAGTAATCTGAAGAGAAGGAGCTTAAGTCATACTTTTGACTTGTATAGAAAGGTATGTAAGGCTATTTGATTTCCTATTTCTTTGGCATGAATCAAACACTTGTATTACAAAGTAACCTTTATAAGTGCCCTTTGTAGTGACTGATCCTAGTCCATACTTCCTAGAGCATTAAAGTGAGTACTCTAATATAGGTTTATTACTAAATGTATGATCTTACTCTACCAAGTATTAGCATGCAAAGTGTAAACTTGTTTCATAGTCAAAGTACCTTTCGCACGTATTTCCCTTATATACATCAAAATGATCTTAGATTACACATGGTACATATGCTTATATGTTGGATATATAGCCTGCCCATATCTTGCCAACTTGTTCCAGTTGTCTATTTCATCATATATGTAATCTTTTCACATGTTCATATGTTACCTTTATTGGTTATCACTCCCATTATGTTAGAATATAATGTTACCTCACAAGATCCCTACTTCCACTATTGTACATTTTAATGTACTTACCTAAAATATGTATTCGTCCTTAAGTTGAATTTGCCCACATTCTTCCTTGGTTCCACGTTCATGTATACCTTGTATTTAATATTATTTAGTGACTATTTGGCTATCATATAGAGTCAACTCTCCTGGCTGAATGCTAAATGTCTTCACTTGATATGTGATTTAATTTGAGATGTCAAAATTTTTACCCAGTCATATAAGCTCCTAAGTATTACGTTGGTGTCACGTTTGCTTCCTATATCATTGTTATTATCGTAAGTCCTTATTCATATGGCTTCTACTACTGGTCCATATTTCCAAATCTCACCAATAATTATGACCACCAAAACAACAATCTCGCAATAGTTATGATCATCAAAAGAACAATCTCAAAAGACTTATGAACATCGAAACAACAATCTCAAAGATTAAAGAATCTAAGTGAAGCAATTTGTATAATTATATGTGGCAGCCCAAGGGAAAATGTCTAGAATGGGTCAATCCTAATTGGTATATAAGGGTAGTAGCTCAGGGATGAAAGCCTAGCATGGGCCGATCCCAATTGGTATAGAAGGGTGGCAGCTCAAGGGCGAAAGCCTAGAATGGGTCGATCCCAATTTGTGGAATTATGAGAACATCCCAGGGGTTAAAATGCCTAGCATGGGTTATCCTCTTCTACCACTGATCAGCTGGTCATTTGTATCATATGTCTTATAAAGATTACAATGCACATAAAAGTAAAGAAAAGAATGTAACATATAAGATTCCACAAGTATAAGCAAAGGTGGTCTCAAATCCTTATATATTTGTATTTGGTTTCAGTTAAGCTCTCATTTTTTATATGGTTGTATTATTCCTTACGTATTCAGTACATTCTTTCGTACTTACGTCCCTTATTAGGGACGTTGCATTTCATGCTGCAGGTATAAGTACTCAACTAGTAGATCCCTCAATAGAAGCACATGATACTTAACGGTTGTTGGTGAACTCCAGGTTGATTAAGGGCTTTGCCGAGTCTTTACTATGCGTACTTTCATAGTGGCACAATAATGGATTCCAATAGAGGCTTTGTAGACATTGTAAAGCTACCCCCTCTATTCATAGTTTTACTTGTCACATGTATCGGTTCAGCTAGTCGACATGTGTTGCATATGTGGCTTCTCATTAGTAAATCTATTTGCATAGGAGTTTACTTTCTCATTATAGATCACCTGTAAAATATGTGTTCATATGGTACTTTTTCGCCTCGCCTTGGGTTGGGGTATGATAGGGCCACCTGGAATGATACATCGAGCTTATCAAGAAATACCAGCCAAAGGTGCAATAAATCAAGTAAAAGTGGCCTTCTATAACTTATTGGCCAAAACGGATCTCAAGGACTTGAAACTAATTAAGTTCAATTTCCTTTCCCAAAGACAAGTCATTTTTATCAAAAATCATGGAAGTAATAGTTCCTCAAAAAGCATTATAGCAATAAAGTCATGTCAAACACATGGAACCGGGCAAAAATACTTTTCACACCACGACAGTACTAACTTGGTACTCCTTCCAATCCATGATCAAGGTTTCACAACCAACAATTTAATAAACAATCAAGAATCACAACTCACAGAGCCACATTTTCAATAAAACCAACCAAATCAAACAAACACAATACATTTCTAAGTTTCACGCCACATAAAAGCAAAGTCTAAGGATACTACTTAAGCAAGCACCGTGATCACCTAAACTAAGGTTTCTCTAACTAAAACATAAGCTAAACAACCCAACCTATACCCATAACTACCAAAGGATAAATCAAGCTCAAGATAGCTTAAGGGTTCAACCTAAACCATGAAATATAATCCAGATATAGTTAATCTAAGTAAGTCATAGAAAAAGGAAGCCATAACCTACCTCAAGGCTGAAAATTGCGTAAACTATAACTCGGGTGCTTCTCCCTTCTAGAGACCCTAGGATGGATTCCAAGCTATCAAGTACTTAAAGAGCAAGTTAATACGGATCCAATGATATGCATATCACTAAATCGAATTTCATACCAAAATTGGGTCAAAAATTGACCTTTGAATCAAAGCCACATAATTACAAAAAGGAAATCACCATAATTTCCTCCCTTGAATAAGGATTACATACCCGAAATATGGCAAAATGGGACTCAATGTAGACATAAAATGGTCAATTTACCAAACTTTAATGTCAAAATTAGGATTTTTGAGGTTGAGAATTACATTGAATTATGAACGTAAGGCCATAAAATGGTAAAGGAGAGTAAAATGAAGAGAATTACCCTTAAAGCATTGAAATAGACCAAGAAAATCTCAAAATTTCCCTAAGCCAAGCACTATTGGAATAGGGTTTTAGCTTGAAGAAAAAGAAACAAAAATGGGGTTTAATACAAGGGATCTTCACAAAAGTGGACAAATTTTGCAAAAGTGAACATCACTTAGGCCAGCATACGCTTCACACAAGGAAACCTCGCCCAAGAGACACCCATTGCTTAATCGGGCTTATGGTTGCTTAAGCGGCCTTCACAAAAAGCCAAGGGCTGGTCGCTTAAGCTACCCCCATCCCATATATGCCCTTACCTTAAGCGGCCCCTTGGTTTCTTAATCCAGCATTGCTTAAGCGATCAAGTATTAGCAAAATCAATGCATTGGATATCTGATTTTTCAGCACAAAGGCTAAGTATTTAAAATCTTTGAACAAGCCCTCAAAATTCATTGGGAGTCCAAACAATACAAATAACAAGTCCAAACAACTTGGAAATGACATTCTAGACTCAACAGAATTGATAAAATAGCAATCCAAGGATTTTTAATCAAAATGTTGACAAAAGTTAACCGTTTAACAAAGAAACACAACAAAATGCCAAATTCCAAACAAATCACCCCACCCTCGGGAATCGAACCAAAGGTCATTCTATATAAAACATGACATTTTAGAGCAAACCGTGCTGACAAAATTCGATTCTGAGCACATTTACAAAAAATGTTTACCCAACTCAAACTTTTGGCTAAACTCAACAACTACAACACCTAATCACACCAACTCCAAACAGAGGCCTAATACCCTAACTGATAATTACATTAGACCAAAATGACCATTTTGGAACTGGTGGAACTGAAGGAATTCCGACCTGACATTTGAATCTCTTGATGTTGATGTAACACCGCAGAAACTAGTAGGTTATATTAAAGCTTGGCATTAGGGTTAGGGTCTAGAATGTACCTCCCCAAACCTTAAAATAAATGTTTTCGTGTTAGAACGCCAAGGTTAAAACCCCAAGGAGCAACAGTGGGTCCTTGAGGAGGACCCTAAGGAGGCTGCATGGGTAGTGACCAAAGAGGGCAACTCACTCCCCGTAGGTCCACCCACGCCTCGTGGTGAGGGGCAGTAGGTCAAGGCCCCAGGAACCAAGTTCCAGAACCTCAACACGATTCACCAGCATAGGCCGTGGGTCCAACCACGGTCCGTCAATGATGGTTTGTGGGTGAGGCCTGGAACTACATTTTGGCAGTTAAGTTTAGGTGCATTTGGGGTTTTCCGATTTTAATTAATATTAAGTTACCTCGTTTTATACTAAATTATAACAACTATATAAGGATTTTATATCGTTAAATGAAGTCATCCATGCCATTATTTCTAAAAATACAAAAGAACTCATCCTCTCCAAAAATTCTCCTTTTAAAACTTCAAGGAAGAAAAAGGAAGTTGGAGCAAGGAGCAAGCTTTTCTACTCTATTTCTTTGGAGTTTTATAGCTAAGGTATGGTAGTCCTTCATCCATGGATAGTCTTTATCCACGGAGTCCCTCCAAACTCAATTTCAAAAATAGTAATTCCCTTAAAAGCTAGGGTTCTACTCCACGTCATGGATTCCTTTCAAAAATGATTCTAAAGATTTAATTACTTTATATTATGATTGAATTGATGATTTATTATTATTTTTTTATGTTTAAATCCCCAAGAATCCATGAAATCCCCATATTCCCAATTTATGACCTTGTGATACTGATGAATTGATGAAAGAAGAATATTATGAGATTATGCTTGTAGTATTTGAGTTATTTGAATTATGTCACTATCCATTTCTAATGTAGCAATTCTAGATGTGTTGATTTGATATGAGCTTTGACCTTTGAAAAGGCAAGATATGATATAATGCATTAATTATGAAAGTTATGTATATGTTTTAACCTTTGAGAGTGAAATAACCATGATTATGATAATAGTGTTGTGTTTATTGAATGGCTATTCTCATGAACACATAATGAACATAATGTGAAAGGTTTTCTCACAATATGATGATTCTAAGGTTGAAAGGCAATTCTCACCTAATTGAATCTAATGTTACAAGTAGACATGGACAGTGAAAGGTTATTCTCACGCATGATCTAATGAGCTATCCTAATGAAACAAGTTATGACTTAATAAGTACTCCGTGGGATAAATGCTTAGCACCGAGTGAATATTGTTAAGAGATGGAAGGTTCCCCATCATAAGGGGCGGGTTTCTAGAAGCAATCTCTTGAGATGGAAGGTCTTCCGTGAGAAAGGTCGGGTTTCTAGTAACAATCTCCTTATCCCATAAACTATGTGCCCCCATGGGTCTTTACATAGTGGATCCACATAAAGCTAACAAATAATGTTCTTACCTTACGAAAGTAGGACAACCCTATTTGGTGTGGGTAACACCGGATTCTATGTTTAGCTCACATGGTCTATATCGATTAAGGCTTATTCCCCCTATGACAACAATATGAACAAGAACATAAATTATGAACTATGATTACTCAAGGAGATTTACTTATCATGGGTGGGATTATGGGATCTTATTCATTTATTGCACAAGTAGACTTTGAGGGTACTTATTGTATGCTTCTCCAATGATATGATGATCTATGCAATGAAGATGCTTATGAGTTATGCTTTTCCATTATCTTTAAAATAATGCTTTAACATAGTAAATTCCATGCATTCAACTAAAATGTCCTTTTTTGAATTTTTTTCAAGGTTTTTATGCATATCTATCATACTTAATGCATTTTTGTACTAACCCATATTTTCCTATACTTTTCCCAAGTGTAGGGTCCGGTTCTTAAGGCAGTTAGCATTTGGTTCAAGCTTGGAGTCAACTATTCTCCTAGCTTGTGGTGAGTTGTCATGCTTCGAGGACAGTGGTGTCACTTGTAGTTTCATTTCTAATATTTCCTTTTCAGACTATATTGTATGGGTTGTGTCCCTTTTCATTTAAACTATTGTAATAGATGGCTATATTGAGACAACTCTAGACTTCCGCTTTCCTTTATAAATATTTTGGACTTGAAATATGTTTTCTTCTCTTTATTGTTCTATGCTTATGTTATGATATGATAAGTGGCTTACATGGTGCCTTTCGGGGTTGTATGTGCCTTGTTACATCTAGAAGGTACCCCTCGGTCATGACAAACTTGGTAATTAGAGCAAAAGGTTTAGAATGATTCTAGGATGATGTCTCATAAGCCACGTCTAATAGAGTCTTGTTCATAAGTGTAAAGCGCACTATATTTATGAATGAGAGGCTATAAGATGATTAGGAAATTTCACTTCTTTCATTACTCTTAAGTCATGCGATAGAGTTTAATTCTATAAGGTCTTTCTTCTAATCCTTATTCGATGGTCTACAACACATGACTACTCGAAAGGCATTTGAAAGAAGGTTTGAGAAAGACAATGGGAATGAAGGAGCTCCTCCTCAAGTTCCCCAAGCTCCTTAAGCTCCGATTGATCCTTTGGCTATGTCGAATGTAAAGGTTAGGTCGACTTTCAAAATGTTGGCCCAAGCCATGATGGCTCAAGCTCAAGCTGTGACAACTCAAGCCCATGCCATGATGGCCTAAGCCAATAGAGAGGTTATAGCTCCAGTGAACCCTAATGTGAATTTCACGGCTTCTAGAGTAAGGGATTTTGCTAGAATGAAACCCCCCCCCCCCCCCGCCCCGACCAGTTTCATGTATCCAAAGTGGAAGAGGATCCTCAAGAATTTGTGGAAGTGGTTTATATAGTACTTGATATCATGAAGGTGACTTCAATAGAGAAAACAAAGTTAGCTGCTTACCAATTGAAAGGTGTTACTCATGTATGGTATAATCAATGGAAAAATTCTAGGTCGGTAGGAGTGGGTCCTATAGAGTGGGAAGCATTTAAATAGGTGTTTCTTAATAGGTTCTTTTCCCGATAGTTGAGGGAAGCTAAGGTGGAAGAGTTCATTAACCTTCATCACGGAGTTATGAGCGTGAAAGAGTATTCTCTAAAGTTTACTCAATTGTCCAAGTATTCTCTGGCTATGGTGGTGGATTCAAGGGATATGATCAGTAAGTATTTGACAGGCGTGTATAAATTGGGAGTAAAAGAACGTTGTACGGTAATGCTCCATCATGATATGGATATCTCACGTCCTATGGTGTATGCCCAACAAATGAAGGAAGAGAAACTCCAAGAAATAAATAGAAAGGAGAAAATAGCTAGAACCGGTGATGGTAAATTCTCCAATGCTAAATCTGATAGACAAGGTCAACCAAGGTTCAAGCAAAGGCTCTCCAACCAAGGTTCCTCAAATGCTTCTCCAAGGGTTAACAAGGATAGGGTGTCTAACCCTAACCTCAAAGAGGTAATGGTGGTGGTTCTTATGTGAATATGCCTAATTGTGCAAAATGTGGGAAGAGTCGTGAGAGTAAGTGCCTAGCCGGCATGGATGTTTGTTTTGGTTGTTGAAAGAGTGGCCATCAATTAAGGAATTTCCCAACACTTACGGCCAAGGGGAAAGAAGGCAAGCAAGCTCCTCCAAGAGGTTCAAACTGCAATACTCCAAAGCAAAACCGTTTTTATGCTCTTCAATCCCTTGGTGACCAAGAGAGCTCGCTGGATATTTTGACTAGTATGTTAAAAATCTTTCTTATTGATGTATATGCCTTGTTAGATCCCGGTGATACTTGGTCCTTTGTGACACCTTATGTGGCCATGAAGTTTGATATGCTCCTTGAAGTATTATTAGAACCTTTTTATGTTTCTACCCCAGTTGGTGATTCTGTGGTGGCTAAGAGGGTTTATAGAAAATGTCCCAATTCCTTGTCCTATAAAGTTACTCTTGTTGACTTAGTAGAGATTGACATGTTAGACTTTGATGTAGTTCTTGGTATGGATTGGTTGCATGCATGTTATGCCTCTATTGATTGTAGAACTCGGGTGGTTAGATTCCAATTTTCAGATGAGCCTATATTAGAGTGGAAGTGGGTAAATTATATGCCTAGAGGTCAATTTGTGTCTTAACTTAAAGCTAGAAAGATGATCTCAAAAGGATGTTTTTACCATGTTGTTAGGGTGAGGGATGTAGATTACAAAACCCCTTCTCTTGAGTCGGTTCCCATGGTTAATGAGTTCGTGGAAGTTTTCCTTGATGATTTTCCAAATATTTCTCCCGAGTGGAAAATAGATTTTGGTATTGACCTTCTTTTGGATACGTTACCTATCTTTATTCCTCCTTATAGAATGGCTTCGACCGAGTTAAAGGAGTTGAAAGAGCAACTAAAGGACTTATTAGACAGGAGTTTTATTCAACCAGGTATCTCTCTATGGGGTGCTCCGGTGTTGTTTGTTAGAAAAAAGGATGGGTCTCTTAGAAGTGCATCGATTATCGTCAATTGAGAAAGGTGATCAATAAGAACAAGTATCCCCATCCAAGGCTAGATGACTCATTTGACAATCTTCAAGGGGCTAGTTATTTCTCTAAGATTGATGTTCATTCAGGTTATCATCAATTGAGGGTGAGAGGGGTTGATATTCCCAAGATGGCTTTTCGAACAAGATATGGTCACTATGAGTTCCTAGTAATGTCCTTTGGTTTGACTAACACTCCGGCGGCTTTCATGGACTTAATGAATAAAGTGTTTCGACAATATCTTTACATGTTTGTGATTGTGTTTATCGATACAAGGGCTTAAAATATGTGTTTAGTCAAAAGGAATTGAATCTTCATCAACGAAGGTGGTTAGAATTACTGATGGACTATGACATGAGTGTCCTTTATCACCCCGGCAAAGCCAATGTAGTAGAAGATGCTCTTAGTATATTTTCCATAGGTAGTGTGGTTCATGTAGAGGATGAAAAGAAAGAATTGGTTCGTCATGTGCATAGGTTGGCTCATGTGCATAGGTTGGCTCGGCTAGGTGTTTAACTAGTGGATTCCACCAAGAGTGGTGTCATGGTCCATAATGGTTATGAATCATTATTTGTGATGGATGTGAAGTCTAAGCATAGCCTTGATCCTCCATTAGTTGAGTTGAAAGATTCGGTACTCAAGAAGTCTGTTGAGGCTTTCTCCCAAGGGGGAGATTGTATGCTTAGGTACCAAGGTCGGTTATGTCTTTCGGATGTTGATGGTTTGAGGGAACAAATTGTAGAGGAAGCTCATAGTTCTTGATATTCTATTCATCTAGGAGCGATCAAGATGTACCATGATATATGGGAAGTCTATTGGTGGAATGAAATGAAGAAATATATTGTGGGATTTGTGGCCAAATGTCCGAATTGTCAACAAGTTAAGGTAGAACATGAAAGTTTGGGAGGCTTATCCCAAGATATACCAATTCCCACTTAGAAGTGGAAGATATGAATATGGATTTTATTGTGGGTTTGCCTCGCACCCGAAGGAAACATGTTTCTATTTGGGTCATTATAGATCGGATTAAAAAATCAGCCAACTTTATCCCCGTCAAGGTTTCTTTCTTGGCAGAATACTATGCCAAGTTGTATATAAGAGAGGTACTGAAGTTGCATGGGGTTCCTTTGTCTATTATTTCGGATCGGGGTACTTAATTTACATCACTCTTTTGGAAGTCATTCCAAAAAGGGCTTGGTACTAAGGTTAAGCTTAGCACAAATTTTCATCCCCAAACCGATGTGCAGGCGGAGCGTACCATCCAAACATCGGAAGATATGTTAAGGGAATGTGCTATTGACTTTAAAGGTAATTGGGATGACCACTTGCCTTTAATAGAGTTTTCCTACTATAATAGTTATCACTCAAGTATCGGTATGGCACCTTTTGAAGCCTTGTATGGTAGGAGATGTAGGTGTCTGGTCGATTGGTTTGAGGTAGGTGAAATTGCTTTGACAGGTCGCGAGCTAGTTTATGAACCCTTTGGGAAAGTTTATCATATTAGAGAGAGGTTGAGAACGGCTCAAAGTAGGCAAATGTTTTATGCCGATGTGAGAATAAGGGATCTAGAATTTGAATTTAAAGATTAGCTCTATCTAAAAATCTCACCTATGAAAGGTGGAATGAGGTTTGGCAAGAAGGGAAAACTTAGTCCTCGGTATGTGGGCCCATACCAAATTTTGAAACGTATTGTGAAAGTTGCCTATGAGTTGGATTTTCCAAATGACTTAGCTCCGGTTCATCCGGTATTGCATGTTTTCATGCTTAAGAAGTGTATTGGACATTTGGTGTCCATTATTCCCCTAGAAGGGTTGGGAGTTAACAAAAGTCTTTCATATGAAGAGGTTCTGATAGAGATCCTATACCGGCAAGTCAAGATATTGAGAAACTAGATAATAGCTTCCGTAAAGGTTTTATTAAGGAATCACTAAGTTGAGGGTGCTACTAGGAGGGCGAGGCCAATATGAAGTCCAAATATCCTCATCTCTTTCCTTCTACTCCTATTCAAGATTGAGGCAAGTAATTCCTCTTGAGTTTTCCTTGTTTTGGGAGTCATGTGAGTATATGTATTTTTCCATGATTTCCTTATGTTATGCATGTTCTTGAGAAATTCTTGTTTATTAAGAAAATGAGTTTTTATGATTGATCTTTCTCATGTTGTTATGCATTGAGTATGAGTTGCCTATTGACTTCATGAGATGTATTGACGAACATGTTAGTATGCTTTTGAGAATAATTGTATATTTGCTCCATGATATTGTGTTGACCATGATTTTAGTTGGAGTGGTAATTCCTCCTATGAATATGAGAAATGTTGAAATTTCATGCATAATGTGTTGTTAGATGTAGTTCCTACTTAGTGTTGTTAGATGTAGTTCCTACTTACTTATGTTACATTGATTATGTTTGAGATGGAGTCAAACTTTCCTCCTTAGAATATTGCATTATTTTGATGTTTCATGCATGATGGGCTGCTAGTCTTGATGCTTTAATTCCATAAGGTGTCTAAGATCATTATTCGAGGACAAATGTTCCCGAAGGGGGGATATTGTAACACCTCGGAAACTAGTAGGCTAAACTAGAGCTTGACATTAGGGTTAGAGTCTTGAATGTACCTCCTTGTACCGTAAAATAAATGTTTTCGTGTTAGAACGTCAAGTTTCAAACCCCAAGGACCAACCATGGGTCCTTGAGGAGGATCCTAGCGACACTGCCTGGGCAGTGACCCATGAGGTCAACTCACACCTCGTAGGTCAACCCACGCCTCATGGTGAGGGTCTGTAGGTCAAGGCACCAGGAACCAAGTCCCAAAACGTCAACCATAGTACACAAGCACAGGTCATGGGTCCATCCACGGTTTGTCTATGGTGGGTCATGGGTTAGGCAGGCCTTGAACTGCTTTTTGGCAGTTAAGTTTAGAGGCATTATGGGGTTTTTTTATTTTAACTAATATTTAGTAATTTCGTTTTATACTAAATTAGAATACTTATTTCTAAAAATCTAAAAGAACTCATCCTCTCCAAAAATTCTCTGTCTAAAACTTCAAGGAAGAGGAAGAAAGAAGTTGGAGCTAGGATTTGAAGGAGAAAGGTTTACTACTCAATTTCTTTGGAGATTCATAGCTAAGGTATTGTTGTCCTTCATCCATGGATAGTCTTCATCCACGGAGTCCCTCCAAACTCAATTTCAAAACTAGTAATTCCCTCAAAAGCTAGGGTTTTACTCCAAGTCGTGGATTCTTTAAAAAATTATTTCTAATGATTTAATTGCTTATATTATGATTGAATTGATGATTTGTTATTGTTTTTATGTTGTAATCCCCAAGGATCCATGAAATCCCCATATTCCCAATTAATGACCTTGGGATGTGGGTAAATTGATGAAAGAAGGATATTATGAGATTATGCTTGTAGTATTTGAGTTATTTGTAATATGTCACTATCCATGTCTAATGTAGTAATTCTATATGTGTTAATTTGATATGAGTTTTGACCTTTAAAAGGCAAGATATGATATAATGCATGAAATATGAAAGTTATGTATATGCTTTAGAGCATTTTGAGAGTGAAATTACCATGGTTATGACAATGTTGTTGTGTTGATTGAAAGGCTATTCTCATGAACACTTAATCAATCTAATGTGAAAGGTTTTATCGCAACATGATGATTCTAAGGTTTAAAGGAAATTCTAACCTAATTGAATCTAATGTTATATGTAGACATGGACGATGAAAGTTTTTTCTCACGCATGCTAATGAGCTATCCTAATGAAACTGGTTATGACTTAATAAGTACTCTGTGGGATAAATTCTTAGCCCCATGTGGATATTGTTATGAGATAGAAGCTCCATCATCAGAAAGGGCGGGTTTCTATAAGCAATCTCTTGAGATGGAAGCTCTTTCATGAGAAAGGTCGGTTTTCTAGTAATAATCTCCTTATCCCATAAACTATGTGCCTCCATAGGTCTTTAGCTAGTGGATCCACTTAAATCTGACAAATGATGGTCTTGCCTTAGGCAAGTAGGACAACCCTTTTTGGTGTGGGTAACACCAGATTCCATGTTTAGCTCACCTGGTCTATGTCGGTTAAGGCTTATTCCCACTATGACAACAATATGAAAAAGAACATGAACTATGGTTACTCAAGGAGATTTACTTAGCATGGGTGGGATTATGGGATCTTATTCATGTATTGAAAAAGTAGACTTTGAGGGTACTTATGGTATGTTTCTCCAATGAAATGATGATCTATGTAATGAACATGCTTATGACTTATGCTTTTCCATTATCTTCAAAAGGATTCTTTAACTTAGCAAATTGCATGCATTCAAATAAATTGTCCCTTTTTGCATGTTTTCCAGGTTTTTATGTATGGCTATCATACTTAGTGCATTTTTCTACTTACCCATATTTTCCTATACTTTTCCCAAGTGTAGGGTTTGGTTCTTAAGGCGGTTAGCATTTGGTTTTAGCTTGGATTCGACTATTCTCCTATCTTATGGTGAGTCCTCATGATTCGTGGTCGGAGTTGTCACCTGTAGTTTCATTTGTAGTATTTCCTTTCCAGACTATGTTGTATGGGATGTGTCCCTTTTCATTTGAACTATTATAATAGATGGCTATATTGAGATAAGTCTAGACTTCCGCTTTCCTTTATGAAAATTTTGTACTTGAAATGTGTTTTATTCTGTTTATTGTTCTATGCTTATGTTATTATATGCTAAGTGTCTTACATGGTGCCTTTCGGGGTTCTATGTGCCTTGTTACATCTAGGGGGTACCCTTGGGTCGTGATAGTTGATTAAAGTCTACTCTTACAAGCATTAAGCTTCCAAGACTCAAAACTCACACCAAACACAATTTAACACCTTTTGGAACATGCCACCCAAACCAATCTCACACAAAAGCTATAGGGATGCTTCAAAAAGGGGAAAAAAAGGAAAATCATGAATGAAAAAAATAAATAACCCTGAGGGTCATTACACCAAATAAAATAGGTGATTTTAGTCTATCTCACTAAATGTCAAGGACCCTAATTGAAATAACCAACTTTGAAGAAGTTTATTTGGCGATGGCAGCAACAACTTAACTCATGAATGTTTACTTCAGCGATCAGGATTAATCTCACCAAACAACCAAAAAGGGAAATTTTTTGAAAATTGTCTAAGAAAGTATAAATAGCTCTTTGAAGAGGGAGAAAATAATTTTTCATTATTCTGAATATTCTTGTATTGAAACACCCTACTATTGGGAGAAAGAATTTGTACTTGAGGATTTTGGGAAGCTTCTTGAACTTGAAGATCTTTGGGATTAATTTCTTAGAATTCTTCAACCATTTAGTAGATGTGAGTGATAACTTTAGTAATTTTCTTTTACCTTTGATTATGAATAGCTAAGCTCCCCAATCTTAGGGGTGTGCAACTGTAATGATGATTAGTTTACATTTGGATATTATTTATTTATTTAATTAATGGTTGATTTGATAGGGGTTCAGTTTTCTTTTTTTATTTTAACTTATAACTTGAGGTTGCAAACTATTGTTTACCATATATCTCTGATGTTGCTTGTGAGAGACTCTTAGAGTGGAAAAGATAATTATAATGACTTTAATTGATTTTGATAGCTAAAGCTTGGTACAGTTCAGTTAATTTTAAGTTTAGATTGATTCTAATTGTTATACATGTTAGGATTTGATAGTAACCACATGATTTGTGATTGTTGATTGATAAATAGTTGTCACTGCGTTGAATCTAGCTTACCCATTAAGAATAAACTTAATTTAGGCCCTCTTTGTGATTTCCGAAAGACCACTTGACCTAAAGAAAAGGCTATCATTGCACTAAAAGTATTCCTAGTTGACCCATTTAAAGCCGAATATCATTTCTTTAGGAACCTCATTATAGGTCTTATTCTTTTAAGAAAATAAATCCCTCTTTGAACTCGATGAAGTTGGGAAATGAGGCTAAAAGTCTAAGTTGAAGGTGAGAAATGGAGGATATTAGAGACAATAATAGTTTCTTGAAATACTTCTTGAAAATAGTGCACTTAAAGTAAGATATACTTTCTTGAAACTATTCTACAATAATTCACTCGAAATTAAAGATTATAATACTTTCTTGAAATACTTTGTGAAAATAATGCACTTGAAAATTAAATATACTTTCTTGAACCCTTTCTTGAAAGACTTCTTTTCAATCTTGAACGTATCTTATTAGTGAAAATAATGCATCTGAAATACTATGACAAGGCTTTTAAATAACTTTGATTGGAAAGAGACTCGTGTCATAAAATAAGGATGAACCATGAGTCAATGATCATTAATGACACGAAGTACCATAATTTTAATTATAAAATCAATAATCAAAGATTAGAGATAAATGGAATTCAAAATCATTGAATTTGGGCGAAGATTGAAATCCTTTTGAGTGAACACATACTTCATACTCTTGTGATTGGTAAACACATCTACACAAATACCATACAAGCAGTGTCTCCAAATTTCTAAAGCAAACACCACTACCGTTAACTTTAAATGATGAGTCGAATAATTTTTTCATTCAATTTCAATTGCCTTGAGCATAAGCAATGACTTTCCTATATTGCATCAAAACATAACTAAGGCCAATCTGTGAAACATCACAGTAAACCACAAAATATTTTGATCCTTCCGGTAATTTTAATATAGGAGCCAAAGTGAGTCTATATGAATTTCACTTTGTTTTGAGTCCATGTCGTCAAATGTGAAGCAATAGAGGAAAATTATTCCATAAACCTTCTATAATACCTAGTCAAACCCAAGAAACATTATATATCTGAAGCGGACAAATTTCAACGCCAATTCTTAACTTCCTTAGTTTTCTTAAGAGCAACTTGATTACCTTCACTAGAGACAATATGACCGAGGAAAGCAACAAATTTCAACCAAAACTCACACTTGCTTAACATAGCATACAATTCACGGTCCTTGAGAATTTGTAACATAATCCTCAAATGCTCAACATGCTCGTCTTCACTCCGTTTGTAAATCAAAATATTATCAATAAACAAAATCACAAATATATTGAGGTATTTCTTAAAAGCCCTATTCATCAAATCCATAAAATCCTTCGAGGCATTAGTCAAACTAAAAGACATTACAAAAAACTTATAATGATCATATCGATTTCGAAAATCCATCTTTAGGATGTCACTATCTTTCACCCTCAATTAGTGATAGCCTAACCGAAGGTCAATCTTAGAGAATTTACTCACTCGTTGGAGTTGATCAAACAGATCATCAATCCTTGGAATAGGATTCTTATTCTTAATGATAACTTTATTCCATCGTCGATAGTCTATGCACATTCATAGAGAACCATCCTTCTTTGGAATTAAAAATACCAGAGCACCATATGGTGAGATACTCCGTCTAATGAAACCTCTATCCAATGAGTCCTTCAATTGATCAATTAACTCTTTAAGTTCTGTCGGGGCCATACGGTAAGGAGGAATAGAGATAGTTTGTGGATTTGGGATAAGGTCACTACAGAAGTCTATTTCCCTTTAGGGAGGAATACCGAGAAGATCTTCATGAAACATTTTTGTAAACTCATTTACAATCAGAACTAACTCAAGAGTGAGGGTTTCATTGTCTATATCATTAACCGAACAAGACCATAAATGCAACCCTTAGAAATTATTTTCCTAGACTTTAGACAAGAACAAAATAGACCCTTAGGCATAGAATTTCCCCCTTTCCCATGGCATGATAGGTTCATTCCGAACCTTAAATGTGACCAATCAGGTCCTACAACCTAAGGGAGCATAACATGCATGATGCCAATCCATCCCAAGAATAACATAAAAATCTGACATAATACACTCTACAACATCAACATGAGTTACTCAATGAGAAACGAAAATAGGACAATTTATATAGACTTTATTAACCACAATAGCATCACCAACATGAGTAGAGACATGAAAGGGATTAGAAATGATTTTGAGACCCATATCAAACCTTATGGCTGCATAGGGAGTAACAAACTACAAAGTAGCACCCAAATCAAGTAAAGAATAAACATCAATATGGAAGACTTTCAACATACCTATCACCATGTTTTAAAGAGCATAGAATTTGTTTTGCTTTGAAGCACCCAAATTAGAACCACTAGGTTGCGATTTCCTACCATCCTTATCCTTGTTAGCTTGAAATGGACAATCCTTCAGCTTGTGGCCATTCTTACCACAATAAAAGCAACCATCTGTATTAGCGAAACACTTGCCATCATGTTTCTTATCAATCATAGTGCAAGTGGGGACAGAAAACCCATTACCACCTCCTCCTTAAAGTTTAGCGTTAGACACCCTATCTTTGTTGAACTTACGATTTGGAGAATTAGATGAACCTTGACCAGAAAATTTATACCGGAAATAGAGGATGCCCTTGTCCACCGAACATAGATTGTGAGAAGTCATCATCAGTGGTCCTTACTCTCTTGGAATCTTTTTCACTTTCCTTAAAGTTTTCCTCTTCAATTTGTTGGGCATGAATCATTAAATGAGTAGTATGCGTCTTCTTGTTCATCATGAAGGTACAACACTGGTTCACAACCAAGTTGGACACTTAAAACAAACTAACTCATCCTTTCCATAGAATTGGCAACCATAGTTGGAGCATATTTAGCTAATTGAGTAAACTTCAAAGCATACTCCTTTACACTAATATTGCCTTGACGGAGATTAATGAACTCAATCACTTTCGTTTCTCTCATTTCAAAAGTAATGAAACTATCAATAAAAGCTCTCTTAAATTTCTCCTGATCTAGTAGACCCGAATCAACAACCCTCTCACTCTTCCATGTTCAAACCACACTTGGGAAACACCATTAAGTTGATAAGTGACCGATTCCAACTTTTCTACTATAGTCAATTCCATAATACCAACTATCTTATACATCTCATCAATGAAGTGTTGAGGATCCTCATCAAACCTTAGACCCATGAAATTCTGGAGGATTCATCCTAGTGAAGCCTCGTATCTTTGTCACTATTGTACCCACATTTAGGTTCATCAAAGCATTACCCTCTCTATTGTGTTGGGCCTCATAGCTTGAGCTAAAACTTGGAAAGCAGCTCAAACTTCAACTTGAGTCACTTGTTCATCTAAAGGACCAATCAAAACTTGAATAAACCTCAAGCTCCACATTGCCATTACTCGCATTCCTTCTCATGTAAGCTCTTCAAGGGGCCATATCTTGAAAATGGTCTAACACAATTTAGGAGAAGGTTTTTTTTATTGATATAGACTCTATGGAACGACATTAGAGTAATGAAAGATGTGAAGCTTCTAAATGCTTTGTAGTCTCCTATTTATAAATGTGGCACGCTTCACACTTATGAACACGACTTTACTCAAAATGGCTTGTCAGACATCCTATTACCCTTTTCAAAAATCTTGTGCTCTAAATACCAAGTTTGTCGTGATACAAAGTAAACCTTAGATGTGATATGTTTTATAAGAACCCGAGAGGCCCTGCACATGCCACTTGACATACATATGCACATAGTAAAAGACAAAACTAAAGAATTTTGTATTAATAGATGTGTCGACATTTCAAATGGAAGTTTAACATAGTCTTGACAAGCCATCTATTATATCCAAAAGGAGTTGTTGGGACGTAACGTGTACACCACATAAAATATCCAAAAGTAAAGATATAACAAAAGCAATAAAGGTGAGATGGTCCTCGAAGTATGAGGACTCACCAAGTCTCCAATCTCTAAGATGATCAACATACCACGAGCGGGGGGAGAGGAGTCTTCATGCCCTATATTAGTGAAATAATGTAGGTACAAGTACGCATTCGTACATGGAATGTATTATGCATGAGTGATATGCATGAAAACTTAAACATGACTATAAGAAGACATAATCAAAAACATTGAACGCATGACCAAGCAAAGCATAGTACACATGTGAAGAGATAACTTAAAACATGAACATGGTCAGTGAACTTTGAAATTAGGAGGAAGGCTTTATAAAAAATTTGAGAGTAACATAGCTCATTGGGTGGGCTATTAGCTTTAACCGACAATAGACCATGTGAGCTATACATGAAATCTGATGTAACTCCCATATCGAGAAATGATAGTCTACTTTCCAAGGTAGAACTGCGTATCATGTCATATACTATATGCGGATCCACTAGCTAGGCCATATAAGGCAATCCTACGGGGGCACATACTTTGGAACTAGAGGTTACTATTAGAGACTACCCTATTTGAGCCTCCACCCCAAAGTTCTCTATTTGCTTAGTTTACTAATCCATGCTAAAACATCATAGAGTAGCTTATTAAATCTTGAATCAAGTCTAAGTGAGCCTTTCACCAAGCCATGATCCCTTAAGTATATGAGAAAACCTTTCACAGTTCATTGATGCTTATGCAAAGAAACCTAGATCATAAAAACTTTCTTTTAATAAATGATGCATAACTACATAAAACATATTCATAGGTTCAAACTTCTTCATAAATGTGCAAATTAGGGTTCATTGTTGAAATAATGATCAATGCATGGGGTCATATGATTTCAGTTGGAAAGAATGTAATTGATTTAAAACAATCATAAAAATTCAAATTTTAAACAATTGTATCAATGCAAATCGAACTCAGAAGAATTGAATGAAAACCTAATTAATTTGATTGAAATTCAATTGGGGAATTGGAGAAAACCTTGGAGATCAATGGATTAATGAAACACATTTATGAAGACATAAGTCACACTCACCGAGCTAGTCGGCAACATGCCGAATGTTCATTTACCTATCTGAGTTTTGCAGGACCTTTAGTCAAAGTGAAGGTCCAAATGGCGATTTTCATCGAAATCACCAGCCTATTTGGCGATTCGCTGAATGGAACTATTAGCTCGCCAAACGTAATTTCCATAAACTCTTCACACTTTAATCTGTTCATTGAACAAACCGTCATTTCTAAAACAACAATAAAGCAATAAAGAGTTTTGGGTTGCCTCCCAAACAGTGACTTAGTTAACGTCATGGCACGACGCAGGTTAACATGTAAACTTCACTTTTGGGGTTTGACAAAACATCACTTGGCAACCCCCTGCTTTATGGCAGATGGAGATGAGACAACACATGACCCGTAAGGTTCTCGAGCAACCGAATGGATCTAGAATGAGAACCAATCATCTGTTTTATCACTTTGATATTCTCATTCATCTCTTCTAGCACCCTACTATGCTCACTTACCTTGTTGAAAATGATTAAGAGCATTCCTTCAACATGTTTACCCTCATTGTCCTTGGGCTTTCCTCGCTTATGAGAGGGGACGTATCTGTCCTTCCTTTTGCATTGGACTTCAATCTCCACTATATTTTTGGCAAACTCATCGATTTGAGTCATCAGTATGGTTAACATGAAGTCCTTATCTAATTATTGGTTTGATTCGGCCATGAGATCAAGCAAGTGGGTTGCTATCGCATAAGGTTGTTGTGTAATACCACCCGAAATGAGTTGGTCAACCAATGCTTTGTTTCCAGGACCAATACTTCTGTAGAAGCAGTCCAGGAGGACTATATTGGGAATTTCATGAGTAGGGCATCAAATTAGAAGTGATTTAAACGTTGCCCATGCTTCATGAATCATTTCACCTTCTAATTGTTTGAAGGTCAGAAAACGATCCCTGAACATCATTAATTCTAATCGAAGAAACTCCATTTGCTCTCGACTACCGATTGACATACTCACCTTCTTGTTTCAAAGCTCAAACAAGCAAAATACAAAACTAAAAATTAAGTAAGTTATCTACAACTAAGAAGAACAAAAATTCTACTAATCTAAGAATTCTCAAATAACACCACTCCTTGGTAGCGACGCCATTTTGAAGTTTGCGCAATCAAGACACAACTTCCGATGCAAGTGTCTACAATCGTGCAATAGTTTAGTAACCCAACCAAGGGTTGGGATCATTCCCAAGAGATTGGTATTGAGAATTAATAGAAAAATAAAATTTAGTTCTAACTAGTCGTAGCTAAAGACATTAATGATTAAAAACATTGTAAATAAAAGGGGGACACAAGAATGTCAATTAACAATGGGGTTTTGTCACTAGTGAGTAAAAACAACAAAATAAACAAGGGTTTCTAAGTAATGAGAGAGGATCCTTGGGATGTGACGGGAATATAGGTTAAGTTAGATTATTGGGTACATGATTTTGACAGAAGATTCATAGAATAATCATGACTAGGCTAGACTTTAAGGGGGATAAGCTCTCTCTTGAGCAACTTACCCCGTTTCAAATGCGTTCCTCTCGGATAGCCACTTGCCGCATGAAGACCAACCTATACCTTAACCCACTCACTCTCTTGAGCTGAGTGTGTGGACACGGGACTAGGGTTCATAGTCTCGAGCTGAACCTCATGTCGACTCACTCACAGTTTCCATCAATCTAGTGGTCTTACTTTTTACGACTTCTCTCTCGAGCAAGCCGAAATCATATAAATAAAATTGTATTTTCAACAACAAATTCATTAAATTCATCGACAACCACTAAACAAAATCACATTCAAACTCTGAATAGACTATCAGCAAGCAAGACCCAACAATTATCTTACCATAATCACTAAATCACACCCCAAGAATTGGGGTTTTTAGCCACACATGTATAAGAGATAGAAATTTATACAAAATTGAGCTTGCATTCAACTGGGTATGAAGATTTAAGTCTTGATACAGGCTAAAATGGAAGAATCCAAGAGACCCAAATCCAAATCTTGAAAATGAAACCCTTCAGAACTTTAAGTCTTCAAAACCCTCTCAAACATAGAGAAAAAATATCAAAAAGTAATATTCTATATGAAAATTATAATAATTGTTTTACTTCTAAAACTACAACTCTAACTAGTATTTATAGCTTTCACAAATTTGTGCTATAGCGAATCATTCAGCATCGTTAGTCAGAATCGCCGATCAACTCGACAATTCACCCTTTGGTGTAGTTCGTCGTCGTCTTGTACTAGCGTTCAGCATCGTCGTGCTCTGGTTCATTAGAAGACATGGTACTGCTTCGCAGAACTTCTCGGCGATGCGCTGACTGCTCGCTTTTACCACTGACTTGATCCTTTCCTTCAGGGCTAAACACACTGGAATAAAAGGGGAAGTAAGACCCTTCGACAACTTGCCAACTGGACTCGGCGATCCTCAGGCCTTTATTTCTTCATTCTTTTCAGCCTTTTCATTCCTTTTTGCAATGTAGTGTCCATGTTTTCCTTCAAACATCAAATACCTGAAACTTAAGGGTTTTCATCAGATATTGAGATACAATAAGCATTTGAGGACACAATTTCTATTAAAATATAACCCTTAATGATTCAATTCGTAGACTCATCACCTCTTGGTAAGTCATAGGATCAAATGTTGAAGCTAAAATCTTAAATCATTCCTATGACTCGTCATTTTTCCATGGTCCCTAGACTGTACCCGTCGACCCCAACTAAAATAAAAAATTTCTCTAAGTTTGGAACACTTCAACATGACCTTTCTACAGTCCGTCAAAACTTCTGCGGTTTGTCCTATTCATCCATAGGTAAAACTTCAGAAACTTAATTGTGCAAAATTCATCCTTGATCTCTAACACTCTTCCTACGACCTGTAGGAATTTCTATTATCTATAGGTTGGACTTGTAGAACGTGCTTGAGTCAATTTTTCTGCATTTTTCTTTACTTTTGACTCTCCAACTTTCGAGGTGTTACAACCCCTCATCTTATGTATTTGAGTTACAGATAGCATAATCCTAGTGTTTTCATATATGTTGGTTATTTAGCTATATTTCCAACAAAATTATATTGCTTATGTGTCACAGTTTGGAGTTAGTCACTCAACTAGTTTTCACTGTACAAGTTTCAGCTTTGGGATTTTATCTCTTTTGCTGCTCTATCATATTATTTAGACTTCATTCGATGAAGAATAATCTCAAGGAGGGATATTGTAACACCTCAAAAAATTCAATGCTAAAGAATTGACCATCCATCTTGAGTGTATCAGTTTGGGCAGGGTGATGTCTTACTTTCTCACGTGCGTTAAGGTCCATTATCAATTTTAGTAAGTGTATCGTATGTGTTTAGGATCATAAGGGACCTCTAGCACTAAGTCTAGTTCATAGTTTTTCTATTGGCTAAATGTTCACATGAGTTCAAACAATGTTAAACTTTAATTGAGCATATCTCTCACCATATAAAATGTTGGGTTGCCCATGAGCTCTCAATCCAAGGTCTACCATTATGCTTTCAATGCCACCAACCATTCATTAACCAGAATTCAAAGTAAAAAATTATGGTTGTTTTACTGAAATATGTCCTGACTTAAAAATTTTACGATTACACCTGCCAATACACTAAATTGCCAATTAGTTTGGCATATCGCTAAAGTTGCCCAAAAACCTTTGAAACTGTGATTTTTGGCGATCTAAAGCTCCTTTTAGGATATCCATGGAATATTGTTTTATGAGACCTCCAACTGACCGATTTGGCTAATGAAATTCATTAAGATGTCATTTTCTTTATTTTCCAAGTCTTGTTACGTTTCAAGAGGGGTACGCTTTCCCTTTTACCCTTAATTAACTTATGTGTCTCTATCTTATAGATGAATAACCTCTCATTCTTTTCCAATACTTAGACCATAAAATGCAGTATGTTTTAAGTTCTCTCAAGCTATTCAACCTTCAGTTCAGGAATTTCGTCAATGTTCATTCCATGTATGTAGGATTTCATCAACAAGTATCCTGTCGCCCCATTGAGTCTGAAAGTAAACTTATTTCATTAGTTTATCATTTCTACAAAATTTAGGGCTCATTCAAAAAGCATAATTTTCATCATATTTAAGTTATTCTTCATGGATAGTCTTTTATTTCTTTAACACCCCAAATCCGAAAGGGGGCACCATAACAGATTATAGAATTTTTAGGTTCCATCCACATTGACCAACCATGACCCATGGGTTAGACTACAGAGCGTAGGTGCGTCCGTGGATTGACCCTTCAAAAGTTGTCCAGGGTGGGAACCATGACTTGACCTACGTGCTATCAGTGGGTCTACAGTTCATGGTCCAGGGTTTCATAGGTCACCCAAGACTCTCTGACCATAGTCGACGATTCACCAGGATGGGCCGTGGGTCAGACAACGGTACGTCGACTAGGGTCCATAGTTGGTAGGTCGGTGATAACTGACAGTTAGTCCAATGGTATATAAGTAATTTCAACCCCTAAATCCACCCATTTACTTCATTCTTCCAAATTCACAAACGAAAACCAATTCTCTTCTCAAATAATTCTCTCTCTAGAACTTGAACAAGTAGAAGAAGGATTCACCAAGGGTTTCAAGCTAAAGTTCCAATTTCTCCATTAAAGGCTAGAATTTGGATTCAAGGTATGATATTTTTAATCAATGGATTCCTTCAATCCATTGAGTTCCCAAATTCCTCTATTTCAAAAGGTAGAATTCCCCAATTGAGTTAGAGTTTTCTTTAATTGTCATGGGTTCTTTTCATTATTGATTTAAATGATTGAATTATGATCTTATATGCTTGAATTGATGAATTGCAATGATTTTAATGATGATTTCCCCATGAACCCATGTAATCCCCATGTTTTCAAGTTATGAATCATATGATGTAGGATTTTGATCTTAAAGAAGAGTTTTAAGAAATTAAGCATGTATTACTAGTGTTACATAAATTTGTGATGAAATCCATATCTAACCTATGTTTTCTAAGCATTGATGATTGAAAGTGGGTTTTGAACCTCAAGAGGTATATTATGGACTTATGCATTTTCTTATGAAATCTATGCAAATGTTTTAAGGGTGCTTTGAGAGTAAAGTATCAATGACGATGTTGTTGTTATGTTGTTGAAATGACATTCTCATAAGCACACTAGCATGATGTGAAAGGTTTTCTCACATAGAAAGGATTCTTAGGTTGAAAGGCTTTCTCACCTAATCGAATCAAAGAATAAAAGTTATCCTAATGAACTAGCTTGGATTGGTTGTCCAAGGACACTTTTGCATGGATAATGAGAATAAGTAAGAAAATACAATTTCGTGGGATTTATGCTTAGCACCGACAGGATATTGATGTTGAGGTGGAAGCCTCTTCCATTAGTAGAGGTCAGGTTTCTAGAAGCAATCTCATGAGATGGAAGCTCTCCCATTAGTAGAGGTCGGGTTTCTAGTAGCAATCTCCTTATCCCTTAAATATTTTCCCCTATAGGTTGATTATCTACTCGATCCACTTAAGCTAGAAGTTTATGGTCCATACCTTGGCAAGTAGGATAACCATTTTCGGTGTGGGAGACAATGAGGGATCATATTATAGCTCACATGGTCTCTATGCCAGTTAAGGCTAATCCCCTAACATTAATAATGAACTAAGATTACTCAAAAAGTATCTCATATGTGTTCAAAGGCTTTAAAGATGATGTTAGCTTGCATTGACCATGTTTTTATGAAGTATTTTTTCTAACCTTCTTATATTATGTTTTAGCTTGGTTAATTGCATGTCATGAAATGAAATGTCCCTTTTTTCATGATTTAAATATTTTATGCATGGCTATAATACTTGGTACAATTTTTGTACTAACATATATTGTTGTCTACATTTCAACAAATGTAGGGTCCAACAGTCAGGTTCCCGAGTTTCGTGGCTGGAGGTTCACTTGAGATATTTTCTGAGCTATGGTGAGTCCTCATACTTCGAGGATGAACTTTATTATTTTCAGTTTCTTTCATGTATTTCTCTTTTGAACATGATGTATGGTCTAGGTCCAATTTCAATCTATTATATTAGATGGCAATGATGAGACAGGTGTCTTAGACTTCACTTTGCATTTTGTAAAATGTTTTGGACTTGGACTATTATTTTATTCTTAATTGTTCTATTTCTTATGATATGAGAGCTAAGTTGATTCTATGGAGTCATTCAAGGTTCTATACTCCATGTTACATCTAGGGGGTACCCCTGGGTTGTGAAAAACTTGGTAATTAGAGTACAATGTTTAGAATGGTCTTAGGATGTCCCACAAGTCACGTCTAGTAGAGTCTGGTTCATTAGTGTGAAGAACGCCACATTTATGAATGAGAGGCTACAAGATGATTAGGAAACTCCACTTCTTTCATTACTCTTAAGTCATGCTATAGATTTTAACTCTATAAGGTCTCTCCTAGTCCTTATCCTATGTTCTTCAGGATATGGCTACCCAAAAAAGCTTATGCTAGAAGGAACGTGAGGAAGAATTCGGAACAAGAAGCTTCTCCCTATGCTCCTAAAGTTCTGATTGATCCTTTGGCCGAACAAGTGTCTAATGTGGAGTTTACGGCTATTTTTCAAGTGTTGGTTCAAGCTGTAATGGCTTAAGCCAATAGGGAGGTTGCGGTTCCCACAAGCCCTAATGTCAATACGGCAGCTTCAAGTGTGAGGGATTTCACAGGGATGAATCCTCCGGAGATTCATGGTTCTAGGGTTGAGAAAGATCCTCAAGAGTTTATTGATGAGGTCTACAAGGTTTTAATGATCATGGGAGTGACACTGGGGGAAAAGGCGGAGTTGGCCTATTACCAATCGAAAGGTTTTGCTCAAACTTAGTTCAACTAATGGAAAGAAGGGAGACCAAAAGATATGGGTCCTCTTGATTGGGAGAAGCTTAGGGTATTTCCCCTTGAGATGAGGGAAGCTATGGTGCTTGACTTCATTAACCTTCAAAAAAGGAGTATGAGTGTGAGTGAATATGCACTAAAGTTCACACAATTGTTTATGTATGCTACAATAATTGTTGCCGATTCAAGGGCTGGGATGAGTAAGTTCATTTTGGGTGTGTCCGAAATGGTGGTTAAAGAATGTCGAACCATAATGCTCATTAATGACATAGACATGTCTCTCCTCATAGTGCATGAATAAAAAATTGAGAAGGAGAAATACAAGGAAAAGTCTAGGGAGATAAAAAGGGCTAAGACCGGTGATAGAAATTTATCTCATGCAAGGTCCGATGGACATGGTCATCCTAGCTTTTGGCAAAGGTTTTTCGCTCAATGTTCCTCATATGCTCCTCCTAAGCTCAACAAAGATAGGGTGTCTAACCCTAAGTCTCAAAAAGGGAATGGTAGTGGATCTTAATTGCCTATGTCTATTTTTGCTAAGTGTGGAAGGAAGCACGAGGGTAAGTGCCTAGCTGGCATAGATGGTTTCTATAGTTGCGGTAAAAGTAGTTAAAAAAAGAGAGATTGCCCAATGCTTGTAGAAAAAAGGAAAAGAGGGCGAACAAGCTCCTCCCAGTGGTTCGGGTTTCAATGCTCTAAAGCAAAACTACTTATATGATCTTCAAACTCGAGGTGAGCGAGAGAGTTCTCCCGATGTGGTTACCGGTATGTCAAAATTTTTCCAAATAGATGTATATGATTTGCTTGATTCCGGTGCTACCTTGTCTTTTGTGACGCCATATATGGCTATGAGGTTTGATGTGCTCCCTGATGTGTTGTTAAAACCTTTTTCTATCTCTACTGCTATTGGTGATTCTATGTGGTTAAGAGGGTCTATTGAAAGTGTCTCATTTCCTTATCCCATAGAGTTACTCCTGTTGACTTGGTAGAGCTTGATATGTTAGATTTTGATGTTATCCTTGGTATAGATTGGTTGCATTCTTGTTATGCTTCTATTGATTGTAGGACTTGTGTAGTCAAGTTTCAATTCCCAAATGATCCTATCCTAGAGTGGGAGGGGGGAAATTTTATGCCTAAGGGTCAACTTGTCTTTTGTCTTAAATCTAGAAAGATGATTTCTAAGGGTTGCATTTACCATCTAGTTAGGGTGAGGGATGTAGATTCTTAAACCCCTTCTCTCGAGTTGGTCCCCATTGTAAATGAGTTTCCGAAAGTGTTCCTATATTATTTACCTGGTATTTCTCTTGAAAGGGAAATAGACTTCGGTATTGACCTTCTCCTAGATACACAACCTATTTCTATTCCTCCTTATAGAATGGCTCCGACAGAACTTAAGGAATTGAAAGAACAATTGAAGGATTTGTTGCATAAGGGTTTCATCTGACCAAGTATCTCTCCACGGGGTGCTCCAATTTTGTTTGTTAGAAAGAAGAATGGTTCTCTTTATATTTTTATTGACTATCTTCAGTTAAATAAGGTGACCATTAAGAATAAGTATCCTCTCCCAAGGATAGATGATTTATTTGACCAACTTCAAGGAGCAAGTTATTTCTCTAAGATTGATCTTCAATCGGGTTATCACCAAATGAGGGTGAAAGAATATGACATTCTAAAGACGGCTTTTCGAACTTGGTATGGTCATATGAGTTTTTGGTAATGTTGTTTGGGTTGACTAATGCTCCGGCAGTGTTTATAGATTTGATGGATATGGTGTTTAGACAATACCTTGATATGTTTGTGATTGTGTTCATTGATGATATATTGATCTATTCGAGAAGTGAGAATTAGCATATTGATCATTTGACGATTGTATTGCAAATTCTCAAGGACCAACAACTCTTTGCTAAGTTTAGTAATTGTTAATTTTGGTTAAGATCCGTAGCTTTCTTTTTTCATATTGTTTCAAGTAAGGGTATTGAGGTAGATCCTATTAAGGCAGATGCGGTCAAGAGTTGGCCTAGACCTCTAATGCCTTTAGATGTTAGAAGCTTCTTGGGTTTGGTCGGTTACTATAGAAGGTTTGTTGAGGGATTTTCTTCAATTGCCTCTCTTTTGACTGCTTTGACTAAAAGAAGGCTAAGTTCATCTGGTTCGATGCTTGTGAAAAGTGTTTTCAAGAATTGAAAAATAGGCTTACTTCCGCTCTGATGTTGACATTACCAGAAGGGAAGGTTCGTTTTGTGGTTTATCGTGCTGCCTCAAAAATTGGGTTACGGTTTGAGCTTATGTAGAATGGGAAATTTATTGCCTATGGCTCAAGGAAACTTAAAGTTCATGAGAATAACTACCCTACCCATGACCTTGAAATAGTGGCAATTGTTTTTGGCTTAAAGATTTTGAGACATTATTTGTATGGAGTTCATTTTGATGTCTTCATCAATCACAAGAGTTTGCAATATGTGTTTAACAAAGAGGATTTGAGTCTTCGCCAAGGAAGGTGGCTTGAGTTAT
The DNA here is from genome assembly GCA_037074985.1 of Solanum bulbocastanum. Taxonomy (NCBI): domain Eukaryota; kingdom Viridiplantae; phylum Streptophyta; class Magnoliopsida; order Solanales; family Solanaceae; genus Solanum; species Solanum bulbocastanum. The sequence continues at coordinate 29,633,068 of CM073605.1, forward strand.
TGAAGGATTATGACATGAGTGTTCTCTATCAGCCTGATAAAGCTAATATGGTGGCGGATGTTTTTAGTCGGTTATCCATAGGTAGTGTTGCCCATATTAATAAACATAAGAAAGATTTAGCTTGAGATGTTCATATTTTTGCTCGATTAGGTGTTCAATTTGTGGACTCCACCAAGGGTGGTGTTATGTTTCACAATGGTTTCGAATCGTCATTTTTGGCAGATGTGAAAGCAAAGCAAGGTCTTGATCCAATTTTGGTAGAATTGAATGAAGCGGTGCTCAAGAAATCCATTGACGCTTTCTCACAGGGGGGAGATGTTGTCCTTAGATACCAAGGTCGTTTATGTGTTCCGAATGTTGATGACTTGAGGGAACAAATCTTGACAGAAGCTCATAGTTTGTGGTATTCCATTCACCCGGGAGCCACCAAGATGTATTGTGGTTTACGGGAGGTCTATTGGTGGAATGAAATGAAGAACGATATCACAGAATATTTGACTAAATGTCCTAATTGTCAACAAGTGAAAGTTGAGCATCACAAATCGGGAGGTTTGTTCCAAGACATTCGTATTCCTATTTGGAAGTGGGAAGATGTGAATATGGACTTCATTATTGGTTTTCCTCGCACCCGGCAAAAACATGACTCAATTTGGTTTATAGTAGATCGGATGACGAAATTGACTCACTTTATTCGCGTCAAGGTTTCCTATTCAGGAGAGGATTATGCGAAGTTGTAGCTAAGAGAAATGGTAAAGTTTCATGGAGTGCCTTTGTCAATTATTTATGATCGTGGTACCCAATTAAATTTTGAATTTTAGAAGTCTTTCCAAAAGGGTCTTGGTACTGATGTTAAGCTTAGAACGACCTTTCATCCCCAAACTGATGGGCAAGCAGAGCGTACTATCCAAACTTTGGAAGATACATTAAGGACTTGTGTGATTGATTTTAAGGGTAATTGGGAGGACCATTTGTCATTGATTGAGTTTTCTTATAATAATAGCTATCACTCGAGTATTGAAATGGCTCTATTTGAGGCCCTATATGGTAGGAGGTGTAGATCTCCCATAGGTTAGTTTGAGGTGGGTGAAGTTTCCATATATGTCCTGAGTTGGTACATGTGGCCATTGAAAAAGTTCAACTTGTTAGAGAAAGGTTGAAAATGGCTAAAAGTTGGCAAAAGTCATGTGTCGATGTGAGAAGAAGGGATCTAGAGTTTGATGTTCATGATTGGGTTTACTTGAAAATTTCTCTGATGAAGGGTGTAATGAGGTTTGGTATGAAAAGGAAGCTTAGTCCCCGATATGTAGGCTGATGTCAGATTTTGAGACGTGTTGGTAAGGTTTCTTATGATTTAGGTTTGCCAAATGAGTTGGCATCGGTGCATTCGATTTTCCATATCTCAATGTTGAAGAAATGTGTTAGAGAACCACTTCCATAGTTTCCTTAGAAGGTTTAGGAGTTAAGGAGAATCTCTCATATGAGGACGTTCCAATTGAGAGTTTAGACCGATAAGTCAAGAAATTGAAAACAAATAAATAGCTTCTGTGAAAGTATTATGGAGGAATCATTTAGTTGAGGCTTCTACTTGGGAGGCAGAGACTGATATGATGTCTAGATATCCTCATCTTTTTCCTTCTACTCCTAGTCTAGCTTGAGGTAATGAGTTCCTCATGGTTTGATATTTGTTTTGAAGTCATGTGTCTTATGTGTTTCCATGATTTCCTTATTTATGCATGTTCGTGAAAAAGCTTAAGTTTTGAAAGAAATGACTTATATGATTTATTTTCCTTATGTTGTTGTGCATTGAGTATGAGTTGCCTACATATTTCATGAGATGAATTGATGAACATGCTTTAGATATGCTTTTTAAGAGTGAATTGAATTAAAGGCTCCATGAGATTGTGTTGAGCATGTTTTTAGCTAGGAGAAGGTAGTTCCTCCTTGAACATGAGTAATTTTGAAATTTTATGCATATTGGGTTGATAGATGTAGTTTCTACTTCCTAATGATGCATTGAGTATATTTAGCTTGGAGTTGATGTTTCCTCCTTGATTTGTGCATTGCATGCATGATGGGCCGTTAAATTTAGCTTCACCCCTCTTATGATGTTTTGAGAATGTCCTAGCTTGGAGTCTATAGTTCCTTCTCGGTTGTATGCATTCCATTGTTAGGTTCGATTGTTAGTTCCTCTCCTACTCTTTTAGAACTAGTTGAAATCTCATTCAAGGACAAATGGTCCCAAGGAGGAGATATTGTAACACCCCGAATCCGAAAGGGGGCATCATAATAGATTTCAACATTTTTAGGTTCCATCTCTATTGGCAAACCACATCCCATGGATTAGACCACAGACCGTAGGTGGGTTCGTGGATTGGACATTCAAAAGTTGTCCAGTGTAGGAACCACAACTGGACCTACGGACCGTCGATGGGGCAACGGTCTATGGTCTAGGGGTCCATAGGTCAATCAAAACTCTCAGACCATCATTGACGGTCCACCAGGATGGACCGTGGGTCAGATCACGGTCCGTCGACTGGGATCTGTAGTTGATAGGTCGATGGCTGACAGTTAGTTCAGGGATTGTTGGGTCTTTTCCTAATTAATTAGTTCCTATACTATGTCGTTTTACCCTTCACTAAGATCCCTATATAAGTATTTTCAACCCCTAAATTAACCCAATTCTTCCATATTCATAAAATAAAACCAAATCTCCTCTCAAATGAATCTCTCTCTAGAACTTAAAGAAGAAGCAGAAGAAGAAGAAAAAGAAAAAGAAAGATTCACCTAGGCTTTCAAGCTAAAGTTCCAATTCCTCCATTGAAGGCTAGCATTTGGATTCAAGGTGTAATAGTTTTCATCCATAGATTCCTTCCATCTATGGATTTCCCAAATTCCTCTATTTCAAAAGGTATAATTCCCCAATTAAGTTAGGGTTTTCTTCAATTGTTATGGGTTCTTTTCATTATTGATTTAAATGATTGAATTATGATCTTCTATGCATGAATTGATCAATTGCAATGGTTTTTATGATGATTTCCCCGTGAACCCATCTAATCCACATGTTTTCAAGTTATGAATTTTTATCTGAAAGAAAGAGTTTTATGAAATTAGGCATGTATTACTACTTTTACATGAATTTATGATGAAATCCATAACTAACCCATGTTTTCTAAGCATTGATGATTAAAAGTGAGTTTTGAACCTCAAGAGGTAAATTATGGACTCATGTATTTTCTTATGAAATCTATAAAAATGTTTTAAAGATGCTTTGAGAGTAAAGTACCAACGATGATGTTGTTGTTGTGTTGTTGAAGGATATTCTCATAAACACATTAGCATGATGTGAAAGGTTTTCTCACATGGAAAAGATTCTTAGGTTGAAATGCTTTCCCACCTAATTGAATCAAACAATAAGAGTTATCCTAATGAACTAGCTTATATTAGTTTTCCAAGGACACCATTCAATGGATAATGAGAATAGGTAAGAAATATTTTGTGGGATTAATACTTAGCACCGAGAGGATATTGATGTTGAGATAAAAGCTCTCCCATGAGTAGAGGTCGGATTTCTAGAAGCAATCTCACAAGATGGAATCTTCCCATTAGTAGATGTCTAGTTCCCAGTAGCAATATCCTTATCCATTAACTATGTGCCCCCATAGGTTGATTAGCTAATGGATCCAACTAACTAGAAGTTTATGGTACCTGCAAGTAGGACAACCCTTTTCGATGTCGGTGACACATGGGGATCATGTTATAGCTCACATAGTCTCTATGTAGGTTAAGGCTAATCCCCCACATTAATAATGAACTAAGGTTACTCAAGGAATATCTCATATTTGTTCAAATGCTTTAAAGATGATGTCAGCTTACATTGACTATTTCTCTTTTCAACATGATGTATGGGCTAGGCCCAATTTCATTCTCTTGTATTAGATGGCTATGATGAGACAAATGTCTTAGGCTTCTTCTTTTCATTTTATAAAATGTTTTAGACTTGGATTATTCTTTTATTCTTTATTGTTCTATTTTATCTGTTATGAGAGCTAAGTGGCTTTTATGGAGTCCTTCAGGGTTCTTTACGTCATGTTTCATCTAGGGGGTACCCCTGGGTCGTCACAATTACATAATTTACCAAAAATTTTGTATGATTATATGGTTATTTTCATGATACTCAAAATAGGAAAAATTCATGTTTCTGAACTTCTGATAATTAAATTATTTCATTCAGAGTATAAAAATCATGATTAGTTTCACATTCAATCTTTCAGTTCCATATGTTTAAAGATTTTTCAAGATAAGTTGTCTATCAGTTCAATCTTTATTTGTCAATATTATTAAGATATCAATTTTATCACTATAAATTTAGTTGGGAGTATGATAACGACATGTATAGAATGGATCGCGTAAAAGCTTTAGAGGATCTTGATGGACACAATCTAAATACCATCAAAGTGAAGAAAAAGAAGAAAAAGGTCATTTGCGCAAATGGTCATCTCGTAATTTCAAGAAATCACAAAAGAAGGCAACCAAACAAGGCCCTTAATTCATTAAGGGTAAAATTGTAAAGAAAGTATCTTCTTTATTTTATTAGTATAAATAGTAGTCTGTTTTAATATTGTAAGACTTAGACTATATGGATTTTAAATGTTAAATGAACAAACTCTTTCAAGAGTGTAGTTTAAGTGTGGAATCCCTTTAGGTTAGTCTAGCTTAGTGTAGATGAATCTAGCTTAGCGATGGGTGGATTTCCATTGTTGATTTAGGACTACTTAACCTTGATTTCACTTGAGATTGCTCATTTGTGGTTTTTAATTTTTAGTTATTTATTTTTGAATTCAAGTTTCTCTTCTTCCTAGGTTGATTGTTTATTCAATAGACTTTGTTTCCTTCCTTCTCATCTCTTATTTCTATTCTATCTTACTTTTGTGTTGTTTTATTCCGCATTTGATTTCAGTTGGTTTCTGGAATCAGTATCATTTGGTATCAAAGCCTAGGTTTAGATTTGTTTCTACAAATCTAGTCTTGGTTTGAAAAAAAAAAGTCCAAAAATTTGAAATTTGTTTTGTTTTGATTTGTTGTTTTTGACACTAGATGATAGTTCTCTAGTGCTTTTTGAGTCTAGGTTTCAAATTTCATTCAATTTGGAGTTGTAGAAGCGAAGTTGTCATTTAATAGTTTCAAGTTTTTCAAACTTTTCAAATTTTGAAAGTGGATCTTTTGATTGGGAAGAAATTATCTGATAATAATTGTTGGGATTTATTCTCTAAGTTGAAGGGAAGAAAATCATAAATTTTGAGTCAATTCCGAGTTGATTTTAGTGTATTGGTATTTAGTGTCTGTTCTTAGTGTTCTAGGTGTTTTTGGTAATCATCAAGTTGTTCTTGAAGAAGAAAGAAAGAAAGTACATTTGATCCAATATTCTCAAATCAAAGTTGGTCAAAGTGTTTATTGGTCCACTTGTGGAAATTTGAAAAAAAAATCAAAATAAAAAATAAAAAAAAATGAATTTCATAAAAAAAAAAAAATTCCACGTGGACTGCTAGTCAACTGCCAACACATCATCTGCTTCAGTGCCAACTCAATGCCACAACAGCAACTGACTGCCATGCCATTCCAAATGCGCCATGTGGCACGTGAACAGCAGTTTCAGAGGCTGTTTTGTGCAGCTTTTTTTAAGGGGCCAAAATTTGGCTAAGTATGGGAAATTTTTGGACCTAAAAATTTTTCTAAGTGTCCAAACTTTGTGATTCATTTTCTTACACTTCTTTTCCTTCAATTCCTCAACTATTTAAAAATTAATTAACATCTTTAATTACTTGTTAACTAGTTTTAATCATCAAATCTTCCAATCAAAGTCTTACAAGTGATGAACTTCTTTGAGGCTTAAATTTTTTTCGAAGTGTCCAAATTCACTTCTTCCTCTTCTATATCATTTTTCTTCTATTTCTCAACTATTTAAAAATTAATTAACATCTTTAATTACTTGTTAACTAGTTTGTAATCATCAAAACATTTATTTGATATTTTAAATAAAGTAACAACAAGCAATTCTTCTATTTTTGTTACTTAGTTTGTTTTGAATCCGAATCTTTTGGTGCTTCTTTCTTCTACTTTTCTCATCTTAATTCATTAATAACCTTCTATATTCAATTCCTTTAGATTTTTGAGTCATCCTTCTTTCGAGAATCAGAAGAATCCACTCCACCACAAAGAATTAGTAATCTTGTGAATGGATTGGCCAATGGTAGTTCTCTATCAACTTTGGGAAGACACTTTAGGAAGGTGAGTGTGAGATCAAATACAAGAGGTGTGAGGAATTTTCCACTAACCTTGTTTGTTAAATTTGTAGGTACCCAAGGGGATTACAAGGAAGAATGTCATCTGTAACTTTTGAATATTGTAGAAATGACATTAATGAATACGCTTGTAGAAATATGAGCTATGAGCATGCTGAAAATGAGTTTTATGATGGCCCTTATGAGCATGGTAATAGGCCACTTGTGTATGATGGTGATTCTTATGAGTGATATGCTGGTCCATGGGAGAATGAATTACATGGTGGTGAGAACTACTACTCTAGAGATGATTTTGAGATGAATAGATGTAACACCCCGTAGTCTAGTAGACCACCTAGGGCTAAGTGAGGGTGCAACAAGTCTAGATAGAGGGAAAGAGCCAAGGCAATGAGGCAAGGCTCAAGCCAAGGGCCAAGGTTGCCCCAACCTTGGCAACCACTACCTCACCTTAACGTCCACAACCATGGCCAGTGGTGAGGACCACAGCTCGTGAAGTGGTCCGTGGAGCTTGGGCAGTAGCTCACATAAAGCTCCCTCAAAGTGGCTCACTTCACGAGCCACTTCACGACCCGCGGTGAAGACCAAGGCTCGTGGGAAGGCTCGTGAGGTGCCTTCAACATGTGGAGGCCAAGACCTAATGGCATGGCTATTGGACCATGGACCACGAACAGGACTGCGGCCAATGGTGTGGACCACAGCTCGTAAAGCCCTGTCGTGGTTCCTGGCACCATGTTGCCTAGTGAGGGACATTTTAGGAAATTCATAATTAGGTGGTTATTAAGTGAGATCATTTTGTATAGTCTTAACACACCTATATAAGATATTTTAACCCTTTAACCATCCCAATTAAGTTATTATATCCCAAGACCCAAATAAAATCCCGAAAACCTCTCCTCTCAAATATTTCTCTCTCTAAAACTTGAAGAAGAAAATAAAGCTTCATTCCTAGGTCAAGAACAAGATTTTATAGTAAAGGTATGTAAGGTAATTCATCCATAGATTCTTCCATCCGTGGATCCCCCTAGAAATCCCCAATTTGATGAAGAATTTCCCCAATTCAAGTTAGCGTTTCTTCAATGTTGTGGGTTATGTTGTATGTTGACCCAATTGAGGGGGTACTGACTGTTTATGATAAAATTAATAATGAATCATGTTATTATGATGATATTACCTATTTTTCTTGCTTAAACCTAGTCTAATTGATGAATTTGAAGTAATGTGGGTTTATTCCTTATGAAGGGAAACTGAGGATTCATAGGTGATCTTATAGAACTGATGGCATGTATAGTAATTTTTCAAGAATAGAAGCATGTAAACATGTTTAAATTAGATTAAAGTATATATGATGGATTATGACTAGTAATGACTGAGATAGACTCTTTATGATGAATTATGAATAAAATCACTTAAGAATGAAGCTTGTGACTAGAATGTCTTGTGATCTATATATTTATAATGATTTTAAGAGGTAAAGCTTCCAGAGTAAGGCTTTAGTTATGAATGTTGTGTAAGATGAAATACTTTAATACAAATTAGGATCTTGAACATGATAATCTTACAAAAAGATCATTAGAGGTACATATCTGTAGCGGAAGATATCATTACAGAGAGAAGTGGAAGCGTTAGCCGTAAATTGGTTTCTACTTCCTTGCCCTAACCTTACATTAACACAATCGTAAACGATGGAGGACCAATTTATAGAGGTTAAGACTTAATCTAGTACGTCAATGAAATAACCAATGTGCGGACGAGATCTATCATTCATTAAATATTATTTATGGTATTACTTGGGCTACAAGTAAACTTGGGACATAAGTAAGAAATAATTAATAATTCTTACATTCTTCCACTTGGCCCAATGACCATATAACATTAATATTTCATAAATATTAGTTGCTCATACAATAAATCTCTTCCATAATGTCCATCATACATACCTCAATATAACTAACTAGTAATGCGAGTTATGGCGGTTGTACATAAATTTTAAGCTACATACTTCCTTACGTATACTAATACATTAGCAACACATCATACTATGGTCATAAGCTATAACACATATAAAATTATGGTCCACAATAATGTCTCATAGAGACATATCTTGTAATATGTCAAAACAATAATGTATACACCATTAGGAGAAACAAGAAATTCACTACTGTATATCAGAAACACATAATTGAGCTCAGAGTGTAAAAACATCATAATTGTATCAATCATAAGTACAAAAAAGACCCATTCTTTAAACATGTTCTTTAATTGTCTTTGGTTGTACACCTTTTGTTAACAGATCTACAATCATGATATGAGTTCTAATATTCTCAAGTAACACTCTTCGTTTCTGAACTTCTTCCTTGATAGTAAAGTAATTTAATTCCATATGTTTGGCACCTTTTGAGTACTTATCGTTCTTGGAGAAGAATGTTGCAGTATTATAACAATAAATTTTCAGCGGCTTGGTAATGGTATCGATAACCCTAAGTCCTAAAATGAAGTTTCGCAGCCTTAATGCATGAATTGTGGCTTCATAACATGCCAAAAATTCTGCTTCCATTGTGGATGTAGCAATGACAGATTGCTTAGCACTCTTCCATGATATTGCTCCTTCAGCTAATAGGAACAAGTAACCAAACGTGAAATTTCTAATGTCAACACATCCAGCAAAATATGATTCCGAGTATGCAGTAACTTCTAACTGATTGGATCTCCTATACATGAGCATGTAATCCTTCATTCCTTTCAGGTACCTTAAGATTTTC